>BTHU01000010.1:46176401-46776401 GCA_036184795.1 Tokudaia tokunoshimensis | reverse complement strand
TCCATTCCGCGAATGCTGGGAAGGGGTCCCCACTGGCGGTGTCTGCTCTCTTCGTAGACATTGGCTGCCCTCTGCGGCGGTGCGAAGTTACTGTCGCCCTGGAAACCGCGTAGGGTTCCGCGTGCCCGGGAGGCGGTGGGGGGATGGGCGCGGCCAGGCTTGGCGGCGCGGGAGACCAAACCGTTGGGGAATGGGAGGGACCAAGCGTTCCCGGCCGCGCGCGGGGGCAGGGCAAACATCGGGGTTTCCGTCCGCCCGCTCGGGATGCTCTGCTCGCGGGTGCGCGGCTGCATCACAGCTTCCGTGGGAGGGGTTCCACAGCTAGGTCACAACCTGGAGGTAACCGGACCCGGGGCTAGAGTCCCCAGGCCACTCCTCCAAGCCGCCTGCCGAAGCGCGCCTTTCCGCCCGCTTCCCGGCAGCTGGGGGCGGGGCCAGCCGCCCGCGGTGACGCAGCGGACAGGTCCGCGTGGGTGCGCGCGTGCTCTGAAGGGGCGTGGCCTTGCTTGCGGGCCAAGGGGCCCGACAGAGACTGTGCAATGTCCTGTAGCTTATTTCCGCGTCAGTTTTACTGACTTTAGGTTTGGGCGTAATTCACTCATTTTTACCAATATGGACTCTTAGCAGACCTCTGCGGTTAAGCCGCGATATTTTGTTTAAATATCAGTTTTCTAATTTGATGATGAGTAGATTAGTACCGAAGAGATGGTAGAATTAAAGTTTATGCAAAAATTTTGCAGTCTTTAAACATTAATAGAAATTGTGAGTGCGAAGTAGGAGCTGGAGCAAGTCAAGTGCCTTTTTATAGATGTGTACTTGGGAAAAGGAGCCTTGCATAATGTGTGGATTTGAAAATAGCTCAGAAACAGCCAAAGGAAGTTCCCTAGGATCAGGCCTGATCTGACGAGGAAGTGGGAGGGGCCCCAGCCTGTCGCTGAGAAAGCTTGCTTGGTCATAGAAGTAGAAACAAGTCACAAGATTCTGGAGCGCCTTCTTGGCACCCACTCATTGATTTCCTTAAATATTTTTAGTCATGCTCTGGGTCTACTTCTGAAGACCAGAGACCAAAGAAATGGGATGAGATGTGTTCTTGTAGCAGATCATAACTGAACATCCGAGGACTGCCCTGAGGGGTGATGGGATATTGGGGTGGGGGGGGGCATTAGGGAAGACCCATTTGGAGGCTATATCGAGGTGAACAGAGCAAAGCGGAGGACAGAGTGGTTGTTTCTTCAGCAGGAGGGGGGGAGGGATGGCTTGTCTTGCATAGTGGCAGCAGGCATTAGGTGAGAGGTTGGTCCTGGAGGGAGTCCTGTGGACCTAGGGCCTTGGTAGTGTGTCGGGAGGAGAAAGGCTGTGGGAAGGCCTGTAGTGGTGCCACCTGCCGTTAGTCTCAGCACTCTAAGGAAGAGGCAGGTGGATCTGAGGTCCAGGCCAGCTAGCTTACATAGTACGACCTTGTCTTTTTTTTTTAAGGGCAGGGGGTGTTGTAGGAAGAGGGTGTTGAGGTCCAGGTGGTCTCCAGAGTGGTGTAGAGGCAGTGAAGGATTTGAAGAAAGCCACAGTGAAGTGGAGAGAGACAAGAAGAAGGGACATGGGGATCTAGATTGACACCTAAAATAAGTGGGTTTAAAACAAAACTTCTTGAGCTGGGATCTTTAGCTTGGAAGGCTACCTGCCTAACGTTCCTGAGGCTGTGGATCTAATCACCCATACCTCAAGGCAAACACAAGTGAAGCAGTGTGGACTACCTTTGACTCTGGGGAAACTGCAAGGGTCTCTAGGTCCGTGGGCTGAACTATGTGGAAAGGGGGGTGGTGGTGGCCCCTGACGCTTTGTCTCCCTGACCCAAAATATAGCCCTCCCTGCAAGCAGTGGATAGAGTTCAGGATGGTACTTCCAGCCAGGAGCCTCAAGGTTCAAGTGAGGACTGAGTCACCAAGGGCCAGTGGTTGATGTGGCCTCCTCTGATGTCATATGCAGCCTCAGGGACAGAGCCAGGTGAGAGGACACTCAGGTGCCATGTGTGATTGTGTGTCTAGGGTGAAGAAAGGGTCTTCCTGCTGGTTCTAGGAGAAACGTGGAGAGAAGCAGATTGCCGTCAAGTCAGGCTGGTAGATGGGGGACCATGGTGTGGAACTAACAGTAGGCGTATCGAGGCCAGCATGCCGGCTCTGGGTCTCGAGTTGTGGGCACTGACAGTTTGAAGCTTTTGCTTGCTGTCAGGAATGTCCAGAGCTTGGGGTGGCTGGAGGAATGTGGGGATGTGGGATCTAGAGGTGTGGGGGCTGGATGCTTTGCTGTCTCCATCAGGAGAAGCCGCTGAACTGAAGGCGTGGAAGCAGGGGACACTGAGTCTGCCGGGTCCCCTTCGGCTAGGGAGGACGGTCTGCATCCTACCTGATAGCAGGGCGGCGGCTCCCAGGTCCTATGGGGCCTGAGTAAGCACACTTTTGGCCACTGGTGGGATCAAGGGTATAAACTGACTGGAGCAGCCCTTATAATTACTCACAGGTTGGACGAGGGCCATGTGTGGTAAGATACTCAATGGTTCTGAGAGCCGGGGCTAGTGAAGACCCGTCACAGACTCCTGTTTAGTTCTCAGATAACCTCACAGTAGGAGCACTGCGGAAGACTGAGGCAGGAGGGTATGTGCTAGGACCTCAGGCTGGGGAAGGACAGTGGAGGAAGTTGGGACTCTGGTGACAGATTGGTGAGGTGGCTCCGAAGGTAAAGGAGCCAAGTGTCGGCTGTGGCCTACGCTGCAGAAGTTGAACAAAACTTAGAAGTTGTCCTATGCCTTGCACTGTAGCACGCATCTCCTTCCCCTGTAAGTCATTGAGAGAGAAGAGACTAGACAAGCCAGCTCCCCCCAGGGATAAAGGCAGGGGGATCCACATGTGAACCGCAAGGCAGACGGGGTTCAGAGACAAGCCTGTGTGTGGAGTGCCAATGGTCTCTGCACCTGGAGGTGACCCATCATGCTTCAGAAGTTAGACATTCCCGAAGCCAGCTGAGAAGCAGTCTCCGGGCATTTAGCAAGGGTGGGAGGGTCTACCTTGACTGATGGCTACAGCAGGGCTGATGAACCTAGGCTTAAGTGTCCCTCCTGGAAGTCATGGAAGCACTTCATTATAAAAATCAGCTGAAAACTGCGACATGAGCTGGCCTTTGAGAACGGCTCTTAAGCGACCTAGTGAGGTTTTGTTGACAAGGGCCGGGGTGGAGTCTAGAAGAGGCACTGTGTGTGAGGAAGACCCTCCTGTGTTCTGAGGGAGGCAGGGATATCTGTGGTCTGGACCTTGTGATAAGAAGTCTCTGGAGATGTGCAGTCAGATTTGGAGTGCTGTGGAGCTCCCCAAGATCCTTTGTTGTTGGGCAGTGGGGCACGCTGCAGATTTTTCAACATCCTGTGAGGTATGGAGGGTTGTAGGCAGGGTCCTGAGTGGGGAGTAAGCTGTGAATTGCAAGCTAGAGAGGAGGCATAGGCGGGCTGAAGTGCAGCTGAGCCCAGGGCAGAACGGAGCCAGCGTTGCTGCCAAGAAGACAAGTCTGACGGAGACTGTACCGTCACAGTCTAGCGAGTAGCCCTCCAAGGACAAAGGCAGCAAGCAGACACGTGAGTGGTAGAGAGGAGGAACACAGGCTCTCTGTGGGAGTGGGTACTAAGAAGAGTCCCTGTAGCTTCAGCGATTGAATGAGGTGAGGAGTCGTAAGGACTGAGATCCCTCGGGAGTCAGTCAGGGCAGTGTGGGGACGGACCCCAGACTCTGATCTGTGCTAGCCTTTAATGGTGCCTGCTCAGGGACCCATAGTGACCCGGATGCGGCCCTTACTGGGCAGAGTGATGGAATAGGAGGCAGGTGTGGCCTCCCACTTCCTCTGATCACTGCGGATTGTCCAGAGCAGCGGTTCTCAACCTGTGGGTCTTGATCCCTCTGGAGGTCACACATACCAAGATATCCTGCATATTAGATATTTGCATTACAGTTTATAACTGTAGCAAAATGTACAAAGTAGCAATGAAATCATTTTATGGTTGGGGGTCACCATGAGAGACTGTATTAAACGGTCGTAACATTTAGGAAAGTTGATCTAGAGGTTTTGAGGGCCATGGAGCCTGTGGTCGTTGCTAAGGAGCCCCTGCTGTCCCTTGCCCTGTCCCCAGTCCCTGAAGAGGAAGGAGAAAGAGTATGAGCATGAGATGGAGCGGCTTGCCCGGGAGAAGATCGCCACGCAGCAGCGACTGGCAGAGCTCAAGCACGAGCTAAGCCAGTGGATGGATGTGTTGGAGATTGACCGTGTGCTCCGGCAGACGGGCCAGCCTGAGGATGACCAGGCCTCCACCTCCACAGCCTCTGGTGAGCCTCGGCCCCTGTGCTCTTCCTGCCACTCTCAAATGGTGTCTCTGGCTTCTCTGAATAGGCTCTTCCCTGCTCGAAAAGAGGCCTCCTGCCCAAGTTCCATTGTGTTCCCAGACTCCCAAGCACCCCTATGTCTCCAGGCACTTGTTTCCCAACCTCTTTTGACTTGGTCCTTGTCCTGTGCTCCCTGACAGAGGGCGAGGACAACGTTGACGAGGAGATGGAGGGAGACCGGGCAGGCCTGGGCCCACCTAAGCTGAACCATCGTCCCCAGCCGGAGCTGCTGAAATCCGCCCTGCCAACCCCCAGCACCGCCCCTGCGCCTCTGCCTACCCACCCGCACCCTCACCCCCACCCAGTGGCTCTATCTCCTGCCCACCTCCCTGTGCAGCAGCAGCCACCACAGCAAAAGACCCCTCTGCCAGCCCCTCCTCCCCCACCTGCCACCCCAACCCAGACGCTAGTGCCAGCTCCAGCCCATCTGGTGGCCACGGCTGGGGGCGGCTCTACGGTCATCGCCCACACAGCCACGACCCATGCCTCAGTCATCCAGACTGTGAACCATGTTCTGCAGGGGCCGGGGGGCAAGCATATCGCCCACATTGCCCCCTCCACCCCCAGCCCTGCTGTGCAGCTGGCACCCGCCACACCCCCCATCGGCCACATCACAGTGCACCCTGCCACCCTCAACCATGTGGCCCACCTCGGCTCCCAGCTGCCCTTGTACCCACAGCCCGTGGCCGTGAGCCAGCCCGTGGCCGTGAGCCACATCGCCCACACCCTTTCGCACCAGCAAGTGAATGGCACAGCCGGGCTGGGACCCCCAGCCACTGTCATGGCAAAGCCAGCTGTGGGGGCCCAGGTAGTGCACCACCCCCAGCTGGTGGGCCAGACAGTGCTCAACCCTGTGACGATGGTCACCATGCCCTCCTTTCCGGTCAGCACACTCAAGCTGGCTTGAGGATGAGGCCACTTAGGCCCCCAGTGGGGGCAGGGAAGGGGACGTGACTGCCCCTTTTCCCACCCACCAGCTCCACACATTCCAGCCAGGCCCAGGCCCGCCCCACCCACAACACCCCCAGGCCTCCTTAGGGGAAGGGGGTGCAGAGACTCTGAGCCAGGGGAAGGGAGGGGCCCCCCAGGGAATTGGCTGCAGGCAGCAAGTCATCCTGCTGCAGGGGGACTAGGTAGACATGAGGATGCTTTGGTGGCCATTCTTGCCTACCCAGCCTGGTGCCACTCCGTCTCCCTGTTTTGTCCCCCAGGAAGTCTGCACTGTGGCTTATGTCCTCTGGCTTCTCCTTCCCTGGCCTGCCTTCCCGTGCTGTTGCTGCTATTGCTCTGTCTGGTGAGGTGGCTGAGCTCCCTGCTCCTCTCCCCAGCCTCAGAGTCCTGTGAGACCTCTGTATAGGAAACACGGAGCCCCAGGAAGATGGGAAATGGGTGGGGAGGGGCCCACCTCTGAGTACAGGTGACAGATCCTAAGATCTGGAGTCAGGCTAGGACGAGTGAACGCCAGGGCCGGGGACACTCTGACCCACCTGTGGTCACTGTGATGGTTACAGTAGAAACTGCTCAGAATGAGTCTTAACCAACAATAAACAAAATCCAGGCTATTGTCACGTGTCCTGGGCCTGCCCCGGGCTGGGGCTTCCCGAGTGCTTCCCCGGCCCCTGGGTTAGGTACTGCCTGCGGCGTGGGAGGTGGGGGCCAGCCATGGCTCCAGGAGCTAAACCACACTCTGAGGTGTCAGTGAGCTGAAATCCCAGGGCTTTTCCCATCTCCCCTCTCAGTGGCAATTTTGAGACCCCTTCCTGGTGGGTGCTTCAGTGTCCATGGTGGAAAGGGCCTTGGCTGGTGAAGGCAAGGCTCAGCTTGTGTTTGGTTAGGAGTGAGGGTGCTGTGCGTAGAGGGTGCTGTGTCTCCTGCCTCTGCTTTTGCAGACCGCTTTGGCTTCTTTTTAAGTGGATATTTATTACAAGTGGCCTTGTGTCAGACACTCAGTCACACGTGTGCACATCCAGCTCCTCACTGGACACTCACCAATGGCCTTTCCATGTGGGGCAGGAAACAAGTGTCCCTAAGGTGTGAAGTTTGCACTGGGGACTTAGGTAGTCGAGGGGCCAGAGGGGAGGACTCAGAGTCCTTCTGATCACATTGTGAGCGGGCACTGAGGCCAGCGAAGGTCCTGAATACATTCTCCCTTGAAATAATGACTCCTCAGGTGCCTCCGAGCTCACAGGTCCTGGCCCTGGAAACCTCCCAGGGCACTTTATTATTGTTATTGTTTGTCTCCTGGGGTAGGGAAGGGTGGCTAGGACCAAGTCTCGACCCCAGCACAGGAATCCCAACAAACTGGCTGCCTTCCTGTGGCTGCAGCCAGCCACCTCTACCCACACTCTGACTCTGGGGGCCACCTCCACTCTCTGCTCTGTGTTGTGACAAGGGGCAGAGTCTGGTGCTGGCTGGGTCAGACCACTTGTCCCATATTACCCCTCTCTGTGTCTCGAGGCCAGTTCCAGAGTTCACAGCATCGTGTTGGCCCCCAGGCCTGCACAGATACCTCATCATCCACCCTGTCCTCCCTCCCCCAACAGGGGTTCCTCCAGATCTAGTGCCGAATGACTATGTCCAGATTGGTGGTGATGGCTGTTGTTGCTGTTTTTGTTGTTTGTGACTGCTGTGTGCCCAAGTGGGCAGCCACCTCCTAGCCCTTTCTCGGGCATCTCCCCTTTGAGAGCTGTTAGGACCACATCTGTCCTCACCCCGTGGGACCGCCTGGCCCTTCCCTTCCTATCCCTTCCAGCCTGGGACACACACACACATACACACACCTTACCTCTCATGCGTGTTTTACCTGTGCTGTTTGGAGTGGCTCACTGCCTGGGATCTTTACCTCGGGGAGGAAAGGGGGAGAGTGGTTCCCTGGGGGCCAAAGAAGGGCAGGGATGCCTGGAGGGTAGTTGGGTCACCATAGTCTCTCTCTAGGAACAGCTGCTTCTCCCCCCACCCCAATCCCAGGGTCCTACTCCCAATCCCCAAAGAGGTGGCCCTTGTTTACAGTGAGGACTTGGTCACTGTGTCTCTGTTTCCTGAAATATGAATTGTAGCGACCCCAGACTGTAGAGATTTTTATGTGTTTGGGTACATCTGCTGTGTGGGAAAAAAAAAAACTACAAAAACCCTAATTTTGTACATATTGTATTTTTACTATTGAACTGTACTCTAGTGGCTGTTCATGCTCTGAGTTTAGGTATTGAGACATGAATACTATCCATGTAATAAGCACTTGCCTGGAATAAAATATAAAACTGAAATAAATCTGCACTGAAACCTGAGGAGGCGCTCCCAGCTTGCAGCATCTGGGTCATTTCATTGCGAGAGGCAGAGGCCCACAGGGAGTCAGCAAGAGGAGGTACTCTGAAGGCTGGTGAAGGGTGAAGTTGGGTGACAGCCTGAGTAATGAAATGGGGTTCCAGAGCTGCCTCAGCAGCCAGAGCATGTGGTACTCTTCAAAGGACCCAGGTTGGGTTTCCAGCCCACATCACATACCTATCCCCGTGGCTCCGGTTCCAGGGCTCTGACTCCCTCTTGTGGTTTCCATGTGCACCTGCATGCGTGTGATGCAGGCAAATGTGAATAAGAAATTTAAGCAGCCTGTTACCCTGGGAAGATGGCTCAGCAGGATAAAACCCTGGCTTCTTTTTTGGAAGGACCCAAGTTTGATCACTGGCTCCCAAATGGCTCCCAACTGTAACTCCAATTCTAGGATGTCCTATACCCTTCTCTGAATTCTACAGAGATCAGGCACATGAGCTACAGATATGTATGCAGGCAAAAACACCCACCCCACCTCCCACACCTTAACAAACTGAGGTCAGGCAGTGGTGGTGTGTGCCTTCAGTTCCAGCACTCAGGAAGAAGAGACAGGTGGATCTCTCTGAGTTTGAGTTCAGCCTGGTCTACAGAGTGAGTTCCAGGATAGGCAGAATAGCTACATGGAGAAATTGGTGGTGGTGGGGTCCTTGGGAAGCAGGCTGGGTGTGGTGGTGTACACCTCTAGTCCCAGCAGAGGCATACACACAGAGGCAGGTGAATCTCTGAGTTTGAGGCTAGCCTGTTCTACAAAATGAATTTGGTCCAGTCCGGACTACATAGACCCTTCTTAGAAAACTGAAGAGAAACATCAGGGGATGGCCTGCCCTACCCTGGGTCAATGAAGGATCTGACCTCACAATTGTGACCCAACACAAGGCTGTATAGGTCCTCACTGTTTCAAAACATCATCTTATTTCATCATTAAACAGCCCAGGGAAGCAAGGTAGTCCTTCAGAGCAAATCAGAAACAGCCAATGACTTGCTAAAGTCACACAGTTGCACCTTGTCAGTTAGGACTACAAAACGGAGCCCTGCTTGCTCACTTCAGTAAATCTTCCCTTAGCATTAGGCACTTCTGACCTGGCCTTCTGGGGATAGATATTAGAGGCTCTCCCCCAGGACCTGGGGAAAGATGGTGAGGGGTTTCTTCAAGCCACTTTGGGTCTTAACAGTTCACTCCGCTCTATGGAGCTGAATGAGGTGGGGGTCAGGATCCAGAAAGTGGAGAGACCTTGGCTGGGCACAAGACTTCTGACCAGGGCTGTCTTGGAAGCCAAGTGGTGGGGAACAAGATCAAGGATCCTGTTAGCTGTGTCTGGTGTGGGTTAGGTGGGTGCTTTCTGGTTGTATATAAGGGGGTCGTTGCCCTCAGGAAAGAAATGCTGGCTATAAATAGCCAGGACTCTTTGTTTTCTGGAAGGTCACTGCTAAGTGTCAGTTGCAATCTCCCCGCATCAGCATTTCTGACTCATGAGGTGTGAGCGCTCTCTGCCGGTCACATCAGGAAGAGCTTTGTCCTGTCTACCGGTGCCGCAGGTGAAAGGCTAGGGTGATAATGCTTGGCGAGTGCTCACTCAGTCTTGGTACTGTGCCTACCACTGCGAATAGGAAGAAGTCCCTGCCCTGGGGACATCACCTGAGACCTGGGGCCGCATCTTCAGGATGAGCAACAAGCCACTTCCTCCCCTGTGCTCAGAGCTCCTGTTCTGTGTCCATGAAGCCCAATGTACCAGGCTAGCCCAGGCCTCTGGAGACCCCTTTTGGCTGTGGGATCCCCTGTAGTGTCTACCTAGCCAGCTAGCGTGTTGAGTGGGGAGATGGAGCCGAGAGGGTGGGCTGTGGAGGGGCCAGGGTACTCCCAGGTTGATTTGCCCAGACCTTTGGTGAATGTGGTCACAGCAGGATTCAATGATCACCTAGGCTACAGAACCCTCTGGGGGCCAGGGTGGGGAGGAGTGTTTCCCTAGAAGGCTTATCAAGTCCCCGCATACAAGCTTCATGTGTCCCAGTTTTCTGAATTCTGTTTTAGTTGCTGGTGCCAAACGGCTAGGGCTGTGGACTAGAACACTCAGCTTTTGAGAAACTGGTCAATGAGAAAATGGACCCTAGGGCTCAGAAAGCAGGAGTTCAAGGGAGCTGTTAGAAATATGACCAGAAGCACTCTGGGGTAGGGAAGGGCAAGGCAGTGATGAGTAGGCCCTTTCCACACCCTCACAGCTGCTGTGCCCTCCAGCTACTTCCCCCAGACTGATCCAGGTACCTCAGAGATGAGCTCAGTGGTAGTGAGGGGTTCAAAGGGCAGGTCTTCTGGTGGCTGAGAGCTGGAGGCTCTGGCCATTCCTCACTAAGGTCACTCCTTACTTGGATAACCTGACTGAGGTGGGGGGTAAACTGGGGGTTGGGGGGACAGAGGTGGCCAAGGACCTCTCAACTGTAGTCTAGAGGCCCCACTGCCAACCTGATATAAGACCATGGTTCTGGGGTAAGTTCCCTGGTATTCATGGCCATGCCATAGGGCCCCAAAACTGGAGGCCCTTCATTAGGAGAAACTTTGGTTCTCTTACACCATTCTTTTTTTTTTATTTTGTTGTTGTTGTTTTTTTCAGCTGTCATCCTTTGCTGTTGGATGTTGGAATGTACAGAACTAACTAACACATGAGCTACGGTGTCCAGTCAGTCCCACAAGTAGCTATCAGAGCCTCAGGCATTGCCAAATGCATTTTATTGGTCTGTTACATTGAAGAGTATAGTTTCTGAGCAAAACAAAACCAACCAACCAAATGAACAAACAAACAAAAAACAAAACCCAAAGCCCCATACACTCTGTTCCTCACAAAACCAGAGTCACTAAGGCAGGCACACCCTGGCCACCTGTGCTCCGTGGAGACCCAGGAATCAGGAACAAGGATGGGCAGTGGGGCAGGCTGGCCCACACAGGCTGTGCAGTGGACAGTGGGGCAAGTGGCCCCACACAGGCTGCGCAGTACCCAGGGTAGGGGGCAGGGAAGGCTGTGCTCTATGCAGAATTCGGCCGGTCCTTTCTCATGGTTTCAACTGCAGTAAGTCTGTGGACCTTGGTGACATCTAGGAGCCAGACAACGTGTGGGCTCCAGGTCCCAGATGCTTGCATGTGCTTGGATGGTGGGGATATGGGGGTGACAAAAAAAACAAGCAGCATGCCTAGACCTTGGGTCAAAGGATGGACCTTTATCGACAACCCTGTAAACTCTTCCAAGGGCCCTTGTGGGTTTCCAGGCTTCTCAGCACCCTGAGAAGCGTATGGAAGGTGGAGCTGGCCTTGCCTCTCACTGGGGAGGAACTGGGACTATCCAGGTACTCCCACCTCCCTCAGCCCCAGAAACCCATAGATGTCTGGAACAGGCAATAGGTACCCCGGAACTCACAGGCAGAGGGAGGTTGTGACAGGACTGTCTTCCTACACTCTCCCTGGGGTGGTTCTGGAGAGCTAGCATAGCCACTGCCCACCATACCACACAGTGGCGAGTGTGCTGCTTATGTGCAGTCCTAGGGATTTCTAGTGCAGAAAGCAAGGGCACGGTGCAGAGAGTGATACTGTACACATGAGTGGGTGGGTCACTGTGCAGTGGGTGGGGAGTTCAGGGGTCAATCTGGTGGCCAGAGGCTATGGCAGTGCTGCTGTGGTGGGCCACTCTCACCCAGGGCCCACATCTGACTGCCCCAGAGTCTCAGGAGAGCCTGGAAAGTAGCCGAGGTCTCCTGCCCCTAGGACACACGCCTGAACAGGCGGCGAATTGAGACCACAAAGGGCTTCAGGAGAGATATGGCACAGACCTCCTTGCCCTATGCAACTCTTGCTAGATGAGGCGCCACTGTAGGCCACTGTAGACCCTACTAACCCTATAGGGCTCCAGGTTGACAGAAAAGAGGCATTGGGAAACAGTCCAGGCTGAGGCTGCAGTGGGGCTATTCTAAGTTGTTTGAGAGGGGAACACAGAGGGTGTTCCCCAAGGCAGCCAGTCTCCCTGAGGCCCACCCCTCCTACCCAGCTGTGATCTGCGGGCATCCTGACCCCAACTTGCCCTGCAGGGCCAGCACTGCCCACACTCACATCCCAGGCTCACAGTCACTTTGTTAGGTTACACAGCTGAGTGAGTGGGGTTGTCAGGGCTGAGGGTGGGGGTAGGGATTGGGGTGAGGCAGTTTGGGCTGTGCTGACCTCGGCCTCTCCCTGCTGGAGCTCAGGGGCCTGGTACCTGGGCTCTACTCGCTGCCCCTGCTGGGCCGGCTGCAGCCCTCACTTGTTGTCTATGAGCATTTGCACCTTGTGGACCAAGTCCCGGGCAATCCGCAGGATCTCCTGGGCATCATGGTGTTCAGCCCGCTCTGGGGAAAACATGGATAATTATGGGGAGGCTGAGGGGAGCCCTGTGGCTGAAACCCTTGCTTAGTTTCCACCTGGCGTGCTCTTGACATCTCCTGGGGAAGTGATTCTAGGATTCCTGAGACCCCCTCCAACTCCACCCAGTCTAAGACTTGAGGCCCCATGTCCCCCTCTAGGGCACAGTCCGAATGGCTGTATCAGCTCATACCGTTGAAGAATTTGATGATGTCAGTGAAGTCCATGTTGTTGTCACGGATAATCTCCCTGTAGGCCTCCACCAGGGCCAGGGCAATGAACAGGACGAAGTGCTCTGAGGAGATGCGCCTGGCTGCCCAGATCACTTCCCACACTGCAAACACGTCCTCATACAGCAGCTCTGGGAACAGTAGGGAGCAGGCACGGGGCTTGATGGTGACACAGGGACTCCAGCAGCTAGAGTCTCCCTCCTGCACCCGGCCTGGTTCAGCCTGGCCTAGACCAAGACCCCACCCCTTTCTCTGACTATTTCTGCAGACGCCATGTGGTCCTCCGCATTCTTAGTGCTCAGGGGAGCTGTAGTTTGGACAAGGCTCCAAAGACCCTCGCCTGTGACAAAAGGAGCAGCGTAGAGGTGTGGAGCAGCCCCACGAGCATGCGAGCACATTCGGGGGCGGGTCACACGCTATGTAGTGAAGGTTACAAAAACACTGATTCTGGGTTTCCCAGATCCCCTGACCCCAGTCCCATGTCCCATTCTTTTTCTTTTCTTTTTTTAAAGATTTATTTATTATATGTGAGTACACTGTAGCTGTCTTCAGACACTCCAGAAGAGGGCGTCAGATCCCATTACAGATGGTTGTGAGCCAACATGTGGTTGCTGGGATTTGAACTCAGGACCTTTGGAAGAGAAGTCAGTGCTCTTAACCTCTGAACCATATCTCCAGCCTTCTTTATTTTTCTTTTAAAGACAGGGTCTTGCTATGTAGCTGAGACTGGTCTTGAGTTCTTACTGGAATTGTAGGCATGCACCCTAATGCCTAGACCCACCCACTTCTTACCTCTTTTAAAATCCAGCAGGAACCAGCGATAACAGAAATAGAAGTGGGTATAGTCTCCATTTTGATGCATCAGCTCAAATAGCTCTGAGTCCAAGATCTCATGAGAGAGAGGGAGAGACACTGACCTGAGCAGCTTCTGGCCACCCTCAGCCAGCACCCAGGGTCGCCACCCCACTGCAGTGTGCCATGTCTGTCCCGGCACTCCTGCTCGCTCGCTCCCTCCCTCAGCTGTATCCTGTCTGGGCATTTGATTTAATCACCCACTTCTCACCGAAACAGGTTCGGGCATGTGGGCGCACCGCTGCTCAGTTTGTGATACGGATAACTGTACTTTTATGTGTGGTGCTGGGCACGAAACCCAGGGCTTTTCATGTGTAGGCAAGCACTTTATCTGAACTAGAGCCTTTGTTTTTAAACATTTAAATTGATTCATTTTTTAATGCTTTAGTTTTAGTCTATGTGCACTGGTGTTTTGCCTGCATGCATGTCTGTGTGAGGGTGTTGGATCCCCTAGATCTGGAGTTAGACAGTTGTGAGCTGCCATGTGGGTGCTGGGAAGTGAACTCAGGTCCTCTGGAAGCCCCCAACTAACTCAGTATTTGCATATTTGTGCCTACATGTGTTCATAAGTGACCACGGGTATGTGGGCACAGTGTGTGCTGGTCAGAGGACGGCCTCAGGTGTCATTCACTGCGGCTATCCACCTTTTATCATTTTTTGAATACAAGGTCTTTCACTGGCCTTGTACTCAAGTAGGTTGTCTGGCCAGAGAAGCCAGGGATCTGCTTGTCTCCCCCTTCCAGCACCAGGATTATGAACTACTGTGTGGCTGTAAAAACAAAACAAAACTACTGGAATCAAACTCAGCTCCTAGACTACAGTATCTCTCCAGTCCTTCTGACTCGAGGCGCACCTTGAATTCATAGCAATCCTGATCTGCCTGCCTCTAAATCCCAAGTGCTGGGATTCCGAGCATGAGCCTATGAGCCTGGCAGCAGGGGTTTTAAGTGAAGGAGATTCAGCTCTGGCTGAATCTGGTGCATGCCAGTATTCTAGCAGCCAAGGAAGCGAGGCAGGATTGCTGCAATTCAAGACCAGCCCCTTGGTAAATAAATATGTGAAATAAAAGTGGCCTAGTCACGCCCAGCCCCCACAGACAGCACAGCACTCACCTGGATGAGGGAGCGCATGTTGGCAAAGTGGCTGTCCATGGCGCCCCCATTGGGGAAGTTTTGGCTCATCCTCTTCATGAGGTGGCTGAAGCAACTGTAGGCCAGCTGGTCTGCGAGGAGACAGGAAGGAGGCCCCCATGACACCCAGAGGGCAGACTGCCTGATATTCTCACCCCTTCCAGACTCTTTTTGTCACCCTGAACCCAGTTCCACTTTGGGAAGCCCCCCCAGCCCATCTCTTACCATTGTCAAGGATGACTAGGAGAGGTGCCAGGAGATCACACATGCCCTGCACGTAGCCCATATCCAGGTGCTCCCACACGTAGCTGAAATGCCAGGGATGGTCACTGTGACCAAGTCATTCTCTTTTCTTGGGGACTGCCATGAACATGGCCCCTAAAACATTCTGTTCCCCACAAGTCAGCCTGAAATATCCACTATAGCTCTACCCTATGAGGCAGTTGGCACTCCCCAGGATGCAGTGGGGTGGGGGGCTGGCCCTGTGGGGACAGTGCTCTAGACAAGATGCAGGGAGACCTGACAGAACAATAGGGGAAGCTCATGGCCCAGGCTGGGTCCCCAGACCGCCCACTGCTTGCCCCCAATGGCACCTGCACATGATGTCTCTGAGCCTCTCGAGGTTGGGGGTCGTGAAGTACCAGTAGTTGCGGTCACACCTCTGCACGTCCTTGTCTATGCGGTGTAGATTTAAGGCCACGGTGTCCAGTAATTCTATCTGGAAAAGGGGTGTCTCTCAGAGGTAAGGCTGGCCAGCCCCTCCCAGGCTGGGGCAGGAGATGTTACCCAAACAACAGGGACCCAGAACTCTGAGGACAGAGGCCTCTTAGTGATGCTCAGAGAGCCCTTTTGGGACAGACACACCACCCTTGCTCCCTTTGCAGTCAGTCCCCAGACTCTAGTGTGTCACCGACAGCAGTGTCAGGGAGCATCCACGTACAGTGTAGGCCGCAGCACACACGGCTGCGAGCTCCTCCCCTGCTTCGAGCTCACTGGCAGGTGCGAGCTTCTCCCGGCCTGGCTCGTGGGGTCCAGGGAACGTGTGGGTGGCTGTGGTTGGCCCCGCGGAGCCGTCTTCGCCAGCACCGTCTTCTTCAAAGCCCACACTCTGTGCCTCGTCCAGGCTGGACTGGATGCCTGAGGCCACAGAGTAGTTTCGGGAGGAAGGCAGCCCCGAGTCTGGAGAGTCGAACTCCACAGACTGCTGCTCTGCAGCAGACACGCCCGGAGTCCCAGCTCCTGGTTCCTGTTCCTGCTTTGGTTTGGAATCTTCGGGGTCCTGAGGCCCAGGAGGCTCTAGATCATCCACAGAGATAAATACCTGGTGGGAATAAACAGATGGCTCCGTCTGACACTCCAGGATCTTCCCCAGATTAGAATGGAACTGGGAAAGATTTTCTTCACCCCCTCCCCACAAAACTCCCAACACTGTAGTCCCTGGGCACCAAACTGGCTTCTGACCCAGTCAACCAAGAGAAGAACAAGGCTTTGGGCAAAATACCAGACAGGCTGTGCCTGTGCAGTGCACTCCACAGCTCCAGGAGACTGCTACGCGAAGGGGAACAGAGGCCCCTGTTTTTCTTGGTTTTGTTTTTTTTCTAAGACAGGGTTTCTCTGTATAGCCCTAGCCGTCCTGGAGCTCACTCTGTAGACCAGACTGCCCTCAAACTCAGAGATCCACCTGCCTCTGCCTCCCAAGGGCTGGGATTAAAGGCATGCACTACCACCATCCATATTTTTTAAAAGATTCATTTTTTATTTTTAATTATGCATCTATAGTTAGTGAATGCACTTGAGTGCAGGGACCTACGGAGGCCAGAGCCACTAGGGACTGAACTCAGGTCCTCTGGAAAAGCAATATGTTATCTTAATAGTTGAGCCATCTTCAGCCCCTAGGCCCTATAATCCCTAGGCCCCAACTCTTGGTAGCCAGTTAGGGCTCAGTGTCATTCTACAAAGACCTAAAGTCACAAAGGAGCCCAGGAGACCTGCCCATCTTGGTGTGGCTGGTGGGGTTGGAGGGGAGAATAAGATGCACGTTTTAGGAAAAGCAAGTCCTTTATTCTTGGTATTGAAGGCTGAGCAGACAAGACAGGAAACCTCTGTAACAATCCCAAGCCAGTCATGTTAGTCTTCAGACAAGTACAGAAGAAGGAAACAATGTACAGAAGCCCACCAGTGCGAACAAGCCCCAGGGGAGAGGTCACGCCCACACACTGCCTTAGTCTTTTCTTTTTCTGACTGGATATGGTACTCAAAAGGATGATAATAAGTTTTCACTCTGGGTGAAATCTGAAACACTGAGGACAGCCATGCTTGTGGAACGCTGTAGCCCAGGATGGCCTCAGCCTTCTCTTACCTCAGCTGCCAAAGCACCACAGTGGGTTTATGTATCTGTCATCACTGTGTGTGTTCACGTGCGCAAGAGTATGTTGTGTGTGTGTGAAGGGAAAAGGGTTGTTGGGAATGCGTGTGCCACGGTACACACAAGCCACAGGACAGTTTTGTGCAGTTCTTTTCACCTGTGAGTGGGTCTTGGGATCAAACTCAGGACATCAGACTTGGGCAGAAACCACCTTTACCTGCTGAGCCAGCCCTCTCCTGTCCCAGATTCAGGTATCTACAAAAGCCAGAGCACATAGTATCCTCATGAGCAAGGGATCAGGAACAGCACATGGGGAGGGAGAATGTGTCTTTTAAACACTTTTAAAGAAAATATTTATTTTTATTCTCTCTATATAGGTGTTTGCCTACATTTATGTCTGTGCATCACATGTGGACATGTTGAACCCAGGACCTCTAGAAGAGCAGCCAGTGCTTTTGACTGCTTGGTTCAGCCATCTCTCTGGCAGGGTTATATTTTCTGTTAACATTCATGATCAATCAAGTATCAAGATCAAACTTTTATCTAAAGAGGCCCCCCCCTTTTTTTTTGAAATAGGGACTAATGGCTCTGATTCTGCTGTGTAGCTAAGGCTGGCCTTGAATTCTAGGTCCTCCCACTTCTCCCTCTAGGATACTGGCATTCCAGATGTGAGACACTAAGCCTGGTTTTTAAAATTTTAATGGCGGTTTATCATGCAAAGTAGTGGACTTCACCATGGCAACTTCATACTTATTTGTCATTATATTTTAGAAAGGAGGAGGGATATACACAAAGTGGGGACTGGAGAATGGCTCAGTGGTTAGGAGCGCTTGTGTTCTTCAGAGGATCTGGGTAATTTTCCAACATCCATAAGGTGGTTCTTGATTATCCATAACTCCAATTCTGACCTTCATGGGCACCAGGCACATGTACTGCACAGACAATACATGCAGACAACACCCATACACATAAAAATAAATAAACCTTAAAAAGAAAACCATTTGTGGACTGTGCATGATTGTACACAACATTAATGCTAATATTTGGGAAGCAGAAGCAGGTGGATCTCTGTGAGTTCAAGGCTACCCTGGTCTACATAGTGAGTTTCTACAGGGTCTACAAAGTGAGAGCGTGTCTCAAAACCAAGTGACCATAAAAATAAAAACAATGTATGCCAGGTAAGTATCTGGAGTGTGCCTGTAATCTCAGCATTTGCACTGGGAAGGCTGAAGCAGGATGATAGGTAAGACCAGCTCAAGACAAAAAGGCCTGGGCAGAGGAAAGAAAGAAGGAAGGAAAAAAGAAAAAAACCCCAAACAAAACTAAACAAAACCCCCATACCCAGGTACAGGTGGGGCAGCAGCAGCAGGCGGCCATGATTACAACCTCCGTTCTCAAGGCAGAGTGGTAGCAGAGAGAGCCATCCACAAGTGCTCTACCTACCTCTGCAGTTTCTTCTACAAGGTGACAGGAAACTGCAGAGACAGGATCCTGCCAGGGGAAAGCAACGGCTCTCTCGGCATACCTCTGTTCTTTGGCCAACAGCATTCCATAAAGCCTCTTGAATCAGAAGCGTGTGAATGGAGAAGTTTGGAAGCTGGGGCCAGACACTGGCCAGTCTTGCTCAGAGACACTGATGTCACCAGGCAGTACCGGGACCCATGGGACCTGTGACTACCTCCCATGCTCTTTACACGGAGGGAGAAGCTTCCCTAAATTCCAAAAGATCTGGGAAATCCAGCACAAAGCAGTGACTTGTTCTTATGTGAAAGTACAAGTTCCCCATTCTTCAATTGAAATTCTGAGACACTAACATGAAGCCTCTGTCCAGGACCCAACTGCCAGCATTGGAGGCTGGCCCCATGCTTGGGGCTCTTGTGCCTAAGAGATTGGTGGGTCCCCCCAGCCTGCCCCCAGCCCTCCCCCAATCTGGCTCACATCATTGCTGATGGTGGAATCCCGGTGCACGAGGCGCTGCACATGGCTATCGATGCTGCTGCCCGAGGAGAACTTGGTGAGCGTGGCTGGGTGAGCCTCCCGCTCCCGCTGCCTCACCACCACCTCGCAGGCCTTCCACTCTGCCAGCACCTGCTGGTACCTTGCTGCCACTGCTGTGTCTACCTGTGCACAGACCACACGATGACCATGAGGGGAGGGTGCCCAGGGCCTCCTCCTCCTCAAAGCTGGCCAAGCACTGGAACTTCAGCCTAGAGGGGATTCCGAAATTGAGATGGCTGAACTAGAGCTCATGAGGACCAGGAGGGGCTAAGGCTTCCAACCCCCTGCCCTGCCAGGGTCACTCATCCAGCTGCTATTTCCTTGGCTCTGTAGGCGCAGGCTCTCTTACCTGCTCCATCTCCTTCTTGCTCATGCCAAACTTGTAGTGGCCAAGCAGGAAGGGCCAGACGTCCTTGCGGATCTCGTGTTGCACACCTCCATAGTACACCTGTCGCAGCAGCTCCAGCTCCTTGTAGTTCTGAGTGACCCAGAGGGTAAAGACCACATAGCCTCTGGTTACTGTGGCCCAGTAGCCAAGCCACATCCCAGGGAGCTAAGCCTGGGCCTTAGTGGCTTTACTGAGCCTAGGCGTACCCTGCTTGGGGAAGCCATAGTCTCCTGTTCCCTGGTTATAGCTTCAAGAGATCTTGTTATATCCCCTTCCTCACGGGGCAGGGAACAGAGCTCTAGCAGGCAAAGATCTGTCAGTTCTCAGATCAATATGGAAGTCGATTGGATTCCAGACCTAGTCCCTTCCTACACAGATGCAATTCAGCCATCCATCTACGAGGAAGGTCACCCTATGGCACCAGCCTCGTCTGTCTACCCAACTCCCTACTATGTTGTACCCCAAATGAACAGTTTAGAGCAGGCAGCTACGTATAACTGTTGCCTCCCAAGTTCCCACCCACGGCCTCTGCCTTGGAGGCCCAGTTTGCACCTTTTTGTCCTTCTGATACTTGCTCCACACATCCTTGGTAAGGCCACCTGAGGCTCCCGGGGGCCTGTCCGGCGGAATAATGTTGTGATGCACCAGTGCAGACAGGTGTGTCCTCACTGTGGACAGGTGGCGACAGTAGGCTAGCCCTACAGTGGACAAGGAGGAGGCTGTGACTGAGGTGCTTCCCCACCCCCAGCCCGTCAGAACCCCACCTCACCCCACACTCACAGCCATAGAAGGCCCGGGACACAATCTGCCTCTTCATGCTCTCACACAGCAGCCTGAGGGGCAACCTGTGGAAACATCCTGGCTCAGAGGGGGGATTGTAGCCCACTGGCAAGAAGGGCTGACACTGTAGCTTCAGAATGCTGAGGCAGGCAAGATGCTGTGTGGAGAGGGGACATGTACAGCTCAACAGTACATTAGTGGCCCCACCCTGCCAGTTATCCTTGATGCTGCTGTTGGGGGCCTGGCTTTAAAGAATCCTGATTTCTTTACATATAAATGGAGACACTCAGGATCTCCAGAAATGGAGGGTTAAAAATGAAGTGACAGGTGAGAGTATTTAGTCAGTGAGCCCACGCTGTTCCCATGTTGCCTTCGTACATGGTAGTACTAAGTGTTCCCAGACACAGCCTGACAGTGGGACTACATCTCTGTAATGGAAACGTGAGCAGAGTATTGCTATCTCTTATGCGGAAGCACAACCCTGAGCATTCACATGGTCCTCACCTGCCTTAAGGAAGGAGGGGGGATCACCCCATTTTGCAAGGGAGAGAACTGAGGTTTACAAACACAGAAGTGCCAGGACTTTAATCTCAGCACTTGGGAGATAGAGGCAGGTAGATGTCTGTCAGTTGGAGGCTAGTCTGGTCTACATACAGAGTTTTAGGCCAGCCAGAGCTGTCTCAAAACAAAAAGGAAAGCAGAGGCTGAGGTAATGTAGGTAGCATAAATGAAATTTGAATCCAGGTAGGTCCAACTTAAAGAGGCCACCCTGTCATGCCAGAGGCACCGGTTGTAAGGACAGAAGGTTCACACATGGACGGATGCATTGACAGGAAGCTATCCTGTGCTCCTCACTCACCTGTCAGGAATGCAGCTGCAGTGACTGGGGGTTGCATATGGGGAGCTACTGGAGGAGCAGGAAAGGCAGGAGGAGTCCTGGCTACACAGGGGCTCTAGGTGCCAGGCTGTCAGGCTGGGTCCAAAGCCCTGCATCTCAATCATGTCGCCAGGATCTGAGGGTAGGAAGGAGCCATGGTCAATGCCTGTGTGGGCTCCCGCCCCAGTGCCCTGCAGCATGCCCATCTCTGCCCAGAGCTGCAGATGAAATCACATTGGTGGAAATTCCTAAGGTGGTGCCTGCCTGGTTGAGAACCCAGAGATGCAGAGTGGGAGGGTGCCTGACACTGCCCAGCTTCCCCTGAGCTGAGAAGACGGCAGCATTTTCTATGTGGTAGAATACTTGTACTGAGTTGTGGGTCATTTATCTACCCACCTCCATCAATGCCAGAGAACACATGCTTTCCCCGAGCAAAGAAGAACAAAGGCCTCTGCTCCCCAAAACATTGCTACTTAGCCTGCTTCTTTCTGAGACACTCAGGAATGTGTGTGGAAGCCCCAATATCAATGATCAAGATCCTTGAGGGTGCCTCAAGCTACGTCTCACTAGTCTCTGGCTTCCCAAGATCTGGAACAGTGCTTCCTGCCCAAACCAGACATCCTAAAGCCTGCCTACTTAGCATGGTGGCTCTGTGTGAGCTGGAATGGAGGGGAGATTCGCAGGACTGGAGGGTGGAAGCGGTGTCTGGGCACGCAGGTCCAATGATCCAGTACACCAGTCATAGCTGACCAGGCCAGTGTGCAGCATCAGAAGACAGACCCTTGGACATGTCTGTACTTCTGTAGATGAAGCTGTCTCAACCATCCCTATTGATCTAAATTAGAACTGAGTCAAAACTCTTTAGAGTTTCTAGGGCCTGCATTGGGCAGAACACTGATTGGGGTATATATTGGCTGGGAGCCACAGAGATGAGGTGCAGTGAAGGACTCAGTGGTGTGATGGATTCGGGGTATAGTGAAGAACAAGGAGGGCTATGTGTGCTGAGGTCTTCAGCAATGGTTTTCTTGGTAAATCTAGCAAGAGACCCTGACTCCCCACAGTCTGGAGGCCAAGGTCTGGTGTTTTTAGATAGCCAGACTCCAGCTCTGGGTGTGCCTTGGTGGTGAGGGCTGAGCTGATTTCCCTCTAGTCCCCTCAAGGGCTGCCCTGCCTTGTCCCACCAGACCCGTGGGTAGGACTGTGTCAGTATCTGGACCTTCAGCTCCACCAGGAGGTCAATTAAGGGAGTATGTTTGGTGGGGGGCTGCGGCTCTGGGAGTGAGGGGTTGCAAGCCATGCTGAAGACTCTGGGAGCAGCAAGAGAGGGTAAGTGCAGGTGGTGGGGGTTTGGAGCCTACTCAAGCCCCCGCGGCAGGCAGGAGGCCAGGTGTGGGAGGAGCCAGGCGTAGGGATAGAGGTGGGTGGGGAGGAGTCAGCCCAGCCAGGCAGGCAGCAGGCAGCAGGCAGGGATGGTAACAGGTGCAGGGGTGGAAGATGGGCACAGAGGGAAACAAGCTCGTGCCCAGAAAGTTGGGCCCAACCAAGGCACATCTCCTGG
The DNA here is from genome assembly GCA_036184795.1 of Tokudaia tokunoshimensis. Lineage (NCBI taxonomy): Eukaryota > Metazoa > Chordata > Mammalia > Rodentia > Muridae > Tokudaia > Tokudaia tokunoshimensis. The sequence continues at coordinate 46,754,103 of BTHU01000010.1, read as the reverse complement.
GTCAATGCTCTTCACCTTAATTCTCCAGGAAGGAGCTGAACCGGCCAGCACTGCACACTCTCTACACTGTGACAGCCCAGTGTAGACAGCTGGGGCTCTGGAGTGACTGGGTGAGTGACTGGGGAGGCAGCAGGCTGGACAGGGGTCTGCTGGGTCAGCTTTGACTCTGACTCTCTCCTCTGAGCATGAGGAGAGTATGAAGCGGACAGTCAAGGTGGGTGAACCACACAGCTCCTAGGACTCCGAGAGAAAGGTGCCTGGCCTGGAGCAGAATTAGAGTGAACAGCATCTCTGCTCTGTAGGGAGGGTAGCAGGGAACCGAGAGGGGAGGGAAGAGACCTGGACACCCGCCACTTAATCACATGCACAAGTCAAGCATGTTGCAGGCCTGAAAAAGCAATGTCTGCAGAACTCAACAGTGTTGTCATTACGGACTGGAGTGCACAGCGGAGCCCCCACCCCATTCCTTCTTTCCACTTCCCTCCAGATTTTCTTCTCATACCTGTACCCCTCCCCCAAGTACTGGGGTCACAGGGGCTACACAGTGGGTTGGTCTAATCCCCAAACTCTATAAAAGGATATCCGAACTACTTCCAAGACCTCTGGACCCTATGGGCCTAGAAATTCGCTTGAGTCAGAGGTCTCAGTCCTAATACTGGTTTTCTCTTTTTGCTTCTGAGATCTCAAGTTGCCTGGACTTAGCTTCAAATTTCCTATGTCACTGAGGCTGATCTTGACCCTCTTCCTTCCACCCCCAAAGTGCTGGGGTTACAGGAGTGTGCGCCGTTCCACCCAGCAGTCAGTGGCCTTTCTACTGCTAAGATGCTGGTTTGAAGGCAATGGGTTCAACCTCCCCACATTACTCAAGGTCAGTTAACCTGTAAGCAGTGTGGTCCAAGTCTGTGGTGCAGACAGCTAGATGGCAAGTGTGTGTGTCAGTAACCTAATAAGCAGGGAATTTCATGGCCTAAGGACTGGAAAGGAAGGGCAGAACTGTGACAGGAAGAAGAGCGACTGGCAGAGCTGCCTAATGGGTATTGGGTGTGTTCTAAGCCACAGGCCTGGTGGCAGGAGTGTAGAGTCATTACAAGCTGAGTGATTCGCCTAGGACACTGTGCCCCTTAGCAGAACTCTAAAGTGGTGTAAGGAGAGAAGCAGAGTGAACAGCATCTCTGTAGGGAGTATAATGTATTAGATTCCCTTTGTAAAAGCGAGATCAATTAAAACTCTGGCATAAATATTCCCTAGCACCTAGGAGCTAGTCTAGCCTTAGCGTCTCTGTCCAGCCTTTCCTGGAGCCCCTCTCTGGCCCTCAAAGGGCCCCTGGCTGATGTTTCTCCAAAGAGTGGGGCTCCTTCTCACTGAGACAGCTCTATGTTAAAAAGAATTCAGTGGGCAGAGGCATGCGGAGGGGCTGCAGCTACCGGCCTATGTTGTCTCCAGGGAAGGAGATCCCAGACGCCATGGACGTTGAGGCCCTAGAGTATGGGTCACCTGGGTCACACCACTGGCATAGCACTGAGCACCAGCGAGAACACTAAGTCTGCTCAACCCCACACAGTGAACCAGGGACTGTGGGGCAGGAATTCGTGCTGCTGCTGGGAGCCTAGACCAGTTCCTGGACACTCTCGGGTAAGTATTTCTAGCTTCATGCTAAAGTACCAGGTCATATACTACAGGCCTCACACACGGGAAGACCAATCCTTAGAGCCTCTTCTCAGGGACTCACCCCTCACCTCTATCCAGCCCCACCTCTGACCCCTGTCTTCTTAAGTCATAGTCAGAAGCACAAGACTACAGGCTGGCTTTCCTGTCAGTAGAGAGAATGAAAGAGACCACTGCCTGGCATTTGTCAACATGACTGGCAGAAACAGGAAGAGGCTCTGAGAGCCATTCGTGTCCCCAAGAGCCCATCAGGGAGCCAGCCCTCCTCCAGTGGCCCTCTTTCTCTCAGCATAAAGCCCCCGCTCCTCATTCAGAACCATCTGCTCCGTACATTCCCTCTTCTTGCCAGTACTGATCTGGGCTCCTTGTGTCCTCACTCGTCTGCCTCTGACAGAGGAAATGGCCTTGCTGTAAGTCCCCTAATGCCAACACTGCTGTTTGAGCCCCTGCAGTGGGTGGCAAGTGGGCCCAGGGGGGTTAGGGTGGAGGATGAGGTGAGTCAGGGATAGGGAGGGATAAAAACCTTTCATCGGATTGGGAGCTGTGAGGTTCCGCGAGCAGATCATTGAGAGCATCGCGTGTAGTTTATCCTCCTCTTCCTCATCATCGTCCACCGAGGCCGCTCGGCTGGCCGCTAGGTGGTGGTAGTTAATAGTGACTGCTCAAAGAGAATAGCGAGAGAGGCAGAGGCATGAGGACCCTCGTCCCTGAGCAGGAGAGACCAACTGCCCTCCTTGAGGTGAATGGCGTGGAGACTGAGATTACCTTGAACCTGCAAGGTATAGAGGGAACGGGGTAGGGGACTGCAGGGTGGGGGCTAAGAACCTTCTGTGATTATAAGGAGAGGATGGAAGGTAGGGATGTGTGTGTGTGTGTGTGTGTGTGTGTGTGTGTGTGTGTGTGTAGGAGACCAACTTTGACTAAGGCTAGTTGGTACTGGCCAGATGGATCTAAAATGGACCTAAATTTTTATTTAGCTGCTGTCATAGTTGGGCTGCATTTAACCTAGAGATGATCCCAGGCCCTCATTTTAAGAGTATAAATTCAACCTTCTCCCAGGGCCACCTGGAAAAGCAGGAGTCACTTAGCTGAGTTTCAGCTCTTGATGCCTGGCTCGCCCTCTAGGTAGGAAAGCGGCCTTTAAGTGATGTGAACAGAATGGAACCTGTGTCACGGACTGAAGAAGGGAAATCAAGCAAAGCCTGAGGTGAAATGGCGGTCTACAGCGCTCTGGATGTAGCTGTCTCTTATCTGGTACATCTGAGAGGAACAGAGTCCTCCAAGCACAGGCTCTTAGGCCATTTGGATCATTTACGCTGTAGGTTCTGTGTGAAGTCTGGGTCACCTGCCCATCAACAAAGAGATAACTTTTTGGCACAAGTTAGGAAATGCAGGGACGGGTAGGTGGTCTGGTTGGCAGTAATCACTGTGGACTGGCAGATTCCCTAACCTAATCTTCAAGAAATGCAAGTCTAGTGCAGAGAAATCCATGGGTAGCAGCGTCACTGAGCAGAAAGAGCAGGTGCTTCTTGATGGACCCCACCCCAACCCCGAGGCCCAGCCGCCTCAGGCACAGCCCTCAACAGGCAAGCTTCAGGTTTTGTCCTCTCCAGAGGATGCTCTGTGTCAAGAGGGTGGCTTGAGGAGGACTTTGGCTCTGGACGTAAACCTGCCCTGTTTAAGACACACAGCTCCTGTACCCAGACCAACTGGGCGAGGTTGGATGTAGGACTGAAGACAACGGGAGGGGAGTTTGCTACCTTTTATTTTAGGCTGAAGAGGAGTGGAAAGTTTTCCACTCTCTAATAATATTTCCAGTCTCCCTTTCTTCTGCATGAAATCATGGCATGAAATATTACTAAGAAACGTGTCTAGTGATGCAGGGCCTGCTGAGCTGGGCCTCAGGGGGACTGGGGGATAACGTCTAGGTAGTGACAATCGGTGAGTGAAAGATTCAGTGGGGAGGCTGTAAGGAACCTCTTGTATCCAGCTGGCCTGACTCCACAGTGCTCTCACACACCCTGAACGTCCTTCACAGGGGACGTGGGGACACTCACTGTGCTCATGCCTGTGTCCAGGGTAGATGATCCGGAACACGTAGTCTGTGGCCCGTCCTCCACCCAGCTCCTCCACATCAATGGACCGGATGCTACTGCGTTTCCGTAGCTTGGGGAAAACCTTGCCCTGCAGAGGAAGCAAATGCTCAGGCTATTCAGTGCACAGTCCCACCCAAGGTTCCTCCCGAAGCTGTTCCTGAGAACTGTGTGGAAAGGAAGAGAGGAGGCCTTCCTTCACCCAGCCCTGTACCCAGAGCCTCCCCGGCCAAGATACCTTGCCCTGCTGGGTCCACAGCGGGGGCTCAAGCTGTCCACGAGGCAGCAGCCCATTCTCCAGACATGACAGGAAGGACAGCAGGTGTCCTCCCTGTGGGAAGTGTAGTGGCGGCCTCTGGATGCCATCCTGGCTCACCAGCACAAGCGTGCCACCGCTCTCTGGTGGGGGTGAATGCCCACGAGTGAGGCTGGGGCCCTTCTTGAGACCTCCCGACCCATCACCCTGGCCCAACGAGTGAGATTTCCCAGGCTAGGAAGGAGGGTGGACAGGCTAGAACATGCCTTGGATGCTGCATTAACAGGAACAGTGGAGGGCTGGCAGGATGGCTCAGCAGGTTAAGGCGGCTGCTGCAGAGCCTAACAATGTGAGTTTCACTCCCAGCCCTGGAACCCACTTGTTGGAAGGAGATAAGTGACTTCTGCAAACTGTCCTGAGGTCTCCATGTGTACTGTGGTGCAGGTGTGAATGTTTGTACTCACACACATACTCTAAATAAGCTTGAAAAAAAAATGAAGCTGGAAAGTTTGGCTCAGCGGTTAAGAGCACTGGCTGCCCTCGCAGAGGGGCCAGGTTCAATTCCCAGCATCCACATGGCAGCTCACAGTTGTCAGTAATTTTAGTTTTGGGGATCTAATGCCCTGTTTTGGTTTACATGGGCACCATGCACATGATACATGTATGTACGTATGTATGTATATGAATGAATGAATGAGTGAATGAATGAATGAAGGTGAAGTAGCCATATGCATAAAATTTTTTGTTTGTTTTTTTCCAAGACAGGGTTTCTCTGTGCAGCCCTGACTGTCCTGGAACTCACTCTGTAGACCAGGCTGGGCCTTGAACTCGCCTTCCTCTGCCTCCTGAATGCTGGCATTAAAGGTGTGCACCACCACTGACTGCTTCGCTCTAGAACTTTTTTAAAAATAATAAAAAATGGAGCAGGCTGGGAGTGTGCCTCAGTAGGAGAACACATGCTTAGCATGTGCAATGCCCTGATTCCTGACACTACAAAATAAAGACATTAGGAGGGACAGAAGTCTAACAGACCCCATGCACACTGCACAACAGGAAGATGGTGTCGGTCCCGCCTCTGTGCCTCAGACAAGCAGACTCACTTTGCTGGTGGCAGTGGATGCAGACGATCTGACTGAAGGGCACCACCAAGGCATAGTCCCAGTAAACACTAAAAAGGAACCATATGGTGTCACTATGTCTAAGATCTACCTCTGTCAACTGGTCCTATCACACCCTTGAAACTATTGAAGATGGGGGAAGCCAAAGCCAAGCAGCGACCCGGGCCAGCCCTCTCCTCTATGTCTCATGCGGTTTTCCTGGCACAGTCTAGCAGTCTTAGCTATGCAGCACTTGGCTTGTGCAAATCCCTCCATGGCCAGGCGTGGCTGAGTTTCAGAGGGCTTGGGAATCTCTCCAGGCAGCAGCCTCTCCCTCTAACTCTTGGCACTGGGATATGAAGTAAGTCTTGTCCCTCGGAGTCTGCTTTGTTTCCCCACTCCCTGCCCTGGGACGAGCCTCCACCCCTGCCCTGCTTCCTTAGGGTAAGTGGGAAACCCCCACCTCTTCTCTAGCTCAGAGTCCCCGAGAGTCCCATTCATGAGTTGGTTGGGAGTCCACTTCAGGGTTAGGTTCTCTGCAGACTGGTGCAGGGAGAGGTAGCCAGGGACCGCCTCCATATCCTCCTTCTATAGGAAAGAGACACGCCAGAAGACAGAGACAATATGGGCCCAAGAGTCTCATAGGATGACCCATGCAAATGAGCCCAAGAGACCAGGCCAGGCCAGCAATGGAGTCCCGGGGCTAGAGCCAAGAGAAACAGAAGTTACGTCTGGATACTTCTTTCTAGTCTGCCTGGGTGCCAGGTGTAACACTGGCCAGCCACGCCCATACTAGGCATTCACTCTGCCAGCTGGCTGCCCTCCTAGCCCTGGACAGCCTGGATTTCAGCTAGCCAGGGTAGATGTCACCTCTGTCTCCTGCCAACTCCAAGCTGGGCATGAGTCATATGACAATGATATGGGTAGGAGGGGATCCACTTTTCTCTGGTCAAGTACTGCAGCAAAGAAGCTGGCGTCTGGTCCTGGGACCTTCTAAAGAGGGAAGCGTTCCTACCGGCTGCACCAGCACGTTGTTCTTGCCATAGAGCAGACGTGTTCTTGAGTTCTGGTGCAGGGACTCCACGTACTCACGGGCACAGGCAGCTAGCCGGTCTTCTGAAGCACTCCCACTAGAGTGGCGCTTCCGGATCTGCCAGGAAAGTCACAGCTCAGGCCCCCGCCCTGGGAAGCTGCCTTAGGACATACCCTTCCGGCTCCTATGCTGGCCCTCTCTAGCTGACTCTTAGCCACCCTTTACTCTGTAATCAACAGTAGGTACAGGCTACTGGCATGCATGCAAGACTTGGACAGAAGATTCTCTTGGGTGCCTCTTAGAGCCCATGAGTATAATCTGAATAAGTGAACACAAGAGGTGTGGAGGATACTAACCCCCAGGGCAGGGCGCTTTGCCGGGGAGTCCTGACGGTTAGGGGGACCCCGGATACGGTGCCTCTGAACTAGCTCATCAGCAGAGGGGTCGGTCCAGTAGTGGTCAGCTGTCTTGAGCTTCGTGTATTCCAAGGCACAGGGTCCCACTATGGAGACAGGGATGGTTAATTTAGCTGGTGCTCTTTCATCACCATCCCTCACCCCACTGACCCAACACAGGCCTTCAAGTTCTTAAGCTCACCTAGGAGACACGCCAGGATCGGGCCAAACACGGGATCTGCCAATAACGCTTCCTTCTCGTAATACTTGCTGCCAAGAGGAGACAGACAGGGTGACTACCAGGGCTCCTGGACTCAGGCCAGCATGGTCAAGCTCACTCAGGAGAAGCATGGCCAGAGACCAGATTCATATCAGTCACCAAAACAGAGTGAGTCCGTGGGATGAAGTGCTGTAGGGCTCTTGGTGTGGTCTATATTCTTGGGGTGCCAAGGGAGGGCTGGAGGCATGCTTACAGACTGCCATGGACTATTAACCATGTAGAGGGATGAGGCTGAGGTGGGCCAAGGGAAGGACCAACGGGGGGTGGGCAGTCACCTGCAGTTTTCGGCCAGGTATTGTACAACCCTGTCCAGAACTTTCTCCATGAGTGCTGTGCGTACCCATATGTGTTTCAAGGCCTGTGGGCTGAGAGCTGGGGCCTTCCCACTGGTTGAGCCCTGTTTCCGAAGGGCGTCTTGGCTGCCTCCCGAGGGTTTCCTGCAATGAGAAGAAGGGAAAGCTTCAGATTTAGAAGCACAGGACCCAGGTTCGTTGCACTGAAGTGAAAGGCAGAGTTCAGAATGTGTGGGCTGAGAGAAGGAACCGAAGGAGGGAGACGAGACAAGGGAGCCGCAAAGGGCTAGCCCAATCTCAGGCTGGCCCCTCAAAGGAAGTCACCTTTAGGCAGGCTGTTTTGACACCAGTAAATGCCAAAGAGAGAGCAAAAATGATGCTGGGAGGGGCTGGCTCAGCCCTTACCTGCCCTCTGCCTGTTGCTGCAGCTCCTGCACCTTGTGGCAAATATCTCCAGCCACGGGGCATGTCTTCCCCACTTTGGTGAAGAGGGCCGCCATCTTGTCACTTCGCAGAAAGCCAGCAGCACGGCGTCTTAGCTGATGCAGGAGACAAGCCTCCACAGCACCTGAGCCATAAAGTAAAACAGGCCCTAGGTTATCGGTCACCCCACCTGGCCTTACCTGCCCGCCCTCTCAGCAGCCTCTCTGCTGAAGGATGACTTCTGAGAGCTGAGAGGCAGAGCACAGCCCTTATCACCAGGAACGAATGCTGCTGGAAGCCTAAACCCCACGCCCAGTCCCCTGTCTGCTCACACTGTGGCTTCTGAATTTCTTCTGGTAAACTCAGGTAAGGTACTAACTCATCTAAGGAAGGAGAAATATCTCTTGCCTTGAAACTACAGCATGCCTGTAGACAGGCAGAGACCAAGGCAAGCCCTGAATTGTGCTGGGATGAGGAGTAGGCCAAAGAAATAGATCCTGACCTCCTACCAAATCTTTCCATCTTGTCCTTCTGCCCCCAGGCCCATGGTGGACTTGTAAGAGTTGTCATGCGCCAAACTGCTCCTCTCCCTCGCCTGGTGCACACACACCTCCAGTATGCAGCGTCACTTCAAAGCTGCTCACTAGGGTTGACACAAATATCTCTGTCTGACCACAAGGACAGAGACAGCACCTATAGAAGAGGGGGGCAGAAAGCACGTGGCCCAGCGGCCCTTCTGGAGAGCATGGTGACGTGGTTGCTAAGGAACATGGCTCTGGAGAAGCTGAAATATTGATGAAGCCTCTGCGGAGACCAGCCCTGACAGTAGCCTCTGGATTGTTTATGAGCGCAGCGGCAGCTGAGAGAGAGATTTCTCCTTCTGCACTGGGAGGGCTTCCTGTACTTCATTCATGTTTTCAGGGGCCACGCCTAACCTCTCTTTCTGGGTCCTGCTTACCACCAAGACCCCACAGAAAGGAAAGAAGGCTTGGCAGGGAAAAGCAGAGTTGCTCTTGGCATATACAGACCCTAAAAACACTGGTGCACATGTGTGGTAGGAAGTGCCTGGCCACTGCTGAGGCCAGACTAAACAATGCTAGGGTCTGGGAGGCAGGCAGCCCAGGATTGGTCTAGTGACTCCAGGCTTCTGGGAAACCTGGTGAGTGAGTTCATGCTCTAAGCCTCAGCTCTGGTCCCTCTACATGGGGCCATGAGGGGAGACTTCTTTTTATTTTATTTATTTACTAGATATTTTCTTTATTTACATTTCAAATGCTTTCCCCTTACCTGGTTTCCCTTCCGAAAACACCCTATCCCATCTCCCCCTCCCCCTGCTCACCAACCTACCCACTCCCACTTCCCTGTCTTGGCATTCCCCTATACTGGGTCATTGAGCCTTCTCAGGACCAAGGGCCTCTCCTCCCTTTGATGTCTGACAAGGCCATCCTCTGTGTGCAGCTGGAGCCATGGGTCCCTCCATGTATACTCTTTGGTTGGTAGTTTTGTCCCTGGGAGCTCTGGGGGTACTGGTTGGTTCATATTGTTGTTCCTCCTATGGGGCTGCAAGTTCCTTCAGCTCCTTGGGTCCTTTCTCTAGCTCCTCTATTGGGGACCCTGTGCTCAGTTCAAAGGCTGGCTGAGAGCACCCACCTCTGTATTTATCATGCACTGGCAGAGCCACTCAGGAGACAGCTATATCAGGCTCCTGTCAGCAAGCGCTTGTTGGCATCCACAATAACGTCTGGGTTTGGTGACTGTATATGGGATGGATCCCCAGGGGGAGACGTCTAGGGACTGGTGTGACATCACATCAGATGGCATGTGAAGCCTCTTGTTTACCCAGACTCTGACTCTGGGGAGGCACAAGGCCCATGTATATTCCTGGTTCCTGACCCTCCCTGTTCAAAGCAAGAGCCAGTGTGCTAGGACCTGCATGCAGCAGAGGATCATGGGCCACCCCCCAGGTGGGTAAAAGGATTGTTTTCTTTGGTATAGGAGAGGTGAGGTCCTGTCAAGTTGCCTTTTTTCTTCCTGAGTTATTTAGCTTGAGCATGTATCTGCATAAGGGGCGTGTATACCGTGTTAAAGCCCTCAGAGGATGCTGTGTGTCCTCCTTCCTCATCCTTCACCTATTCCTTTGAGACAGGGTCTCTCCTGCAACTCGAGGCTCATGTTTTCCAGACTAGGGTCAATGCTGTTCTCCTGACTCCCTTGTCCTCAGAAATGGGTTCAGGCACATCCAGAATACCTGGCTTGTTATACAGGGGCTGCAGTTGAAACTCTAGACCTCGTGTCTGCACACCCAGTGCTTCTAACTGCTTGAGCCATCTATCCAGTCCTGAAATAGTTTCGACTAGCACAGTCAGGATATGAAACATGGACTCAGGAAGTAACCACTAATTTATTTTAAAGGTAAAGTCTCACGAAGCCCAGACATTTCAAATTTGCTGTGCAGCATAGCCTGGCTTTGAACTCTTGAGAGCTCCCTGCTCTCTGAGGGTCTTGTGTTGCCCTCAAGTGTCTAGCTGAGTGACTCTCTTGCCACAGTCTTTCAAGCTAGGGCTGCTACAGATCTGTGTTTGTGGGAGGGTGGTCACCATTTCTGGTGTTGAATCCTCCACAGATAGAGGGAAAAAAAACCACGCTGAACAAAGCCAGAGTGGCAGCAAGTGGCACCAGCCCTGCAGGGAACCATACGCCTCAGTGAAGTGACTCATTGCAACAGTAATGAGTCATTAGGCTTCCCACCTGCCCCCAGCCACTGCAAAGGAGCTGGGCTGGGATCTGGGGTGTAGCCACCCCGTTTGGCCTCACCTGCCCTGCCAGCAGCCTGGGCACAGGAACAGGTTCTCCTGAGAGCCAGCAGAGGCAGAGCTTGGCAATTATCACAAGGAGGGATTGCTGGGGGAAGCCCAAACATCACTCCCATCGCTGCTGGTTCACACCACGACTCCCGGGAAATTCAGGCAGAATGCCAAGATGTATCTGCAGAAGGAGGAATCCCTCTCACCCTGCCAGTCTTCTGGGACCTGTGAGGCCAGGTGTTCTTGGCCTAGTTCCATACCCTCCCTCAGCAGCAATTCCCAAAACCACAGGATCCTTTCCCAATTCCACTGCAGAGATGAGAATGTGATTGTGTACAGTATGGAGATAAAATAATAATGACCATAACAGAGAGCTGCTGCCCGTAGGGGCTAGTGGATGGGCTTCTTGGGCTCCAAAAGTATGCATATTATGTATGTGTATTTACATGTATGAAATTCACAGAATTTCTGTGTTAACAATGCTCAAGTGTCCTCCTGCCCACAGTAAGGAATCAATGGCTTTCAACTTCTAAAAGATAGTCCAGACTCCAAAAATACTAAGTTCTGGTTAATCATGCCCAACATGGTGGTATATGCTTTAATCCCAGCATTCAAGAAACTAAGGCAGGCAAAAATCTGACTAAAGGCCAGCCTGGTCTACATCCTGAGTTCAAGGTCAGCCAGGACTAAGTAGCAAGAACCTGTCTCCAAAAAAAAATTTTTATGCTTATTTAGTGTGTGTGGAGGTCAGAGGACAACTTGCAGGAGTCAGACTCTAACTTGGCAGCAAATACCTTTACCTGCTGAGCCATCTCGCTGGTCCCATGCTCTGAGATATTTGAGTTGAGATGAAATCCAAACATGATCCTAACTTGTTCTGAATTTGCTCCCCAAGAGAAGGCCATTTACAGACAGACTGTGTAGGGCACTGTAAAACCTCATTCTCAGGGCAAGTCCAGGTAAAGACGTGTGTGACAGAGCTGGAGAGATGGCTCAGCAGTTAAGAGCACCAACTGCTCTTCCGAAGGTCCTGAGTTCAAATCCCAGCAACCATATGATGGCTCACAACCATCTGTAAGATCTGACACCCTCTTCTGGAGTGTCTGAAGACAGCTACAGTGTATTTACATATAATAAATAAATAAATTAAAAAAAAAAAAGATGTGTGTGACCTCCTCATACCCAAGGACACCAGGCAGCTCTAGGTCCTCATTGCCTGAAACCTGCCGCCAGAGCACTACACTGTTGCAGAGGCTATGTAGGTTTTTTCTTTTTTTTTTTTATATTGAATATATTCTTCATTTACATTTCAAATGTTATACCCCTTCCCGGTCTACCCTCTCCCTGAAAACCCCCAACCCATTCTCCCACCTCCTGCCTCCAAGAATATGCTCCTCCACCCAACCCACCCCCATGACCCCCACTTGATTTCCCCACACTAGGGCCTCTATTGAGCCTTCACAGGACCAAAGACCTCTCTTCCCACTGATGCCCGACAAGGCGGGGCTGCAACCGCCCCCCCCAGCTCCTCCAGCTTACCCTTCAACTCCTCCATAGTGAACCCCACGCTCAGACCAATGGTTGGCTGTTAGTATTCGCCTCTGTATCTGTAAGGCTCTGGCAGGGCCCCTCCAAAAGACAACCATAAATGGCTCCTTTCGGTACACACTTCTTGTCATCGAGGCTATGTAGTTAACCACAGGACTAAAGCACCAAGTTGTAAGGCCATTCCCCTGCAAAGTGAGCTGTCTGAGCTCTGGGCATTTAGCCATGGAGGCTGCAGGGCCCTCTGCCTCAGTGAATCCTGGTACCATGTGGATCTACCATAAGGTGACAGAAGCAGAGTTAGAGAGACCTAACAAGCATGACCCTCCCCCCACTGCCTATCTTCATCTTCTGGTGCCTCTTAGGGATTGGTCAAATGATCCCAGAGAACTTTCTCCACTGTCACCCATCCCATCACTGACAGGAAAGCTCAGAGGCAGAAGCATGGCTAAAGTTAACTCTAGCACCTCGCTATGAACACCCACTGAAGATTGATAACCATCCTCCCACGGAAAGCTGATGACCACAGGACAGACCAGCCTGAGCGGCTCTTTGGGTTCTTCAAAGTGGCTCATGTCTAGTACTTAGGAGGCAGAGTAAGTGACATAAGTTCCAGGCCAGCCTGGGCTACACAGTGAGTGTCCGTGTGACTCATTTTAAAATAAAGGAGGTAGGATGGGCAAAGGTCACATATTCTTATTGTTCCCAGGCAAGCTCTCATGTAGCCTAGATGTCCTTAAGCTTCTGATCTTCTGCTTTTACCTCCCAAGTGTTGAGATTACAGGTGTGTGACACCATGTTTAGTCATCTTTATTGGGATTTAAAAACAGTAACAATGGGCTGGAGAGATGGCTCAGCCATTAAAGGCTGGGCTCATAACCAAAACCAGTAACATAACCCTCTAGATGGGCACACAGGCAAAGGTGCTGTGTGTTGGGAGGGGAATGCTGCAGGGAAAGGGGTGCTCCTTTCATATAGCTTTGATTTCAGAAGCAGGTAATAAATTACCAGCTCAAGACGATAGTAACAACAGAGTAGGTGCCCACAAAGGGGGGTTCCCAGTGTGAGGTGATGCTGGAGACCCTCTCCAGTCTGGGAGAGGATTAACCCCAGATGTTACTCTGTCCATATACCTTCTTCCCACTCTTTCCCTAGCTCCCACAGCAAATGAGGTCTCCCAAATGGTTTACTTCCTCATGCTTATCTTAGAGCGGCAGCAGGTAACCTGAGCTTGGCAGAGAAACAATTCAAAGTGCTATGACAAGCCTGAGTCTCAGGGGCTTGTCCAAAGCTAATGCAGTGGTTGGTAAGGGCCCTCAGAAACAAGGAAGATGTCAGGAAAGTCTACTAGTCCACCTTGTGACTCAGGTGCCTATACATTCGTATTTATATCTCTGCTCAGCAGATAAAAGTCCTGGCAACTGTGGGACTTAATAAATGGCGTTTGGTTGGGTTGGTACAGGGGTCCAGCACTCACAACGAGCACGGCACGGCAGGAAGCTGGCCTAAGGAGCAGGAGGAGTTGAGGATGGGAAGAAGGCAGGCACACCACCTCTGGCTCAGTTTCACCTTTCTCCCCAAAGCCATCTGTGCAGTGGGGGAGTTGGGTTGTAGTTGCCATGGAGAACCTGAGGGAGGAAATGTGGGTGGAGCAGTCATCCACAACCTGGTCCTGGAACTGTGTGGGGGCAACGCCCAGAGCAGAGTTTGACTGGTTCAGGCCTGTGAACGGAGGAGACAGGAGGAGCCCTCTGGCTGGCAGGGGAGGAGAGGAGAGGAGGAAGTTCACAGTGGAACTCACTAGGGAACTGCCAGAAGGAGGAGCAGAAGCGCTTCCCCAGGCCTTAGAGCTCTGATAGCCCATTTCTACCCTGGGTTGGTAATGGCTGCCTGCACTCACAGTGAATATTCCCACTCTATTTGGGGCACATTTTCTCTCATCTTGCAAGGTAATACTGACTTTATTTCAACTCTGGGGCACTCAGCTTTGCTCAACTCCTCAAATAAGAAAGCAGTATTCCCCTGTAGATTTGATGAGGAGGAGAAGGAGGAACTGGTCTGGTTTTCTGAAATCAAGGTGAGAGAAATGAGAACCAGGCCACAGGTGCTCATTTGCCTTGCCCTGAAGGGACAATGTGACTTCCTAGTGAGCCAGGTGAGACACAGCCACTTCCACTGCACAAAGGCTGACCACATTCCCTCAGTGGCAAGGGACCCACTATCTCCTGGAGTCTTTGGTCACCATGTACCCTGCCAGATGACTGCAGCTTTGATACTCTAAAATGTCCCAGTTCCTGTAGACTCTACTCCTGGGTAGACCCCAGAGGCCACCAACCAATCTGTGTAGTACAAACTTTGGATCTAGACAGCCCCTGAGCTGCCTATCCCAGCTTATCCTTCTCCTTATGAATCATTTGGTTGAGGGAGATTTCAAGCCCATACAAAAGTAAGGTTCCCCATATACCCATTGCTCAATTTAAACAAATAGTTAAAGGTATCAGTCAAATTTTGTTTCAGCTAAATCACATGTAACCAACTTTTTCCTATGTTTGGATTATTATTATACATCTATCTATCTATCTATCTTTTATTTATTGAGATAGGGTTTTGTTTTTTGATTGATTGATTGATTGATTGAGATAAGGGTTCTCTGTGCTATTCTGGTTGGCTGTTCTGGAATTTACTCTGTGGACCAGGCTGGCCTCGAACTCAGAGAGATCCACCTGCCTCTGCCTCCTGAGTGCCCAACTTTATTTTTGGATTAGTTAAGGTGACTTTTAGACTCTTGACCCAAGTATGCATACCTTTACTGAACAATAATAACTACTTTTTTCCTTTTTTGTTTTTTGGAGCCCAAGTCTTGCTATATTACTCTGGCTAACCTAGAACTCATGTTGACCTGAATGGCCTCAAATTTATAGTAGTCCTCCTGTTTATACCGCCCCAATCTAGGTGCTAGGATTATAGGTTTATCATAATGTCCAACCCTAATATCAATTACTTAATATGATTCATTTCCTTCCTTCTGTGTTCCCAGATTTCAGATTTCCCCAGGTTGTCAGAAATATGAACTCCTAGGAATCCTGGATTATTTCTGAGAAAGGTTTCCAGAGACAGTTTGAGAACATGGCGTCACTGGACACCATGTTACATGTGGACACCATGGCACATGCTTTGTTTACATGACTTTTGAGGTTTTCATCTCCAGAGCTTGATCACTGAGCTAACCACCCACCCCTAGCCCTGAGTAGCTCTTGCAATGCTGTAATTTACCTTCTGGGGGCAGGCTCAGAGAGGAAAATGAATAACTAACTGGCTATGGGTTAGACATGAACAGTATGCAAACCTTAGTCTATCTGACTCCAAAGACTCAGCACCGGACCAAACTGCATGACCTTGGCTATGTCCTAGCACAGGAGGAAAGAAACCAGTTACTTTAGAAATCTCCCTTCCTTCCTGACTGTAGCTGAAAAGCTACCCGACTTGTTCATTTCTGGGTGGAAAGCAAAAGATAGATAGTCTGAGAAAAAGCTATTTATTGGATGCAGGAGGGAAAGAGTCCCTTTTGTTGAAGAGTCAGGCTAGCTAGCAACCGCCTGGCGTCTGAATCACAAAATGTGCAGCAGCATGTCTGGCTGCAGTGTCCCAGGTGGGATGCACCCTCCTGCAGCACCTGCTCTTCTGGGTTATTAGTATCTCTTTGCCATTCCCCAAGGAGCTCATGGCAGGGGAGACCTAACCGGCTAATGAAAGCTGCTTAGCAACAGGGAGCTGGTTAATAAAGCCCCGTGTTATTCCCACTTCCAGGCTCCACCCCCACCTTCCATTACAACTCAGTCTCAGCCTCAAATAACCCTCAGGTCGGCCCAGGAAAGCTGCTGGTTGAGAAGATAGGCTGCCTCCCTCCCCCCCCCCAATGCCTAGCAGTTGGTGTGAGAACTGCTCTTCAAAGTCAGAATCCTCTCTCAGCCACCTAAGGTTAAGATCCACAGGCTGAGGGTGAAGCTCTGTAGTAGATGCTTGTCTAGCCTGCCTCAAGATCAAGGTTCAATTCCCAGCTACACACACACACACACACACACACACACACACACACACACACACACACACAGAGAGAGAGAGAGAGAGAGAGAGAGAGAGAGAGAGAGAGAGAGAGAGAGAGAGAGAGAGAGAGAAACAATTCAGTCTAGGACAGGCATGGTGGTGCACACCTTTATCCTAAGCAGAAGCAGGAAGCAGGCTTTAAAGTTAGCCTAGTCTATATATTAAGTTTCAGGCCAGCCAGGGATACTCAATGGGGCCTTGTTTCAAAAAAAAAAAAAGAAGAACAAAACTTCATAATCCTAGTACTCACCTAGAAAGATATTGTTGTAGAAGGAGGCCAGGTTCAGAGAAACATAGTTTCAGGGGCTGGTGCTTCAATTACCTCAAAGCAGTTGATGGTAAGAGAATAGGCACATACATTATTATTTCAGATCAAGGTTCGGGGCACAACTTGAGATAATTTACAGTTTGCTGCTGACTCTGAGTGCTCTGTTTATACATTTAAGAGCACCTTCCTTCCACCCTGGAAGGAGGTGGCAGAAGATATCAGTCAATGGGGGTAAAGGCTGGGAGGTGGAAGAAATGTTGACAAAGCCACAGAGAAAATACAAACATAAAACGTTAATTTGATTCAACTAGAGATTGGACCCAGAATCTCAGACATGCTAAGCAACTATACTCTGAGCTCCAGCCCAGCAGGAAGTCTTTGTTTGTTTGTTTGAGATAGGGTCTCTCTGTGTAACCCTAGAAGTCCTGGAACTCTCTCTGTAGACCAGGCTTGAACTCAAAGAAGCTTGCCTGCCTCTACCTCCTGAGTGCTGGGACTAAAGGCATGTGTCACCACCACCTGGCTTTAAAATGTTTTAAATCACTTATTTAGTGTGTGTTTGTGTGTGGACACGCATGTGTACCAATGTGCACATGTACTATCTACCATGTTGGGTTAAGAGGCAGTGGGCACCCACATGTATGCAGGTCAGAGGACAGCCTTGCAAGCCTGGTTCTCACCCCCTTCCCGGGGATTGAACTGGCTGTCAAGCTCACACACATCCTTGAGTGGCAAGTGCTTTTACCTGCTGATCCATCTCCATATCCCTTCTTTTTAAAAAGATTATTCTTTTTAATTGTGTGTGTGTGTGTGTGTGTGCCCGTGCATCTGAACATGTGCATGTGACAGGCCAGAAGAGGATGTTGGATCCGTCCCTTGGAAACTGGCACTATACATGGTTTGTGGACCATCTGACCTGATGTGGGTGTTGGGAATCAAACTACAAGAGCAGCCAATGCTCTCAACCACTGAGCCATCTCTCCGCCCCCCCCCCCCCCGAACTCTTGATATCGTCTGATTATACCTCCCAGGTGCTCGGGAGCAGTGTGAGCCGCTACACCCTGCCTCATCAGTAAGACTTTACACCAGCAACTAAAGCTTTACAGACCAGGCTAATGCTGACATGTGCAGTTCTCAACACCCTAACCGCACAACCCCTACCCCCACCCCCAGAAAATCACAAAGCAAGGACCATACTGTGGCCTTGCAAAAGCAAACCTGCCAAAACTTGGAAGACACAAAGGGGATGTCAAAGGTTCCCTTTTTTCCTGGGATGGTGGTTTTGAGTCCATCCTCCAAGCTCCATCCTCACCTAGCATGACAGATAATCTCAGAGGGGCTGATGCTCTGACTGGTGCAGAGGTGGCGTGGAACAAGACAGTACCTGGACAAGACCCTTCCCTAGCTTCCAGGGTTGCTCTCACAGGGAAGCTAGTTTTGAGACAGGGTTCATGTAGCCCAGGCTAGCCTCCAAACCTCTATTTATCTGAGGTTGGCCTTGAACTCCTGGTGTTCCTGCCTCCACCTGAGGAGATGCTGGGATTTGCATCTATTTCACACATCCATCCTAACAAGGAAGGTTTCTATGTGCAGGGCCTGAGTGGCTTCTGGACAGCACTATAAACAAATTTACCTTTCTTTGACAGTCTTATGAAGCCTGCCCCTGAGTCCCACTCTAAGCCTTGAGTAACAGGAATCAAAGTCTACTCATAACTTTCTTAGGTTTGCCCATGGCCAGGTTTTTTTATTTTTCCCTGAGACAGAGTTTCTCTGTTAGCCCTGACTATCCTGGAACTCACTCTGTAGACCAGGCTGGCCTTGAATTCAGAAATCCACCTGCCTCTGCCTCCCAAGTGCTAAGATTAAAGGCGTGAGCCACCACTGTGGGGCCATGGCCAGTTTTTTTTTTTTGTTTGTTTGTTTTTGGTTTTTTGAGACAGGGTTTCTCTGTGTAGCCCTGGCTGTCCTGGAACTCACTCTGTAGACCAGGCTGGCCTTGAACTCAGAAATCCACCTGCCTCTGCCTCCCAAGTGCTAGGACTAAAGGCGTGCGCCACCACTGCCCAGCTCATGGTCAGGTTTTTAATACAGAAACTCTTCAGTTCCATTTGGTTCTTTTGGAAGGTTTTATTTCCAGCTCAAATATATGCACCTTAAATTTTTTTTAAATAATTGTTTTAGATTATTTTATTTTATGTGCATTGGTGTTTTGCCTACATGTAAGTCTGTGTGAAGATCATCTGGAACTGGAGTTAAAGAAAGTCGTGAGCTGCCATGTGGGTGCTGGGAATTGAACCCAGTTCCTCTGGAAGAACAGCTAATACTTTTAACCATTGAGCCATCTCTCCTACCGAAACCCTAAAAAACCATAAGCCAGGTCCTCCTTTGTCACGCTGTGGACCTCAGCTCCTAAGTGCATTGGGACAGATTTTTAAACTATAAACTGTGAGATGTAATCTTGTGTGAGCTGTCTGAGAGATGTGACCTTGTGTGGGGTGTGTGACTGTGGGAGGGTGTCACAAAACCTCTGGGAATAATAAAACATGTAATGATCAAAAAATTAATTCAAAATCAAATGTTTTGGGCTGGCAAGATGGCTCATAGGTAAGGGTGCTCACACCAGGCCTACCTCAGTTTGATCCCCAGGCCTTGTATGGTGGAAAAAAAGAACTGAATTCCACAAGCTGCTCTCCATCCACCCCCACGGTGGCTCTTCTTGGTTGTCGACTTTACTACATCTGAGATTAGCTAAAACCCAAGTGGCTGGGTATACCTGTGAGGGATTTTTTTTTCTTTTCTTCTCCCCCTACACTTCCCACACTGATTTTTATAGACAGGGTTTCTCTGTGTAGCCCTGGCTGTCTTGGAACTCTGTACACCAGGCCCACCACCACCTGGCTGGAAGACTGACGTTTAATCTAGACCTTCAGAGGTAGGAAGACCCACCTTTAATCTGAGCCACACCTTCTGGTGGCTATAGAGCGCATGGAAGGAGGAAGCTTTTGCTCTTTGCTTGCCTGTTCTGTGCCCCTCGCAAATCCAATCCTTCACTGACATTGGAGCCTGCCTCTTTCTGAAGATCAGTTAAGATATCCAGCCCCATGGACTGAACAACAAGACTCTTGGGCTTTCTGTTAATAGACAGCTATTGTTGGACACAGCCTGTAGCCACTCTAATAAATCCTCCTATCCCCATCCTCCCTTCCATCCATCTTCATTCATACATACATACATACATGTTCATCCTTTTTTTTTTTTTTGGTTTTTCCAGACAGGGTTTCTCTGTGTAGCCCTGGCTGTCCTGGAACTCACTCTGTAGACCAGGCTGGCCTCGAACTCAGAAATCCGCCTGCCTCTGCCTCCCAAGTGCTGGGATTAAAGGCGTGCGCCACCACCGCCCTGGTTCTGCTTCTCTAGAGAGCCCTGACTAGTACAGCCCTTGCCACCATGACACATGTGTCCTACCCACATAATAAATAAATACAGCCAAGCCTAGAATGAATCCTGGTTGTTTCTGTGGCATTCACAGGTGCTGCAGCCACCACTCCACCGCAGCCTTGGTTCTGAACAGCACTGTGCACTCATCACACCACACCAGCAATGCTGCCCATGGTACCTAAGTTCAGATCGAAGATTCTTGTGTGTTATGAACCTCCTTGTATGTACTGTACAGTGTTTTTTGCTCCTATAGAAACACAACAGTTTAATTACAGAAAACAAAGACTTCTAGTAATTTCTTACTATCATTCCTCAGGAGGTCAAACTAGTATATCTCTGTATTGTATTATCAGAATGTTGAATTTCATTTTTATAAGTCACACTTATTTATTATTTTGTGTACATGTGATGCTTGAGTGTGAGCACATGCATGTCATAGCATATACGGGGGATCAGAGGACAACTTCAGCCACTTCTGTTCTGTTCTTCTACTAGACTCTGAAGACTGAACTCAGGTCACCAGGTTTATTTATATGGCAAGACTGAGTCATCTTGCCAGCTCAGGATGTTTGATTTTAAAAGATGGTATCTGAGTCGCTGATGTGAATTTCATAAAAAGTCAATAAGTAAGATGGGTGTGGTGGCCCATGCTGTTAGTTCCAGCACTTGGGAGGTAGAAGCCAGAAGAGAATTAGTCAGTTTGAGGCTAGCTTGGTCTTCACTGTGAGATTCAGGCCAGCTAGGGCTCCATAGTGAAGGCCTACCTCAAAAACAAACAAATAATCACCCCTCACATGCATGTACGCGCTAAATCCAAAAATACAAGACACAGAGAGGAAAAGAAGTCCAGATCCAGCTGGGGAGATGGCTCCATCTGGGTTTGCCAGCCAGCCAGCCTAGCTTAACTGGTAAGCTCTGGGTCCCCGTGAAGAGACCCGGTCCCCACAAACAAGGTGGGTGGCCCCTGAGAACAGCATCTGAGGTTGATCCTTGCCTGCCACATGTACCCACACGTACAAACAACCACACCCACAAAAACACTAACACACCAACACACACAAAATCCCAGACTTCTTGGAGGCCAGCAAAGCCTGGGCCTGAATTCCTGTGGCGACTCAGTTGGGGCTGACACTTCCCACGGAGCAAGTGCTATCGGGCCACTTCAGCCCGGCACTGCTGCCTCACATCTGGGCAGCTTCTCTTGCCAACATTTTACCTGATCCTCTGGCATTTCTGTTTGCATTAGTGACTCTTAGGAGCCTTGGAGGACCAGCAGAACGTGGGTCCTCCTGCTCCTGGACCCTGTTTAAAACCCTGGAGACTTGAAGGCTTTGTTTTGTCTACTACAATAATTGAAATGGCTGGAAGGAAGCCTGTTCTTTAGTGTGGTCTGCCCTGATGAAAGCACTCAGAGCTTTAGACAGGAGACCCACAGCTCCTGGAGGGCTGTGAATCCCAGGCCAGCTGCAGGAGAGCTGGCCGGTGTTTCTCACCTCAAGAGCCTGATCGTGGGCTACTCCATGCTCTCCTCCTGACGGCCTCCCTCCAGCCCTCGCCCCTTCATTCTCCCCTGGCTACCCACACACAGCACCCATACACAAGCTGCTCTCACTATGCGGCCGGTAGCTTTCCATAGCGTGTGCTCTGACAAAGCCTAGCACCAGCCAGAATTCTCATATGCTTCTAGGCTAATGACACTGGGCAGCTTTTCCTTTTTTCTCTCCAGAGCACATGTTCTATGAAGAAGAAGAAGAGATAAAAGCAGACGGTAGACGGATGGATCAGCGCATCATAGGAGAGAACTGGGGAAACTCACCCAAAAGGGAGCTGGTGAGACTGCAAAGACAGCAAGCCTAGCCTAGGCCTCCACACCCAAAGCGCAGGGAGGTGTCTGCTATCGGACTCCAGGCATGCTTACAGACATAGACCCAATCCCCACAAAAACTTGAGGTGGAGACCACCATGCTAGCCTCGAACTCTGAGATACACACCTGCCTCTGCCTCCTCAGTGCTGGGTTAAAGGCACGCGCCATCAGGCCCAACAATGCTGCTCTAATTTCAAAAGAGCATATGCTGGGCAGTGGTGGCGCACGCCTTTAATCCCAGCACTTGGGAGGCAGAGACAGGCAGATTTCTGAGTTCGAGGCCAACCTGGTCTACAGAGTGAGTTCCAGGACAGTCAGGGCTACACAGAAAAACCCTGTCTCGAAAAACCAAAACCAAACCAAAAAAAAAAAAAAAGGATTTATTGACTCACAACCATCTGTAAGGAGATCAGATGCCCCCTTCTGGTGTGTCTGAAGACAGCTACAGTGTACTTACATATAACAAATCTTTGTGCTTTTTTTTTTAATTTATTATTTATTATTTTATGTAAGTACACTGTAGCTGTCTTCAGACACACCAGAAGAGGGCATCAGATCTCATTACAGATGGTTGTGAGCCACCATGTGGTTGCTGGGATTTGAACTCAGGACCTTCGGAAGAGGAGTCAGTACTCTTAACTGCTGAGCCATCTCTCCAGCCCTCAAATAAATCTTTAAAAAAAAAAAAAAAACAAGCATACTAGGGGAAACGTCAAACTATGACAGAGGGACACGGCATGCTAGTGCATGCTAGTGGGACTGAAGGATCAAGAGCCTGAGTGTGTTCCAGGCCAGCCAAGGATAGGTACAGGAAGAGGAAGAGGGAGACAGAGAGGAGGGAGGGGAAGGGGGAGGGAGAGGGAGGGGGAGAAAGAAGGGGGGAGGGAGAGGGAGGCAGAGAGAAGGGAGAGGGAGACAGAGAGAAGGGAGAGGGGAGACAGAACATTTATGTATTATGCAGAACACTACTTTTCAAAGCCCTGTGTCACACAGCCTCTGCTCATTGGCTGCCTCTCCCAACTACTATAACTCCCTCTAGAATGCTTTTTTTCCTCCATAGATCTTTTTTTTTTTTTTTTTTTTTTTGGTTTTTCGAGACAGGGTTTCTCTGTGTAGCCCTGGCTGTCCTGGAACTCACTCTGTAGACTAGGCTGGCCTCGAACTCAGAAATCCGCCTGCCTCTGCCTCCCAAGTGCTGGGATTAAAGGCGTGCGCCACCACCGCCCGGTCATAGATCTTTTATTATGTATTATCATGATACATCTTTTTTCACACATTTTTTTTTCCCTGTCTGCCTGCCTCTTAGCAGGATTTATGTTTCTGGGGCAGAGACTGTCTACCTCATCCCTGCTACCCTGCTGCATAGAGAATACTGGCTGGTGTGTTGCTGAACTAATGGGAAAGGCAGCTGTCTGTTGCCAAAAGCAGGGCCAGTAAGAGGCTCAGAGGTGCTTGGTGCCAAGCCTGACGACTCGTTGATGGCTGATCACATGGCAGAAAGAGACACCAGACTCCCAACAACCGTCCTTCAAACCCACACAGGTGCCGCCGTCCATACATGGGCATATACACACCACATGAAATATAATGTAAAAACAAAGTAAAAAATAAGGCATTTCTTCGGAGTTGTGTGACTACTGGCACACGCTAGACTCTGGTATCCTTCCCACCTTAGGGGGCATTAGGGGATCGCCAAGTTTGTGGAAGTCAAAGAAAACGTTGTGTAGCTATAGCTTTTCCCTACAAAGGCAAACATCTGAGGCCTCCCCATCATGCAGCCGAGTCCTACAGTCAGAGGCTCTGGCTGTCCTCCTTGCTTATGCTCCTTTGCATCTAACCAAGTGCAAAGGGAATTGGGAGAATGGAGCAACCAGAAAGATGTGGCAGCCAAAAAGCACTGAAAATCATCCCAAAGTGCCAATTCTTCCCCAGAGGGAAAGGGAGAGATAAGACAAGTGGTTCCAAAATCCAAAGCGCTAGGGCAAGGTTCTCAACGTGTGGTCCAGGGATGCTAGTACCCCAGCTTCCTCTGTGAGCATGGAAGAAATCCAGAATGTCAGGCCACTCCAGACCCACCAGAACCAGAAACGCCTTGGCAGGGACCAGGTATGTTTTGTTCTGTGATGCTGAGACTTCCCGAGAGGGTGTTGGATCCTCTGGGCTCTGAGGTTACAGACTGTTGTGAGCAACCATGTAAGGATGGGGATCAAACCCGGGTCCTCTCAAAGAGCAGACAGGATATTTTTGTCTTGTTTTTCGACACAGTGTTTGTCTGTGTAGCCCTGGCTGGCCTGGAACTTGCTCTGTAGACCAGGCTGCCCTCAACCGCATAAAGATCCACCTGCCTCTGCCTCCTGAGTGCTCGGACAGCCTGCTAAGAAGCCAGGCCTCTTAACTGCTGTGCCACCTCTCTTTATTTATTTATTTATTTTTTTATTTTGAGGCAAGGTCTCACTGGGTTGTCCAGGCTAACCCTGGATAAAACAAGCCTTGAACTTTTGATCTTCCAGCTTCAGCCTTCTAAATAGCCAGGATCACAGGCTTGGGACATCAGGTAGAAACGTTTTAAACATACTTTCAGGTGAATTCTGGTGCTACTAGAATTTGGGAACTGTTGTCTAGGATACTAAAATACACAGATTTTTGCAGCCTGGAGCCTCTGATTCAGTAGGTCTGGGGTGGAGTTCTCACTGACTTCAAGAGTGTTTGGATTGGACTTGCATTCATATTTGAGAGTTACTAAACCAGGAGACTCTTCTTTCCCAGGTCCCAAGCCTGTGACCCATCGCTGTAAAGTGTTCACTCACCACACAGAGCAATGATGTGGCTGCTATCTTCATGCACGAATTTCCTGGTGACAGCTTCCTCCATGATTTGTTTCACCTGTGAATAAATGGGCATCTTTATTATTTTAATTTACTTTTGCTGGGCTACTGATCAAACTCAGGGCAAACTCTCCGACACTGGGCTACATCCTCAGGCTGGCATTATTATTTTTAATTTTTCTCCTTAGCATTTTTCATCATGGGGTTTGAGGGTATAGCTCAGTGGTCAGGCATGTTATGGATACACAAGGCTCTAGATTCAATTCTTAGCACCAAAAGAAAACAAATTCAGCAACAGAACGGGTCTAGGGAAAGGTAAATAGCTTGGTTTTGACCTCATGGTCTCGGTTTTTAGATACTTGCAGAGATGACAGAGATGATAGTGGCATGGGAAGACGAATGCTCCTTGGCAAGGTCTGCCCCAAGCTTGTTGGAGAGGAAACTAAGAGATGTCAATCAAACCCACCAGCCCATCAGTGTGGAGGGTCCGGTTCAGACAAAAGGGTCCTCCTGCCTAGAAACCAAGGATGGAGGGTATTTGCTCATCCATACTCAGCTGGAGAAGGGTTTCTGAGCAGACACACTCTCCTTCAGGGACAGACGGTCTCAGTACAAGTGGCCCCTCCTTTTCTGAGGTTAGGAGTAGGCCCATCTATGTCTCACCAACTCTCATTTGTTCTAGCTAGGCCCTAAAACCTAGTTTTAGGGTTTGAATTAGAGGCTAGCCTGAGCTACAGAGTGAGGCTGTCCCAACCCCCACAAGGCACTTAGAGCATAGGGATGTCGCTCTACAGCTGAGTGCTTGACTGACATTCAAGGCCCCGGGTTTAATCGCTAGGGCCACACAAAAGGTATTTTTACTGTTTATTATTATTCCTTAATCATATAAAAAGAGCTTCTGTGATACTCTCACAGGCTTGGTGAATTCTCACACACTGGGTACTTTTAGAGCAGGAAACAGCATAAATGTCAGATGAGATGGCACATGCCTGATCCCAAGCCTTCGGAGATGGAGGCAAGAAGATCAAGAGTTCAAGGCCTAGGCTGGCTAGATGACTCCGCAGGTAAAGGTTCTTCCTGAGCAAGCCTGATGACCTGAGTTTCATTTCCAGAACCCAAATAAAGGAGGAACACGAGACTAGACTCTACAAAACATCCTCTGACCCACAGAAGTATGTACATGACACACACCACACACACACACACACACACACACACACCCCATGTGCACACACATACATATACCCCATGTGCCCCTACACACAGTTAAATTAAAAGAAGAGTTCACGGGCCAAGGCCAATCTAGGCTACACAGCAAGTACATGGCTAGTTTGGGCTAGGACACACTGTCTTAAACAACAAATGAAATAGAATATAGAACCTGTTTGCCCAAGTACCTTGTTTTATTATCTCCCCCTCCAGTCTCCACTTTTTCTGAGAGGACACAAGTACCCACTGTCTTTCTTTCCTTCTTTTCTTTTTCTCTTTTCTTTTTGTAGTGGTAACTGAACCCAGGGCCTCGTGCATGCTGGGCCAGAAAAAAAAAACTGAACTATTTTTCTATTTTTTTCAAACCTTTTTGTTATTGCTGTTTTGAGTCAGGGTCTCACAATGAAGCTTTGGTTGATCTAGAACTCACTAACTAGACATGGCTAGTCTTGAACTCAGAGATCTGTCTTCTTCTGCCTCTTTATTGCTGGGCTCAAAGGCATGAGCCACCAAGCCCTTTGCTTTATTTTTTGAGACAGGATCTTACTAAATTCCCTAAGGTGGCCTGGAATTTACTCTATAACCCATTCATTCCTCTTACGTCTGTCTGTCTGCCTTTTGAGGAGCTGAGAGTATAGGCCTGGGCCGCCAGGCCCAACCCCCAGGTTCTTACGTTAGTTTTGCACTTAAAAAAGAATTAATGAAATAACAGTACGGAGTGTTTTATGAGTTGTTTCTTTTGCTTGCTTGAATGGCTATGAGATTCGTTTCTGTTGTGTCTGTTGGGAATGTAGATTGTTCATTCCCAATTGCGTGACAATACCACAATTAACTGGCATTTAGGTGCTTTCCAGCTTGGGTTTGTTATGAGTCATATGAACATCTGGACATATCTTCTGCTGAACATATGTGCTGACTTTCTAAAATATATATTTCTAGGCAAGGAATTTCTGATGCATATACTCTGCCTTAGTGTCTAGTAATACTGCAAAATGTTCTCCAAGTGGCTGTAGCAATTTATACTTCCATCAAAAGAACGAGGTTCTAGTTGCTTTTAACACTTGTGCCAGATTCCATGGGGAATGTACCAGGAGACAGATACCACCAGTGGGAATCAGAGATGGGTTTCCTCAACTCCAGTCTAAAATCCTACAGAATGAACCATTAGCAGAGACAGTCCTTACTTTTTAAAGGATTTATCTTTATTTTATGTGAATGGGTATTTTGACTGTATGTATGTCTGTGCATGACATGTATGTTATACCTGCAGAGGCTAGAAAAGTGCATCAGCTCCCCTGGAACTAGATCTAACAGTTGTTGGCTGTCATGTGACATCTGGGAATCAAACTCGGAAGACCAGCCAGAGCTCTTAAGCACAGAGAAGGCTTCTCCAGAAGGCTTTCTCTTTTATTTTTTGAAATTAGGCATTTGCTTTCATGTTCCACATTAATCTTTGGCTGTCATGCTCTGAACAGGATGTAGATGTGTCCTGATGACACTCTGGCTCCCAGTGAGTTTTGTTTTCTTTCACCTAATTACCTGTTTATTTACTTTCAGGTCCAGTCTCATTAGATAATCCTGGTTGGCCTAGGTATTGTAGAGACCCAAAGGGATTAATGGTATGCGCCACCACCACACCAGGCCAAGGTCCTCTCTCAGCATGGAGAGTGGCTGAGCACCCAGGCCTAAGGAGGAAGGAAGGACCTGGAGGTTTCTCCCTGCTCACGGTTAGTGGTTAGGTAAATGAAGATTGGATCGATTCTTGCACTCCAAGCTGTTAAAAGCTTCCTCGATTACTTCCCAGGGGGTCTTTGCAGGAACTCACAGCTAAGGATCAACAGGTATCTGAAGCAGCTGGAGAGACACAGACCGGATTAGGAGGACCTACAGATGATTTTAGGATACTCTAGAGGTCCTGTGTGAGGGAGAGTCTTGCCTCTGGTTCTCAACTGTCTCTTCTTGTAGCACTTTCTGTAAAGCAAGCACTAAATGGGGAACCATGTGGAGCTCAGAGCAGGTCTGCCTTTGCCAGGAAGATTCATCCTTGTAGCAAAATTCAGTTTCCAAAGGAACCATTCTTGAAACTAAGTCTTTGAATACTGGGAAAAAAATCATGTTCTCAAAATTATTTCCTCACATACCCAATCAATTTTCAAATTTGGATCTTAACATAACAACAGGCTCATAGTTCCTATTTGCTTATGTTCCCCCAAATCTCTTGGTTTTACATTGCTTTCTTCCTGGGGATAATCACTGAGATTTCACTTTTCTTTGGGACCAAACTGGAGCTTAAGACTATTTTGAAAAGGCCTTGGCCTAAGAAAACCCTCACTTGGCCACTTCACAGCACAAGCTGGAAAGGTGATGGTTTCAGACTTTTCTGTCAAGAAGGAAGGGAAAAGTTAGGGCACATGAGCAGGTCATGGTTAATGCAGAGTGAGAGTCCAGAGTCTTCTCAAATCCTCAAACTCTAAGGGTGCATGAAAAAATAAGATACATTTATATATGTGAGATAGATAGTATTATCCTATTTAAAAAAGAAATCAAGACTTGAGTTTAAGTAACTTTACTCAAGTTTACACACAAGCCTGGACTATTCAAGACTACCTCACCAGATCTCAGTTTCCAGGCCAGCAGCTGTATAATAGAGTGCCTATCCATGTGCCAGGCTCTGGAAACAAAACAGTGAACAAGTAGACAGTTTTTTGCCTTCCCACAGTTCACACCTGGTAGACCTAGCTATAGAGGCAGACTGAGGAAGGAGGCCTCATTCATCATCTACACTGCAGGCTCTCTCACAAGCTGGTGAGTCATTCATATGGGCAGCCCTCCCCAACCCCCGAAATTAAAATGAGTTTTTAAGCAGCGTCAAGGTAAAGGGGATTAGTAGAGAGAAACTCTTGTTTCTGAAGGATTTCCCTCAAAAGGGCAAAAATAATCTGAGTCTTAAAAACCATTCTTAAAATTACCCGGGTTCCTGGGTAAGGAGGTGGGCGTGGAGGGAGAAACAGTGAGGTGTGCAGCGAACCCTCTGCCAGCCACGACTCAATTGCCGGAGAATACAAGAGGGCGGTGTGTTGGACACCCGAGAGCGAAGCCCCTAGAACTGTGGCTCGCCGCCTCCAGGAGGCCCGTGGGGACCCCGCCCCCTCCCCGGGCAGTACCGGCAATGAATGGGCAACTCGGGTTCTCCGGCAATCGCCGCCACCCCTCCCCCGACCGCGGTCTCCCCGCGCCGCTGCCGTCACAGGGCGGGGAGCCGGAGCACCGCGGAGCAAACAAGCCCCAGGGCGCAAGCCTGACCCTGGCCGAGGGCGCTGCCCGGGACGCAGAGAGGGGCGTGGGGCCCCGGTCCGCACAGGACCCCGCCCCCGCCTAGCACGGTGGGCTGGCGGCCGAGCGCGTGGGTGCCGCCACCTCTGCTCCTGGGCCAGCGCGGGAGGGATGCGAGCCCCTGAGACCTTGCCCCGACCGTACCTCCTTTTTCACGTTCCACAACAGCTTTTCTTTGACCGCGTCCTCGGCGCTGCCCATGGTGCGGCAGGTGGCGGGCAGGCGGCACCAAGCGGTCCCCCAAGCCGCCGTGCGCCCTCACCGCCTCCGCGCCTCCCGACTCAGCGCCCCACGCGCGAGGCGGAGCCCCCGCCTGCTGCACTCCCCGCCTGCAGCTGCCGCAGCCACTGCCCGGTGCTCAGCTCCGCAGCCATCTTCCGAGCCCCGCAGACGTCAGGCAGCAGGCCCGGCCCCTTCCCACAGCCGGCAGGGAGGGGGTGTGTGCGCCGCGACTGGGGGGGGGGGGTCAGGGCGGGTGCGGACGCCTGGGGGCGTCGGGCCCGGGCGCGCGCCGCAGGGATGGTTGTCATGGCGACCGGCCCGCTCCCGCCCCGAGGGCGCGAACCCGCATTGTGAGCGCTGGGAGTCTGCTTGTCCCCAGGCGCTGCGAGGCGGGCGGACTTTGGAAAGCTGCTTGCGTCTGGGCTAACCTCAACCACAGTGACCGCTCCCGACTTCTGGCCCCTCGGAGAGGCGCTAGAGGGTCCAGGGTCTCGGCTCTGGGTCACTGTGGTTCGAACCTGGTTCTGTCACTTCTCCGGATCCCATGGTCTCAGTCGCAAAGCTTGCAGGAGAAAAGCAAGAACCCGACCGCGAGCCATGAACAGGTGCCCGAGCACAAGAGGAAGCCTTCGCTCTCCTTCGGGTCTCCAACGTCCGGTTTGTTCACCTTGCAGATTTGTGGGAAGAGGGGCGCACGAGTTGGAATAAGCGAAATCACAGAGCCAGTGACACGAGCCCCTTCTAAGTGATTCGCGTTGGAAATTAGAGTAATAGAGGAAAGAAAAGGACAGTCAGTTACGAATTTTATCCCTTTATACAATTCATTGGGACCGGAGAGAGCGGCGTGCAAAATCTACGTGATAGGACTTTTATTTCTCCCCACGTGATGCAACTGTAGCGGGCAAAAATGGAAAGATGGGCGCAAAATAGACCTCCTAATCAAGAGCCGAAGCCGGGAGACGACTGCCGGCATCTTTCAGTGCTCAACCGAGGACTGCAGCGTGGGAAAAGTTGCCACGGCCTATCTGCTGAGACTCAGTACCCGGCGCTCGCAGGCTGGTGGAAAAAAACCTCGCGAGAGGTCACGGGAGCGCTAAGACCGAAGTCAGTCCCCGGGGCCGGAAACGCTCGGGTCCGCCCGGAAGTAGTGTTTACTCGGTGCACGTGGGCTGCAGAATGGCGGCTCACCGCTCCGGGCCGCTGAAGCAGCAGAATAAAGCTCATAAAGGCGGGCGGCACCACGGCGGCGGGTCCTCACAACGGGACAGCAAAGGTGAGTAGACAGGAGGAAGAAGGGCGGCTTAGCGGATGCGCCTGCCAAGACAGAGAGTAGACTTGGGACCCTTGCCAAAGGCTCTTTCTAAGGAGCTCAGGGAGGTTCTTGTTTGTTAGTCTAACGGCGAGGAGAAGAACAGCCACTTCTGATCTGCCTTCCAGGCCGTGTAGGACCGAAAGTCCTGTGCAAGAAGCTGAAGAAGCAGCTCAGCCGAGTAGACCAGAGGCATCGCGCCAGCCAGCTCCGAAAACAGAAGAGGGAGACGGTGAGGGAAGTGGGGGTGGGGAAGCGGTGCGGCTTATGGCTTTAGATTGGTAAAGTCTCACATTAGAAAATGTGACACGGAAATGGGCCGAAAACGGAGGCAAACCCAGGGTACCTTCAGGCCGTGTTCATTTTAGAACGAGGCCCTGCCGAACTCCTTGACAGCACGTGCATACACGTGGCTTTTAATAAGAGAATGCTTGGTCCTTGGTTATCTTCATTTATACGGACTTGCTCTTTTGCAGGTGATGATTATTTTAAACAAAGGCTCTCACTGTGTAGCCCTGACTGGCCTAGAACTCAGCGATCCTTTTGCCTCTGTCTTCTGAGTGATCAGTTTAAAGGCTTGGGCAACCACACCTGGCTATTCTGAGCTTTTCTAATGTTTTATGTTACATAAAATCCCATTGGAACTTTTACAAAGCAACAAAAGGGGGAGTAGATGTGCTCCGGGGTTACAGCATCTGTATTTTTGAAGATATGATAGGGAAGCAAATGATTGAGATATTCTTGAATCTTCGTGTTCCAAGGTTCTGGCAGAGAAGAGGCAGCTAGGCAGCAAGGATGGGCCTCCACATCAGGTGCTGGTGGTGCCTCTGCACGGCAGGATTTCCCTTCCAGAGGCATTTAAACTGCTTCAGAATGAAGACTTGGGAACAGTGTATTTGAGTGAACGGGGCAGCACCGATAGCTTTATGCTTCTATGCCCTAGCTTGAAACATCGATGGTTTTTCACCTATGCAAGACCAGGTTAGACTATCCAATTCTTTTTCATGTTTAAGTAGTTCTGTTTCTGGAATATAATGTGCTAACTATATATTTTTGTGGTGTCTTTTGTATACAGGGGATCTGCATACACTATTAGACATGGCTAAAGTTGCTGATACCATCCTGTTCCTCCTGGATGCTCTAGAAGGCTGGGACAGTACTGGGGATTATTGTCTGTCTTGCCTCTTTGCTCAGGGGCTTCCCACCTATAGTAAGTGTGTTATATCAGAGACCAGCAAAGAAAGTAATTTTTTTTTTCTTTTTAAACCAACTCTGGTCATCCAGGCACAATGTTTAATATTTGGTTTAGGAGTAAATCAATGGGTTATTCTGCTGGTGTGGGCTATACTTGTCCAGATTGAACATTATTTTCATATATTTTACTTAGTTTATTTACTTATTTTTGAGACAAAAATGTGTCTCTTGGGTAGCCCTGACTATCCTGGAACTGGTCCTGTAGATCAGGTTGGCCTTGATCTTACAGAGATCCACTTGCCCTGCCCCTGTCTTCTGAGTGTTAGGATTGAAA
This sequence comes from Tokudaia tokunoshimensis, assembly GCA_036184795.1. Classification (NCBI taxonomy): domain Eukaryota; kingdom Metazoa; phylum Chordata; class Mammalia; order Rodentia; family Muridae; genus Tokudaia; species Tokudaia tokunoshimensis. Next base: position 46,722,118 of record BTHU01000010.1, on the reverse strand, counting down.
GTGTGTACTACCACCCAGCTATTATCGTGTTATTAAAGAGACTTTTTAATTTATTTATTATTTCTGGGTTGTCCTGTGCCCAGGTGAAGAATAGAAAGTTAACATTCATTGTGATATTTCTTTGTTAGCTCAGTGTTGAGTTTCCCAGTGATCTCTGGGATCACAGCAGAACTGACCACTGTGTTGAGAACGAAAGGAATTTTCAAGTGGTCAAACAGTGAGTTCCTAGGCTTTTCTCTCTTCTTTCAGCACTAGCTGTCCAGGGCCTTTCTGGCCTCCCACCAAAGAAACAAATGGATGCCAGAAAGAAGCTGCATAAAGCAGTGGAGAAGCGCTTCCCTGAAGACAGACTCCTGCTTCTAGACACCCAGCAGGAGTCAGGGACAGTGCTTAGGCAGCTCGTTAACCAGAAGCAGCGGCATCTGGCCTTCCGCGACCGGCGAGCTTACTTGTTTGCCCATGTTGCCGACTTCGTGCCGAGCAAGGAGAGTGATGTAGTGGGCACCCTGAAAATCTCGGGCTATGTTCGTGGGAGGACTCTGAATGTAAATAGCTTGCTGCATATTGTTGGACATGGTGATTTCCAAATGAATCAGATAGATGCACCTGTGGATCCTTTCCCTTTAAATCCTAGAGTGATTAAAGCCCAAAAGAAACCAAGCATGGCAATGGAGGTAAGACTGGGATTTTCATTTCTGGGAGTTGAAACCAAGCTAAGCCAGTCCTCTACTACTTCTTTACATTCCTTGCCTGCAATTGTTTTCAATTATTTTACTGAATTTATTTTTGTATGCTGGAGAGGGGTATATCACTGGTGTGCAAGGTTTGGTTCTCTCCCACCTTGTGTTCCCACCCTGTTTTTTTTAATTTTCAGAGCAGATATTTTGTATGCTGAGGCCAGTGAGGAGACTACTGCTAGCTCGGAATGTCAGGCAGTAGACATTCAGACACATGTTGGTTAAGTTTATTTATCTGGTACTTTCTAGACACTTTGCACAGTTGGCAGATGTGACCTCTTGTCTCAGAACTTAGTTAGAATTAGAAGCCGGGCGGTGGTGGCGCACGCCTTTAATCCCAGCACTTGGGAGGCAGAGGCAGGAGGATTTCTGAGTTCGAGGCCAGCCTGGTCTACAAAGTGAGTTCCAGGACAGCCAGGGCTACACAGAGAAACCCTGTCTCGAAAAACCAAAAAAAAAAAAAAAAAAAGAATTAGAAAAAAAAACCAAATACTTGTAAATTTAAAAATTATAGTAGTTGGGGACTGGAGAGATGGTTCAGCGCGTTAAAAGCACTGACTGCTCTTCTGAAGGTCTTGAGTTCAAATCCCAGCAACAGCATGATGGCTCACAACCACCTGTAATGAGATCTGCTGATGCCCTCTTCTGGTGCATCTGAAGACAGCTACAGTGTGCTTATAATTAATAAATAAATAAATGGTAAAAAAAAAGTTACAGTAGTAAAGGTGCAGACCTGCTGTGGAATTTAAGAGTATACTAGCTAGCTGCACAGGAGAGATCAGAGTTAGCCAAGCAGGTGGAAGGGATGAATGACTTAGTTCAGCAGAGCTAAAAGGATATGTTGAGACCTAGAACCTACATTTAGTGATGGAGTGGAGGAATAAAGCAGTGTCTACCACACTTCTGGTTTTCTTTGAACTTTTAAAAGGCTGGACCTCGCTATGTAGCAGTAGCTGGCCTGGAACTTAGTGTATAGACCAGGCTAGCCTCAAACTTTACAGAGGTCAGCCTTCCTCTGCCAGTTGAGTGTTAATAAAAGGTGTGCACCACTGACCTGAAGAGGACGGCTTGATTGAAAAGAAAGGTGGTGTAATAAACAGGAGAGTGTCAAGATTAGTAACAATCTCGAAAGTTAGTAGGAGAGCAGAGTTAAATGCTAGGAAACGACCCTTTGGAAAATGCGATTTTCTGTTTAATTTGTGGATCTTTCAGGTGAATGTCTGACAGGCTGTTACCTGCTTTTGGGTCGTAGGTTTGTGTTACAGATGCTGCTGCTGACATGGAAGAAGACCTTACGGTTCTAATGAAGGCAGACCCTGATCAACAGGAGACTTTACAGACAGAGGTTATTCCAGATCCAATGGAAGGAGAGCAGAGCTGGCCGACTGAGGAGGAGCTGGATGAAGCAAACGGTCAGTGGCGGCAAACACGTAACAAGTTCATGTGCTTCTAGGACTGGACGAGGAAGTGATTGAAGTTTAAATACTGAATGCTTACACTAAGCAAACACTGGGCACAGGCCTGTTTCCTCTCTAGAAATCACCCCAGACTTATCTCTTTAAATAATAAAGGACATTAGGTCGACTACAGTGTTTATTTAGCTGTGTATGTGTCTCTAAACGTGAGGTGGCGGAGTTAAATCTGGAAGTAGTCTCTCTTGTGTAGCTGCAGCTTTTCATGCTGGTGGCAGTGCCTGCACAGGTGAGGCACAAAAGTGTACTTTTACAGACTTACTGAAGCAGCGGCCCAGGGTGGTAAAGAAGGTCCCTAAAGGAACATCCAGTTACCAGGCTGAGTGGATTCTGGATGAAGGCAATGAAAGTGATGGGGAAGGTGATGAATATGATGATATACAGCATGAAGGTTTCATGGAAGAGGAGTCTCAGGTAAGAAAATGGGCCATCAGGCCCCTGGGCCACCTATGTATATAGCTCCAAAACTAAGGCTGTACTGTAAAGTAGCTGCTGAACTATGCTGTAACTATCGGGGGAAATGTGTGTCATTTGAGGTTGGGAAATGGCACATTGGGTAAAGTGCACTTGGCATTTGAATCCCCAAAGACCCATGTGAAGCCAGATGCGGTAGTGTAATTCTGTGAACTCAGTGTTCCTAATGCAAGATTTGTAGTGGTGATGGGATCTATGGGCAAATTACTTCTGGCTCTTTTTTTTTTTCTTCGAGACAAAGTTTCTCTGTGTAGCCCTGGCTGTCCTGGAACTCACTCTGTAGACCAGGCTGGCCTTGAACTCAGAAATCCGCCTGCCTCTGCCTCCCAAGTGCTGGGATTAAAGGCGTGTACTAACACTGCCTGGACATTTTACTTCTGTTGGATAGTTTTGTTTTGTTTTCCTGACAAGGTCTCATGCATCCCGTGCAGTAACTCTGAGCTCACTGTGTAGCAGAGAGGGACCTTGCACTCCTTGCTCTCTTGCCTCTACCTCCCCAGTGCTTGGATTATAGAGGTACTCTGGTATACTTAGTTTTGGAAGAGGTGCTATGAGTCAGCTCCAGGGCTCAACAAATGCCAAGTGAGCACTTTCCCCAGTCGAGCCACAGGGCCATGTGTTGCTGTTCTGGACTCACTATGTAGACCAGGCTGGCTTTGAACTTTGACACACCCTGCCTCCCAAATGCTGTGATGAGAGGTGCCCATCACTGCTGATATTGCATACTTGCTTTTGTGTATGTGTGAACTGGTGTGTGGTAGTCAGGAACAGCTTGATGGACTGACTCACTTCTCCCTGTCCACTCTTTGGATTCCTTGGATGTAACTCAGGTTTAGAAATGAGGTCATCAGGGTTGGAAACAAGCATCTTTACATATTCAGCCATCACAAAGGTCCTGGTTTTCATTTTTGGGGACATAGTCTTATGTATCTTAGGCTGCTTTGAACTTTGTAGCTGAGGGTGACCTTGAACCCAGCTGTTGATACTGTAGGCATGTGAAATCTGCCCGGCTTTAGGCTCTAACCAAGAGCTTCATGCTTCTAGATCAGAAAGCAATCTACCAATTGAGCTACATTCCCTGCCTTATTTGGGGTTGTTACTTTTTTGGGGTTTTTGTTTTTAGACCATCTTACTCTCACCCAAGCTGCCATCAAACTAAACTCATGGTGAATCACCTGCCTCAGTCAGCTTCCTCAATAAGTATGTTTCATATTGCATATTTTTAATCCCCCACTTTCCAGGATGGGAGTGGTGAGGAAGAGGAGGAGGAATGTGAAACTATGACTCTAGGGGAGTCTGTGCGTGATGATCTATACGATGAGAAAGTAGATGAAGAGGACGAGGAGAGAATGTTGGAGAAATACAAACAAGAAAGACTGGAAGAGATGTTTCCAGATGAAATGGATACCCCCCGTGATGTGGCCGCTAGAATTCGGTTAGTCAACAAGTGATTTCAAGCAAGTTTAACTTACATGACTTAGAACTATGTGAGCAGAAAGCAAGTGGAGAAAAACACTGTCCTTGTCCTTGAAGGGCTAACATGCTATATGAGAAGCAGCAACATACAATCAAGGTTTAGAATTGTTCAGAGGGCCCTAGTGAGAGAGACATATGAAGGTTAATTAGCAAATATTGCTTGCGGGAGTAAATACTCATATATATATATATATATATATATTTTTTTTTTTTTTTTTTTTTGGAAGTTAAGAGTGTATGTTTTCAGAGGCAGGTGGATTTCTGAGTTCGAGGCCAGCCTGGTCTACAAAGTGAGTTCCAGGACAGCCAGGGCTACACAGAGAAACCCTATCTCGAAAAACAACCAAACAAACCCCCAAAAAAACCAACCAAACAAAAAAAGAGTTGTATGTTTTGAAAGAAAGCTTGTAAAAGCAAGAAAATGTAGGTGATTTTTCTGGAAGCGCGCCTGACACGAGGCTGTAATGTAAGGCAGGTTGAAGGGCCATATTCCCTGATAGGTACTAGGCAGCACTTAGAAGTATGGGCCATATTCCCTGATAGGTACTAGGCAGCACTTATAAGTACTTGTCCCCTTTGAAAATCCTGGGTTGATTCTGAAATACTTGTTAGAACCTGTTGTAGAACATGGTTTTTGCTAAAGCAATTAGTTTGGAGATTGTGTGAAAGATAGGGTCTCATATAGACCAGGCTAGCCTTGATCTTCTGCCTGTACTTTTCAAGTGCCGGGAATGTAGGTATGTATTTCCATGCCCAGTTCTAGTTTGGTTAGTCAACAAGTAATTTCAAGCAAGTTTAACTTTCGTGGTTTAGAACTATGTGAGCAGAAAGCCACAACCATCCAAGCCTTTTCAACCTTTATGCCAGCCTTCCCACCCCCAGTATACACGATTCAAGCAAGGTAAACTAAGGTATCCATCTTGGTACCTTAGTTTCTTGAGACAGCTTTGCTTTGTAGTTCAGGCTGATGTGGAACATATAATTCTGCCCCAGCGTCCCCAGTGCCAGACTTTGGTGTGCTATGCTGGGGATTGAATCCTGGGCCCCTGTGTATACTAGATAAGCATTATACTGGTGAGTTATATCCCTAGTAAGAGTACTTTGAAAAATCTAGAGCCTTAACCATTTTACAAGTGAGGTGAGTTTTACATAGCACCATCTAAACCTCTTACTTTCTTTAAATCCTATGTTGTAGATTTCAGAAATATAGAGGCCTCAAGAGCTTCCGGACATCTCCTTGGGACCCTAAAGAAAACCTTCCTAGAGATTATGCTCGGATATTTCAGTTTCAGAATTTTGTTAATACTAGAAAAAGAATCTTTAAAGAGATTGAGGAAAAAGAAGCTGAAGGAGCTGAGGTACCTGCCTTCTGTCCACCTTCTAACTTGTTTTTGTTTGGTATCATGCTGCTTGTTTGGGAATGAGAAGGGATCAGAGATAAGTAGCTGAAGAGGTTGAATTTGGGTGGTTGATGCATCCACGAGTGTCAGTCTTGAGAGATGAGGCTTAGCGTGTACCTGGAGAAAGTTTTCATCGTATTGGTGCATTAAGGGTAACCCTGTGACTGTTGTACTTCCTCCTGGCAGGTTGGTTGGTATGTCACACTTCATGTTTCTGATGTCCCTGTCTCAGTGGTCGAGTATTTCAGGCAAGGAGGGCCCTTGATTGCATTCTCTTTGCTACCTTATGAACAGAAGGTAAATCAGTGTTTTGTGGGAAATAGAGGGGTACAATTATTTTTCCCAAGTGTACAGCATTTTGCTCGTTGGGATGAGAAAGCCTACCTTTTTGATCAAGGAATTAAAATAGAGAAGTCAATGATGGTTATGCCCAAGATGTCTGAACCTGTCTGAAGCATCTTTGTGATGCAGTCTATGTGGTTCTGAGACTTCTCTAAGTGTGTTTTTTTTTTTTCAGATCAAAATGGGGGTTGGCAGTTGTAAAAGTAAACATCTGCCCATGTGTAGATCAGTTCTCTAGGTAACCTGTAATCGTGTATACTGGGGGTGGGAGGGCTGGCATAAAGGTTGAAAAGGCTTGGATGGTTGTGACTGGGAGGGTATATGGTGATGAGGTAATGTGAAGGACATTTACTGTTGCTCTTTAATATTAGTGTGGAATAGTGAGCTAGCTTAGACATGTACATGGAAGCACTGATGCCAGTTGGTGGAGAAAAAGGCTAGTTAAGTAGCATCAACAAACAGTTCTTCGAGTGAATCTGATGTTTGTTTGGTTTGCCTTTCAGGTTAGGCTGTTGTATGCCTAGACTGTGAAACTTTTTCTTATTTGGTCCTCAGATGTCAGTATTGAACATGGTAGTGAGCCGGAACCCTGGCAACTCGGAACCTGTGAAGGCGAAAGAAGAATTGATCTTCCACTGTGGATTCAGGCGCTTCCGAGCTTCGCCTTTATTCTCTCAGCACACAGCAGGTAAGCATAGAAGCTGCTGGAGTCTTGCCACCTCCTCTGTGTGGTTGAACGTCTCTGGGATTAGAAATATTTTTAGTACTCTGACTTAGGAGCCTATGATGTTTTTATTCAAAATGTCTGAACCTGTCTGAAGCATCGTAGTGATGCAGCTGTTGTGCTGAGGCTTCTCTGCCAAGAGTGTTTGTTCCAGAGTAGGTTTTAAATCCAAGTGTAACTAGGAGTAGGACTGTGTGCTGACTGCTCACTTGGGGCTTTTACCTCTCAGTGACAGGAGACGAGATGGTGACAGCATTACTGGTGCTCTGGGTACACTCTCTTACCCATCCTGTGAACATTTTGTAAGCAAAAGTTTTATTGAAGAAACAGCATATCCTGGTGCATTGAACTTTGGGTCTTCCCACCTTTACCTCCTAGTATTACTATCATTACTTGCTTGTTAAGTAATTTGTGTATGGCTGTCTCGTTTACTTTCTTTTTTTTTTTTTTTTGGTTTTTTCGAGACAGGGTTTCTCTGTGTAGCCCTGGCTGTCCTGGAACTCACTTTGTAGACCAGGCTGGCCTTGAACTCAGAAATCCTCCTGCCTCTGCCTCCCAAGTGCTGGGATTAAAGGCGTGCGCCACCACCGCCCGGCTTACTTTCTATTTTTATTTATTGATATTTGAGAGACTAGGTCTTAATATTTTGCTCAAGCTGGCCTTGACCTTCAGAATGCTGGAGGTCCTGAGGTGGAGGGGATACACCACTATCCCCAGCTAGTGTTACAGAGGCACACTGACAGACCTGAGTAATTGAAATATAAAGTAATATGGACGAGTTGTTGAACCTGAAGACCTGACCCGCTATGGTGAGGCAGAGAACTGTCCTCTGACTTCTATCCACATGTACCCCCACACCCCCAAAATAAATGAAATGTATTAAAAAAAACATTAAAGCTGGGCAGTGGTGGCACACGTCTTTAATCCCAAGCACTTGGGAGGCAGAGGCAGGTGGATTTCTGAGTTCGAGGCTAGCCTAGTCTACAGAGTGAGTTCCAGGACAGCTAGGGCTATACAGAGAAACCCTGTTTTGAAAAACTAAAAAAAGAAAAAGAAAAACCAAAATATAAAAATTAAAAAAAAAAGCTTTTATTATTTTGAGACAGTAAGGTGAACAGTTTTCCTATTAGCTTACTGTCCTACACCCAGCACAGAAGCAGTCATCTCAAAGCCATGCTTACTGACATAGGAAAAGCCTGAGAGTTAGTATATAGAGAAACAGAACATGAACTGGTAACTTTAGCCCTTGATGGCAGAAGGTACACAGCAAGTTCAAGGCCAGCATGCACTACACGAACTCTTCAGAACAGACAGGAGCTTGGAGAGGACCCAGGTTGGATTCCCAGCATCCACATTGGTCAACTTAAAGGCACCTGCGCTCAGATACACACACAAATAAAATACAAACACAGGATATGCTGTAGGTCTGTGGCAGAGCACTTAGTGTGCTCATGGCCCTGGGTGGGAGCTACATGTGGCAGTAGTACAGCTTTTGACACTTTGCATTGCTTATGGTTTCTCATGAAGCCTTTTACTTTTCTTTCTATTTACTTATTTTGAACCCTTTCTATGGAAGCTGATAAACATAAATTTCAAAGATTCCTGACTGCTGATGCGGCCTTAGTGGTGACAGTGTTTGCACCAATCACGTTCCCTCCTGCATCTGTGCTGCTTTTCAAGCAGAAAAGAAATGGTATGTTGGATTTGGAATGTAAATACTGAATATACAAGTACCCACTAGCACCATACTCTTCTGTACTTGGACATGGGGTCTTGCTGTATTAAATACTGGTATTGTTTGTTTTAAATACTAGTTTCAGCCTAATTGAGGGTGTAAGCCCAGGGTGATACACCAGGTGTTACCTGTTGGCACATGTCAGTACATGCTAAACAATATATGTAAGGTGGGTTTGAGGGACTGACTCTTAGAAATGTCTTTTAGTGGTCTTCCTATAGCATCAGGAAAGTAGCATAGTAGATGGATGGGCCCTTAAAGTAGATTAGAGCTGAAGGACTTGGCTGGTAGATTAACAGCTGATCTCCTTTCTTAGGAATGCACAGCCTCATTGCTACAGGCCATCTGTTTTCAGTGGATCCAGACAGGATGGTCATAAAGAGAGTGGTTCTAAGTGGTCATCCTTTTAAAATTTTTACTAAGATGGCAGTAGTGCGTTACATGTTCTTCAACAGAGGTAGGTGTGAATGAAGAAGGGTGGTGGGAAGATGGTCTTGATGCTGTGTGGGTAAATGTTTGACTTTATGTCTATGTGTTCCATTCTAAGAGGATGTGATGTGGTTTAAGCCTGTGGAACTGAGAACCAAGTGGGGCCGCCGGGGACACATCAAAGAGCCTCTAGGTAAGAATCTGGGGTTCCCGGGTGTTAGTTATCTGGGCTTAAGAGTGTCCACTTTACTTTGACTGATTATGTGTTTTCCTTCTAGGTACCCATGGCCATATGAAGTGCAGTTTTGATGGGAAGCTAAAATCTCAGGATACAGTACTAATGAATCTCTATAAGCGAGTATTTCCCAAATGGACTTATGACCCATATGTACCAGAACCAGTACCTTGGGTAAAAAGTGACATCTCTTCAACAGTGTCTGAAGTAGACATGGAGTAATGGAGATTCAGTTGGGTTCTGTCTGCAGCCAAAACGCCAGTGTTGGAGTCTGGGTTGTGACTAGGCAGTTTGTGCTTTGTATTTCAGCTGTCTGTGTCTCTGCTACGTACAGAATTTACACTATTTATACTTTCTTGATTAGGATTTTGAAAATAGTTTTAAAAAGGAAGATGGAAAACAAAATTTTCATCTAGAGACAATCTTATCTCTTCCCTGAATTTAAACAGAAACAGTCTGGTAAGGAGCTGGCCGTTCAGCCTGCTTCACCCAGTTTAGGGAAGTTAAGTCTACATTCCCACCACTGAGTACAATACAGATGTTCTTTACTTCTGGAGAGACTGTTTGGAAATGCTTAGACAGCACTGCAGCCAATCCAACACCAGCAGTAGGCTCAATGAGCAGTTTCATTCTTTCCCACACCAGCTGGGTTGCATACTGTTGGCACAGAAAGGAGTAAGGGTTAATGAAACAAAAAATGGAGCCAGAGTCTAGGAGGTTACATTCTAAAAATGAAGTAGATGTTTGGGTTTGTTGTGATAGGTATGTGAGCTACTGTCAGGGTTCCCACAGGTTAATTGAATGGTCTGTTAATGCCTGGGAAATTAGATTGTGGCTGTTTTCTCATCTGGGTCTTACCTTGATTTCATCTTCTGTGACAGTGAAGACATCATCCACAAGGTCCCTTATAATAGGCCAGGTATTGAACCCAATGCTGGATTTGACACCATCTGCTATGGTTTCTGGAGGATGAAGATTGGGGGTCAGCTCTCCTTTCAGTTTAGACTGGTAGCAGTCATCTGCATTCGAGGGTTCAGCAGCGTATACCTTCACACTAGGTTTCAGGGCCTGGGGAAGGAAGAGACACAGTACAGTACAGCCTTTGTCTGCGTAAAGCAGGCACAGAGTGTTAAAAGATGTGTTACCTTTGATGATCAGAATGGAAACATGACCTTGAAGCACTTTAATAAAAGTTGTATCTGATAGCTGGCTTGTCTGGTTATGACTAATTCTAGTAATTGGGAAGGGTAGTAGCTAAGTGAGGAGGAGTGGGCTTGAGGAGTGAGGATACCAACATTGTAATGTAACTGCCTCTATGGCAGCATAAATCAAAAGGATAGTGGGGTAAAGAAGGCCATGAGAGGTCCTGTACCTGAACTTACTAGAAGCTGTTTTCTTACCTTAATTGTAATGGCTATTCCGGCAACCATTCCTCCTCCTCCCACTGGTACCACCAGTGCATCTACCAAGGGAACCTGTAGTAAGAATATAAGTAGGCCAATTAATAAAGCTTTAAGTGGGCCGGAGAGATGGCTCAGCAGTTAAGAGCACTGACTGCTCTTCCAGAGGTCTTGTGTTCAATTCCCAGCAACCACATGGTGGCTCACAACCATCTCTAATGGGATCTGATGCCCTCTCTGGTGTGTCTGAAGAGAGTACAATGGTGTACTCATGCATAAAGTAAATCTTTTAAAAATAAAGCTTTACGTATACATACAATCCCCAGCAAACCACTTTACTAATAGCTGCATGGACTTATGCCATTTTACCTGGTTCAGCACTTCCAGGGCAATTGTTCCTTGTCCAGCTATCACTGCTGGCTCCTGGTTGGGATGGACCAAGATGCCTTCTGTTTCTTGCATAATTCTTTGAGTGACCTTTTCTCTGGACTAAAAAGGTAGCATTAATGTAGCTTACTTGACTTACAGTGAACTTAGTTCCCCAAAAGTTTAATTCTTAATACTTCAAAGACAGATATTTTCACATATCTCTCATGAGAGTAGCTATAAATAAACATGGTGTGTTGGGAGTACTTGTGAGAAAAATGCATTTTTCATTGGATGACTGAGGAGCTTCACTATATGACATAAACAAGCTATGGATTTTTAAAAGAATGTTTGAAGTTAAGTGCAGAGTGTACAAGGTTAGAATTTGGCCTTTCTGAAGAACTGTTAAGGAAGAGGAAAATTTAGTAGATGAGGCAGGAAGGTGGAATGGGCTGGTTCGTCTAGACCTTAGATCACCCTAAGGACTATGGTGGCTGCTTCTGGTGTGTTTGAAGACAGCTACACTGTACTATGCATAAAATAAAGTTTAAAAAATATCTTACTGTGTAGCTCAGGCTAGTCTGGAACTTGCCATTCTGTCTCAAACTCCTGAGTGCTAAGAGTAGGCATGTCCTATCACAGCTGGCTTTAGTCACATTAAGCTGAGACTAATGATATCCAGTAAAGACAGATGACTGATTGATTGGTAGATAGATAGATAAGCCGGCCATACTAAGAGAAGAGGAAGCATCCAGTAAGAGGCAGTTGGTCAAGTGAAGATACTAAGTGTTGCTGAACACTGCTCTCTACCTCATCACTGGGTTCACTGTATGCTATCGATGCTCCATAGGCTTGGATTGCCAGTTTCTTGCAGTTGGGAGCTGTTTGGGGAACCACAATGTAAGCAGGAATTCCTGGGAGGGGAAGAACATGATTAGTATGAGGGCTGTCTAGGATAGAAACTTAGATCATTTTGCTTACAATCAAACAGGGACAGCTTTGGAAACTTACTTCCCACAGCTGCCATCCCTCTTAACTGAAATTAGGGTGTTTCCCCATTTCTACTACTTTTGATCTGACCCTGAGAAATTTACATACCTTCCAATTTAGCAGCATAGGTGAGAGCCTGGCCATGGTTTCCACTGCTGTGAGTAACAACGGCTTTGGGCTTCCCTTCTAGAGTGTCAGGAATTAAGCCTCTGATGGCATTGAGGGCACCTCGAATCTGGAAGAGATAGTAAATTATAAATGGTGCATTTCTAACAATGGGGATGTGTTCAAAAACATGCATTCACCTGTTTCGTTGTGCAAACTGTAGGGAGTATTTCCACAAACAGCCTGCTATGCACTTGAGGCTCCCAAGCAGTGAACTCAAGCATGTAAAAATAATGAGCAACGATAGTATAGGCAGTTGCAACACAATGGCATTTGTCTTAGTAGAATAATAAAGGTTAAAATGGTATTTCTTTCACAGCATATTTTCCTCCTTTATTACTTTTGTGTGTGTGAAAGTTTTGTCAATAAATATGCATGATGTGGGAGCCTGCTGGATTCTCTGGAACAGATGGTTATGAGCGTGCTTGAAACCCAGGACCTTTGCAAGGGCAAGTTGACCTTCAATGCTGGGCCACCTCCCTGGTCACCAACCCTGCTTCTGATTTTTTTTTTTTTTGGTTTTTCGAGACAGGGTTTCTCTGTGTAGCCTTGGCTGTCCTGGAACTCACTCTGTAGACCAGGCTGGCCTCGAACTCAGAAATCCTCCTGCCTCTGCCTCCCAAGTGCTGGGATTAAAGGCGTGCGCCACCACCGCCCGGCCCTGCTTCTGATTTAAGACAGAGTCTTACTCTGTTGCCCCAGCTGGCCTAGAACTTAGCTATGAAGTCCAGGGAAGTTCTAAACTCATGGAAATCATCTTGCCTCAATCTCCCATGTGTTAGATTAAAAGGTTGAGCGGCCACACCTAGCTCTAAAGGACTTCTAGTAAATGTGTTTTGCAGGACAGAAGGTAGATCTGGGAAGATGTAATGTCACTGTGATATATATAGTTCTATAAATTAAACATTGTACAATTAAACTACACTAGGTTTAAACTATTTTTCTTGGGCTACAAAGACGGCCCAACAGTCGAGAGGCCCTGGGTTCACTTCCCAGCACCCACATGGCAGTTCACAACTGTCTGTAACTCCAGTTCCAGGGTATGTGACACACTCACACAGACATGAATGCAGGCAAAATACCAATACACATAAAATTTAAAAAGTTAAAAAAATGTGTTTTGTGATGATTCCTTTTTATTTTTTATGTGCATTGGTGTTTTGCTTACAGTTGTGAGCACCATTTAGAATTGAATTAGTTTAGAATTGAACTAGCATCCTGTGGAAGAACAGCGGTGTTCTTAACCTCTGAGCCATTTTCCAGCCTCAAGTGTTATTCGTAATAGTAAATTAGCTTATAATCGCTTTACTTTGTCAATTAAAAAAAAGAAAGCAGTGTCTCGTGGCTCAGACTGGCATTGAATTTGCTATGTAACCATGGGCAACCTTATTCCTGACCCTTCTGCTAAAATACCAAAGATGCACAGCTGTACAATACACCTTTAGTTTCTTAGACAGTATTCATGGGACCGCAGTTATAAGTGATCATAGGCTGTGACAGTGGCATGACAATGTTGTAAATCCGGTGCCCACATCTAAAAAACTGCAACCTCCTTCTTTCCAGCTGCAAAAAGACAGTTGTTTACCATGAGTGGACAGAGGAATAAAGCCAACAGATTTGGAAAACATATAATAAAATTGATTTTTACCTTAAAAGACCCAGTTTTCTGGAAGAGTTCACATTTGAAGAAAAGATTGCGCCCTGCTATTTGATTCAAAATGGAGCTTGTTAGCACTGGGGTGAGGTGGACAGAATCTTGAATGTTCATATGAGCTTTTTCAACATCAGCAAAGGAGATGCAATATTGAGCACACATGGTTCTGAAACCCAGGAACAAGGCAAGGGATCAGAGCACAGTCCAAACAATGTTTCTTTAAAACACTAAAACAGGACAATAGCCCAGGGGTGGGGGTAGGGGTGGGGGCAGGGACTGCAGTGCTACTGGAACTTTTCCCATTACTAGTATTTGGTTCAGAGAGGAACTTCCTTGAATCTGAAGTTCTCGGCCCCACCTACACCTCTTGGCACTGGTACAGGTATGTACCTTTTCATCACTGTATAGCCCGGCTGACCTTGAGTTTACAGAAATCCATCTGCCTCTGCCTCGTAAGTACTGGGAGTAAAGGCTTGAACCTAAAACAAACCTGCTGTTTGTTTTAAGAATCTCAAGTTTCTTTATGTCATCCAGGCTGATATAAAACCCAAGGGAGCCTTTTGTCATAGCCTTCTGATTCCCAGGTCTATTCCTGTGTGCCATTGTACCTGGCTTATATATTTTTTTTTTTTTTGGTTTTTCGAGACAGGGTTTCTCTGTATAGCCCTGGCTGTCCTGGAACTCACTCTGTAGACCAGGCTGGCCTCGAACTCAGAAATCCGCCTGCCTCTGCCTCCCAAGTGCTGGGATTAAAGGCGTGCGCCACCACTGCCCGGCCTGGCTTATATTTTTATTTTAAGAATTAACAAATAGTGACTGGCAAGGTAGCTCAGCAGCTCAAGGCACATTAAGGCCGTAATGATCTAAGTTTGGTCTCCAGGACCCATAGGATGGAAAAAGAGAAGCAACACTCAAGTTGTCCTCTGACCTCCATACATATGCCTTGGCATACATGGCTGGCGCACACACACACACACGCACACACACACACACACACACACACACACACACACCCTCACAGTATCCAGGAGTGATGGTGCATGCCTTTAATCCCAGCACTCTGGAAGCAGAGACAGGTGAATCTCTGTGTCCAAGGCTAGCTTGGTTAACAAAGTTTCAGGTTAGCTAGGGTTACACAGTGAGACTCTGACTAAATAAATGAACAAAAGTTATTTTGAAAAAAAATGGGGGTTATTTCCCCCAAACCAAGGTTTCTTTCTCTGTGTAGCCCTGGCTATCCTGTAACTCAATTTGTAGACCAGGCTGTCCTCAAACTTAAGAGATCTGCCTGCCTCTGCCTCCCAAGTGCTGGGATTAAAGGCTTTTGTTACCACTGTCTGGCTAAGTTTTATTTCTTAAAGATTTTTAAATGTTTATGTGATTACATGTGTGCATAGCATGTGTGTGTGTTCATGAACCCTGGAGCTCTCAGTCTTACTTTTTGGAGGATTCTGCCTTGTAAAACAGGCTGTGACCCTCAAACTCACCATCCTCCTGCTTCCACCTCCTGACTGCCACAATTACAGCCATGTGCCAACATTTCTGGTTTGTAGGCTGTTTTCTTCTGAGGCAGGGTCTTGTAGCCCAGGCGGTCTTAAACTGTTATGTAGTCAAGGATATGCTTGAATTCCTGTTCTCTCTGCCTCCATCTTTCAAACGCTAGAATTACAGATGTGTGCCATGAAGCCTGGGTGCATTGTTGATTTTTATTCTTTTGGGAAAGGGTCTTGCTTCTGTAGCTGAGGCTGGCTTGGAACTCATCGTGTAGACTAGGTAGTCCTTGAACTCGGGCAGTCCTCTTGCCTTGGCCTCCCAGTACTTGGAATTACAGTATGAGCCACCATACCTGGATCAGTCTTAGCCTTTTTAGTTCCAAGTGCTGAATTTCAGACTACACCACTGTGTCTGGCTTTAGTGCCACTTTAATAAATCATTATCTGTTTCCAAAACATGCATGCATCACATGACTGTTAAACATTTTCTTGCTTTTTGGGGGCTGAGTTTCCTCAGTTTTCGTTATTGTATCTAAAGGCACATACAGTTCTAAGTTTAGTGTCATGTTGGTGCAGCGATGTCAGTCTTGTAACATTTGATACCTATTGCCATGCCGATTATCAGTCTAACAATATCTAAAGGATGTTTGTTCACTTCTGCCTGCCATTGCTTTGTTGTTGTTGTTTGTTTGTTTGAGACAGGGTTTCTCTGTGTAGCCCTGGCTGTCCTGGAACTCACTTTGTAGACCAGGCTGGCCTCGAACTCAGAAATCCGGATCAGGCTAGTTTTAAACGCAAAGATCTACCTGCCAACATGCACCACCACCACCTGACACACTATATTGCTGTTTATTAAATTTTATTTTTCCTGTGTCTTGGGGTGGGTGCTTACCATGACATCAGGGAAAAGTTCTTGGAGTTGGTTCTTTTCTTTCACCATATGTGTCCTGGGAATCATACTTGGGTTGTCGGCCTCTAATCCAAGCGTCTTTACCCACTGAGCCATCTCTTTAGCTTGCTATATAATTTTTAAAAACCTTTTTCTTTTTTTTTAGATTTATGTGAATGAATGTTTTGCCTTGGTGTATGTATGTATTCCAGGAGTATGCCTGATACCCATGGAGACCAGAAGGACTCATCTTCTGGAACCGGAGTTACAGGTGATGGGGAGATGCCCTGTGGCTGCTGAGGCTCAAACCTGGGTCCTCTGGAGGAGCAGCCAGTGTTCTTAACTCCTGAGCCAACTCTCCAGCTCCTACCATGAAACTAAGAATACTTACTGATGATAGAAATGAAGATGAAGAGTTTTGTGTATTTATCATGTAACTAAATTATCTTGTTAGCTTTTAAAATATGTCCCCACTACTCCTGTCTTAAAGATGGAATCCAAGGACTCAGGGTAAATGCTCCATCAGTGAGCTTTACCCACTGTTCCAGATGATTTCTTTTTAAAAAGGTACATTGTTTTTATTTATGTGTATGGGCATGCCTGTGTGAGCTTTGTGCACCACAGAAATTCTGGAACTTGAGTTACAGGTGGCTATGAGTCACCCAGTTGTAGCCACTGGGCCTCCTCTGTGTCGCCAGGCTAGCTGTTTCATAGCTGATGTCCTTTAATATTTTATTTTTTCTAATTTCGGATATGGCTTAAGGTATTTTTCCTATTTTCTTTTTTGAAATAGGGTTCCCCTGTGTAGTTCTGGCAATCTTTGAACTCACTCTGTAGACCAGGCTGGACTTGGACTCAGAGATCTGCCTGCCCTTGCCTCTACCTCCCAAGTGCTAGGATTAAAGCTGTGTGCCATCACCGCCTGGCATGGTTTAAGGTAGTTTTTCAAGTAGTATCTTTAAAACGAACTGCTCTTCAGTTCTCAGATTTCACTTTGGCTGTGCTATTTTTAGCTTCCACAGGAATCTTTTTTAAAGGAAAGGCTTGGGTGGGGAATTGCAGAAGCAGCAAGGAAGGCTATATGTCTAGTTCTTCCTTATGACTTCCAGGCTCTAGCCAATCCCAGGTCTGAGCTCACACAGATGTGGGGCCTCTCTGACCACACAGAACCTTAGAGGCCTTTCATTATGTCAGACCCTTTAGGGAAACTCAAACATCATTCCTACAGAAATTCCCCTGGATTTTCTTCACATTTGGAAAGTAAGCTGTCAAAACCACCCAGGAAAAAGAACAGGGGCTATCAGATGGGTCTGTAATTAAGAGCACTAGCTGCTTTAGTAGAGGCTCTCAGTTTGGTTCCTAGCACCCACATGGTGACTCACAACCATCTGTAACTGCAGGTCCAGGAGATCCAAGACCCTCTTCTGACCTCACCAGCCACCATGCATACTTGTGGTGGACAATCATCCATGCAGGCACAATACTCATATAAATGAAATAAAATAAGAAATCTACGCTTGGTGTCGTTGCACACACATTTATTCTCAGTACTGGGGAGACAGAGAGAGTCCAGACTGCTCTACATAGAAAGCTCCAGGCCAAACAGAATTAGAGTGAAACCCTCAAGGGGGAGGGGGTGGGGTGGGGTGGGGAAGGAAAAATAAAGATTTGTGGGTCCTCTCATGTAGATAGCAGGCCAACCCATCTGAGGACAAATCATGCCCTTGAAACATATCCTGTTGTGGGACAATGCTATATTATTTAAGGCACTCTTTCTTGCTTTTTCCTATTTTTTTTTTTTAAGACAGAGTCTTGGATAGCCTACAATGGCCTGAAACTTGGTATGTAGTAGCACAAAGATGACCTTGGCCTTCTGATGATCCTGCCTCCACTTTTTTTTAAAAATTAATTTATTTATTATATGTAAGCATACTGTAGCTGTCTAAAGACACTCCAGAAGAGCGCGTCAGATCTTGTTATGGATGGTTGTGAGCCACCATGTGGTTGCTGGGATTTGAACTCAGGACCTTCGGATGAGCAGTCAGTGCTCTTAACTGCTGAGCCATCTCTCCAGCCCCTGCCTCCACTTCTTAAGTACTAGGATTACTGGTACATGTTACTATGTTCAACTTTCAATTTTTTAAAAAAGAGTAATATAATGCTATTAAGCTATGATCAGGTAAGTGTCATGTTAGAATACATACACACATATATGTAAAATTTTGTGATTTTTGGGTTCAGGTTTTTATTATATATGTGAACCTAGCCTTAGCTTTGAACTCATGGTCATTTTGCTTTCTTCTCCTAAGGGATGGGGTTACAAGGATACACCACCATTTTTAGAAAACTACTCTGACTACATTACAGTGAATAAAAAGGAAAGGCCAAATATATAACCAGGTATTCCAGTTCAGAGGCATTTCAGTACACGTGAGGGACAAAGGGTGCTTGAATGGCAAAAGAATAGAAAAACATCACTTATGATACTTTTACGAAAGCAGAAACTTTTACGGGACTAACAATGTTCTTCGATAAAAGATGCCCTGGGTTTAATCCCCAATTCTGCATAAAACAAGCTGGATGGTACAGGTTGGTACCAGGTGGAGGCAGGAAGATAAGTTCAAGGTCATCTTTGGGCTACACAGCTAGTTCCAGGTCAGTTCATGCTACAGGAGACCCTGTATCAAAACATAAAGAAACCCTCCAAAAACGTGAAATCTCCCTAGGTAAGATACATAAATGGCCAATGAGCACATGAATATTCCCAGAACCACCAATCATTAGAAAAATGAAATCAAAACTACATCGGGACCCCTCCTCATAACCATGAGCATTAGACCAGGATAGAGAAGAATGGGAGCCTAATGTACTGTTGGTCAGAATCTAAAGCAGGGAGGGCTAGAGGAAACACTAGGCTAGTTCCTAAAAACAATGGCTGCAAGGTTATCACCTGAATCAGCAATTCTATTCCCAGAGCAGATCAAAAGAACCAAAAGCTGTGTCTCATCAAAAACATTTCTATATTCCCATGTTCACAGCCGCATTATTCACAATAACCAAAAGAAACCAGTGGACATTGACAGACAAATGTTTATACATATATAATATGCACATAAAATGGAAGATTCATTTAACAGGAGGAAATTCTAACATGTTGTAACATAGATGAACACTGAGGACATTATGCTAAGGGAACTAAGCTATCTGCAAAGATACCTACTACATGATTCCAACCATATGGGATACCTCTAGTAATCAAATTCAAGGAAAGATGACTAGTTGACAGAGGCTGGGGCTTAGGACAGTGCAGGGCTGTTTAATTCATATAATAAATGGGTTTGGGTATACAACAGAATACATTAAACAACAAAAAGCATATACTTAAGAATGATTAAATGATACATTTTTTTTGTGTATTTTACCACATCTGATACAAGCAGAAAAAGAGATAACAGTTATAATTAGGCCTATATGTCATATGATGACCACTCTCCCTTGTTAACTTGGGTTTCCTTGATTTGACCACTTGAGGGGAAGAACCTATCCTGAATCTGGGTCACACCTTTCGTGGCAGCCCACAGAAAAAGACATGAAAGAAGGAAGCTTCTGCTTTTTGCTTGCTTGCCCTCACTCTTGCTGGTAAGCTCATCCATCTTGCTGCTGAGGCAATCCTTCATTAGAATTAGAACCAACTTCTTTGGAATTCCAACATATTGTGGACTGAACATTACAAGATTCTTGACTTTTCTGCCAAGAAACAACCATTGTGGGGCTAGCCACCACAGCCTGTAAGGCATTCTAACACATACCCTTATGTACATATATATAATCCTACCGGTTCTGTCCCTGTAGAGAGCCCTGTGTAAGTGGTAGGACCTCAGTTTGAAGTAACTTAGGCAAAAGATGAGAGTGTCCAGGTTCTCTGCTCATGGAACCCAAGGAAGGGTTGACCAAACCATAGAGGGAATGGAGTGTCAGCGACAACTGCACCACAGGCTGGGGAGCTTCCGGGACTCAGTTTCTCACCTCTGCTGCCGCTGGCATGCCGGCTTCTTCCTCACAGCAGACCGGCTGGCTCCGGACGGCAGGACACGTGACTGCTGACAGCTCCTGTATTTTACATGTTATGACTTCCATACTGAAGAGGGATTTTCAATTTCAATTTTCAATTTCAGTTCAAAAAATTCTGGGTAAGGACTTTGATTGGCCCATCTTGGCCCAGGACCAGTGTGGCAAAGGGTGTAGGGTCATTTAGGAAATACTACATAATAGAAGTATTTATGGAAACATGAAAAAGAAACAGAATGAGATCTATAGCACAGTATCAATTATGTACATTTACAATACATACATAAAACATTATACATTATGCAAAGATACATGTATATTTAAGGACATATGTCCAGCACATTAAAACCACTAAGGAGTGATGGACCATGACTAGGAATTGAAATGAGAAAGTCCTTGTTGAGGACAGCGTGAACACAACAGTATGACTATCTCAGCTCTCTGCTTCTGTAGGGAAACAGCAGCTGAAGAAACAAAGAAGGGGAAAAACAAAACAAAACAAAACAAATATCGCGTGTAGTAGTGAGAGGCAGTTTTCAGAAGAAAGAGGATGAGAACTGGAGCACGGCTCAGCTGGTAAAGTCCCCTAAAGTCAATCTCACAACCTCAGTTCCCTTCCCAGGACCCACACAGTAGAGGGAGACACCTGACTCTTGCACGCTGTCTTCTGACCTCCACATGTGAACCTCAGTTGGTAAAGTCCCCTGCTGCCAAGTCTGACCACCTCGGTTCCGTTCCCAGGACCCACACCGTAGAGGGAGACACTTAACTCCTGCACGCTGTCTTCTGACCTCCACATGTGACCTCACACACAATAAATAGTGTAATTAACATTGTGCTGAGACAGTAGCCCTGGATACCTTGGAACTCATTATATAGATGAGGCTGGTCTCAAACTCAGATCCACCTACCTCTGCCTCCCAAATGTATACAACCATGCCCAACTCCTTTCTTCTCTTTGTGTGTGTGAGTCTGTAAGTGCCTGAAGAGGCCAGAAGAGGGAGTCTAACATGTTGTAACTAGGAACTAGAGTTACAAGCAGTTGTGAGTCATCTACTTTGTGTGCACTAGGAACTAAAGTCTTCTGGAGAGCAGAAGTGCTCTAAACCTCTGAGCCATCCCTCAAGCCCAATTACAGCGGGGTTTTTTTTTTTTAAGGTTTATTTATTGTATATGAGTACACTGTAGCTGTCTTCAGACACACCAGAAGAGGGCGTCAGATCCCATTACAGATGGTTGTGAGCCACCATGTGGTTGCTGGGAATTGAACTCAGGACCTCTGGAAGAGCAGTCAGTGCTCTTAACCACTGAGCCATCTCTCCAGCCCCCTACTGCGTTTTTTAAAAAGATTATTTTTGTTTATGGGTGTCCAGAGATGTATGTGTGTGCACAGGAGTGTGAGTGAACCCTGGCTGAAGGTGTTACTTCTCAGGAGCTATTTACTTTGGCTTACAGATTTTTTTTTTAAATTTTTTTTTACAGTAGTCTTTCATTGGGAACTGGGGCTTACTGATTAAAGCTGGCTGGTCAGTGGGTCTCAGAGATTCATCTGCCTATATCTCCCCAGAGCTTGCATTACAAACCCACGACACCATTCCTAACTTTTTAAGTGGGTGCTGGGGATTGAACTCAGGCCTTTATGCTTTTATAGCAAATACTTTAATGACTAAACCATCTCCCTAGATATTTACTTTAATTAGCTAAGTGTATTAGGACAGGACCTAGTCTTAAACTAACTACATAACAGGAAAACTTTTGATTCCTGATTCTCCTGCCTTGACCTCCCTAGTGCTGTGTTACAGGCATGCACCACTGTGTTCAGTCTATGTGATGTCTGGTATCATGTTGCAAGCACTATATACTATGTTATGGCTCTGTGTGTGGCAAAATTTTTATGTTTATGTAAATTTCTAGGCAAGCATTTTATCTTCTGATGTACATCCCCAGTCTTTAAATGTATTTATTTAATGTGTATGGATGCTTTGTCTGCATGCATGACTGTGTGGCTAGTGTTTAGAAAAGCCATGGGGATGTTGGGTTTCCTGGGACTGGAGTTACAGACAGTTGCAAGTTGCCATGTGGATGCTGGGAATGGAACTTGGATCCTCTTAAGAGCAGCCAGTATTCCTTTTTTTGTTTAAAGATTTATTTATTATGTGTAAGTACACTGTAGTTGTCTTCAGACACACCAGAAGAGGGTGTCAGATCTCATTACGGATGGTTGTGAGTCACCATGTGGTTGCTGGGATTTGAACTCAGGACCTTTGGAACAGCAGCCAGTGCTTTTAACCACTGAGCCAACTCTCCAGCCCAGCAGCTAGTATTGTTAACTGCTGAACTCCAGCACCTAAGTAATTTAATTTTTTTCATTTTTTTCATTTTTTTTTTTTTTGGTTTTTCGAGACAGGGTTTCTCTGTGTAGTCTTGGCTGTCCTGGAACTCACTTTGTAGACCAGGCTGGCCTCGAACTCAGAAATCCGCCTGCCTCTGCCTCCCAAGTGCTGGGATTAAAGGCGTGCGCCACCACCGCCCGGCTAATTTTTTTCATTTTTATTTTATGTGTATGAATAGTTTGCCTATATTAATGGAGTGTTTGTGTATCATATGTTTGCCTGGTGCCCTGGAACCAGAGTTCTGGACAGTTGTGATTATAAATGGAGGTGCTGGGAATTGAACCTAGGTCTTCTGGAAAAGCACTCAGTACTCTTAACTGCTGAATCTTCTATCTGGCCTCTAACTTCTTTTTGAGATGGAATCCTGCTATGCTTTTCAAGCTGGGCTTTGAAACAGACCAACTGTTTTCTACTTTTGAAACATTTGGTGTAAATTCCACGCCCCTTTTTTTATGAATTCATATAGAAATTTATATAAGCATAAAAAATTTTGCCACTGTAGATCAGGGTGTCTGGCTTCAAGCTCAGAGATCTGCCTGCCTCACTAGTGCTGAGCCTAAAGCCGTGCATGCACCTGGGCTGAGCCTAAAGCCGTGTATACACCTGGCCAGCCTCCCTTTTCTCCTCCCCTCTTTTTTTTTTTTTTTAAATTGCATTTTGAGCCAAGGTTTTCCTAGTCTTCCTAAGTTTTTGGCTTTGAAGTTGGAATTCTTTTATGTAGTATCCTGGGTTGCTGGAATTACAGTCATTTACCACCAAGCTGAAGTCTTTTTCATTGTTTTATTTAGCTCTTCATGAGTACTTTAAATCTTTCCCTCATCAAAATTAGTAGCTTTCCAGCTGGGTGGTGGTGGCCTATACCTTTAATCCCAGCACTAGGGAGGGAGAGGCAGGAGGATCTCTACGAGTTTGAGGCCAGCCTGGTCTACAGAGTGAGGTCCAGGACAGCCAGGGCTACACAGAGAAATCTTGTCTGAAAAAAAAAATTAGTAGCTTTTCTTCTATAACTTGCCTGGCAATGCCAGTCAGCTGGCAATGTTTAGAACCTGTATTATCTCATCTTTCCCTGAGTTCTGTTCTGTTTAGAGGCTCTCTGGTCTGATCATTGACAGCGTTCAATTAAAGTTGGCCTTGACTGTCCTAGGGAAACTTTCTTGTTTAAAATTATTTTTCCTTCTTTAAAAAATGAAAGTTATGGGGCTGGAGAGATTGCTCAGTGGTTAAGAGCAAGTACAGCATACTCTTGCAGAGAACAGGAGTTCAGTTCCCAGAACCCCCATTAGGCGGCTCATAACTGCCTGGAACTCTACCTCCTGGGGGAATCCAATGCCTCTTGGCTTCCGCAGGCACCTGCACTCAGGTGTATGCATGCATACATGGACTCATACATATAATTAAAGATGAGACAAGTCTTTAAAAAATGACAGATTGGAAAATAAATAAATGAATAAATAAATAAAAGTTGGGGCTAGGGACACAACTCATTCAATAGGGTGCTTGTCCAGCATGTTCAATCTCTGCATCCAATCCCCAGCAAAACTTCAAACTGGCACATCAGTATAGATCCACATCTGTAATCCCATCATTTAGGAGATGGAAGCAAGAGTGTTACAAGTTCAAAGTCATCCTGGATACATCTGGATACAACAGAACTTAGCTTAACAAAAGAAAAAAAAATGAAACAGTTTCTCAAACTGATTCTTCAACTGGAAAGTAAATTACTTGCCCCCTTCCCACTAGTTTTGGCCTTCAACTGGATATGTGACCAAGGATAACCTTGAATTTCTAATCCTTCCCCTCACTTCTGCCACCATAACCCAGTGTATGTGGTGCTGGGGATGCTTTTTTTTTTTTTTGAGGAAGGGTCTCATGTAATCCAGACTGGCCTGAAGCATAGATAGTCAAGGATGACCTTAAATTCTTGATTCCTGATTTTCTTGCTTCCATTTCCCAAGTGTTGCCTGTATCCCTTGCCTGCACTCCTAGGCTAGCTGGGAACTCTTGTATCTTCTTGCCTTAGCATTCAGAGTCTTGGGGTTAGAGATGTTTGATAGGATAACCAGCTTTAAGTAAGGGTTTAAAAAACAAAAATTCTATTGTTGGGTTGGAGAGATGGCTCAGTGGTTAAGAGCACTGGCTGCTCTTCCAGAGGTCCTGAGTTCAATTCCCAGTAACCACAAGGTGGCTCACAACCATCTGTAATGGGATCTGATGATTCTAGTGTGTCTGAAGACAGCAACAGTGTACTCATATACATTAAATGAGTAAATAAATCTTAAAAAAAATCCTGTTGTGTTTTTTAGACAGGTCTTACTATATAGCTCTAGTTGGCCTGGAACTCACTATGTAGACCAAACTGGCTTTGAACTTGAACAGATCCTCCTGTGTATTTTTGGCTCTGGGCTTAGGCATGTGCCACCATGTCTGGCTTCTATTTTGGGGACAGAGTCTACTCGTGTATTTTTGTTTGGCCTTAAACTCAATGGTGGAGCACTGTCTTAAAGTTTGGTCTTCCTCCCAAGTGCTGGAGTTACAGCATGTGCTACAATGCCAGCAACTCAAAGCAATTTTTATATTTCCTATTTCTCTCAAATCTTTTGACAAAGGTTGCCATTTGTCCTGGCTACTCTAATTAATTATACCCATTCATTTGAGCTGCTGAAATATTTCCCAGTCATTGTCTTTCTCTTCTGATGGTGAAATATCTGTCACATAACAGGAACTGAATGAGTCCTATCAGGATCACATATTTTATACTATGATCAAGGCATAACTGGTTACTACTTTTTGAGGGTCTAAAGGTTCAATGGACTGTGTGAGGCAGGGAAGGAATAACTGGAGAAAGGCAGTCTTTGGACAGGAAGTTTCTCCACCCAACTGTTTTTAATAGGAGTTAATGGTTAATGAGGTTAATAAGTACCAATCTTCTTGTCTAATTAACTTTTTGTTTCCTTTTTGGGGGACAAAGTTTTCTAATATGTTGCCTTGATTAGCCTCAAATGTGCTATGTTGCCCAGGCTAGCCTTGAACTTGCAAGCTACCTCACCCTTTCAAGTACTGTGAATATAGGAATGAGCTACCTTTGCCAGCGTCAGTGAAAAGATGTAAAGATGGGAGAATTAACCTGAGTTCTAAAAAAAGGAATTAAAATAATTCTCAGTGCTAACAGAAATTCCCAGGTCGAATAATTTCCTTCTGTTTTACCTCCACACAATCCGCTCCAGCAAGTCTTAGGGATGAACTGTCATAGACTTTGATACTCTGGTACAACCAAACGTTACACGGAGCAGTTTACTTCTTCCACTCTCTGAGATTCAGCTTACCAGAAATGAGGATAATAATGACTGCTGTTAAAAGATCTTAAGCTCCACAATCCAGGCCTACGGTAAGGAGACTTCGGCCTAAAATGATTGGAGGAGGCCGGATTGTAGAATGTCTCTGTCAACCCAAGCCCCAGATCAAAAGCGGTGTCCTCGGCGGTCACCGCAGCAATATTGGCATCCCTAGACCCGAATGCCCACCTGACGAGGGCGAGTCACACCTGGCTGCGCCCTCACCTCACCTCCTGAGCGCTGCGCTTCCACCTCCGAGCCTCAGCGTACCTTCCCAGCTTTACACGTCTGCGCACGCGCACGTGCCGTCTCCGTGGCCTGATCGCAAGCTCTGGCAAGGCCTTAGGCGTGCTGAATGCTTTTGCTACCAGTGCGGCCACCGTCGTTTGGGGAGGGCAGGCAGGAGGGGGCGGGGAAAAGGGTGGGAGTGGGTGAGCGCGCGCCGCCCGTCCGTCGTGGTTTCCTGGCTGCGCGCGGCGAGGGCCGAGTCGCCGCAGCTGTAGCAGCCGCCGCGAAGATGGCGGAGGGGTTGGAGCGTGTGAGGATCTCCGCGTCGGAACTGCGAGGGATCCTGGCCACTCTGGCTCCGCAGGCCGGGAGCAGAGGTGAGTTGCGCCGCCCAGCTGCTGGGCCGGGCCTGCCCGCCCCGCCTCCCTCTCCTTTGCCTCCTCCCCGCCCCGTCCGCGGCGCTCCGAACCCCCGCCCCTTCCCCAACAGTGTGCCGGGGGCCTGCAGCGGCCCCTGGGAGACTGCGAGTCTGGTTCTCCGCTCACTTGGGCCCTTGGGGCAGAGCCCAGCACGAGTTTCAGCCTCCGCCCTCTTGCTCAGCGCCGCGCCGTGGTAGTTCTCCGGTGCTCTAACCTTCTCACGCTAGCGCCTGAATTCCAGTCTTGAGGAGACACGAACTGGCTTGGGTGCTAGGGTCCGGTAGAGGCCCCGAGACGTATTGTTCCCAAAAGAATAGTCTGTGTACGTGTACCTTTCCGTAGTCCTCCCTTCCGCGTAGGAGAGGAGGAGCTGGGGAAATTGAGGAGAAAGGCTTAACTGGCTAGGACTTCCCTTGCTTAACTTACAGTCCACCCCCCACCCCCACCCCCAAGGCTGGCTTCCAGTGCTACGCCACTGGAGGGATCCAGGACCTCAGAGAGCTGACTGTTAGGTTTTGGTCTTGGCGTGTGTGGGAGCAGTTGTGATCAGAGAGAATGCTTAATTTGCCAGTCTCCGTTCCAATCAGAAAAGCGCGAGATATATTTTAGTGTCTGGCCTCCTTCATTAGCCAGTGTTGTTTAAGATGACAGTTACAGGAGATACCTTCTCTAGGACTGTGGCTAGAATTTGTGAGGTTGGTTTTTATTGGCCAACTGAATTGGATTAATCAGGCTGTTTTCTCTCACTTCTCTGGAAAATAGTAGTCACCACCTCTTCTGGCTCCGCCCCAAAACTAAGTTTAAAAAGTTTACTCAGGGTGCTGAGGTTAAACGGCTTTATCTTGGTTCGCATTTGGTGGAGAAGCTAAACTTTTGCCAAGGCAGCAGTATCTTTTATTTTGTGTTTGTTTTTCTTTTGAGACAGAGTCTCACCTTGTAGCCAAGACTGGCCTTGAATTTACTGTGTAACCCAGCCTGGCTTTGAGTTTGGATACTTTTCCTGTCTCAGCCTTCAGAGTGTTGCAATTATATGCATGTGCCATCATACCCAACTTTCAAATCAGAAATCTAAAATTTTAGGTTTGCGCCCCCCACCAAACCAAAAGTGGGTATAGATTCAGGCGCATAAATACTTGACTCTCAGCTTGTTTGCATTTGTATTTACATTATAATTCTTTACTAGAATTTTACATAACTTGAGTACTGGATAATATTCTCACCAGTTCCTGTCACTTATTAACTGTTTAGTAGGTATTTTTAGTATTCTCTCCACTGTAAGCAACGGATACTTACAAATAAAAAAGCTGTTTACCACTCAGTAGAGCTTGGAGAGTGGTTTATAAAGTCCTCTCCTCTTCCTCCTCCTCCTCCTCCTCCTCCTCTTCCTCTTCCTTCTCCTTTTCCTTTGTTTTTGAGACAGGATCTCATATAGTCCAAGAAAGCTTCAAACTCTGTGGCCTCGAACTCTTGATCTTGCTGTCACTTCCCAAGTGCTGGGATTTGTAGGCATGTTTGATTGGGCGCTAATATTCTTCAGTCCTTTGGTCCTTTGAGGACATGTCACAATCTGTCCATTGGTGCCTAGGAAAAGCTCCTCTAGTAGAACTTTTTTTTCTTCTTATATTCTATCATCATAGTAGCATTTAGTCTCAGTATTCTAATGACATACTACAGACTATTTTCTTGAAATGATTCTGTTGGTTGTTGTTAAAGAATTGGTGAGGATGAATGGTGTTGAAGATTGTAAAAGGAACTGCTTACTGTTGGCTTCAGTAGGAGGTATGTGATTGGGATGTTGGTATCCTAATTTGTTGTGATCAGGTTCACAAACTGATAGGCTTCCAGAGATATCTAGGACTAAGGCTTGCTATGCATACCACTCTAATATGTGTATGTATGTGTAAATATATGTTTACATATGTAATATAGTAAGTAAATAATGATGTAATATATGATACATATATACTAGTAAATATGTTTATGCAATGCTGGGCGTTGCCCCTAGTGGCCTCCTGTATATGAGGCTAATACTGTGCCACTGGGCTACATTTTCTTCTCCATCCTTATATGGTAAAATAATTTAGCCACCTAGAAAAATGTTACAGACAGGAGAAATGCTAATCAGGTGTGATATACACTCCTGCAATCCAGAACTTGGATGGCTGAGGCAGGAGGACTGTGAGTTTGAGGTCTTTCTGGGATATATATTGTGAGACTCTGACTCAAAAAGAAAGGAAGAGAAAGAAAGGAAGGAAGAAAGAAAGAAAGGAAGAAAGGGGCTCAGCAGTTAAGAGCACTGACTGCTCTTTCAGAGGTCCTGAATTCAATTTCCACAACCACATGGTGGCTCACAACCATCTGTAATGATATCCAGTGCCCTCTTGTGGAGCATCTGAAGACAGCTACAGTGTGTTCATATACATAAAATAAAATGAAGAAGGGGTTGATTTACAGGTTGTGTAGACAGAATAATTTAATGCCTGAGCATGTTAGAGATCTTTGTTTCTGATATAATGAAGTAGTTTGGAGTCTTTGAGATCTGAATAGGAATATGATTTGGGTACATCAAGAGAATACAACTCTTCTTTATTTCCATAACTCAGGTACGTGTAACTCTAACATAGTTAAATTCTTAACCTCCCTGCTTGCTAAACACATGTAACTCCAAATTTCTGCCTTTGTAGAAACGCTCTTTGCTGACCACCACTATTATCGTTTGGATTTGTAGTTGTTGCTCATTTTTGTTGTTGTTATTTAACTAGAATGACAACCTTCCCTCTCTTCTCCATTGTTCTTTTCTTCTGTATTGTTTCCTCTTATCAACATAATAGAAAACATGAAGGAACTAAAGGAACCCAGACAGCGCAAAGATAATAGGCGCCCAGATTTGGAAATCTATAAGCCTGGACTTTCTCGACTAAGGAACAGACCTAAAACTAAAGAGGCTTCTGGGAACGAGGAATTTAAGGATGAGATTGTGAATGACAGAGATTCTTCTGCTGTTGGGAATGATACACAGCTTATTAAAGTTTGCAAGGAATTGGACAGCCAACAGCAAAATGACCCTATAGATGCAGAAAATAGTCAGGCACAGGAGACTTTCTCAAAGACTGTTGGACTAGAGGACCGAAGTCTAAAAATCATCAAGAGAATCAAGAAACCAGACCTGCAGATCTACCAGCCTGGAAGGCGATTGCAGACTGTTACCAAAGAGACATCAGGCAGGGCGGAGGAAGAAGAGATCCTCAACCAAGTGGAGCAGTTGAGGATGGAGGAAGAGTGTCAGGGAGAAGCCATGAAAGAAGAAATTATAAACAAACCAGATAAAACTGAGATAGAAAAGAGCCAAAGTAATGACCGTGTAAGAACTGCCAAGGGAGAAAAGGGGAAGAAGATTGAAAAGGGGGAGGGGTCAAAGAAGGTGACTGATGACTCTGTCCAAGGAAAGCCTGGCTCTGTAAAGAGGTACTCTCGATCAGACAAGCGAAGGAGCCGCTATCGCACTTGCAGTACCAGCTCAGCTGGTAGCAACAACAGTGCGGAGGGAACCGGTCTGACTGATAATGGGTGTCGCCGGCGCCGCCAGGATCGGACCAAGGAGCGGCCACGACTGAAGAAGCAGGTATCTCTGTCCTCAACCGATTCCTTAGATGAGGACAGAGTCGATGAGCCTGATGGATTAGGGTCCAGGAGGAGCTCAGAAAGGAAGAAGCATTTAGAAAGGTCTGGACGCGGTGAGGGTGAACAGAAAAGCAATGGTAAAGAAAACCGAGGCGCCCTTCGTGTCACTTTTGATGCAGAAACCATGAGTAAAGACTCCCCTGTGGTGAGGTCAGGCAAGGATAATGTGGATAGAATGAAGTCTGACAAAGGTCCAAGCAGTGGGGGTAAGGGCTCTGAGAAGCAGGAGTTAAGAAACCCTAAACAAGAACTTCGAGATCGTGGTCGTGGTATTCTGATTCTTCCTGCCCACACTGCTCTATCTGTCAGTTCATCAGGTTCTCCGGAGTCTACACCTTTGGGACCTCGACTTTTATTTGGATCTGGTAGTAAGGGATCTCGGAGTTGGGGCCGTGGAGGCACGACCCGCCGACTATGGGACCCAAACAATCCTGATCAGAAGCCTGCTCTGAAAAGCCAGACACCTCAGCTACATTTCTTGGACACTGATGATGAAATTAGCCCTACATCTTGGGGTGATTCACGTCAGGCCCAAGCATCTTACTATAAATTTCAAAACTCTGACAACCCCTATTATTATCCTCGGACACCAGGCCCTGCCTCTCAGTATCCCTATACAGGCTATAGCCCTCTGCAATACCCAGTGGGCCCTACAAATGGTATGTATCCAGGGCCTTACTACCCAGGCTATCCTGCCCCCTCAGGACAATATGTATGTAGCCCTCTCCCTGCTAGTACCATGAGTCCTGAGGAAATAGAACAGCACGTGCGGAACATGCAGCAACAGGAGCTCCATAGGCTTCTTCGAGTGGCTGACAACCAGGAACTGCAGCTCAGCAACCTGCTTTCCAGGGACCGCATCAGCACTGAGGGCATGGAGAAGATGGCTCAGCTCAGGTACTGAGTGTTCTTTCCTACTGTCTTGCTTAGAGGGAAATGGACAACTGCAGGGTTCCTGTGGATGAGGAAGGTAGAGAAATTTTAGGTAAGCCACTGAATATTACCTGCTTTTCACATGAATCCCTACTCCCAACAACCCTACTTGGGCGTGGACATCAAGCAAGGAGTCTTGTGCATCTTGTATTAAATGCCCTACCACTGAGCCACACTTGAATCCCCTTTACATTGATTTTTTTCTTTTAAATGATTTATTTATTTATTTTATGTATATGAGTACACTATTGCTCTCTTCAGACACACCAGAAGAGAGCATCACACCCCATTGTCGTTGGTTGTAAGCCACTATGTGGTTGCTGGGAATTGAACTCGGGACCTCTGGAAGAGCAGTGAGAGCTCTTAACCACTGAGCCATCTTTCTAGCCCTTCATTGATTTTTTTATAAGCAACAGGCAGTTGGGAAAATAAGTTTTAATTCTAGTCTTAAAGCTGAATATACTTTTTACTTTAAGGGAAAAATGTCTTTAAGGGAACATATAATTTCCAGAATGCCAATTTCAACTTGCACCAAAGAGCTGCTTTCAGCTCTTCAATGTAGCTATACACATATAGGAATATGCTATTTTCCTAGACATTAGTATGTTTGTAAGACATTCTGTTATGCAGAATAGGACCCAGTATGAGTAGGATGCCTGGTCACATTTCAGATTTCTTGTCAGGAAGGAGGTGGCTGGTTTGCAGGAGGTTCATATCTTGGGTACAGCCTTCCCTGTGATGTATTGAAGCTAGACTTTACATGAATTTTATTCCAGAACTGAACTACTGCAGCTGTACGAGCGCTGTATTCTATTAGATATTGAATTCTCTGACAATCAGAATGTAGATCAGATCCTGTGGAAGAATGCTTTCTATCAGGTGATTGAGAAATTCAGGCAGCTTCTCAAGGATCCAAATATTGAGAACCCAGAACAGATTCGGAACAGACTCTTGGAGCTCTTAGATGAGGTAAATATTATTATTATTATTATTATTATTATTATTATTATTATTATTATTATTATTTCCTCAGGGTAAAGCCTGCAGCATCTTTTAGTTTGTTTGTCTTTTCTACTGGAGATGTTATAGAACAGAATATTGCCAAAACACTTATATTTTTTTCTTGCATTTTAGACCTGGTCTACCTGTATTACTTCCTTTGGACTATACTTACAGACAGTTGGAGTTACTTTTTTTTTTTTTTTTAGTGCTCAACTACTGAGCTACATCTCCAGACCCAGAGTTACATTTGGCCTTGAAAGCTTTTTGAATGAGAGGAGCGGGGATGGGGTGGGGGTTGGGGAGTGGAAAGAATTAGAGCTGAAAGAGGTGGGGAGTGGTAAATGAATCATACTTTTTAAAGCATGGGAGGCTTACTATAAACCATTGCTTAGATTACTTGATGGCCTCTAACCAATTACTGTAAGTACCTTATATATAGGATGTAGGACTGTAAGTACCTTATTTATAGGATGTAGGATGTCTAGACATTGATAGATTGTGAAAGGGTCGTTTGTCCCAGGATTTGTTAAGTAGATTAGAAAAACAGATTGATTCAGATTTTTTTTTTCTTTATAGGGAAGCGACTTCTTTGATAGTTTGCTTCAGAAACTACAGGTTACTTACAAGTTCAAACTGGAGGACTACATGGATGGGCTTGCCATTCGAAGCAAGCCTTTACGAAAAACAGTAAGCCAGTTTCTTTCTTTAGTTTAAATGCATTCATCTAGGTCCAGATCAGTGGTGCATACTTTTAAGTCCCAGTACTTGGAGGCAGAAACAGATCTTTGTGAGTTTGAGGCCAGCCTGGTCTACTTAGTGAGTTTGAGGACAGCCAAGACTATTTGGGAGTCCTCAAACAAATAAACATTTATTCATCTGTTTAGTAAGCGTTTATCTAGTACCATTTATGGCCTAGGCAGCATGCTGGGTGTTGAGTGAACTATATGGAACAGTAGAGGAACAGATACATGACACTAACAATCATAAGCAGGACACTGTGGTATATGTTAGTAACCCTGGATCAGGAGTTCAAGGCCAGCCTTGCTACATAGTGAGTTCCAAGCATGTCTGGGCTACATAAAATTCTGTTTCAAAAACAACAAAGAAACTGTAATGTCATATACACTATGATGTATTTCACACTTGTAATCTATGCACTTGAGAAAATGAAGCAGGAGGATTGCCATGAGTTTGAAACCAGTCTTGGGTACATAGTAAGTTCTAGGGTAGTCTGAACTAAAGAGTGAGATCATGTCTCAAAAGAAAACAAGGAGGCTGGAGAGATGACTGTTATTAAGAGCACTTGTTGCTCTTAGCAGAAGACCTGGGTTTGGTTCCTAGCATCCACATGACAACCACCTGTAACTGCAGTTCCAGGGGATCCAGTGCTGCCTTCTGACTTCTGCAGCTACCACTCATGCAAGTGGTGCACATAAATACATATAGACAAAACACTCAAACACACAAA
The DNA here is from genome assembly GCA_036184795.1 of Tokudaia tokunoshimensis. Classification (NCBI taxonomy): domain Eukaryota; kingdom Metazoa; phylum Chordata; class Mammalia; order Rodentia; family Muridae; genus Tokudaia; species Tokudaia tokunoshimensis. The sequence continues at coordinate 46,688,613 of BTHU01000010.1, read as the reverse complement.
ATAAAAAAATTTTTTTTTTTTTTTGGTTTTTCAAGATAGGGTTTCTCTGTGTAGCCCTGGCTTTTCTGGAACTCACTCTGTAGACCAAACTGACCTTGAGCTCAGAAATCCTCCTGCCTCTGCCTGCCAAGTGCTAGGATTAAAGACGTGCGCCACCACTGCCCAGCCAAATAAAAATTTTTTAAAAAATATTTATTTTATGTATATGAGTACACTGTAGCTGTCTTCAGACACACCAGAAGAGGGCATTGAATCTCATTACATATGGTTGTGAGCCACCATGTGGTTGCTGGAAATTGAACTGAAGACCTCTGAAAGAGTAGTCAGTGCTCTTAACCACTGAACTATCTCTCCAGCCTCCAACTTTTTGGTTTTTCAGTTGTTTTGAGATAGAATCTCAATATATAGATCAGATACCCTGGAATTCATTGTGTCGTTCTGGCTGGTTTTGAAATCAAGATCTGCCTGCTTTAGACTTCCAAGTGAAGGTGTGTGCCCCCATGCCTTATGGGGTGATCTTTTGTTTTGATTTTATTATTTTTTTTAATGTATGGTATGTCACTGAATATGGAGCTCACCACTTTTGCTAGACTGGCTGGCTGGCAAGTTCCAGCAAACCTCTGCATCTCTTTCTCCCCGTCTCCTGCAATAGGCACATGGGGCCAGGCTCAGCTTTTATGTGGATGCTGGGAATCCAGACTCAGGTCCTCATGCTTGTGCAGCAAGTATTTTACCTGTGGTCCCGCTCTCCAGCCCCTAGAATAAATATTCTAAAAATTTGGTTTTAGTTTTATTTTGTTTGAATGAGTATTTTGACTACATTTATATCTGTGCACCATGTGTGTGCCTGACTTCCACTGAAGTCTAAACAGGGCATCAGAGTGCCTGGAACTGGAGTTACCAATGGCATTGAGCCCTGTATTAACCAGTTGTCTCTTCTGTAGGTGAAATATGCCTTGATCAGTGCTCAACGAAGTATGATTTGCCAAGGTGATATCTCTAGGTATCGAGAGCAAGCCAACGATACAGCAAACTATGGGAAGGCTCGCAGGTACTTTTAACCTCTCAACTCATGATGCCTCTCCCCTGTGTGGCATTATGTGAATCCCAGCAAGGCATTTACCTGGCCAATTGAGCTGCCTCTCACAGGGGATGTCTTACAGTTGTCCTTAATTGATCCCTTGTGCTTGACCACACAAGGGCTACATCTAGTTAACTTTCTAGCCTATGACTTAAGTAGAAGTGCTATGAGGATGGACCAGGAAAGAGTTGATAAGAGTTAGCATTTCATTCTGTTTTTCTATTCTAGTTGGTATCTGAAGGCCCAGCACATTGCTCCCAAGAATGGGCGCCCCTATAACCAGTTGGCTCTACTGGCAGTGTATACGGTAAGAAATGCCATGGATAAGGGAGTTATTTCCTAAGCAGTTCCTTATCTTTGAGCTAGAGTTTGTTTCATTATATAGCCCAGGCTTCAGATTTGTTATATTTTCTTCAGCCTCCCAAGTGCTGAGATCAGAGGCATGTTCCACCACACCACAGACAAGTTTCTTTGTTTTAATTTTTATTTATTTATTTATTTACTTTGTTTTTCGAGACAGGGTTTCTCTGTGTAGTCCTGACTGTCCTGGAACTCACTTTGTAGACCAGGCTGGCCTCGAACTCAGAAATCCTCCTGCCTCTGCCTCCCAAGTGCTGGGATTAAAGGTGTGCACCACCACCACCTGGCTCACAGACAAGTTTCTTAAGATACTAATTTAATTTGTATTATTACATTTAACTCTTTGTTGATTTATTAAATGTGTGAAGGTAAGCATGTAGAGATCAGAAGACTCTGAGATCTGCTTCTGTCTTACCATGAAAGTCTCAGAGATTGTACATAAATGGGCAGCTTTTGCAGCAAGCACCCTTACATGCTCAGCCTCTTGCTAGCCTCTGAATTTATTTACTTCTTTTTTTTTTTTTTTTTTTGGTTTTTCGAGACAGGGTTTCTCTGTGTAGTCTTGGCTGTCCTGGAACTCACTTTGTAGACCAGGCTGGCCTTGAATTCAGAGATCCTCCTGCCTCTGCCTCCCAAGTGCTTGGATTAAACGTGTGCACAACAATGCCCAGCTTTGTTTTTATTCTGTTACTTTTAGAAATATGGAATGATTCATTCTTTTTTTTTAAAGATTTATTTATTATATATTATATGTAAGTACACTGTCGGTGTCTTCAGACACAGAAGAGGGCATCAGATCTCATTACAGATGGTTGTGAGCCACCATGTGGTTGCTGGGAATTGAACTTAGGACCTCTGGAAGAGCAGTCAGTGCTCTTAGCCACTGAGCCATCTCTCCAGCCTGGAATGATTCATTCTTGTACAGGGACCATGCTAATCTTCTCTGTATTGATCCAATTTTAGTGTATGTCTTACCAAAATGAGCACTGGATTTATTTATTTCCTCATTTATTGGTTTTCTTTCTTTTTTCTTTTCTTTCTTTCTTTTTTTTTTTTGAGACAGGGTTTCACTGTGTAGATCTGGTTGTCCTGGAACTCACTCTGTAGACCAGGCTAGCCTACAGAGATACACTTACCTCTACCTCCTGAGTGCTGGGATTAAAGGCGTGTGCCACTACTGCCCTGTACTGGATTTATTTTTAAACAGATTCTTATTTTGTAGCGCAGGCTGACCTTGAAGTTGCATTCCTTTCAAATACTGCCTGGAAGGCATATGCTCTATCTAGCTTAAAATAGTGATTGATTTTTTTTCATTATTTTATTTTATATATGTGAATATTTTGCCTTTGCATGTTTGTGCACACCAGAAGAAGGTATTAAATATTCTGGGACTGGAGTTACAAACTTGGGAGCTGCCATGTAGGTGTTGGGAATCAAAAGTTATGTCCTCTGCAAGAATAGACAGTACTCTTAATTGATGAGCAATCTTTTTAGCCCTATAAATTCAATTTTGATAGCCTCAGCTCCAAGATTTATTTCTTCCTATGGTTGTAGGCCAAAACCCATCCCTTTCAGTCTTTCATTCTCAAACTCCTTTTGTTTCTGTCTTTTTAATATATATGTATTTATTGTTTAATGTGATGTGTGTTTGCACATGTGCATGCATGCCAGCCTGTTTGAATATGAGGATCACAGGACAACTTGAAGTAGTGCTTTCTTCTCTCCTACCACCATGTGGTTTCAAAGGTTCATTAGGGTTGGTGGCAAGTGTTTTATCCACTGAACTATCTCTTCAGACCCTGCTTCTGTTACTTTGAGGTGAATTGTCAGGAGACCCACACATTAGTTGGCTTAGTTCATACCTTCACTTTACTGCATTTAATTCTCCTAAAGGAATAGTGCTCTCCAGCAAACAATAGCTGCATAGTTCTGCATCTTGTTTCCTTTTCTTTCCCTAGGCTGCTCTAGAAAGAAGGCAAGGACCCTTTACCTCACTCTCTTAGGGGTCTCACTCAGCCCTTAGCTTTCAGACCTTTCCCCAGATGTTTTTTTTGAGACAGAGTCTCATTGAGTAGCTCTGGCTGACTGGGGACTCAATTTATAGACCAGGTTAGCTTCCACCTCAGAGACTGCCTTCCCAATGCTGGGATTAAAGACTGAGCCACCAAGCTGTGCTTGCCCAGATCTTTTGACACTCCTTTTTGTCTAAAGTGGCCACTTAGCAGATACACAGTAAGCACTTGATCATACCTCTCTAGATTTTACCAACTTCCTTTGAATGTGGTTCTAATCAGGAGAAATGGACCTTGGGAACTGAGAGGACTCTAGGCTAGAAGCTGAAAGAAGAGAAAAAGATGTGGGTGGGGCAGTGGTAACTACTAAGGTATCAAGAATACGAAACAGCTAATGTGATTATCAACAAAGAGAAGAGTCAGTCTGTCTCTCTCTTCCTTCTCTCTTCTCTGTCCCTCCTGCCTCCATCTCCTTTCTGTCTAATTTTCTGTCTTTTTCTTTCCTTGATGGGATTTCACTGTATTTTTTAGGCTGTTGGTCCTTTCCTAAGCCTCTCAAGTGCTGGAATTGCAAGCCATGTACCACTGTACTAGGCTCTTGTATTTGTTTTTGTGTTGGCTTTGCTGTTGTTGCTATGAAACAGGGTTTCACATAAACCAGACTGGCTGTGAACTTGCCATATAGCTGAGGATGACACTAAATCCAGTCTTTTGCCTCTACTTCCCCGTGCTGTGATTATAGGCATGTGTTCCCATGCCCATTTTTATCTGGTGCTACAGATCAAACCCAGGGCTTTATGCATGATAAATAAGCACCTACCAACTAAGCTGTATCCAGCCCCTATGATGGATTCTTTTTTTTTTTTTGGTTTTTCAAGACAGGGTTTCTCTGCATAGTCCTGGCTGTCCTGGAACCCTCTCTGTAGACCAGGCTGGCCTCGAACTCAGAAATCCGCCTGCCTCTGCCTCCCAAGTGCTAGGATTAAAGGCGTGCGCCACCACCGCCCGGCCCCTGTGATGGATTCTTAACAGCTTCTAAAATCATTGTCCAAGCAAGCAATATTTGAATTTTATTTACATTCTCCTATTGTTCATAATAGAGTTTTTAAAAGAAATTTTTGCTTATGGATTAAAATAGCTGATTAAATATTAACATGTACTGAAGCTCTTCTTTAACCTTTAGAATCATCTTTTAGGGAAAAAAACTTGTTCTCATTCTTTTTTGTTTTCTGGTGATTTAAAAAAATATTTTATTTGCCTGTGTGTATGTGTAGTGCATTTGTGATTTGTTTGCATTATGGAGTGTGTGTAGGTATAGAACAACTTTTGGGAGTTAGTTCTCTTCCTCCATCTTGTTGAGAAAGGGTCTCTCTTGTTTCTGCAAGCCAATTCACAGGCTCTGGGTACTTCAGATCATGTCTCCCAGCTCACTGAATTTAGAGATGAAAGCCATTCCATTGTGTTTTTCATAAGTTTTAGGGATCAAACACAGGTCATTAGGCTTATGTGGCAGCACTTTTGCCTACTGAGCCATTCTATCAGACCCTCTTTTGGTGCAGGTTCTTTTTTGTTTGATTTTGTTTTTTGAGACAGGTTCTCATTCTGAGTCCAGGCTGGCCTGAAACTCATGATGTGGTCTAGGCTGACCTTGCTTTGAGGCAGTTCTGCTTCCGTGGGATGTGAGCCTCTGTGCCTAACCTTTTTTTTGGCTGTTGGCTCCTCTTTTCAACTAGTCCCCCTTCTGTTTTCATAAATTATTTTTGTTTTGTTTTTGTGATGCATTGAGTTTCTTTAGGGTTGTTTGCAAGAACATGGCTATCTTACAAATGTCTAATCTGAAAAAAATCCCCATCAACTAGTAACTGCATGTAAATCCTTGGGGAAGGCCTTATAAATGGTAGGATAGCATTCTTCCATTGAACTGTTAAATACATTAGCACATAAAATCATTTTTAATGTGCTCATTGGCCATTTACATTTTAGAGAAATATCTATTGAAATAATTTGTCATCTGAAAATTGAATTATTGGGTTGGAGAAATGGCTCGGTGGTTAAGAGCATTGGCTGCTTTTCTACAAGACCCAGGTTCAATTCCCAGACCCACATAACAGTTCAGAGCCATCTGTAATTACAGGTCCAGAGAATTTGAAGCCCTCTTATGTCATCCATGGGTACCAGGCATACAACATGGTACTCAGGTATATATGCAGGCAAAACACCCATACACGTAAAATAAAACCATAAAAATAAAAAATAAAAATTGAGTTACCTTTTTTCCTGAGTTGTATGAGTTCTTCAGATATTCTAGGTACTAGACATAATGAGAAGCACCCGAAGAGAAGAAGGGCTTAATTTGACTCATAGTTTGAGGGTATAGCATAGAGAAGATATGGCATGAGCTGCTTACATCAGGTACCCAGTCAGGGGACATGGTGTGAATGCTGGTACTTTGCTGGCTTGCTCCTTTTTACATTCAGTTTGGAGATTCCACGCAATGTTGCCACCCACATACAGGCTGGTTCTTACCTCAGTTAGACATGGCAGGACAGTCGTAACCAGAGGTTATTCCAAATCCCATCAAGTTGTCAAGACTAACTATTACCATGTCCTTTCAGGGCCTTGCATGGGTGCTCTCTTAAAGAGCTACATTTCTGTTGTTAAAGACACTATACTATTTCCTTATGATACTGTTAGTACTTTTTGTAGGCAGGGCAGCATTTGAGACAGGGCCTCATGTAAGCCAGTTGGCCTGGAACTTAGCATTAACGGAGGATGATTTTGAATGTTTTATCCTTCTGTCTCCCTTCCCAGGTCTGAGATTAAAAGGGTCTTAACAGGTTGAAAACTAACTGACTCATGGCTTCATTTCTAAATTGTCAGCTCTCCATTGTTCCAAGTCTGCTTTACCTGTTGTAGGTCTGATAAGAAGGATGAAAGTGTTAGCTTCTAGCGCTTCTCTTTCCAGATTGTCTTCACTGGGTGGGGCCCCTTAGCCCCTGTGTGGCTTAGGACCACCTTTTTTGTATTTGTGTTTGATTTGTGTCTGTACTATAGCAGTCATTGGAATTTTGGTTAAGTAATGAACTAGTAGCTTTCTTTGGGAAACTCTTTTATCTTCTAACAGCCTAACAAGATGCATCTTTGTTTACTTAGGTCTTTAAAATTGTTTAGCACTGTTTTCTAGTATTCTTTAGAGTATAATTATTAACCTTCTTTGGTTAAATTTATTCCTAAACAGATTATTTTTCTTGATACTGTTGATAAAAAAATATGTGCCCTTCACTTCCTTTCTGAATTCCATGTTGCTCAAGAGATTTGCCATACTTCCTCTGTGGGGTTTGCCATTCTGGTCAAATTGTTATTTTTGGGACCCATATTAGTGAGTGCTCCCTTTGAGTTTTTTCTTCCTTTGTCTTGCTCACATTTTCATCGTCTCTTAACTTTTTTCAATTTTTCTGTCTCCTCCAATCAGTGATTCAGTGAACTTCATGTGTTGAGAACATGCTTGTGTGTAATGCTTTTCAGGGTGCTGTGAGTGATAACATAGATGACGTGGTTTCTTCCTTAAAACAAGCTTCATTTATTGTTGGATACACAATTATTTTGTGTTAAACTTAAAAAAAATACTGCAAATTAAGTTACATTTGGCAAGGGACAGGAGAGATGGTCTTGAGCAGTGGCTCTCATCCTTCCTAATGCTGTGATCCTTTAATACAGTTCCCCATGTTTTAGTGACCCCCAACCATAAAATTATTTTCATTGTTACTTCATAACTACTTTTGTTATTGTTATGAATCACAAAATATCTGTTACACAGGATATCTGATGTGCAACCCCTGTGAAAGGGTCCTTCAGTCCCCAAAGGGGTAGTGACCCAAAGGTTCTGCTGACTTGGAGGTTAAGAAATTTTGCTGCTCTGTAGATTAGGATTGGTTCTCAGCACCAGTCACATCTGCTGGTTTATAACCTGCTGTTACTCACGGTTCAAAGGCTCTGAACCTATCCTTTTCTGCCTTTTGCTGTCACTGTGTGCATGTACATGATCCTTCTCCAGCACACATGTATATACATAATTAAAAAGAAAGAAAAGAAAGTAGATATGGCACAATGATAAGTTTTTGTTTCTGTTTTTGTTTTTGTTTTTGTTTTGAGGTAAGATTTTGTTTGTTTGTTTGTTTGTTTTTGAGGCAGGGTTTCTCTGTGTAGCCTTGGCTGTCTTGGAACCAGGCTCTGTAGACCAAGTTGGCTTTGACTCAGAGATCTAAATATGTCTGCCTCCCTAGTGCTGGGATTAAAGGTGTGTGCCACCATAGCTCTTATGTAACCCAAGCTAGTTTTGAACTTTCTATGTAGTCATGGATGATCCTGAACGATTCTGATCTCAAATTCTTGGCATCTGGGTCACTGCTTTCAGCCACAGTTGTAGATATTGATTTCAAGTTGTATTTCAGTTTTAGAAATGCTTAAATGTAAAAAGTAGAGTTGATAAAATAGTTTGAAATGAAGTAAGTTGGTGTAAGAAGAGATTAGTTTGAATTGGGATGATACTAAAAATATGTGAATGTAATTGTGTTTTAGATGTGCTGGCTATCTGTATGAATTATGGAATTTCATACTCATAGGAAACATGTGTGCAAATATTAGCATTTTGCAAATAGGGAGACCTCTCTTGGTAAACCATATTTAATAAATATGGGACCAAATTCAAACTCAGACATTTGACCTTAAAACCTGCTAGATAAATATTAGATTAAAAACTTTGAAGAATGAAGCGATGCTGAGAGAAAAGTTTTTTTTTTAATGTTTTGAGACATTAATGGGGAATGGTGAAAATGTATGTAATGTAGGAGAGATTACGATGGTCTGCTAGTCTCCTTTGTGCTTTCATTGTTGCCAGCCTGCCTGTTTGCATATCTTCCTTCCTTCTATATATCCGTCTGTCTTCTCCCTCTCTTCCTCCCTTCCAGGTAGAACTGAATCCAGAAATTCTTTGTCTTGAGCTATACTTTGAGCCACTCCCACTGCCTTTTCTCTGAAGTGTGTATGGTCTGGTTATGATGCCAGGGCTAGCCTTGAACACCTGGGCTTAAGCAGTCCTCTATTTCTGCATCTAGCGTGGCTGGGATATAGGTCCATGCCTCTATGCTCCTCTATCCTTTTTTTTTTTTTGTATGATATGGTCTCTCTACATAGATAGCTCTTGCCTGTCCTGTCCTGGGATTTGTTGTGTAGGCTAGGCTAGTCTCAGTTCAGAGCCATCCGCCTGTCTCTGCTGGGATTAAAAGCATGTGCCATCCACTTGGCAGCTTCCTTTATTCTTTTCCTCTTTATTCTTTGTAACTATTTTAAAATAGTCACAGTGTTAATATGATAAGTTTATTTAATGATGTCCACAGAATATTCAGTATACCTAGACTGTAAACAACTGGCCTCATTAAATACAGCTAAGCTCAAGGCAAGTGATAATTATCACATCATAGGTAATTTCTAAATCTAAAGATACTCTTCAAGGATACTAATATTCCTGTATTAAAAGTGAGCATGGGCCAGCAGGGTGGCTCCACAGATAACAGTTTACCTGCAAGCCTGACTACCTAAATTCAATCCTTAGGACCAACATGGTGGAAGGATAAAACTGACTCCTGAAAATTGTCTCTGACCTCCACACATATGCTAAGGCATATACTTGTGGCTTAGGCATGTCCCCCACCCTAATAAAGAAATATATATAATAACATTTTTTTCAGGTTAGGCATGTTGGCTCATGCCTTTAATCCCAGTACCCAGGAGACAGAGGGAGGCTGATCTCTGTGAATTCAAGGCCAGCCAGGGCTACATAGTTAGACCCTGTCTTAAAAAGCAAAATAACAAAAGGAGGATGTGAGATCTTAGGAAAATTGTTACCTAAAGTCTCAGTCAAATCTTGGATGAGCTAGTGTTTGAATCTGGGTCTTTCTAGCTCAGGATTTCATTATAGTGTACTGAGTAATGACAATAGCAAATGTGAAGAGAGTTGGGCATTCTCTAAAAACAAAACATAATTTCTGTTTATATATTAAGGGATTTCTTTGTTTATTTTTCTTCCATATGAATATTTGGTTCTTAGAATACTTCTGCATATAAGATAAAGAACCATACTAGTCATGAAAAACTCTCTGATATGAATACCTTGACTTTTTGAGTGGATTGCATTCTAGTTCTTGCTGGAATTCCTTACAGTTGGAGGGACAGGGCAGGAGAGATAGCAGTGTTTTTTGTATCAGCTGGGTATTCGGCTGTCAGAAAGAAATCTGAGCTTGGCCAGGTGGTACAAGTAGATATCTAGCTACTGGGGAGGGTTTAGGAGGGTCACAAGTTCAAGGCCTACTTGGATTACAGAAGTTCAAGTGGATACCAGATTGGATAGTTTAGTGAGACTCTACCTCAAAGTAAACTTTTTAAAAAGACTGGGGCTATAGTTCAGTGGTAGGGCATATGTATTGTATGTACAAGTTCCCAAGTTCGATTACCAGTACTTTTTTATAAAAGGAAGGAAAAAATCCAACCAACCAACCAAACCAAAACAAAACAAAACAGTTGACCAAGTATCTCTTTCTACAGAGGAGGAAGCTTGATGCTGTATATTACTATATGCGCAGTTTAGCAGCCAGCAACCCTATCCTGACTGCCAAGGAGAGTCTCATGAGTTTATTTGAAGAGACTAAACGAAAGGTAAGTACGAGTACATGTGGGTTTATCCTTCCTAGGAGAATGCATGTCCTCTGGGCTGAAATGTGTGAGGAGGTGACGAAACAAATCTTCACATAGACCCCCTGGGCTTCACTGATGGATTATCAGTTGGCCCCTGCAAAGAATGGATATTGAAATCGATCTTCAGGAGGGCTCACAGAGCCTTTAGAGTGTACTTGTTCCACAGCATCTAGTTCACAGAATTAATGAAGTCTGTATGGCAGCAGAGATGGTCTCTGCTACTTTGGTACTGTAGCAGAATCCTTATATTTTTACAGTCTTTAGACTGCAGGCACAGATGATAGGGGGGCTTTTCTTTCTTCTTTTTTTCCTTTGGTTTTTGGAGAGAGGATTTCTTTGTGTAGTCCTGGCTGTCCCCCCACTCTGTAGACCAGGATAGAGGGGTTTTTCTTTGGCTGACTAGGAGAGTCTGAGCTTGTGTGTCTGTTGTATAGGCGGAACAGATGGAAAAGAAGCAGCATGAGGAATTTGATCTGAGCCCTGATCAGTGGCGTAAAGGAAAGAAGTCTACTTTTCGGCATGTTGGGGATGACACTACTCGCCTGGAGATCTGGATTCATCCATCACATTCTCGGTCCTCCCAGGGCACTGAGTCTGGGAAGGATTCTGAGCAAGAGAATGGTCTGGGCAGCCTGAGTCCCAGTGATGTAAGTTCCTGAGAATGATGCAGTGAGCCAGACTAGTTCAGCAAGTCTGGCCACCCCAGGTCATGCAATTCTGTGAAACTGGGGCTAAGGCATAGATAGGTCCCAGCTTTAAGACATTTATCTATTTATTTAAAGAAAAATGATCTTATTTTGTATACCAGACTGGCCTGGAACTCACTATATAGCCCAGACTGGTCTCTAACTTGTGACAATCCTCCTATTTGACTTGCTCATATAGGGGTGAGCCACAATGCTTAGCATCCTCCACTTACTCTGGAAAGTACTACCTACTAACTCTAGGTTCCCTTATGCCTCCTTGATTCTCACAGATCCCTTTATCGTTAACGTGTGCTTCCCTTACTCACCACTATGTGGCACTGTAGAATTTAGTAAATGTAGAATTAGAAATTGTTTTACTGTTTTGAGTTGGGCATCACCAATTTGTATGAGAATTTGCTGAAATTTTGTACTTCGCTGAGATAATGTACTTAATTTTGGATGACCTTCTAGTTGGAGTATGAACTAAAGCATCATGGGTAGGTTGGTTAGTCTGTTTTGTGATCAACCATTATTTATTTATTTAGATTTGTTTATTTTTATGCGTGAATGTTTTACTTGCATTATATATATGTACTACATGAGAATCTGGTGCCAGAGGAGGTCAGATGGGGTAAGATTCCTTGTTATCTGGAGTTAGAGTTTTTTGAGCCAACGTGTAGGTGCTGGGAATTGCAAGAATAGCCACTGCTCTTAACCACTGAGCCATCTCACCATCTCCAAGCCTTTTATGAGGTAACCTCTTATGGCTTAGAGTGTGTCAGGCTAACGATTCAGAAAATAGCATCTTCCCTTGTTTCAAGGAGTACTCTTTTTTTTTTTATTTTATTCCCCCTCCCCTCAAGGTAGCATTCTAATAGAGTAGGCAGGTCGTTAGGCTTAAGTGTACTGGACTTTGTTTAGGGGTATGTACCTGATTTTCTGTGAGCACAGTAGTCATTCATCAGTTGAAGTGTGAAGAATGAATAGAAGTTAGCTAGAGAGGAAAGAAGTACAATGGGCTAGCCATCTCAGATTCCTGAGCTTAGGGAGAAAGAGTATGGAGAAAAAATGTTCAGTGAGAGGAATTCAAATTAATTACAGAAGTAGTTGAACCAATAAGTGGTTTCAGAGATGGAAAAATACGTGTCCAAAGAGCTTGATTAGATGAGGGAAGCTCAGAAGAGAGTGTCAAGAGTAGCACCTAGGTTTCTGGTTTAGAAATTGAGGGGGTGGTGCCAGGTGACCACACCTGTAAGCCTTGTACTTGGGCAGCTGAGCAGGGGGATTAAACACAAATACAAGGCTATACTGGGTTACCTAGTAAGTTCTAGGCTAATGTGAGCTATAGTATGAGATCCTCTCAAACAATATTAACAACAAAACCCTATAGGACTGTTCCCCTAAGCAAAGCAAAACCAAGTAGATGGTGGTCAATTTCATAAGGTGGACTATAATGGTAGACCAAGTTTTAGGACAGTGGTAATGAGATTAATTTTAGAGCTGTTGCATTTGTCATTGTGTGGGACATTGAAGTAAAGATACTCAGATGATTACAGGTGGCTGAAACTGAGGAGAGTGGTTTTGATCAAGGAATACTTCTTGTTTTGGGGCTGGAGATGGTACCCAAGGTTGTGTGCTTGCTAGGCAAATACTGTCTATTATTAAATTGTATTCCTAGTCCTGAAAGGACTAATTGAATGCATCTTGCTAGATAGATAATAATGACACCATGAGAGTTGAATCATTTGTTCCAAGTTAAGAGCAGATGGCTGTCATGATGGCTCAGTGGGTATAGGTGCCTAGAGCCAAATCTTGTAATTTGAGTTTGATTCCTGGGACCCACATAGTGGAAGGAGAGAACTGACTCTCATTAGTTGTCTTCTGACCTCCGCATATGTGCCATGGTGTACATTCATTCATTCATTTTCTTTTTTTATTGTTTTTGAGACAGTATCTCATACTGTAGCCCCCTGGCCTCTAATTCATAACAATCCTCCTGCCTCTGACTTCTGGGTACCAAATTACAGGTATGAGTTACTGTGTCTAATTCTTTTGGGTTTAATTTAAAATTTCCATTTGTCTTCCTGTTTCCTTCCTATTCTGTAGCTGTTTTGTGGATGACTTGGGAAGTAGTAATTGATAATGAAACCACCCACTTCTTATGTGTCTTGGTGTACATGGAGGCTCCCTGTTAATGAGTGTTCCAGCAATTTGTTTTGATTCCTGCAGTTAGAATCCCTCACTGCTGCTTTGGCTGCTTTGGATATTATAGCCCAAACTGAAAGCCCATTTAATTAACAAATATGTTGTCTTTTTGGGTAGGACTATGCTGTTTAAGTTTTTACTTTAGCTATTATTGTGTCTATATGTATCCATACATGATATCTGTGGGCCCACATACCATGACCCTCAAATGGCAGTCAGGGCAAATTCGTGGACTCAGTTCTGTCTTCCCACCCACCCTTAGGTGGGTTCCAGGGATTAAAACCAGCTGGTCAGGCTTGCACAGCAAGGGCTGATCACCCCACCAGCTCTCAAGTATTTTTAAAATGAAAGCAAAAGACAGTTTGAAAAAAGATTTTGTGGCTTTCTTTGATGTTGGCCTCACAATTGGGGAACGTATCTAATACAGATGTAGCTAATCTTTTGTAGAAATATCTTTTTAGTAGTTGTAGTGGCTGGGCATAGAGCTTAGTGGTAGAACACTTACCTATATACACAGTCACCTACTTGAAGCTCAGTTCCACCACTGAAAATGAGGAGTAGTTTTTTTTTTTTTCGAGACAGGGTTTCTCTGTATAGCCCTGGCTGTCCTGGAACTCACTCTGTAGACCAGGCTGGCCTTGAACTCAGAAATCCACCTGCCTCTGCCTCTCAAGTGCTGGGATTACGGGCATGAGCCACCACTGCCTGGCACAACTCTGGTTTTATAATGTATGTCTCAGTGAATAAATTTCAGCAAGTAAGCTGTCACTGATTCTATTACCTTATTAGTTTTTTGTGTGTGTATTTGTGTGTAGTATATGTACGTGTATGTGTCTGTGTTTGTGTGCTTGAGTGTACCCAGCAGCCTGAGGAGGTGTCTTTCTAGCATGCTCTGCATTGTTCCATAGAGGCAGGGTTTTTTGCTGAATGTGGAGCTCATTATTCATCGAGGCTGATGGCCAGTAATCTCCAGTGAGCCTCTTGTCTCTGCTTCTCTCAGTGCAAGGGTTATAGGCATGTGTGGGATCACACCTGACTTTTACATGGATTGCATGCTTGCACAGCAAGTATCTTTAGCCACTGGATCCTCTTTCTTGCCCATTTAGAGTGTACATATGCTTGTACCATGGTGCATGTGCAGTCAGAAGAGAAACTGTGGCAGTCAGTTCTTTTCACCATGTGGTGCCTGGGACTGAATTTGCTTGTCAGGCTTGATGGCAAAGCATTTTTACCCAGTGAACCATCTCATTTGCCCTAATTTTATTTAGTTTTCATGTGTGTACACTCATGTGTGGTTAGCTTGTGGGGGTCATAGGTCAACTTCTTAGAGTTGGTCCTCAACTTCTGCTTTGTTGAGGCAGTCTCTCTCACTCTTTTCTGCCAATGCATAGTGTACTCCAGGCTAACTCTTTCAAGCTTCTAGCATTTCTTCTGCCTTTGTATCCTACAACATCATATTAGTACTGGGATTGCAGATGTTCACCACCACTTAGGCTTAAATATTTTACAGTTTTTATTTGTATAATAAATAAATTGTATGTGTCAGATCAGAGAACAACCTGCATGAGTTAGTTCTCTTTTTCCACTGCGTAGGTTACAGGAATTTAATTCTTGTTGTCAGACTTGGCAGCAAGCAGTTTTACCCTCTGAACCATCTTGCCAGCCTTGAACCTCTGATCCTCCTGTCTCTGCATCTCAAGTGCTGGTCCAGGCTACAGATGTGGGCTACCACATTCAGTGTTTAAATTGCATACTTGGAGCATTGTACATTATAGGCAAGCATTCTGCCAGTTAAGTGATGCTCCCAGCCTTTTGTTTTTATTCTTAGAGAGTGTCATAGCTTAGGCTGACCTCAAACTCCTTATGTAGATGAGGATGATCTTCAACTCCTATACATCCTGAGTTGCTGACATTATAGTTATACACCACCACATCCAGCCATTAATAATTACATTAATAGAGTGTGTGAATGTGTATATGGGTGTTTCTAGGATTGAACCCAGGTCCTTGAGCATGCTAGACAAATACTTTACTACTGAGCTACATCCCAAGGCCCAATTATTTTAATTATTCCAATACATAAATATGTTCCAAAGTAAAAATTTCAAATAATTGCAGGAATACATAGAATATGTGACAGTTGTGTAGCTATTTTACCTGCATATTGTCCTCAGTAAACAATTTTTAAAATTTTCTATTTTTTTTAAAGACTTACTTTTTTTACATGAGTACACTGTAGCTGTCTTCAGACACACCAAAAGAGGGCATCGGATCCCATTACAGATGGTTGTGAGCCACCATGTGGTTGCTGGGATTTGAACTCAGGACCTCTGGAAGAGCAGGCAGGGCTCTTAACCACTGAGCCCCAAATTCTTTAATTTTTAAAACAATTTACATCATTGAGTCTTGAACTTTCTCTTTAGACCTGTGCTTTTGAGGGAAAAGTCTGCAGTTTTGAAGCTGTTCTGTCCACTATGGAAACCACATGGTTGCTCCTGCCTCGGCCTTAGGCTTTAGTCGGCTTCTCTGTGTCTTCTTATTTGTTTGTTTATTTCTTACAGAAGGTTTCTGAAACTTTAGCTTGCTTTTTCTGCTCATAATGTTACACAGCATCATAATTAGTTATTTAGGATAGAGATAGTGGAATGACTAAAGCTGATTTGTGACCTTAGAAGCACTGATCATGGGGAAGATAGAGACCTAAATTCTGTCAGGTGATGTGCGATGCTATTTCTCTCAGAGATGGGCCATATATACAATGATGGTCCCTCAGTTGTACCCATTCCCTAATATCTGTCTTCTGAGTACCTACCTAGTGAGGTTGTGTCTTAGTTTGTGTAAGACTCTGTAATGTTCATACAATGATGAAGTTTGCCTAACAGTGCTTTTCTTAGAATATGTGCCCATGTTAAATAGTCTGGACTGTGTATAGTGGAACGTGGCAAGTTTTTTAACAAGAGCAAGCCCGAGAAGCTGCAGGAGCATGCCAGTCAGTGTCCCTAATGTAAGCATACTCAGGGAGGTTAAAGTGCAATGTTGGGGCATTTCTAAACTGTACTGAGAGCTTAAAAGGATGGAGACTTAGGGAGCTGCACCCGTGTGGCTGAAGATCAGATGTAAGAGGAGCTCTTGCCAGATAAATAGCTAGCTATCTTTCACCTCTTTCCTTTCCCACATTGAGTGTGACTTGACACTGGACCACTGACTTCTCTGCCTTCTCACTGGTGCCCCGCCTTCTACACTGTCATCATGCTTGGGCCTCCTTCCTAGTCCTTTTCAGGATTTCTTAGTTTTTTTAGTTTTTTTTTTATTATTGTTGTTATTATTTTATTTTTATTTATTTTGGGTCTCTGTATGTAACCCTGGCTGTTCTGGAACTCACTATGTAGACCAAGGTGGAACTCAGAGAGCTCTTCCTTCCTTTGCTTTCTGAGTGCTGGGATTAAAGGCATGTACCACCATGCACATCTTACTCTTTTTAAGATGTACCCCTCAATGAGCTCCCAAAAATGCTTGAAACTTTTTTTCACACACTTTTGGTGATTTTATTTTTTCCTTGAAAGTCTTTGTGTGCATGTGTGCATATGTACATGTGGAAGCTAGAGGTTAACGCTGGGTGTCTGCAATTACTCTATTTTTTCTGACAGAATCTTTCACTGGACCTGGAGCTCACCCAATCAGCTAGTCTAGCTGGCCATCGAGTCAGAGGGTTCTTCCTGTCTCCACTTTCCTGGTACTAGGATTTTAGGCAAGTGTCACTGTGCCCAGCTTTTTTGTGGGCTTTGGGGATCCAGACCCAGGTCTTTATGCTTGTGTGGCAGGCATTTTACCTACTGAGCCATCTCCATAGTTTGTCTTTAGAATAAAGGCCCAAACTTTTTACCAGTATCTCCCCGTGATACCATTTCTTTGCCACAGTATAATTCTTACTAGTTTTTGGCAGTCTTAGCTCCATTCTTGTTTTATCTGTGATGTCTCAGCCTAGAGTTCTCCCCATCCCAAGGAATACTTTTCTCTCCCTCAGATTAGCTATTTCTCATTGTGAGTGTATGATGTGTGTGTATGCAGGTGTGGGGGCCAGAGGTCAGTGTCCGGTGCCTTTCCTTTGTTTCCTTATGTCCCTAGCCCTGCATGGAGTTATGTACGTGTGCATGCCCTGCCCTGTCTGGATGGTAGGATCTGAACTCAGGATCTCATGGTTGCACAGTAAGCACTTAACCTGCTGAGTCGTTTTTCCCAGAGCCCTAATCCTCATTTGTATCCATACTTTTCTAACTAGTGAAGTAGGTGACACATGCCTTTAATTCTAACATGTAGGAGGCAGAGAGGGGAGAATCCTTGTAAGTTTGAGGCTGGCCTGATCTACATAGTTCCAGGATAGCCTGAGTTATCTAGTTCGACACTGTCTCAAAAAATCATTAAAAGAAAAAATGGTAGTAGATGTAGTGTTTGTGTGCTGTTTACCATTTCTGAGATCTATCCCTTGCTGGACTGAAGACTCTGTAAGAATACTTAGTTTGCTTCGTCTTCAGTGCATGTACTTAAAGACCCAAGGAAGTCTTAGCTGAATATATGCATCAGAAGGGAAGAATGAAGAAAAGGCAGCAGGGATCATATCTTTTCAGTATTGAGGATTGGAAATTAAGTGCTGAGGGGATCTGGGGAGACATAATCAGATCTATGTAATAACTAAAGTGACCGTCCAAAGGAACAAACATTTGTTTTTCAAAAAATACTCACTTATTCATTAATAATACTAATAATCTCATTAAATGTTTAATGAAAATTTTTTTTATTTAAAAAAAAAAAAAGCATGTAGCTGATCAGTGGTGCATGCCTTTAATCCCAGTGCCTAGGAGGCAGAGGCAAGTGGATCTCTGTGAGTTTGAGGCCAGCCTGACCTACAAAGCTAATTTAGTGTCATAAGGTTTTGTTTTTGTTTAAATCTCATGAGGAGTATGTAATGAAAAAAGAGAGAGAGAGAGAGAGAGGGAGAGAGAGAGAGAGAGAAGGAAATTGAGCTGGACTGTGGTGGCACATACCTTTAGTCCCAGGATTCTTGAGTTCAGTGCCAGCCTGATCTACATAGTGAGTTCCAGCACAACAGGACTACACAGAGAAATCCTGTCTGGAAAACAAAACAAAAAAACAACAACCAAACAAACAGAAAAGACTTTAGTAGAAATACTTTAATAGCTCTTTCAGATAGCTGTGGAGTCTCTTCTTTGATCCTATATCAAGACTTTTAAAGTGGAAGGTTTCGGGGCTAAAGAGATGGCTCAGTGGTTAAGAGAGCTTTTTGTTCTTCCAGACGACCCAAGTTCGATTTTCAGAACCCATATCAGGTGGTTCACAACCACCAGTAACTTCAGCTCTAAGAGGTCTGATATTTCTGGTCTCCATAGGCACTGGCACTCAAATGTACATACACATATAAACATAATTAAAAATAAACAACTTTTAAAAAGTTACTATTATTTGGTTTTCTAAGACATGATTGCTCTGTGTAGCCCTGGCTGTCCTGGAACTCTATGTAGACCAGACTGGCCTTGAACTCAGATATCTACCTGCCTCTGTCTCCTGAGTGCTGGGAGTAAAGGTGTACATCATTGTGCCAGGCTACAGCTTCCTAAAGGTCAGTGCAGTGAGTGCTTCATATTCTTTCATGGAAGTCTGTGTGTTGTTATACTACGAATTGGATTTTAAATTATTTTTATTAGCATATTATAGATAGTAATGGGTTTCATATGACTTTTTTCATAATGCATGTGTTTGTTCATGTTTCCCTCTCTAACCCTTTCTTATTCCTTCCACTGTGCTCTTTCTCTTCCCAGTCTCTCTTCCATTGTCTTTCCTTTCTTCCTTCCTTGGCATTGAATTTAATTAGGGCTTCTCACAAGAGTTTGGGTGAGGGGTTATTTATAGGAGCATGGGTACCTCCCAGTTGCTATACCTGTGACAAAAATGTAAATGTCTCTTCTCCCAGAATCCATGAACTGCTCTTACAGCCTCAAGGAGGGATGTGGCTTCCTGACTCCCTCCCCAATCTATCACAGTGTTAAACAGCTCAATCTTTGCATCTCTTGTGTTGATAACCACAGCTACTCAGAGTTCAAGAGTGCAATTCTTCATCTTCTGTATAACATTTCATCCCTCTCTCTTAGGTTCTTAATTTCTTCCTGCCTTTTTTTCTGATTTGTTCTGTGAGCAATGGAGAGGATGATGTAGATGTCTTGTTAGGGCTCAGCTTTAACAGTTATTCACAGCACTTGACCAGTTATGTATTTCTGCAATAACTGTTGCCTGCTACAAACAAAAACCTTTGATTAAAGCTGAGTTATAGACACACACACACATACACACACATCACACACACTCACACCACACACATATACATATATAACTTTTGGTTTGGCTTGCTTATTTGAAACAAGATTTCTTTGTGTGTAATTTTGGCTGTCCTGCAGTTTGCTCTGTAGACCAGGCTGGTTTTGAACTCAAGAGATCCACCTGCCTCTGCCTTCTCTGTGCTAGGATTAAATGCATGTGCCACCATTGCCTGGCTCAAACAAAAATATTTAGAAGGCAGTTTCATGGGTACATTGTGTCCACTTACCAAAAATTAGTAAATTCTCCACTGGGGTCTATCAGCTTCTTAGCCATAGGCTTTTGAATGGGTTCGTAATACCATACCTACATTTCTCCTGTGGAGTAGACATAACATCTGATCAGAAAATGATTGGTTGTTTTCACAATAGACTTGCCAGTGTTTGACCAGCAGGCTCATTTGGTAGTGTAGCACAAAGGTTCTGCAGTGCCCTCCTTCAGCAGCCTGCATACTACCCTCTGGCTCTGGGAATAATGCCAGCTAACAGTATCTGTGGGTTTTGTTTGTCGAAGGCACATAGGTACATGTGTCTGTGTGAGCATGCACATGTGCAAGTGTGTATGGAGGCTGGAAGAAGCTACCTGACTCCTGGACCTTGTGTTAAAGACAATTGTGAGTCACCTGAAGTATGTGCCAGGATCAGAACTCAAGGCCTCTGGAAGAATAGCAAGCACTCTTAACCTTTGAACCATCTCTTCAGCCTTACAGTATTTGTTTTTTAAAGGAAATATTTTGTATTATAGAAGTAATATTAATCTAAGATCTCTTAAATCAAAATAAAAATGCATATATAGTGTGTAGTGAAAGTCACTTACATCCCTACCTCCTTAGACAGCATTGTGAATCAGTATTTGGTAGGTATAATTTTAGACCTTTTTTTGAAATAGTTTATAAGTTGTGCATGTAAACACATACTTTCTTTTTTTTTTTTGGTTTTTCGAGACAGGGTTTCTCTGTGTAGCCTTGGCTGTC
Source organism: Tokudaia tokunoshimensis (assembly GCA_036184795.1). Taxonomy (NCBI): domain Eukaryota; kingdom Metazoa; phylum Chordata; class Mammalia; order Rodentia; family Muridae; genus Tokudaia; species Tokudaia tokunoshimensis. The sequence goes on along the minus strand of BTHU01000010.1, from coordinate 46,668,159 downwards.
CTGGAACTCACTTTGTAGACCAGGCTGGCCTCGAACTCAGAAATCCTCCTGCCTCTGCCTCCCAAGTGCTGGGATTAAAGGCGTGCACCACCACCGCCCGGCTAACACATACTTTCAAAACCATGAAACACCCCACTCCCGACTGTTTGTGTGTGTGTGTGTGCGTGCGTGCTTGCATGTGTTGCTGTTAGTTGAACCCTGGACATCATGTATTTTATATGATAGACATTGTTCAACCACTGAGCTATCCCCTAGTCCTAAAATACATTATTTAGCAAAATTAATCTCTACATAGTAATCTGTAGTTTGCTTTTTAAAATTATCAGTTGGATATATAGTCAGTTCTGCTGTAATATAACACACATGCTCCTGAAAGTCACTATGTCGCACAAAGTTGTGCAATAAAAACACAAGGCTTATGGAGAAATTGAGTTGTGGCCTTACACTCAAGAAATGTGCTTAGTGACATATTGAAGAAAAGAAGAGAGAGGAACCGAATTAAAAGCAGCTATTCCATTTTATATGTGTTGAATGCTTAATAACTATGTAAATACTATATTAAATAATGTAAAAAAGTTTTCTGTGGGAGTGAGCTGCTGTAGGGTTTCAGTTGTGAGTTCTTGGGAAAGGAGGCTTTCATGAAGTCAGAAGGGCAAATTTTGCACTGACGAGTGCACAGGAGTGGCTTACCACAAGGTGTCGGTCAGGTGTGAATGGAGAACATTGGTGTGTTTCATGTGCTATTGTGCAGCTTTGTTCAGCTGGAGAATTTTTCCAGTGTCTCAGTCTGTAGCCTAAGATGACCTTTTGAACTCTTTTCATTTGTTTTTGTTTTTGTTTGTTTGTTTGTTTGTTTGTTCTTTTTGAGATAGGGTTTTTCTATCTAGCCTTGGCTGCCCTAGAAGCAGGTTCTGTAGACCAGGCTGGCTTTGATCTCAGGGATCCATACCCGCCTCCACCTCCCAAGTGCTGGAATTAAAAGCATATACTACTACCTCCGCTTTCACCTTGAGCTTTTCACCTTCCTGTTCTCCAGAATCCTGGGAATAGAGGGACATGTCATGGTTTCTTGTGAGCAGAATCGCATATATCAAGGACAAAATTTGTGTTAGGGTGAAAATGTTCCTCAATACACTTGGTCATGATGACACAAATATCTGTTCTCATTTTTGTTCTTGTCGTGTTGTGTTTGTGGTGTTGACTCTAGCCTAGAGTCTCATGTGTTAGGCTAATTCTCTCCCACTGAGCTGTGTGTGTCCCTTACTCCATTTTTGACTTGAATGCTATACAGAGCTATTTCACTTGGTGTCTTCTCAGTGTGTTCTTTTTCTATCATATGTTCTTAATTTGGCTAGATATTTTACTACAAGCATATATGTTATATATTTTGTTTGCTTTTTGAGACAGATTTCTTCTTTGTAGCCCTGGGCTGCCCTGGAACTTGCTTTGTACCAGACTGACCTGAACTACAGAGATCTGCCTTCCCTGCTTCCCCAGTGTTGGGATTAAATGCTTGCCTCATTGTGCCTGCCATGTGTCATGTATTCAACTAATAGCACTTCAATTTTTTTGTGTGTGCATTGCTCGTTCATATTACCTGTTCAGTTTTGAGTTTTAGCAGTCCTAGTAGAATAGTCTCCTTTGACCATTTCTAGAATTTCCAGCCTAAATGATTAGAAATCCATGAATAAGCAGGAAGTTTGACTTACTGTGGTTACTAGTAATGATAATGATGTCCCAATCAGTTTGTTCTGAATCTGCCAGGTGTGGGCTTTGATATTCTCTCCTCTCTGAATGGTTGTGGGTTAGGTTATGGGTTGTTGGTTTTAAGTCTTGAGATGTGGTATGAGTTGAATATCCAGCTTGGCAGGATAGCCAACACAAGTGGTGTCCTGTTAAGAGTCCTATTTAAAATCCCATTAAAAATCCCCCTACCAAATAAACTGTTCAGTTGGTGTTGAGAGAGTTCTGGGCATTTGTGGTGGCTCTTCCTGTGCTACATTTCAGACTATAGGAGTACTTATTATCTGAACAGTGGATTGTTGCTATCAATGAATTAGTCAAAGAAGTTAAATTACAGCACCAGAAATAATTTTCATACTTAAAGGCAAAAAGGTCTGTGATGCAACTGTTAAGATTTAAAACAAAAACAACCTTTTTCAGATTTATTTTTTAAGTATTTTTTTATGTATATGAATGTTTTGCCTGAATATATGTCAGATCATCTAGACCTGGAATTACAGAGAGGTAAGATCTACCTTGTGGGTGCTGGGAATTGAGCCCAGGTCCTTTATAAGAGCAACAAGTGCTTTTTAACCACTGAGCTGTTTCTCCAGCCCACCCCACCCCCCCCCTTTTTTTTTTTTTTTTGAGACAGGGTTTCTCTGTATAGTCCTGGCTGTCCTGGAGCTCACTCTGCAGACCAGGCTGGCCTCGAACTCAGAAATCCACCTGCCTCTGCTTCCCACGTGCTGGGATTAAAGGCGTGCGCCACCACTGCCCAACTCCTTTTTTTTATTTAAATTAGGTTGTGTGATACAATTTTTTATTAGTTATTTTATTTATTTACACTTCAAATGTTGTCCTCTTCCCAGTCTCCCCATCTACAAACTTCCCATCCTATCCCCCCTCCCCCCCAGTCCCATTTTTTGAAGCATCTGATTCCTCTGTTTTGAGCATCCTGTATATACTATAGTACCTGTCATGTGCTACAGAAGGAAGAAGTGTTGATACAGTTTGTCCCTGAAATTGTAGTAGCCTGTGCTCCACAACCATCTGCCCTGTCTGCTGTCCCCAGCTTTTTCCCTGGGTGTGGAGGTCAGCGGACAACTTGGTGGAGTTTGTTCTGTTCTTCCACCTCTATGTGGGTCCCAGGTTTGTCCTTACTGGCTCAGACATCTGGCCCCCAGTTTTGGTGTTTTGTTCTGTACTGTTTTTGTTATTATTTGTTTTGAGACAGTGTCTCACTATGTAGATCAGGCTGGCTTGGAACTCATGGGAGATCCTCCTGCCTATGCCTCCCAAATGTTAGAATCAAAGTTGTGTGCTCTTAAGCCAAGCTCAGTGCTGTTAATTTTCAGATGGCTTTGTGTCTAGTGTGTGAATCAGCAAACTTTGCCCATGAAAGGCTGGATAAATGTTGTAGGCTTTGTAGATCTCATGTCTCTTGTTACTATGCCTGTGTGGTGTTATATGAACCTTACTGTAGTACAGCAAATCTTTATTGGCTAAGACAGGTGATGTTGGCCAGGTTGATTTGACTTTAGGCCTAGTTTGCCATCTTCTGCTCTGATGGACCAACATCCAGGTTTCAGTGTGTAGATGTTTTATTTCTGAGACAGTAGAATGTCTGTATAGACCTCCTGATTTTCCTGCTTCCTTCTCCTGAGTCCTGAGATTAAAGGTGTGTGCCGCCACTCCTGGCTTGCAGGTGATTCTTGTTATTTGGGTACATATGGTCTGTATTTTCTCTATAGATAAGTCAACTTTTTTGTACTTGGGAACACTAGACACCGTTATACCTATGGTCATTTTAAACAGGAAAATAACTAACAGAAAGCAAAAAACAACAACAACAAAAAGTGGAAGCTAAGGGGCTAATTAGAAACAAAGGGCACATATTTAAATCCTGAAACCTGAGGTCAAAGAGTTGTCTTGTTTACCCTAGCTGAGAACGTGTATGGAGTTAATCATACTTGCTTTATTTTATACATGTCTGGGGATGACTGCAAAAACACCTCAAATCCTGCTGGTGGTATTACAAATATATTTTGGTGATTAAGTCAATTTATGAGTACTGTGAGAGAGGTGACCCTTGGCAGACATGGCAGACATGGGTTTGGGTATATAAAGGGAAGTGGAATCAGAAGACTTCTTGGAGAATTTAACCAGCCTGACTCAAAAAGAGTATTCTAGGAACAAAAACCAAAGAAGGTGTGGCACAGCGGGACCTGCAGATTTGCCTGCCTCTGCTCAGTTGAGGGCAGTGTGAAATGTGGGAATGGTGGGCTTGAACTGAGTCCTCTCCTTCAGCCCCGTTCTCAGTTGGTGCTGTGGTATTGTGGAAGGAAGTCAATGGGCTGATGTGTTACTTTTTGTCACTGTGAAAAATACCTGAACTTGAGAGAACTAAAGGGAGGGAAGATTTTTTGGTCGTGGTTTTTGAGGTTTCGGCTTCTAGTTGGCTGCAATCATTGCTTTGGGCCAAGTGAGGCAAGACAGAGTATCATAGCCAGAACACAAAGCAGAGGCTGTCCTCACCTTAGCCAGAGTGCAGAGGGAAAGATGCCTATGTTAGCTGGCTTCCTCTTCCTCTCTGATTTGTCTGTCTAATGGTGCTGTCCACTGTCAGGGCAATTTCCCCTCCTTAGCTAATCCTCTGTGTGCCCATGTGCCACATAGAAATGTACATTAGTGATCTAAACATCTTGGCATCTCTAGTCAAATTGACAGGATCAACTATCATAGCTGGTCTCCCCTAATATTTCTGGATTCTGGAAATGTTTCTTAAATTTCTTGTTTACTTGTCATGCCCGAATTGTTGATCCCATGAAATTTGTATGTCATTCATTAAATTTCATGGGTTGGATGTTGTCTGAGTCTTTTCTTTATCACAGTTTAATGGTTGGTTGGTTGATGACAGTATAAGAGCCACTCTTGTTTTTTTTAAAAAAAAAGATTTATTTTTTTTTTATGTATATGAGTACACTATTGCTGTTTCTGTCTTCAGATACACCAGAAAAAGGCATCAGATCCCATTACATATGGTTGTGAGCCACCATGTGGTTGCTGGGAATTGAACTCAGAACCTTTGGAAGAGTAGGCAGTGCTCTTTACTGCTGAGCCATCTCTCCAGCCTGTAAGGGCCACTCTTACACAAAGCTTTCTGGTCTGGGCTGGGCTGGTCTGGTCTTGTTTGGTTTGAGGCAGGGTCTGTATAGCTCTGACACACTTAGAACCTCCCATGTAAACCAGGCTGGCTTCAGAAACACACAGAGTGGTCTGCTCTTCCACAATGTTGGGATTAAAGGAGAGCACACCACAGCTAGCCTGACAAAAGCTTTCTGAATTTAAATATACTTGTATCTTTTTCTACCAGTTGTTGAATAAAGTTGCCAATAGCTTGGAATTATTAAGGCAAAGCTTTTTTCCCCCATTAAATTTTTGTTGTTGTTTTAAAATTTTTTTAAAGGTTATGAGCCAGGCTTGGTGGCTCCCATCTCTAATCCTTGTAATATTCAGGAGGCTCAGGCCAGAGTAAGGTCACTGCAGTGTTGAGGAAGGTCAGCTGGGCTACAGTGTGATGCCTATTTCATAAAACACAACCCCCAAACCCTGAACCAAGTCAGTAAATGAATATTAAACATAAAATTTTAGCACCCAGAGAGAACCATTATTTTTATTTATTTTGTTTGTTTGCTTGCATATTTGTTTGTTTTGTTTTTGGAGACAGGGTTTCTCTTTGGATCCCTGGCTGTCCTGGAACTCATTCTGTCGACTAGACTTACTTTGAAACTCATAAAGATCTGCCTGCCTCTGCTTTCCAATTGTTTGGATTAAAAACCACCACTGTCAGGAGAGAACCACTATTTTTAAACAGTTATTTTTAATTATGTATCTGTCTCTGTTGTTCCTATGTGTACAAGAATATAGGTGCCTGTATAGGCCAAAAGAGAGGATGTTGGATCCCCCAGAGCCTCCTAACATGGGTACTAGTAATTCAACCCCCGTCCTCTGGTAGAGCAAGCAAGCTCTTTTAACTTCTTAACCGAACCTCCATGCTTAAATGTTTAACAGCCTGATTGGGAAAGTGGTATTCCAATTTCCTCAGATTGGCACAGTTATCACTTTTTTCCTGTTTTATCAAACAGAAGTATAAAGTGCCACAGTTAAAGTTCCCAGGGAAGACCATCCCTCCTGTCATACAAGAGAAACTTCTCCAGCCACACAATAGGAAAGTATAAGCCCGGGCAAGGTCAGGCACATAATAGGTCAGTTATCATAGAAGATTATGTACTGTGATTCACAGCTGTAATCCAACTGTTTAGGAGGGTTTTTAGTGTGAGGTAAGCCAGAGAACATACATAATGTGAAACTTCATTCAAAGTAAAATTAAAATGTTTGCCTTGCATATTGATAGAAAACAGTTGAGTTTCATTTGTCCATCTCACGAGGAAGCATCTTGAACTAACATAATTAGTATAACATGGATTAATTTGAGGCCCATTCTGCATGAGTCTGTGGCTTTGGTTTGGAAGCTGGGTTCTAAGTGGAGAGGAGACCTCTTTAGACTCTTACAAAGCTCTGAACTGCATTTGTTTGCTTTTGATGCTTAGTCCAAACCAGTTGAAAGTCAGAGGCCCTATGTCTCCTAACCCTGTGTTCTACTGCTGAGCTGACCCAGCTGCCTCAGCCTCTTAAAATATCTTGATCAAAATGTACGACTTCTGTAGTACATGTAATACAATTGGAGTGACGTAGAGATTAATATGACTCCTGTGCAATTATACCAATTTCATGGTATAATTTTAATATAGTGGCTTTTAAGTCTTTCAGAATTTCATGCATATGTACAAACATTTTGATTATATTTTCCCTCTAATCTCTTCCACCAAGTCCCAGGTTCCTCCCAGGGTTCTCCCTCCCAATTTCATGTCTTCTTCTTTTTTAATTTTATTGAGTCTAATAAATACTACCCACAGGTGCATAGCTGTGAGCTATCCACTGGTAAGTGGACCACCAACCACAGTCCCAAAGAACTCTCTCAGTAGCCATAGTTCCATACTTATTAAAATAAATAAGTAGGTAATATATTATACATACATATACAATATTTAGTCACCTTCCTTTCTCCCCCACTTATTACCACTAAACTTGGGAGAACTTTCTGTGAATAATTTCATTCAAGTCTAATGTATCTCTCAAGAGCATGTTTTTTTAGTAACTTTGATTATTTTTGTTTAGTATCTTACATGTCAGAGTCAGGGTAATGTAGAGGTTACTTAAGAGTCTGGGCTTTGACAATCTCTGATTTTAAGTCCTAATTTTATTAGCTGTTAGCTCTGAGGTCTGAGGACCAGTGCATAACTGACTGAACTTCAGCCTCCTCATCTGCAAGATGGTACTAATGATCATGTTAGTTCCCAAGGTTTGAAAATAATAGTTCTTGCCTGAAAATTTGCATGTGGATCTGGCCTGGATGTTTTGTGCTTTTTTAAAGAGCCAGTGATAGTACAGAGTTCTGAATTTTTTTGTTTTTAAATTTTAAAAAAATTATACAGATGACATTTTTTTCTTCAGACCCATCATTTCTCTCACTTTTCAGTGTTCCTTGTACAGTTTGTGTGCTAAGCCACTGCTGCTGCCACTGCCATAACACTAAAGAAAGCTTCTGTGTGGGTGGCACACAGACATTGCCCTCACCCTCCTGGCCACCCAGGACAATCACAGGTCAGAGCCTTGGTTTTGAAACCTGTTCTTAGATCACATGGCACATTTTGGAGTGCATTCTAGTTGTTGGGCATATATCATGAAAAACTGCATCTCTAGGTTTGCTAGTAGGCAGATGTTTCATGTCTGATAACCCAGTTACTTTGTTGCCCTATAATTATGTGATCCTGGCAGAGAAAGATGAATTGGTTTCCTGGGTGTAAGGATTGCATGTTTGTTTGGCTTTGGTTCTTTTTGTTTTGTTTTTATCAGGGTTATCTTGAGTTGATTTCATGTCAGTTTGAATTTCACTTTTCTAGTTTGTAGCATGAACCTCGTGTTCTACTCCTTCACCTCGGAATCAAGTTTTAAAGTGTGCTTCATGAATGGAGATTAGGCAGTAAGCATGCAAGAGTTCACGGCAGCCTCCCATAGGACAGGCTCGAGGTTGGCTCTACTTTTCGTAGGTTCTAGGAACAGATCAGCTAGACTGCTGTTAAAGTCATAACCAGGACTGGAGGTTTTCAGAGAATATAAAATGCTTTGTGAGGAGCAGCTCCTAACAAATCGGGCCTAAGGCAGCTTCCTAGACTGTGTTGAACTGTGGGGCTGAGGTCTTTGTTTCTGTGGTTGACTGCAGTGAAGTTTCTCAGCACACTGGCCCTACCTTCAGACCTGTGGCAGCCCTTATGACCTCGGTCATCAAACCACTTCAGGGCTTTATTTTTATCCTGGCTGTTCGTTTTTAAGATAGGAGGTTGGTTTCTTTCCTCTAAAGTTCTCTGGGGGAAGAAACAGTGCCAGGGTGCAGTAGAGGCTGGTTAAACACCAAAACCACACTCTTCGTGTTTCTGGGCTTGAGACGTGACATAAGCTGTGCCACAAACACCAGCCTCCACGCTAGGAAGAAGCTTCAGTTCATTCTGCTTGGTTTGTATTTTTAGACAAGCAAAATGGTGTAGGAGGCAAAGGTGCCCCTTCCCAGACTCAACCAGATAGAATGCTAAGAGGGGACACTTTTTAAAAATCCAGCATTTTCCAACTTTAGGTTTTTCATCTTCTCCAAGGGTGATGGTGAGAACTCTCACAACTTACTAGGTCTCAGGAAGCCAGATTACCAACATATCCTGTTCGCGTGCATGTGTGTGTTCTGTTACCCACAGGCCACTTTCCACCCCACATGACCTTCAGTTACCATCCGGAAAGTCGGACCCAGATACCAGTCAGAATTTCCAAGCTTTGGTTTAATTTAGACATTTTAGAAATAGTAATGGCAGTAATTGTAAAGAGAAGTCTTTTGAGTAGCACACAGAACAAGTATGGAGTAATACATCCTGAAGGAGGAAGAAGTGAGGTTGTGTGCTTTTCCAGTAATGTGCTTGAAAGTAAACATTCAGAAGAAAGCATGAAGCAGCTAAAATGTCCAGAGGAAGAGAAAGTGATCAGAGAACAGTTTGGTTACAAATAAAACACATTTTTCAATTTTTGGGTCTTAATTTAAATTCTTTTTTTTTTCTTTCCATGTTTTTGTGTGGGTGCCTATGGAGGTCCAAGAACATCTTCTGGGAGTTGGTTCTTTCTTTTTGTCGTGTGGGTCCCAGGGATTGAACTCAGGTTGTCAAGCTCCTTTGCCTGCTAAACTATCTTATCAGCTCCAATTCTTAGGTATTTAAACTTTTGTTCTTTAAAAAATATTTTTAGAGATTTTTTTTATTATTTGTAGTTGTGCATATATGGGTATAGATATATATACATGTGAGTCCAGATGCTGGCTGAGATCAGAGGTGTCAATGATCCTGGAGTTGGAGTTGTAGGAAGTTATTAGTTGCCAAATATGGGTGCTGGGAGCCAAACTTGGATCTTCTCCAAGAGGAGTACATAGTTTTAACAGCTGAGCCATTTCTCTAGTCCCATTAACTATTTTTAAATGAATCTTTATTTTGTGTGTATGGGCATTTTGTTTGAATGACCAGAATAAGGCATCAGATTCTCTGGAACTGGATGGTAGGATCTAAACCCAGCTTGTCAATAGCCAGTAGTCTTAAGTGTGAAACCAGTTATTGTATATATTATTGGCAGATCATGGTCACACATGCCTTTAATTCTGGCAATCCAGAGGCAGAAGCATGTAGATCTCTATGAGTTCAAGGCCAGCCTGGTCTATGTATCAAGTTCTAGGTCATCCAAGGATACATAATGAGACCCTGTTTCAACAAAGAAACACACATTATATTATATGTATTATATTATTGAAGTTGTTCATAACATAGTATGCTATACTTTATTTTACTCATATCTATATATTTTTAAAGATTATTTTGAAAACAGATATGCCACCATGCCTAACACATCTTCATTATTAATTTGTGTGTGTGAGTAGCATGTGTGTGTGAGTTGTGTGTGTGTGAGTTGTGTGTGTTTGTGTGTGTTTTTGCGTGTGCGTGCTCTTTTGAGGCCCAAGAAGGGTGTCACGTGTTCTGTCACTTTCCACCTGATTCTTTCTGGGTTTCTCCTTGAACGTGAAGCCCATATTTTATTAGCCAGCAAGCTCTAGTTGTCCTCCTGTTTTCTTTCCTTCTATCACTTGGGCTACAGACATTTGTAGGTTCATGCTCAGCATGTTATGTGGGTACAGGAATCTGAACTTTGGTACTTAGTCTTTACAGGAAGTACTTTTACCCACTGAGTCATCTCTTATCTCATTGGTTAATTTTTCCAGATGAAGTTGTTTATGCTGTCCACACTATTTTTAAATTAGTTTAAAATTCAGGCTTCCCCCAACCCCCAATTCTTTCCTCACTGTCCTGGAAGCTGGGAGAGATGAAGGCAGTTAAGGTTGAGGACCTTCCTATAAGGCACTGCTAATGGATTTAGCACTTTCGTGATCACATAATTCATTCTGTGTGCTTGTCTCTTCAAGATCCATAGCATTCTTGGCACTGCCAGCTAAATGCCATTAGTGGTCCCCACATATTTTCAAATACTCTCTGGAGGAGGCATGCTATTCCACTTAAGAACCATGAATTTGTAGGCTTGGTGATATTAAAAAAACAAAGCAGAACAAGGAAAAGAAAAAACAAAAACCACCTTGTTAGATTTCTTCCATCATTTCCTCTCAGAGAAACTGACTTGTGGTTTGATCTTCATAGAATAAGTCAACAATGGGGAGAATTTGAGTATCTGGTAGAAAAGGGAGCATGTCTAGTAGAGTAGGTTTTAAGGAAACCATTTATTGAGTGTATTGTCCAGTACCTATTTTAGTGTCAATGAGATTGACTTATAACTTATGAAAAATTTGTTTTGATCTTACTCATACTTTAAAAAGCTTGTTCCTCTCAATGTAAGAAGTTGCTGTCTTTGGCCTTAGTGTCCAGATGATGTTGAAGATTGTGGGAATTTGTATGGTATACTTGAGAGAGTTGTTCAAAGCCAATGTAAAGATACAGTTTTGGCATCTCATGAATAACCTGATATCCTGACTTAAGCCAGAACTCTGGCGTTAGAGAATTTCCAGCATGGGAGAATTGACTACGAAAAGTCCTCCTCTGGCTCCCTACCAAGTTAGACGAGGGAGCAATCAGCTGCTGAGTTGCAGCCAGCTGGCATGTTTGTGAGGGTGTGCTATAAATTGTCCCTTAGGATCCAGTGTTTGAAGAGCCTTCCAATAAGAGTGAGTCCTGTACATTGGACCCTGTTGAGTCTGCAGCTGTAGTGTAGGAAGGACTATCCAGTAACACTGTGTAGGTAAGAGACTGCACCAGCCTTTATGCACCCCCGTGTTGCCCTTCTCATGGTTTCTTTCTTATACTGCTTTTGTTTCTGCCCTTTCTCTTGGGGAGATATAGCCATAGTTTTCTTGTTGTGCATTCTTCCCTTCTCTTCAGCGTTCCAGAACTTCATCAGTCCGCTCTGTTTTCACCGTTGTGGATATGGTGTTTCAGCTAAGATGAAGAATATGAAATAGTTGTTTTCTTGGCTCATATTCTTTCTCCAGTCTGTGAACTGTTTTTGGCTCCTGAGGGATATTCTGGGTTTTTTCCATCTTGGAAGCTTTTTATTTTACTCATAAATATTTATTATTGAAGTTACTGCTCAGTTTTATCCTCCTGAGAATTAGTGTATAGACTCTAGATCAGAAGGAATTAAAAAGATCCAGATCTGATGAATTATAAAATGTATTAACAACACTTCTATTTTTAAGTGTCTCCATGATTTTTAAATTGCCTCTTTTTAATCTGTGGATTTAAATGTATTAAGCATCTAATATAGGAACCATTTAGACATCTGCCTTTCATTTATGCCTACAATTGCCATATTTTATGTGACTGATACAGCTATGTAACTGACATATTATATTGGTCACTGGTAGTATTACTTATCATTTGTATTTGTTATACACTCACCTTACATTAAAACAAATAATAATTTTTGTGCTACATGATGCTACCTGTGCAAATTTTGGTAGAAATTTCATGTTTTCAGTGCTATAAAATTAGTTAAGTGCATTTATGAACTTGTTATTTATAGAGTAATTTTTTAATTGTAGAGAGGTTATAGCTCAACTAAACTGGTAACTTCCTCTAATAACTGTAAAGAACTTTTTGGAATGTATTTTGGGTCATGACCTTACTACTGACAACCTCTTTATCCTCCCATTCCAGCTCCTCTTCCTTTTTTAATATCTGTTTTTCTTCTGGCACTTTTTTTTTTTTTTTTTTTGGTTTTTCGAGACAGGGTTTCTCTGTATAGCCCTGGCTGTCCTGGAACTCGCTCTGTAGACCAGGCTGGCCTCGAACTCAGAAATCCGCCTGCCTCTGCCTCCCAAGTGCTGGGATTAAAGGCGTGCGCCACCACCGCCCGGCTCCTGGCACATTTTTCTATGTTGCCTTAAATATCTGCCTTTATAATTTTACATTTACATTTTTCTTTATTCCTTTTTGACCTATTTATCCAGTTATAAAAAATATTTTAAGGTTAATTAGTATTTTCTGAGAGATTCAAATTTTCTTCCTCATTCAGATAATCTCTGTAGATACTAAGCTAGTACTTTTTTCTAGGCACTGCATGTAGGGAAGTAAATAATGTTGGTCCTTCCCTCAGAGGTACATTATAGTCAGAAATAAATCTATAAGTACTTAAAATGAAGTATTACATAGGTGTACTGTATAGAGGAGGAGGAGATTAAGGGTGATCAGAGAAAAATAGCAGAAAAATAATCTGTGTCCTTAATTTTGAAGAGTGGGAGGTTCGTTAGGGTGATATGGGGACTGGAGATGTGGGCTCAGCAGTGAAGAGTCAGTACTATTGCAAAGAACCCAAGTTCAGTTTCTAGAACACATGATGGCCCCAGAGGAACCTGATACCTAGGGCCTGAGGCCCCTGCATTCATGTGCATATATTCATACAGAAACACAACACACTTTTTAAAAAGCAGATGTGGACAGGAAGGAGCAATGTAGATAAAAACATGGTATAATTAAAAAATTCATGGAATCCTGGCATTACAGTCTTAAGACTGTAATTCTAGCTCCTCAGGAAGCTGAGGCATGAGGGTTTCAGTTTCATTATCAGACAATTAAATATTAAGATTCCATCTTAAAAATAAAACAAAACAAAAACAGGGCATGTCAGGGGCACATACTTTTAATTGCAGAATTTAGGAGACAGAGGTAGACAAACAAAAAAGTTGACCATGTAGCCAAGTGTTTAGTGATTGCCTAGTATGCATGAGGCTCCAGCCCTATGCTCCAGTATACCTATTCCCCACAAAATAAATAGACAAACAAATAATAAAGAAGGAAAAGAAATAATGGAAAAGGAAAAGAAAGAAAGGAAACCTCTTAGGGATGGTCATTCCTTGGATTGCTAGCTGAGAGTGTGCTACTGGAATATCTGTGTCACATTACATATGTCCACATTGATGAAGTCTAATCACTTGTTTGGAACTCAGGATTCATCACAAAGTGGACTGATTTGGCCCAGTCTTAGAAATGAATCATTTAAATAGTTCTCTGCTTTATTTTGTGCTTTGGCTAAGGTTGACTCACCCTGAAGTCATGCCTTCCATCATTCTGGGAAGCTTTCTGAGTCAAACCCAGCTTGGCTTAGGAATAAGTTATGCTTTGTGTTGGAACCACTGACAGTAAGACCTCTTCTTGCTTACGTGCATAGTAGGACTGCATCTACTATAGCATAAGAGAAAAGGCAGCTGGGATAAGGCTTTCTGTGGATTTGCATTTTTCTAGAGTGTTTCTTTCTGGCTTAATGAAATTTTGAGCTGACATGTGCCACAAATCTCTGAGATTCTAGGACCTAATTTGTATAACAAACTATGTTGAGGCTGTTGACATTCTCTCTGAAGAATTTCTTTGGCAGATTTCCCTTTAGACTTCTGGACAGATCTGTAAGAAGTATGGCTTTTAAAGTCCTTATAAGTGACATATATATGTCAGAAGACTGAATAAGGCACTGATACATACATACCCTTTGTGCCAGTGTGCAGAATGAGTCAGGCTTTCTAGAATGCTTTTCTAAATTTCTTCTGTTTCCACAAGCAAGTTTCTTTGTGTCTTTCCTGGATTTGTGTCTGAAATAGGGAGAGATTTGGTGTTTAACACTAGGACAATTTTTCTTTTAAAGATGTATTTAGTTTGTGTTTGAGTGTTTGTTTTTACCTGCATGTATGTTTGTGTACCATATGTGTGCAGGAGCCTATGGAGGCCAGAAGAGGGCACCAGACTCCTTGGAACTGGAGTTACAGATAACTATTAGCTGCAAGTTTGTACTGGGAACTGAATCCAGGTCTTCTGTAGGAACCAAAAGTGTTCTAACTGATGAGCCATATATCCAGACCTACCAGTGCATCTTTGTGCTTCAAAGGGAGAGCCAAACCTTTAGCATAATCACCTTCTTTTGTACTGTTTCAGAATTAGAAGTCTTGGTGAGGGTTAGGACATATGGGAGTATCAGAATAAAAACTTGTAATTTTTAAAAATTATTTTATTTATGTGTATGTGGTACCTGTGTGAGCTTATGTGTACTACCACCTGCATGCAGGTGCCTGTTGAGGCCTGAGGGGTGTTGAACACCCTGGAACTGAAATCACAGGTGGTTGTGAGCTGCCTGATGTTGGTGCTGGGAACCAAATCCAGGTACTCTGCAAATGCAGCACCCACTCTAAATCAACAAGCCAGCTTTCTAATCCCCAGAATAGAGGCTCTTGGTTGAACAGTAAATAAAAGGTAAATTTTAAAAAACTATATTGTAGTGTATAGCAAAAAGTGTTACATTTATGAGTGCTATACAGGTTGATAAGTTGTTATAACATGTTCTTGTGGTTTTATACTAATATCACTTTCACTCCTTCCTTTTTAGCTTCGAATTTAAATAGTTCTTATATTTTTTTTTTCTTTTTTCTTTTCGGTTTTTTGGAGACAGGGTTTCTCTGTGTAGCCCTGGCTGTCCTGGAACTCACTTTGTAGACCAGGCTGGCCTCGAACTCAGAAATCCTCCTGCCTCTGCCTCCCAAGTGCTGGGATTAAAGGCGTGTGCCACCACCGCCTGAGTTCTTATATTTTTAATAGTGATAGTGAGTGGGCAGTGCAAATAATAGCAAATCAGCAAGAAATAGCTGATGTCTATACTTTTTGATAAGAATGTTTTAAGATTGATTGTTAAGAGATATGAAGAATGGGGGTCTGGAGACATGGCTCAGTGGTTAAAAGTACTGGTTGCTCTTCTAGAGGACCCAGATTCAGTTCCCAGCACCCACATGGCAACTCACCACTGTCTTTAATTCCAGTTCCAGGGCTTCTGACACCATCACACAGACATACATGGAGGTAAAATCCAATGGATATAAAAATAAATCTTAAAAAAAAAGATAAAAAGAGATATGGAGGGAGACTGAAAGATGGCTCAGTGGATAAATGCTTAATAGCCCAAGTCCAGTCCCCTCAAACCCATGTAAAATGTTGGACACAGTGGTACTCACCTATAATCCCAGCACTGCTATGGCAAGATGGATGGTGAAGACAGAATTGTCTAGACACCTAAGGGTCATCTTGCCTGGAGTAAGTAGTATAGCAGCAGAAACAAGAGACTCTGCTTCAGTCAGTGGACAGCGACTAACCAACTAACTAAATGATGGAAAACTTAGAAAAGATAGAATTAAACCAAAGATAAGGTCAGGACTGAGGTTGTAGTATGATGGTAGAGTGCTTGCCTAGTTAGTATATGCATAAGGTCCTGGCTTCAGTGTCCATTGTAGACAGATAGATATTTGTGTGCACTCAAACAGACACAGACACAGGTACACATAGACACACAGATACACACACAGCGGGGGTGGAGGGCGGGAAAGAGGGAATGATTGAAAGGTGTTCTCTTGAATTGATAGTTTTGGTCTGGAACACAGCACAGAAAAAGTAAGAACTCAAGCCCATAAACCAACCCACTAAAGAACCCTCACTGAAAATAGGCCTAACTTCTAGTTACAGTGTAACTGGGTCTCACACCAACAGTGCTGTGGTTTTTTGTTTTTTTGTTTTTTTTTAACCTTATTCTTGAACTATGCCTGGGGGTTGGGAGTAGGGAGTGAGGACATGGCCTGCCTGCTCCTAGATGTGCTGATTTCAGGACAGGTGGGATCTAAGTTCAGCATTGGCATTTTTGTAGCTTTGACTTTGGCAGGCAAATGACAGGCCATACCAGGCCCCATGGTTATCCTGTATGATCCATTTTGATCTAAGTTCTCTCTTTCTGCTGTTAGCTGCCCGTGAGGTAGAGTTGCCTCTGTTGATAAAGAGCAGATACAGAAGTTCACATCCAAACCTGAATAGCCATTTTTAACTTGAAACACTTTTCCTAGAGTTGATGCACCAGAATCCTTCCCTTATTTGGTGCCTTGCTTAAATCTGAAGCTTGCATGAGGTTGCCAGCGCTCCCTGCATGCTGGTTGCTTGCTTTTTTGGTGCCCATGGCAGAGCAGTTAATAAAGTCATCTTTGTAATCATATCTGTCCTGGCCTGGCGTTCCCTTCCTTTCCTGGGAGGGTCAGGGCTTTTCTTGTGTTTTGGTAGGTGGGTGGGCAGAGGTTGTGTTTGCAGATGTTTTATCTGAGTTGTGTATAGTCCCTTGATGATAAAGTGTGTGTATACTTACATTCTTTGACTCTTGAAGAACGTTGTCCTTATTAATCATCAGATTGTGAATTTTTCCAGGAAAAATGTTCAGTTTTAAAAATTCATTTCATTGTTGCTGCAGTTTTATTCCTGCAGAAAATGGTATTTTCTCCCCTCTTTCTCTTCCTCCTTTTTACCGGGGGTTGAGGGAGGCTATTATCTACCCCAGGCTGATTTTCGACTTCTTGATCCTCCCGCCTCAGGCACTGGTATTATAGATGTTACCTTCATACCTGTATGGCATTTTCTTAGTGTGTACTTGAGTGCTTCCAGCAACCTGTATAATATTACCTGGATTGTAAAAATGTATTTCCATAAATCTGCAAAATTTCTCGATTAGTTTATTCTGATGGGCACAGAGAGTGACATCTGAGACTATTAGGGGGTTATAGTTGAAGTTTCTATTGGATTTTGGTTTTTTCATCAACATCTATGGCGTCCTCTTCTGCTGAAGATTAAGAGTACAAATTTTGGAGTTGACTGTTTGCATTTTCCTTGGGCAATTACCTAACCTCTGTGCTTAATTTCCTCATCTGTAACATGAAAAATAGTACGTACCTCACAGAATGATTAAAAGTTAAATGAATAGCGCATATAAAGTGCTTAGAGCATTGCCTTATATATTGAAGATTCTATAGAACTTATTGTTATCATCATCATCATGGTGGTTGAGTATGACATACATGCTTTGTTTAACTAGAAAACTTGAACCACTAATGTCTGAGTATCTTGGGTTGGTTTTTTTTTTTTTTTTTTTGCTTTTTCAAGACAGGGTTTTTCTCTGTGTAGCTCTGGCTGTCCTGGAACTCACTCTGTAGACCAGGCTGGCCTCGAACTCAGAGATCCGCCTGCCTCTTCCTCCCAAGTGCTAAGATTAAGGGCATGTGCCACGACTACTTGGCTCTTTTGGTATTTTTAGCTCTTAAGAATCAGCTTTGTGCCAGGCGGTGTTGGCGCACGCCTTTAATCCCAGCACTTGGGAGGCAGAGGCAGGTGGATTTCTGAGTTCAAGGCCAGCCTGGTCTACAGAGCGAGTTCCAGGACAGCCAGGACTATGCAGAGAAACCCTATCTCGAAAAAACAAAAAAAAAAAAAAAAAAAAAAAAAAAAAGAGAATCAGCTTTGTAAATTCATTGTGTCCCCAGGTTGAAGGCCATGCCCACCCATATAATAGGTGACTCGTGCATTAGGACATGCTGCCTTCTGTGTGGCTTAAGAGACTGGATAGAGCGCTAGATTGGGTAGAAGCCTCTCAGTCTTTTGTACCGACTGAGCCATAGCTGAGATCCTGAGCATTTCATTGCTCTTGCCATATGGCAACCCAGAAATGATAGGGAAATACTAATCTTTGGAGCTTGCTATTTTCATCCATTTCTCCATTTGTTCATATATCACCTGAAAACTGCTTCATCCTGGCTTTAAAAAAATGAATTGTTCAGTAAAGGAGCAATCCAGTCTAGAGCTATGGTTTACAACCTTTGTGATGCCATTAACCCTTTAATACAGTTCCTCAAGTTGTGGGGATCCCCAACCATAAAAGTATTTTTATAACTACTTCATAAACGTAATTTTGCTACTATTATGAATCATAATGTAAATATTTGTGTTTTACAATGGTCTTAGGGAATCCCTTTGAAAGGTTATTTACTCCCAGGGGTCAAGAGCTTTTGGTCTAGAGTCATGTTTGTCCTTAAATATAATAGCTGTTTTAATTAGTGACAAAGAAATAAAATAAAACTCTCTTTCCCAGTCACACTAGCCATCTAAAGTGTTAATACCCCCCTATGTAGTTAGAACGTACATGATGGGGGTTGTGTGTGCTGTGGTGTGTGCCGTGGTGCATTGTGGAGGCCAGAGGACACCTTTGTGGAGTCACTTTGCTCCTCCCACCTTTACATGGGTTTGGGGATGAACTCATGTTGCCAGGCTTGTATTCAAGTGCCTTCACTTACTGAGCCATCTCTCAGGATGGAATTTTATTCTCATGTTAGTTGTTTTTAAAGTTCCTTCACTTGAACTGGGGCAGAGTAGATGAAACTGTTACTATAGATCAGAATCCTAAAATCTACATAGAACTCTTTTCTTTTGAATATCTTTCTCTGTGTTCTGTCTAATTACCTTTTCATAAGATGATTTAAGTTCTCAGAGATGGTTACAAACAATGCTAAGTGTGTGCTTTTCCTGCATTGCTAATGCTAACAGTGTACTACTGTTTATTATTGTAGTCTTGTATGGTCGCCCATCCGTGCGTAATATGTCGGCAGCATATTTAATCTTTTAAATCTATAATAGGTTTTTAGCAGCCACTTAATACATGTATTTTAAGAGCTAAGAACAATTCTAGACCATTTAAAGACATTTGAAAGTGGAGTGAGTGTTGGTGTTGCACCCCCTTAATCTCAGCACTTGGGAGGCAGAGGCAGGCAGAGCTCTTGAGTTTGAGATTAGCTTGGTCTATAGTGAGTTCTAGGACAGGCAGGGCTACACAGAGAAACCCTGTCTGTAAAAACAAACAAACAATACAAGACATTGAAAAGGGAGCTGGAGAGATGGTTACAAACACTTGCTGTTCTTCCATAGGACCTGCATTCAGTTCCCAGCACCTACATGGTTGCTTACCACAGTTCGTACATAACTCCAATTTCAGGGGATCCGATGCGTTTTTTAGGTATCCTTGGGCACCAAACGTGTGTAATATACACATACATACACACAAGCAAAACACTAAGGCATGTAAAATAAGACAAATCTTGAGGAAAAACATTGAAAGGAAATAATTCCTAATCTCTCTCTTAAAATGAATTCAGTATTGCATTTAGCTTACCTTTTTTAGGATTTCTCCATGGCTCTGGACTTCTGCTGGTAGCTACGTGGAACTGTAACCATTGGACTTATTTATAAGGGTCATGGTTGTCTTTGTATGGAGCGATCATCCAAAGTCCTTCCTGTCTTTTCTTCTCTGACTCCATCATCATTGTGAATGCGGTAACAGCTTAAGCCTCTTGCCTTTAACCCTCATCAAGTCCTCAAGACTCTTAAATTTTCTGCCGGGCAGTGGTGGTGCACGCCTTTAATCCCAGCACTTGGGAGGCAGAGGCAGGTGGATTTCTGAGTTTAAGGCCAGCCAGGGCTACACAGAGAAACCCTGTCTCAAAATTTTCTAATAACTAGAGTGGCCTTTAGAAAGACAGTTTTGCTCACATCACTGACATGTTCAAGACCCTTCATGGGCCGTAAGATCAAACTCTGTCAAAGGCTTCTACAGGGTTTCCTTGTCTGCCAAACCCTCCTATAGAATCGTTCACCTTGTCATGGCAGACTTCTCTTGTGACCATCGCTGTTTTCTTTGTTTATGACCAAGACCTCTTATCTCCTCCTATATCAACTACTTGCCTCAAACATCAAATTTCAACTCTCCATATCTTCTGGGACAATTTTTCTAATGCTTCTGCTCTTTATGTCCACAGTGTCCTATTCTCCTCTAGTCATGATTTCTACCTTCTTGAAAGTTTGTAGGCAGTGTTTAGTACACAGAAGGTACCTGGTGATTTTCTGTTGAGGGATGAGTGAACAGATTCATGAATATGTTGACAGTATGAGAAGGATCTCAACATCTTTCTTACACTCTGGCAATATATTCATTGACAAGATAGGTTTGTATATGTGCTCATGAGAAACTTTTTTCTGCCTCCCTGCCTGAAGACAGTATAGACACAAGGGGTTTCGGCTCCCCTACTATTTGGGTAAATGGGCATGAGAGTTCCCAGACGTTGAGAAGGATGAGTCAGAAAGAAAATTCATTCAGAAAGTAAGCCAGTCAGAGCAACAGTGCTGCCCTTTGACTGAACTTTCTCTCTCTTTTTCTAGATACCTTGAGATTCTAAGCTTAGTGGCATTTTTGAGTAGCTTGCTACAGATTTTCAAACCAGAGTATAACAACTCATAAATCTTAGTCTGATTCTTTCCCTTGCTTAGGGATGCTTTTGAGATGGTCAGGAGGCATCTAACCTACATGTCTTCTTTTTCCACCCTGCCACTTAACTTGGTGGTAAGTATCTCTATCTGCTGAGCCATCTCATTGGCCCAGAAAAGGTAGTTTTAGAATGCCTATTTTTAAAATTTAAATTCATATGGCTCAGGTCCAGCTGTCCCGGGATCTCTCTATGAGACTGGTGCTCAGTTATAGCTCATTGAGCTCTGTTGTGCCCAGAACAGCTCAGCAGTACTGATGTATCAGCATCCCTGCTCGTCCTCAGACTGCTGGGGCTCTTTGCTTCAAATAAGGAATTGATTTAAAAAGTCAGTCTACCTATCTACTGTGTGTGGTGGGGGGGGGGTGGAGAACAACTTGTAGGAGTTGGTTCTTTTCACCCACCTTGTGGGTCCTGGAAATTCAGAATATTTGTTTAGGCTTATTTTTATTATTTTAAAGTGTGTGTGCATGTGTGCATTATTGAAGGTACCTATGGAGGTTAGAAGTGTTGGAGTGACTTCTGATGTGGGTACTGGGAATTGAACTGTGATCCTCTGGAAGAGCAGTATATGCTCTTAACCACTGAGCTGTCTTTCAGCCTACGTTGTTTTTTGGTTTTTGGTTTTTTTCACTCTACAGGTATTTAAGTCATGTTGATTAGCTCACCTGAGCTTTTTTTCTTATCTGTATCCTAGAAAGGATGTTGAAAATAGGATGGTTGTAGTAGGGCAAGCCTTTAATCCCAGCACTTGGAAGTTAGGAGGAGGCATATCACTAAGTTCCATCCAGGCCAGTCAGTGAGGGCTACATATTGAAACCCAGTCTTTAAAAAAAAAAAAAACAAACAAACTTTAAATACCACTAAATGGCTTTTATATTTTTACTAATGATTGCTGTCTGACAGAAAATATGCTGTGTGCCAGACTCTTCCTTTCATCATCACTTCCTTAGATCTCACTTCCTCTCAGACATTCCCTGTCTAAGCAAGCATGGGAATCCCGATGCCTCCTGGCAACTTCAGAGTTGGTAGGCCTTATTTTAGGTTTAAAAACATACCTGGGTTAGAAGTTGGTTTATTTTCTTGGACTCTAAACCTTGTTTGGCCAACCAAGAAACACAGTGCTGAGGGAGACAAACAGACAGCATTTTGGGTACCCTCATGTCTTCTGCTTCCCTGTGAGCTCAACCTTTACAGAGGTGTATGAATGACCTTTGATTGACTGCTCTGAAAGCCCTGAGCATTTTTACTTATGGTACTCTTGAAACTTGGTTTTCACCAGTGCTGTCTCATTATCTAAGGATAGAACCCCCTTTCCAATAACAAAAAAGTTGACTTTGTTGAAATGTTTGATACCTATGAAAATAGATTCAAAACATGAAAATGATCATTTATGCTCCTCCAAAATTTTTTAAAAATACATGAATTCTAAATACTCTTACTGTCCGTAAAAAGATTTGTTTTTTAGAAATTTTCTACATGATTGTGTGGAATTAGAATGGGGCATATTTTAGACTCTCCCATGCATGTTGTTGTTTTGTTGCCACCAAGCAGATGTTCTTTTTCAGTTCAGGGATAACAAAATACTTAGGTGCAGTTTCAAGGAGTATTCTGTATGGTTTGTATAAAACATTTACTTCTTATGAAAAAAAAAAGATTAAAAAAATCTTTTTTGAGACATACTAACCCAGGTTGGCTTCAAACTCATTATCAAAGACTGGTATCACATCCATGGTGACCTTCCTTTCTCAGCCTGGCAAGCACTGGGATTACAGGTGTGAACTACCAGACTCAGCCTAGGTTTTTTGTTTGGTTGTTTTTTTGAGACAGAATCTTATGTAACCCAGGCTAGCTTCAAACTTGCTATGTAGCTGAGGATAACTTTTTGATGATGGGACAAAGACCAGTAAGTGTTCTGTGGCTCTGGTTCTGGAATTAATAGGTTATGACAGGGACAGTTGTGTGATTTTTGTTTTTTCTCACTGTGTAGCCCTGACTGTCCCTGGAACTCACTGTGTGTGTAGAAACAGGCTGCCTCAGACTCACATTGATCCACTTGTGTCTCCATCCCAAGTGCTGGGATTAAACGCATGGACTGCTACTCCCAACTAAGGAGACAGTTTTTAAAGTACTAATTCAACTTTGTTTTCTTGATGGGATTTCTTCATGGTGTTTAACATGGGGTTTCATGTAACCAAACTGGTCTCAGGTTTGCTATGTAGCCAAAGATAACCTTGAAATCATGATCTTCCTGCTTCTTACGAAGTGCAAGGACTTCAGATATTTATCATCATGGTTTCCTGGCTTCATAATTCTTTTATTTGTATTTTAATCGTTTCATTTATGAGCTAGGTAATTTTCTAGTAGAAACTCCATTTTACTCTGTGTGTGTGTGTGTGTGTGTGTGTGTGTGTGTGTGTGTGTGTGTGTTGGGGGGGTGACAGTACTAACAAAATATACTTGAGGCAACAATTTAAAAAAGTTTTAAAACTGATCAATGGCAGACTTCATTCTGCAGATCTACTTATGCACCTAATATCATTAGTGTCTGTTTGGGATAAGTTTAGAGTCTATGATGGATTGACTTTGGTCACCTCTCTTTCAGCACTGTCTCTAGGTACTATACTCAAGAAGCGTTTTTAGTTTCTGGTGAATAGGTAAGTGTACAAGAATGACTTAGAGGCAGTTAGTCTCACATTTCTTTCTCTACTTGAGTGAGACTATCTAGGTGTGTATTAAAAATAAGTTGCAAAAGCACTTATGAAGGGCTTTTAATCCCAGCACTTATGAAGTCATTAATCCCAGCATTTAGAGGGCAGAGGTGGGCAGATCTCTGTGAGTTCAAGGCCAGCCCATTCTACATATCAAGTTCCAGGTCAGCCAGGGTTACATAGTAAGACCCTGCCTTGAACAAAGGGGCAGGGGTAGGAGGGCTGTAGAGGTGACTCATTGGTCTTCATAGTGAGTTTCAGAGTGCTTGACTCTTTTCCATAGGGCTCGAGTTTAGTTCCCAGAACCCATGTCAGGGAGCTCACAAATAATTCTGTTACTCTAGCTGGCCTCCTAGGGCACCTGCTTATGCTTACACAGACATATAAGCATAAAGAAAAAATTAGAAATAAGTTGCAGAAATGGAAATCAGTCTGTGGTAATATGTTGGAGAGAAAAGCTCATACTAAAGTTTTCCTGACTCAGAAAAACTTGGTTTCAGCTGTGAATTCTTAAGGGCCACCCATAATCTTATTCTTGCAAAGAGTTTAAGGCCAGTTTGAGCTACTACCTAATGAGACTCTGTCTCAAAAGGCTAAGGGCCAAGAGTGCAGTTCAGTAGTAGACTACTGCCTCCCATGTGCAAGGCCCTGGCTTTGATTCTTCTGTGTTTTTATTTGTTTTTTGGAGTTCTCCAAAGATCTTGCTTCAGAGTTAGCTGATTTCATATTGTCCCTTGTGAATGTAAGACTCATTCTGATCAGTGTGTAACAGATCTGCTCCCTCTGGGGCACATGCTTTATACCTCTATAATACACCCACAGTTTTACTTCCTTTCCTAATTAAAGTGGTTTTGATGATAACAAAGTGGAACAAAGTTAGGGTAACAGATACTTTAGACAGAAAATAAAGCATTAGTTCTCAAGGTCAGGGAGAAAGTTAAATACTCTCAAATGAAAGTTTTCTTTAAAAAAAAAAAAAGTGCATGTGGCACACACCTTAATCCTAGAGCTCCTGGCAGAGTCAGAGACAGAGAGGCAAGACAGAGGCAGAGGCAAATGGATCTCTGTGAGTCCCAAGACATGTACATAGTGAGACTCTGTCTCAAAACTAAACAAACAAAAAAAACCCCAAAACTAGATTCCATTACAATATATAATAATAGCAAATATAGATTCAAGTGAATTTAAAAAAGGAGATGTAGTTAAAATATAATAGAAGCGAACATGGATTTAAGTGATTAGGTAGACATAATTTGTCTCTCCAAGACAGTCCCTTTAGGAAGTATGGGTAATGCCAGGATGCTCCAAACCCCTTGGGGTTTCACTCTACTCTAGGAGCTTTCTGGCTCAATGCTTCCTATCCATTCCATAAAGAAAAAAGAACAATTGTATTGCTTTTCAGTTGTTCTCATTCATTCCTCATTCCATCAATTAACACGTCCTGTTTCTGAGGCTAAGAGAAGGAAAATTATGCATAGAATCTGAAAGCCAAGATTAAACTGCTAGCTCCTATTTAAAGCAGGTTACATGTCGGGGTTGCCTTAGGGCTTAAAGAATGACTTTAGGCTTGAATTAGTGGACTACTAATAATTCTTTTCTTACTAAAATATCCTTTACATGTAAATATAAGCAACTTAGAAAGGATTTCTTCTATTTATGGATAGAAGAACCTGTGTGATTGATAGCTGTGAGAAGAGAAATAACTAGGTTAAAATAGGAACAGAGAATGTATTCCTTCCTATCTGAAATTATTTCATACCTATGGAAAAGTTGTAAGCAACAGGGTGTGTGATGTTTGCCTAGAATCCCAGCACTGAGGAGGTAGAGGTGGGAAAATTGCAAATTCAAGGCCACAGCAACAGCAGGTCTGAAGGGATGCGGAAAGAACTTAGGGAGGCTGGGGCAGCTGGCTGAGATATACTATACCAGGTAGATTGTCTGTGTGGAATTGGGTGCAAGTCTGTTTGATGGGAAGCAAGTCTGTTCACACCATCCTTCTCTACTACAGACTCTTGAGAGCTGTACTCTGGTCAAGGTTTTGCTACTAATTTTGGTAAAAACTGTTGGTAAAACCTTTCCCACTATCCCTGACCTTGATAAAGCATGCTGTAACTAGCTTGAGCTTTTAAACTACACATACATCACTTAGCTCTTTAATTGCTGTTCAGTGTAATTAATGCACTAAAGGCAAAAATAAAAATGGAAGCTTTATTTACCAAGCTTGATGTTGAAATCATTGCTATATCTCATTTCTGTATAAAAGAGATAGAACTGCCATAATTTTATTGGTGTTGTGTTCTGCAGGCTGATGACCCAGTAGTTTTTATTCTTTGGGGGTATACTATTCAGGGCTATTTGAATTTGTTCCTTATTCTAGTAGTTACCCTCTTTGTTTTTATTTTTTTATATTTATTTATCTATTTATTTATTTCATGTATGTGTGTGGGCTTGAGTGTACATCTGGAGATCAGAGAGGAACTTGTGGGAGTTGCTCCTCTTCTTCTACCATGTAGGTCCTGGAGATTGAACTCGGGTTGCCAGGCTTGGTGTTAAGTGCCTTTACCTGCTAGCCATCTTGCTGATCCACTAATTCCCCACTTGAAATAAACATTTCTTTAAAAATTTTTAAAAAGTTTTGAGGCACGGTCTCGCTGTGTAGCCCTGCTTGTCCTGGAACTCACTCTAGAACAAGCTTGCCTTTCACCTCAGAGATCCACCTGCCTCCTGAGTGCTGGGATTAGATGCCTGCATCACCACACTCAACAGAAGTCAACAACCTCAGCCCTCCCTCCTGGCAGACCACAGGAGATCAGGGAGATGGTGAGATTGAGTCTTAAAATTGTCCCTACTTGGGGCTGGAGAGATGACTCATCAGTTAAGAGCACTGGCTTCTCTTCCAGAGGTCCTGAGTTCAATTCCCAGCAACCACATGGTGGCTCCCAACCATCTGTAATAGAATCCAATGCCCTCTTTTGGTGTGTCTGAAGATAGCTACAGTACACTCATATAATATACATAAAGTAAATAAATCTTTTCTAAAAAAAAAAAATGTCTCTTTCTTTGGAGTTCAATTCAAGTCCCCAGGCCCCTCTTTATTTTCCCAAAGGAATTATCTCAATTTTGACTGAGATAGATTTTCTAGAATCTTTGATTCAAGATTGCAAACTGGTGGCTCATAGGCTACATGTGGTTGGCAAATGAGTTTGGGACTTAGCTAATGTTTCAATATTTTTTATTTGTATCTAGTACTTAAAAAGCCAGAGCACGTTACATTAAAAAAAAAAAAAACAACCCATATTCCACTTCCCAGCTTGGTTCTACATAGAACACTTGTTGGGACTGGAGAGTAACCTCCAGAGGTTCCTGTTGTCATCACCGACCTCCTTCATGCCTGGCCTCGGTAGATCCCTAATCGTCAGCTCCAGAGCCAGAACTGAACTCCAGTTTCAAAAGTTAGTAAAGTATTGGATGAGCCACCTTAGTGGTAAATACCTTAATCTTAGTTGTCAGAGACCTGCTTTCCTACATAGGTAGAAAAATAGTTCATCATTAGGATCAGGAATTTCTCTAAAACTGCTGTTATTCTATTTCTGTCAGAATTTAATTTCCATTTTTACGGAAACCAGTGGTGGCTTCTCGATTCTATAGAGAGGAAGAGGCATCACCCTCTGTAAATCTGCTCAGTTCAGACTCATGGCTTCCATTTCTGCACCGGGGTGCCACTGCCAGCAGAGGGTGCTGTCCACCCACTGAGTCTTCTGTTGTCTTGGCTCAGCTGAAAGGCAGCTGTTGGGCATGTGCCCTGGGTCTGTGTGAGAGTTTGGGCATGTCCATTTGGTTCTCATCCCCAGTGCCCACCCCTTTAGACCCTGGCCAGGTTATTGTGTCACTGGGGACTGTATTCAGCAACAGGAAACTGGGGAAAGTTAATTGTTTTCTCCTCTCCCTTTTTCCCATGCAGCTGAACAAAAGGTTCATCCTCAGTTTTCTCCATGCCCATGGGAAGCTGTTTACCCGGATTGGGTAAGTGTGCAGGATGTTTATTTTATTTCCCTACATTACAAGTCATTTTGGAATTTAATATTGTTAGCAACTAGCCTGTGTTTGTAACTGAGGGCACAGGGTGTGAATTCTTAGAGGCCTCCACCTTCCCTTCATTCTCTTTAATACTGTTTATAAAGTTTGAGAGATATCACTATCTTTGTCTCTCCTTTTTTTTCTTTCTTTCCTAAAACCATTCTTTTAGGACAGACTTTCTCAGTCCCCTCTTCTTGTCCCCCTGGGTTTCTGTTGACTCTCTTCCTGCTTAACTCCCAGGAAGTCTGAGATAGTCATGCTATGTCCTGGGGTACAGCTTACAGGGGTCCTCCTTGGGGAAAAATTATCTCCTAATCTTTCCTCAATAACACAGTAACATTTTCCTTCCTCTGTGTTCTTCTGACCCATCCAGCTTCCTATGTGCTCAGTCCCCTGTGCCACATTGCTGATCTCAGTAAATCTCTGTAAGCCCCAGGGAAGGCAGCGTGTGCAGAAACTTAGGACTTTCTCCCTTAAGTCCCTGGGAACAGTTTTGAGTGTTCCTCTCGTGCATCAGAAGAGTTTTTCCTGTCAATGTAAAACTCACCATCCAAAAGCTTGACAGAGCCTTCAGTGTCAGAGGAGATGTGTGCCGAGTGTCTGTGCAGGGCCTCCTTTGGTAAAGGACATCAGACCAAAGCAGCAGCAGCCCTTCTATAGCGGTGCGCTGCTCCGTCGGCTTTGGGTTTTGTTTGTTTGTTTGTTTGAGACAGGGGCACTCTGTGTAACTCAGGCTATGCTTGAAGTTCTGATCCTTCCTGCAGCCACCTCCTAAATGCTAGGATTATACTTGCACGCCCACGCCTGCTTTCTCTTTTCCTCTTGTGCTTGTCATTTAAGCTTTCCAAACCGTTTTGTCAATGTTCAAGTTCACCAACTTCCAAACTTTTGACGTTTTGAGTTTTGAGAAGCCTGTATGTTTGTAGCACCCTTCTATACATGACAGTCACATACTCCATTCCCAAGTTGTGATTAAAACTGTCTCCAGGCAAATGTGCCCCTTATGTAGACCTACGGTTTTAGATGTGTCTTGTTCATCAGAAACATGGACTGAAAAGCTTGTATAACTCTTATTTCAGAATGTATGGTAAGACTATTTAGGATATACTTTTTTTTATCAGATTAAGTGTTAATTATATTTTATTTCTCTTTTAAAATTCTCATATTTAAGCATAGATACTTTGGGACAAATCTGGGGAAAACTATAGTAATGATTAAACAGCTGGAAAGAGAGGGCTAAGGATGTAGTTCAGTTGGTTTGTTTACTTGTCTAGAGTTCAGGAAGGCCCAAATTCAATCTCCAACACCAATAAACAATGGGTGTGGTGGCATTCCTGTAATTCTACCACTCCAATGGTAGAGGCAGAAGGACCAGGATTTTAAAATTATCACTGGCTATAGGGCAAGTTTTTTGTCAGCCTGGGATACATATGAGACTATCTCAAAAGAGAGAGAGAGAGAGAGAGAGAGAGAAAGAGAAAGAGAGAGAAAGAAAGGAAGGATATGAATTTCTCTTACTCTGGTGTAGATTAATTTTCCAGATCTCTAATGTTCTTGAATATAACATCAGTTGTCAAAAAGTTAATCCAGCGCGGTGAGATGGCTCATTGGATAAAGGTGCTTGCCACAAGACTGATGACCTAAGTTCCATCGACAGGTAGAAAGAGAGAGCCACTCTTGCAATTTATCCTCTGACCTCCATCCATGAATTGAGGCATATGTACTCCCATACACTCTCTGTCTCTCTCTGTCTCTGTCTCTGTCTCTGTCTCTGTCTCTCTCTCTCTCTCTCTCTCAAAAGGATAGTCGATCCAGTTTTTGTCTTTATAAAAGGTGAGACATGGTCCTTTTCAATAAAGAAAACATCTATCAATTGTAGACATACTTCAGTCTCTGAATGAGTATTCCTCTAATACTGTTCTTGAGATAAGAGAAAGTAGCATTCCTATTGTTAAAAAGGGGGAGGGGGGCTGAAAAGATGGCTTAATGAGTATAGAGAGATCTTGAAAGAGATCCTGGCTTTATTCCCGGTACCCATGTTGGTACTGTGTACCTGTACAGTACCCTGTAACTCCAACTTCAGGGGATTGGATGTCCTTTTCTAACCTTTATGGACACCTGCACACATGTGGCGTGCACACACACACACACACACACACACGAAAAAGAAAGTAAATTTTTTTAAAGATTTATTTATTTTTATTTATATGAGTACACTGTAGCTGTCTTCAGACACACACCAGAAGAGTACATTGGATCTCATTACAGATGGTTGTGAACCACCATGTAGTTGCTGGGAATTGAACTCAGGACCTCTGGAAGAGCAGGCAGTGCTCTTAACTGCTGAGCCATCTCTCCAGCCCTCTTTTTTTTTTTTTTTTTTTTTTTTTTGGTTTTTTGAGGCAGGGTTTCTCTGTGTAGCCCTGGCTGTCCTGGAACTCACTCTGTAGACCAGGCTGGCTTCGAACTCAGAAATCCGCCTGCCTCTGCCTCCCAAGTGCTGGGATTAAAGGCGTGCGCCACCACCGCCCGGCTCTCTTAAATAGATTGTTGCTAAGGCTCATTCTAGTCCCTGTGTTCAATAGCACTATTGTGTTTTCTCTTATCACCTTGACATGGTTTAATTAAAAGAAAAAAATTTTTTTGTTCCTGTGATGTTTTAAGCTTTTAAAGAATTAAGAAGTTGAGAAAAGTTAGGAATTCTGATTCTTTTCTGCAGAAAATGTTGTCTAGCCCAGCTGTGTCCTCAGCATCTGAGGGATTGGGCTTGCCCTGTTAGTCACTGTCTGAGGCATTCTTGAGTCTGGGTCCCAGTGTTGTCTGAAAGATTGGTCTCTTGAAATTGCCATCCAAACAAGACAAGTTGTCTCTAGAGATAACAAGTAAGCCATGTAAGTCAGTAAAGTGTATGCTCTGAAAATGATCACTCTTCTTAGATTTGAAAGAATAGGAGCTGAGTCCTCTTGGACTCTAGAAGAGGAATCAGTCAGGGTTGCCTGGAGGCTTCTGATAGATGCCATCCCTTGGAGTTGGATGAGACCTGCACTTGGCCTCAACTGAGAGAGGTCAGACGCTGGCAACTGGTAGCGTAAACTCTTGAATTATGACAACTAGAATAATTTTGCTTCCTCTTACTGTCGTGGTTAAAGTCACCATTCAAGTTTGTGCTTGCTTGCCTCAGCATGCTATTTGCACATCTTCAAGGTCTTGGAATGTAAAGACCTAATGTATTTATTTTAGATTTGAGTTCTTTAAAAATCAAGGATTTGTATTTTATTTGTAAAATAACTAAATGGCTTTAAATACCAAATTCAGAAGTATTCATGATAGAGGAACTTTTTTTAAAAAAAGATTTATTTATTTATTATATGTAAGTACACTGTAGCTGTCTTCAGACCCTCCAGAAGAGGGCATCAGATCTCGTTACAGATGGTTGTGAGCCACCATGTGGTTGCTGGGATTTGAACTCAGGACTTTCAGAAGAACAGTCAGTGCTCTTAACCGCTGAGCCATCTCTCCAGCCCGGAACTTTTTTTATATTATACAATATACATTGTAAAATATTTAGAAAACTTAGCAAAAATAAAAAAAGTTACTCATATTCATGTTTGGTTTTTGTTGATACTATGTAACTCTGTCTGTCCTGGAAATCACTGTGTAGAACAGTCTGGTCTCTAACTCACAGAGATCTGCCTGTTTTTGCTTTCCAAGGCAGATCTAAGATTAAAGGCATGAGCTACTATGCCCAACTAAGTTGCTCATATTCTTAATAGCTAGAGAGAACTGAATACTTTTAATGCTTAGTGTGTATTTTATGATCATTTGTGTGTGTGTGTGTGTGTGTGTGTGTATGAAAGTAATCATATTAAACTGCTTTTTTACACTTGTTCACTGGACATGTGTTGAGGTTTCTCTCATATGAGTATAAAATCAGTATAAAATTACAGGTAGTGCTGATGGAGGTGCTTTTTGTTGGTTTTTTGTTTGTTTGTTTGTTTTTTCATATATTTGTTTGTCTCACGCTGTAATCCAGCTGTTCTTGAACTCCATAGCTAGCCCAGGCTGGACAACAGTCCTCCAATCTCAGTTTATCAAGTTCCCAGGTGCTGGATGCCACCATACCTGTCTCTGCAGTGTCTGGTCTTGGCGGGTGCTTCTGTTGGTTTCTGTTCTCCTCTTTTCCCTTTATTGTTGTTGTTTGTGTTTTTTCTTCTTGTCTTAAATTTAAGTAACATCCAGAAATTCTTACAAAATACAAAGCTATAGCTAAGGTTAATAGTTCTCTCCACTCTGCCCCCAGCTCATCCCCCTCTCCATCCTGTGCTCCCCAAAGAGAGTGCATTAGACATTGAGTTATATGTCCTTCTATGCTTTTTTGCATGCTTATGTATGTATTTGTAAAAACATAATTTTGTGGGTCCCCTCCACTTTTGTTTATTGTTATTTTGTTTCAAGACAGGGTCTCACTAAGTAATAGCCCAGGCTGGCCTCAAGTTCAACTATCCTCCTGCCTCAGCCTTCTCATTGCTAATATTACAGGAATATGCCACCATGTACAACTTTGGGTTTTGCATTTTTTTTTTTTTTTGGTTTTTCGAGACAGGGTTTCTCTGTGTAGCCCTGGCTGTCCTGGAACTCACTTTGTAGACCAGGCTGGCCTCGAACTCAGAAATCCTCCTGCCTCTGCCTCCCAAGTGCTGGGATTAAAGGCGTGCGCCACCACCGCCCGGGGTTTTGCATTTGTGTGTACTTGTACACAGACAACACACTTTATATATAAATATATATAAATATATACCATCATTATGTTAGTTTTATTATGATTTTTTTTGTGTGATATGTAGATAAGGTACAAAGGTATTTCTCAAAGAAAAACACATGGAACTACTAATAGTTTCAAACTAAAATCAGAAAGAATTTTTGTTACAAATCTTTAAAACAGATTTATATTCATTATTGAATCCTGGAAATATGACTTTTTGTTTGTTGTGGGTTTTGTTTGTTTGTTTTGAGACAGGGTCTCTCTCTTATAGTTCTGGCTACCCTGGAACTCACTATGTAGACCACGCTGGCCTTGAATTCACAGAGCTCTTCCTGCCTCTGCAAAAGTGACTTTTAACTGTGCTTTTCCCATTTGTTGCTTAACAACACTTGGTTTTGTTTGAGTAACTCTCCTCCACAACCACCAAATAGATTCTCAGTTTCTTTTTTTAAGACAGGGTCTCCTTCAGTAGCCCTGGCTCCGCTAGAACTT
Source organism: Tokudaia tokunoshimensis (assembly GCA_036184795.1). NCBI lineage: Eukaryota > Metazoa > Chordata > Mammalia > Rodentia > Muridae > Tokudaia > Tokudaia tokunoshimensis. The sequence goes on along the minus strand of BTHU01000010.1, from coordinate 46,635,536 downwards.
ATTCTGTAGACAGGACCAGCCTCAGACTCACAGAGATCTGCCTGACTATGCTCCTGAGTTCTGGGAATGAGCCATATTCTCTTATATTTGATGTGTGAGACTAATCTACATTCTTAACCATTGATTCTTTAATTATGTTGTGCTAATCAAAGGAAGTTTTTTGGGGGGTTGTTTTAAGTTTCTGAAAAAAAGAATGTGAGCATTTGACTTGTACTCGTTTGAGACTTTAGTCTGACCATGGAGTGTTAATGGATCTGTTTCAGTTCCTATCCCAGGGAAGAGGCTTGCTCAGACACATGCCCCATGTGACACTTCTGTTCTGTCATTCTGTGCTGGCGCTCTACTGCCTTTCAGCACGGAGACACATGGCCCTGAAACTTGCCCAGCGTGGCTGCTTTTCTTTCAGAGTGAACTCTGCTCTTCTTGTAATGAGAAGTACTAGCCCCCTCCCCACCTCCATCTAAAGAGAGTGCTGCACTGTGTCAGGATTTAAAATGAAACCTTTGTTATAGCCCATGGGGAAAAATGGATCCAGTCCAGCCACAACCATCACACCCTGCCATTCCTACTCTATCAAGAGTTTTAGCAGCTCTAAAGATTTTTAGAGGGAAACAATTTTTGCTTTGTTTTGTTTTGCTGTGTTTTGTTTTGGGACAGGCACTTAAAATGGCATGGGGGTACGGGAGGTAAACGCATGGCATGTTTTGTGCCAGTGAAAATGAGGACAGTTGAGCAGAGGCAGCCTGGAGTAAACTGTGCTTGACTTGTAGCTGTGGCATGACTTCTGGGCACCAGAGGGTCAGCATCCAAAGGAAAGGTATAAAGATTGCCAAAATTTGATAAAGCTCTGGGGTTTTCTTATCAGGGAAGGATGCTATTTAACGATAAAGACTAAGGTTGGAGCAAAACTCACACCACCTTTTCCCAGGGTTTGAGAAGGATTGCCTGCCTTGAATTTCCAGAAGCCATTTATTAATCCAGCCTAGAGCTGTTCCCTACTGCACCCCTCAGAGTACCACAAGCAATTGGATGGGGTGGGTGAGGGGTGGTAAAAGATACTTTGCTGACCACGAATTGTTCAGCATAGCCCTAAGGCCTGTGTGCCTGGTTTCTCTCTCTAGCACCAAGTTTGAGTTTGCTTTTTATTTCAGAGGATTTCAGCTGTGGTTTACTCCTTGTTGCCAAAGGAGCTCTAGGCATGCACCACTGTTTAGGATCCAGTGGCCACATTTGGCAAGCACTGGTTCGAATGACCTCTCCTTAGAAGCCCTAGGTCACTGGCTGGATTTCTGCCTCCCTACATTACAGGCTCTTCCTGTATTGGGAGTGGCAGTTGGCCAGGGCATTGTATTTCCACTGGTCTGAAAACATACAGACCTGATGAACAGAGGCTTGTGAGAGGGAGGATAGCAGCACAGGAAAGGCTGGACACAGACTGTTGGGAGCCCTGGGTTTGGGGTCCTTCAAGGGAGAGTTTGGGATCCATGAATGGGCAGCGAGTGTGAAGGCAGCACAGTGTTCTTTCCTTTTCATTCTTCTTTATATTTTTAAATTTTAGAAAAGCTATTGCTGTGTATCCTTGGCTAACTTTGAACTTGAGAGCTTCCTGCCTCAGCCACTCAAGTGCTGGGTTTACAGGCATGATCTACCATGTCTTGTTTCTGAATTAATTCTTTAAGTAAAGAAAGTTTTTTTGTGATTAGATTCCTTTTACAGAGCACAGTTTTCATAAAGGAAACTTTTAGGGATGGTGTAGGTATTAGAATTTAAAGGAAATATGTTCACTGTTTAGAAAATCTGTTTCAAAAAGAAACTCTTGTCAGTTTGAATCCATTTAATATTTGGGGGGGGGTTAAGAAAAAGCCTGCCAGGGTGTAATAACTTATAGCTATTTATCCAGTAATTGAGGTGTTTTCATCTCTAAACTTTAAATACTTTGTTCTCTTTTTTTCTTCTACATGTGTAAAACTGTGGGATAAGTAACAAGGAAACTTCCTAGGTACTAGTTATGTGCTTGGGAGAGGGGAATTATTCTTCTGAGTGCCTTTAAGGATGTGCCTCAATAATGGAATCCCCATGTTTGTAGGATGGAGACATTCCCTGCAGTGGCTGAGAAAGTGCTTAAGGAGTTCCAAGTATTGCTGCAGCATAGCCCATCTCCTATCGGAAGTACCCGTATGCTGCAGCTTATGACCATCAACATGTTTGCCGTGCATAACTCCCAGTTGAAAGGTAAGGGAAATCCAGTTTCTCCATCTAGACAGAGTTGAATTTAGTATCTTTCCTATGCTACCTTATCACTAACCCCATCTCCACATACACAGATACACACAGAGAAACAGAAACACAGACTTGCAGACAGATAACACACACACACACACACACACACACACACACACACACACACACACACACACACACAAAACCTACCTCTCTCCCTTCTATTGCTTCTTAGATCTTTATTTTAGTCTCTAAATTCTGTAAGACTCTGTAGTGCTTGGGTGAAATAAAAGGAGAGATTCGTAAGTATAAAGTTGAATTTAAAAAAATCCAGAGATGCTGTTGCACATCTGGCTGTGCTAATGGCAGCAGCAAGGCCTCTTAGAGACTGCTTACCCAGGACTTCTCCCAAGAGAGAGGCATTGCTGAAATGTTTCATTCCAGAGACCGTATGCTTGGCAGGGATTGGGAATTGCTGTTTCTGGACTCGTGTACCCTGTTTGTTCAATATGGAAAAGTCTAGTTCCCTATGGGATATCCCTTATGGGACCCTGCCAGAGAGTAAGAACAGAGAATTGATGAGCTTTGGTGACTCAATTCTGGAAACACAAAAAACCCCACCAGGCCCAGAATCTGGCCAGTGTACTGGTATGTGTTCTGAAGTGTTTTTTCTGAACACTTTTTTTTTTTTTGGTATGGGGTGGGAGTCAAAGAGGGAAGGGCAGATTGGCAGGATTTTAAAATGTTCTGATGACCATGTCACATTTGAAGGATGTTTCTAGGATTCTTTCCCCTCCCTCTACCTCACTTAGGTAAGACTGATGTGGTCTGACTAGATAGAAATATGTAGTATGAGTGACATTATTTTGTGTTTCTTTACAACATGTTGCCAAGGAGTCATTCCAGAGCATCAACAGAGAATATTTGGTCAGATTCTTATCTGCAGTGCCAGGAAGTAGGAATTGCCCCATGGAGACTGTCATAAAGCAGATGGAATGTCTCTGGACAGTGACACTGGCTCTTTGGTTTACCTTTTCTCAGAAGTTTCTCCTCTCACCTGCAGTCGATCTGCTTCCCTTCCTGTCCATATTAGGATCTATGTTGAACTTGCTGCTGGTGGGGAACTTCCCTAATGAGTGAGCCTGCCGAACTTTCCCTACGCACAGGATTCTCCTGGGATTTGAGGAGCTTCTTAGCTGGTCTGCCTGGGTTTTCAATCACCTCTGAATCCTGGAAGACATTTCCCCATCAGGTTGACTTATACAGCTTCCAGAGTGTTCAGCAGTGGGCAAGATACAGAGGCTTAGGAGCCTTCACAACTTAGCCAATTTTTGCTGAGGTGGCTGTTTGCGTAAGTGGAGTTGCAAGAAGGCCTGGAGCCTTGAGGGACTGATTTCTAAGGAGAAGGAAATAAAAAAGTTTGTAAAGTGCTGCCCTAGTGAGGCTGTGCAGTCCTAAAAGGGGGGGGGGATTTTGCTACCAAGAAGGAAGCTCTCAGGGTGTGGTGGCACACGCCTTTAATTTTGGTCTACTTATCGAGTTCCTGACTAGCCAGAACTTCATAGTAACACTCTGCTTACTGGGCTCTATAAGTAGGGCCTCCAGTTGCCCCTGTATTCATTTTCTGCTTTCCTATCCAAACCACCACTGCTGTGTGAGCTGGAGACCTGGGACACATAGTTCAGCAACAAATGACCTATGGTCTCTGTAGGTGTGAATGTAAAGAGCCTGTTTTCAACAGCTTTTGGTGTGTGGAAAGGAATACCCTAGACTTTTCATAGACCACCAGTGGGTCTTTTTCTTGTAGCTGTTAAGTAAAGGTTAAGAAAATATGGGTGTTGGACATCAATAGGAGGAGCAGCCCTTGGGCCTGAGGGGTTTGATGCCCCAGTGTAGAGGAATGATAGGGTGGGAAGGAGGGAGTTGTTGGATGTGTGGGGGAGCACCCTCATAGAGGCAGGGGGAGGAGGGATGGGATAGGGGATTTCCAGGGGTTGGGGAACCTGGAAAGGGGATAACGTTGGAAATGTAAATAAAGAAAATATCCAATAAAAGAAAAAGAAAAGAAAATATGGATGAAAGGAAGATAAAGATAGAGAAGGACTCTTGCGTATTTGAAGCCAAGATACTTTTGTAGAACTTTTCTGTAGTTGGTCATAAGGTGGATCCTCTAGTCAGGAATGACAAGTAAAGGCCTATGGCCCCACTCCCTGTACTGCCCTTGCCCTGGCTCTCACCTCCGTGAGGCAAGAGGAGACTGAGCTGAGGTGGTCACAGGCTCCAAGGGTGGTTCAGGGAAAAACAGCCCAGGCCACAGGATATAACACTCAACTGGGACACAGAGCTCTGCGGACGTGCTGCCAAGTACCCGGTGTGCAGCTGAGGCGGCCATCCAGACCCCACTGTGTGGGCTGCCATTGGGATAGGAGTGAACAGAGCACTCAGCAGGGCTGGTTGGTGGGAAGATGCACTTTTCCATTTCCCAGCACATGAGTCATCTTCTCTGGGCCCCTGTGCTGTGCTTGCACGGACAGTGGCAAGAAGGGGGTGTTGTGGCTGAGTAGCAGCATCTGTGCCGGGGGTGGAGAGAGAAGAGGGCTGGGGAGAGGGTAACAATTTAAATCCTTCACTAATCAGCAGCACTTTGAATCACATTTTTATGAGTAAGGAAGTGATAAATCAAGCTCTGTGTGTTCAGCCCCCAAGTCCTGTCAGCTGGTGCCCTTCTAACGGGTTCTTTCCCTTCTAGTCTGCAGGCTGTCAAAGTCACCACCCAGCCACAAGTCCCTGGCTGTCTGAAACCAGGAAGTAAGGCCTGACACAGCCTGGCCTCCCAGGTGCTGTGGGTCCACGGTGATTTGGCAGTCATTGCAAGTTACAGAACATCTGGACCATCATTTTTCTTTCCATTCCCTCTTGGATGTGTCCTTCTGGGTGGGTGTTTACGTATGTCAGTTCCTGGATTCGGTGGAGAGGAGCCTTCCAGCTTGAAGCAGAGGTGATCTTCTAGCCCCTGGGGAAGTTAGATCTTTTGTCTGTGCCAGAGCCAGGCCATAGATGTGGGGTCAGTATTATGATTTGGAGAGCAACAGAGTTTCCTTAAAAAGTGTGTCCTTTGCTGATGGCCTCCAGTCCTACAGTGCCATCGTAGGTCATTCTTGTGTTTTGTGCTCCCTTTGAAGAACTACCTTCTACTATAGGCCAAGGGTACACATAATATGCTGGCTAACACTTTATTGTATTTACTTTTTAAATATGCTTTTTTTGTAGACTTGAAATATTTAAAAGCTTTGGATACGGCAGCAGACAAAGTAGAGGGGCAAAACTGTGGTAGAGAGAATGGTTTCCTTCCCCTACATTAGGTTTTGGGGACACTAACTTCCTCGATCATGAGCCCTATGCAAGATCCAACACCTGTGGTATTATAGTCAGCTTGGAATCCTAGTACTCTCTACAAGATGATTGGAGACAGATATATTTGAGGTCAGGATGGGATATTTGGGGGTCCTTAGGCTGGAATTCCTTAGACACAGGTATTTGATGAATGCATGAATATTGAATGCAAGAAGTTGAAGACCATGGCTCTAGGAAAGGTGTGTGCCTTGCTTGGCTAGTCTCCAAAGTTGATTCCTGGAATGATGTTACAATGTCTATAGCATTCTTAGCCTAAATGGAGAAAAGACCTTCTTCGTTTATCTCAGTATTAATACTTCAGAAGCCATCTGGGTAGCTGATAAGAAGCTAGAAGGTAAACTGTTGAACTTAACCACAAGTACTTCAAGAACTTTAAAAAACAATGTAAAACTAGTTTCTTGAAGACAAATAACTGAAGCAACATTTGTGGTAGGGCATCATGGAAACCTCTTTTGCATCTCCCATCTGTGCCCAATTTATTCCAATCTGGACTTCCCCTCGGTGCCCCCACTCTTTTTAAAAATATGTTTTATAATTTTTGAAATCAAAACCATCTCAGGCACACTGTTTTATTTTACTGTATTATTGGATTATATTTCCTATAAATCACTGGATGTTACTCATTGGCCACCATTGGAATAACTTCCCTTTTCTGTGCCCTGGCCTTTTCTTTTCCCTTCTCTATTAGTTCATAGAGTATGATTCCATTTCAGCCCTGCAGAAGAGCCCTAGTAGCAGCAAGAGGGCACCCAAGAAACACTTCGTGTGTGTGTGTGTGCGTGTGTGTGTGTGTGTTTTCATGTTGCTTACATGAAACATTTAGGGGTTAGAATTGAGGCAGAGTTAGACTCATGATCCCTCATGTTTGCTTTTGGTTTGGTTTGGTTTCTGTTTTTTGAGACTGCATCTCATTTTGTAGCCCAGGCTGGTCTCAAGAAATACTCCTACACCACCTCCTGAGTACTAGGATGACAGGTATGTACCACTATACCTAGCATATACATGCCTTATGTTATTAATATTCCTGAATTGCAGGAGATACAGGAATCAATAAATGGGCATCTCGGGGGAATTGAGAACTACAGCTGCCTACCTAGCACTAACATTTTAACCTATAGGCATGAGCTTCTTCGTGCCATTAATTATATATGGGAGGTGACTACCGTTGAGAAGTTCATTTTACAATCAGAATTTGTTTTCCAGCATATAGCATCCCTAAGACTTTTAGGAAGAACAGTTTGTTCTCTCTTCCAAGTTACTTTTACTCAAGCAGAATGTATGAAGTGTCTGATACTCTGCTTGACAGAACAGTTGTACAAAGGAAATCCACCTTCCATAAGGGGTTAGACTTGGGAAGGCAGGCTGGAGGAGCCTCTTGTCAACAGACTGTTTAGCCATACTCCTTCCCCTTGGCAATCTGATTGTGGCTGTTGCTGAAGTTCCTGGAAAAGAAGAGTGAAGTAGACGTGTCAAGGGACTCACCTATTTTTCCAGTTCTGAGTTCCAGTGTCTTTCTTGTTTTCAGGCTGAGGAAAGAGAAACAATAGTGAAAAGTTAAATGAGGAAGTTCAGTCATGCCAATAAAATTAAGCTTACTCTTAGCATATCTATTAAGGAAATGCTCTTTGTTTACCTGAAGATAACGGTGTAGTTTAGTGTCCATGGCTGCTTGGTGTTATGAAAAGATGTAATATCCCATTGGTAGACAAGATTATGCTAAGTGGTGCTTTTGGTTTTTGTTGCCATTTAATTCTCAGTTTGGCATCTTTTTCTATGCCTAGAAAGACTAAAGGAGAAATACTGTTTAGGGGAATTTTGGCAGCAGGGTTTGCTACCACCTTTTCCATTGTTTTTCCCCAATTTATTTACTTATTTAATCTTCAATGTTGGCACTCAATTCAGGGCCTAGTACATCTAGGTAAACACTCTATCATTGAGCCAAATTCCTAGCCCCAAATATATACGTAAAGCTATTAGACGTTTTAATCTGCCTTTTTTTGTTTGTTAAAAATATATAGGGCTGGAGAAATGGCTCAGCAATTAAGAGCACTAGGTGTTCTTCTAGAGGACTTAGGTTCAATTCCTAGCACCCACATGGCAATTCACAATTATATATAACTCTAGTTCCAGGGGATCCATGGCACCAGGATGTATATGTGTGCAGGCATAATACCTATACACATCAAATAAAAATAAATCTTTAAAAAAAGAAATAAGGGCCTATTTCAAGAGGAAAAAATTATTAACAAAGTTTGAATTTATAGTTTACATAAGAACTATATGTCAAATACTGTGTTTTGTATGTCGTATACCATATTTTTATCTTAATTTACTCCCACTCTTCCTGTTTCTATTCCCTACCTTTATATTCCCCCAACTTTGTATCTTTTGTTGTTCTTTGCATTTTGAGACACTATTTCTTTGTATATCCTTGGATGTCCTGGAACTAGCTCTGTAGACTAGACTGGCCTTGAACTCACAGAGATCCGACTCCTGAATACTAGGAGTGCTGTATACTGCCAATTTTTTCTTTCTAAATAACCCATTGAATATAATTTGTGCTGCCCATATACTCCTACACGTGTGGGGCCATCCGCTGAGTCTGGTGCACCTACCAAGCACTATACCCTTAAAGAAAATTGAGTCTTTATCTCACAGAAGCTGTCAGCAGTCCATGACTCCTTGGTAATTAGGGGTTGGTTTGTAAACCCCTTTTCCCTTCATGCTAGAATGTTGATTGGCTTGTTTATAAGTCTTGTGCAGTCACCCACAGCTGTTGTGAGTTCATGAGTGCAGTAGTTCTGTAATGTCCAGAAGACACTGTTTTGCTGTTGTCCTCTCTGGCCACTTATTTAAATCTCGCCCCCCCCCACCCCCTTCCTTGATGGTCTTTGTATCTTGGCAGGGGGTATAGTATAGATGTTCTATTTGTGACTGAACACTTCACTGACACATATTCTCTCCACTTTGACCCCTTGCAAGTTTCTGTATAACCCTCCAGTGCACAAAGAAATTTTTCTAATGAGATGTGAGATGTACACCAATCTATGTCTATGGGTACAGACATAGGAATTTAGAGGGCGGTTTAATACTATGTCCATTTAGCTGAGAAATAGTAATAGGGGCCCTTGGGGCCTGTGAGTTGTTGGCCAGGTTTACAGTATCATGTATGTGTTTCCTCCTATGGACTGAACTTTTTTTTTTTTTTAAGATTTATTTATTATATGTAAGTACACTGTAGCTGTCTTCAGACACACCAGAAGAGAGCACCAGAAGAGAGATGGTTGTGAGCCACCATGTGGTTGCTGGGATTTGAACTCAGCACCTCTGGAAGAGCAGTCAGTGTTCTTAACCACTGAGCCATCTCTCTAGCCCCTATGGACTGAACCTTAAGTGCAATCAGGAAGTGATTGGTAACCTTAGAGCATCCTTGCCACTGTAGCACCAATGGCACATCTTGCCATGCCTTTTTAATTGTAGATCAATAGGCTTGTGGCTAATTAAAGCTGTTGATTACTTCTCCCACCCCCACCCCCACACAGCAGAAAATATAGTACCTTCTAGTACCTTGAAAGCTAGCCAGCAGGGGAAGGGAGTTTTCTAGCCAATACCAATTTTATTTCTCTAATGTTCTGTGACCAGTGTATGTAGTGTCTTTATCAGTAGGGCCTCACATTCAGTTATGGTGGGCCTGAATTATTCTCTGATCAACTCAAGAGGAGGTATCCAATACCTGACAATGGATTTTGTATTTGGCAACCTGTGGCTTCTTTGATGAGCATAATTTGCTCTATAGCGTAAATCCAATTACTTATTTGAATTAAAAGAGAGAGAGAGAAAGAGAGAAGAAGAAGGAGGGGGAGGAAGAGGAGGAGGAGGAAGAGGGAGAGGAGGAGGAGGAGAGAATGAATGAATATGAATGTGCTTCCATATGTCTTTTTCAAAGGTCCTTAATGTTAGTTATCCCTCCCCAGCCCTATTCCTTGTCTTACTCTCTAGTACCCCTCCCACCTTACACCTCCCTCCCCATTATTCCCCCTTACTTCTTCATATTGCCTGTGTTCTGCTATCCCCCCCCTCTTTTAAGATCTTTTTCTAATTCTAGCACTTGGGAGGCAGAGGCAGGCGGATTTCTGAGTTCAAGGCCAGCCTAGTCTACAGAGCGAGTTCCAGGACAGCCAGGGCTATACAGAGAAACCCTGTCTCGAAAAACCAAAAAAGAAAAGACAAAAATGGAAAGAAAAAAAAAAAGATCTTTTTCCCCCTCTCCATCAATAATTTCTTTCTAGCTTCCTGGATTCTCAGGTATTCCAAACAAATCTAGATATTCAAAGCTAAGATCCATATGTGAGAACATGGAACATTTCTGGGTTTGAGTTTCTTCAGAGTATAATGTTTCTAAGCTCCATTAATTTACATGGAAGTTTTGTGATTTCTTTTTTTTTTCTTTTAAAGATTTATTTTATATATATGAGTACACTAACTGTCTTTAGACACACCAGAAGAGGGCATCACATCCCATTACATATGGTTGTAAGCCACCATATGGTTGCTGGGAATTGATCTCAGGACCTTTGGAAGAGCAGTTAGTGATTGATCTCAATTGCTGAGCTATCTGTCCAACCCAATTTCATTTTTCTTTACAGCTGAATAAAATTCCACTTTATGTAGGTACCACATTTTCATTATCAGTTCATCAGATAATGAGCATCTAAGCCTGTCCTAACTATTATGAATAGAACAGTGATAAATATGAATGAAAAGGTGTCTCTGTAGTAGGAAAAGAGAGTCCTTTGGGTATATGCCCAGGAGTGGTATGCCTGTATATGGTAGGTCTATTTGAAGGGTTTTTTTTTTTTGTTGTTTTTTTTTTTTTGAGGAACCTTCCATACTGATTTCCATAATGGCTATACCAGTTTCCACTTCCAGTAATAGTACATTCATAAGACTCCCCATCCCCCATTTCCCTGCCAACGTTCGTTGTCTTTATTTTGTTTTATGAGACAGGATCTCATTGTATTATCCTGGCTGACCTGGAACTCATTCTGTAGACTAAGCTGGTCTTAAACTATGAGTTTCAACCTCTGCTTCTCCAGTGCTAGGATTAAAAATTTGGGCTACTGTGCTGAACTAATGTTTTTTTTTTCTTTCTTCCTTTTTAATATTTTTAAAGAATTATTTATTTATTTTTTTATTGAATATATTCTTCATTTACATTTCAAATATTATTCCCCTTACTGGTTTCCCCCTTCCCAGAAAACCCCCAACCCATCCTCCCACCACCTGCCTCCAAGAATATACTCCTCCACCCAACCCACTCCCATGCCCCCACACTGGAGCCTCTATTGAGCCTTCACAGGACCAAAGACCTCTCCTCCCACTGATGCTCGACAAGGCATTCCTCTGCCAATATTTTGACTGGAACCACATGTACCCATTGGTTGATGGCTTAGTCCCTGGGAGCCCTGGGTTGTCTGGTTGGCTGACATTGTCATTCTTAAAGAATTATTTATTTATTTTATGTCTATGAGTACACTGTAGTTGTCTTCAGACACACCAGAAGAGGGCATCAGATCCTATTGCATATGGTTTTGAGCCACCATGTGGTTGCTGAGAATTGAACCCAGGACCTCTGGAAGAGCAATCAGCTCTTAACTGCTGAGCCATCTCTCCAGACCTCAGCTAATGTTTTCTATCTTTATTTTTCTTAGAATTTAGTTTTATTTTATGTGTGTGAGTGTTTCATCTGCATGTATGTATATCCACCACATGCCTGCAGTGCCAAAGAGGTCAGAAGTGGGCATTGAATCCTCTGGAACTGGCATTATCTGTACTGTGGGTGCTGGAAACTGAACCCGGGTCCCCCTCAAGAGTAACAAATGCTTTTAACCAGTCTCATATTTCATTTTCTAATTATTAATCATTCTGACTGGCGTAAGATCAAATCTTAAGTAATTTTAATTTGCATTTCCCTGATGACTATTTGTGGTGAATTCTTTTAAAAATATTTCTTAGCACCAGGCTTGGTTAACCTATATACCCAAGCAACTATCACAATATGTTGCAGTAAGTGATTAGCACTACTCTAATTGTCCAGGCTGAAGCAGCACAAGTTCCTGATGCTCCAGATTCCTAAATGAAAGACACATACGTGGCTTTATATTTTAATATACTCTAAGCAACTCAATGGCAGGCCTGCTCCCAAACCTCCACATGGTTAGCACACTCTCCCCTCCAATATTCCTGAATTATTACTTACTAAAATCTATATTCCATCTTGGCTACCCCTGACCAGGCCTGTAGCCCTCCTAGGCCATGGTCCCTGACTCTTGCATATTGGTTGTCTGTCTGTCTGTCTCTCTGTCTCTCTGTCTCTCTGTCTCTCTCTCTCTTGCACTTCTCAGACCTGATATTTCTGCTTTCCCCTGCATGGTGGTTCTCCTTCTTCCCTCAGTCCCCTTTCCAAAAAATCCTAAACCCCTCTGTCTCTCTGCCCAGCCATTGGCTTCCTGCAACTTTTTTTTTTTTTTTAATAATCAAAGCCAGTTGGGGAGAGGGACCCTCAGCATCCTCCTATGTATGGAGTCTTCCATGTGGAATCTCATGCGATTTTGGGAACAGAATTAACATACTACAAGCATTAACCAAATCCACAGCATCAAGCTCCAGGACAGTGGCTGTAGTGGCACACAATTTTAATCCCAGACTCAGGAGGCGGAGGCAGTGGGATCATTGTAGATTCAAGCCCAGCCTGGTCTGCAGTCAGTTCAAGAATAGTTAAGGCTACACAAAGAAACTCGTGTTGAAAAAAACAAAAACCAAACCAAAATAACACACAAAAAAGTTTCATTATCCTATAAAATTCTTTCTTTAAACATTATTTGTTTATTTTGTGTATGAGTACACAGTTGCTCTTTTCAGACACAGCAGAAGAAGGCATCAGATCCCATTACAGATGGTCGTGAGCCACCATGTGGTTGCTGGGAATTGAACTCAGGACCTCTGAGAGAGCAGCCAGTGCTCTTAACCAATGAGCCATCTCTTTGTTGCCAGGGGTGGGGTGGAGTGGGGTGGGGTGGGGTGGGGGCCGGGCCCTCCCCATACAATTCTTGTTGAACCCATCTGTTCATCTCTACCTCTGGCCCTGGGCAACCACTGATTTGCTTTCTTTTGTTGTAGTTAGCTCTGTTTTTTTCTAGAGTTTCACATAAATGGAATCATACAATGCTTGCTTTTTTTGTGTGTGTCAGGCTCAGTAGATTGATTTTGAGATTTATACGTGGTCTATTTTGTTGGTTTTTTATTCTTTTATATTACCAGATAGTACTCTGTTGCAAAGACATACCGCATCTAAACCTTTTATTTACTGTTGTCCTGTATATGATCCATGAGTGTGGGCATGCATGTGCTACAGCTTTGTGGAGTGGCTTCTCTTTATGGAATGGGTTCTGGGTATCAAACTCAAAGATTGTCAGGCTTGTATGACAGCCATGTTTACCAACTAAACCATCTTCTAGACCTGCTTTTTGTTTTGTTTTGTTTTTTAATTCTAATATCTGTTAACATTTGGATTGTTTCTAGTTTTGAGCCATTATGAATTAAACTGCCATAAACATTTATATATACCTTTGAGTGGAAATATTTTCATTTCTCTTGTGTGAATTCCTAGAATTGGATTTTCTAGATCACGCAAAGCTCTATATTTAATTCCGTAAGAAACTGCTCTGTTTTCCTTGGTTAGATATTTAACACTTAACAAAGTCTTTGAAAGGTCCACTTTCTATCTTTGCCAAAAATATTTGATATTGTTGGTTTGGGAGTTTTTGTTTGTTTGGCTGGTTGTTTTGTTTTGGTTTTTTATTTTTTCAAGACGGGTTTCTCTGTGTAGCCCTGGCTATACTAGAATTTGCTCTGTAGACTAGGCTGGCCTTGAACTCAGAGATCTGCTTGCCTCTGCTCCCAGAATGCTAGGATTAAAGACATGAATCACCACTGCCCCAGCTGTTAATTTATGTTTTAGCTGTTCTAGCACTTTTTCATGTTGGTTTTAAGTCATATTTCCCTAATTAATGATTTTTCATGTGTGTATCTTGCTTGGTAAGTTAGATCTCTTGCCCATTTAAAAAACCAAGTTGTTATTAGTCAGAGCTCTCTGCGGAATCGGTAGCTCTACAACTGCTTTGTCCCAGCGATTCCAGTTATGTTTCTCCTTTCTTACCTGTGTTTCTTTGTTTTCCTGTGTCTAGGCAAACACTGTTCCACTCAGCCCTTTCCACAGCTTCTCTTAGTTTCTTTTGGATAGATTTGTTTACTTCATTTCATAACCCTTTTCAAAGTTTCCATTTGGGGAGGTGACTGTGCTAGGAACTAAACTATATATAGTTACCTTCTCAGGAATAAAAAATCAGCACTTTGCTGTTCTCTCTAACAAAGCAAGGACCACACCACAAAACACTGAAATTTTGTTCATTTATTTGCTTTTGTATATTCTCATATCTTTTTTACTTTCAAGCCCTATAAAATAAGTTTATTGTTTCTTTGTTGAGATCAAACCTTTCCCTGTATCCCCAGCTAGATTCAGACTTTTATCTTCCTGCTTCAGAGTTGCAGGTATGTCCTACTACTTCTGTCCCATTAGATACATTTCTTCCCATTTCACATTCTTCCTGTGATTGGTTTCTGACTGAATTCTTTAAAATTTATTTAGTGATTGATCTTTGATGAAAAATTTCTTTTCTTTTGTGTGTGTGTGTGTAAGCTAGAGGTTGATGCTGGGTTTGTTCTCTATCACTCTCTACCTTACTTTTTGAAACACAGTCTCAGTGACCCTGGAGCTTGCTCAGTGAATCTAGACTTGCTGGCCAGCTAGCCCCTCCATTCTTCTAGTGTTGTGATTACAGACCTTTGCTACTGGGCCAGCTTTTACATGAGTGCTGTAGATACAAACTCTGGGCCTCAAACTTCACTGAGCTATATTTCCAGCCTAAAACATTGGATTTTGTTTGAAAAAGGCTTTGTTTTACCTTATCTCCTAAAAAGTTGTGTTTGTTGGTAACAGAATTCTAAGTTTTCTATAGCTACTTAAGAACGGTTATTGTTGGAGTTCCCACTGTTGCTGAATAAAGTTAAATATCTTTTATTTCTTTTTTAAAAGCAACCCCCCACTCCCATGCTTTTTATGTTAAAAACAACAGCAAAACAAACAAACAAAATCAGGCTAATGAGATGGCTCAAAGGTAAAATTGCTTACTACCAAGCCTGAAACATGAATTCAATTCCCAGATCTCACAGGGTAGAAGGAAAAGAACCAACTTCTGCAAGTTGTCCTCTGATCTCTACAGATGTGCCATGACATGTATATTTTGTTCAGAATGAATGAATAAATAAATGTAAGGAAAAAACCAAAACCTTTGGATTTAGTGGTTGTCTGGGTTTGAATTTTATTTTCTAGCTGGGAATTTGATGGGTTTCACGTGTCTTTAAGTTTTTTTCCTGTAAATCTTAGGAAATTCTTAGTCCTTCCCTACCCAATACTGCATCTCCCATGCTTTCTCTAATTAGACATATGTTACACTTTCATTGTCTTTGAAATTTTTTAAGTGCCCTACACCTGTGTGTGTGTGTGTGTGTGTGTGTGTGTGTGTGTGTATGCTGCTGCATTCCAGATAGTTTCCTTGACACTTTTTTCTAGTTTATCAAACTTTCACTTAACTATATTTAATCTACTGCTAAATATGCTCCATTGAGAGTTTTATTTTGTACATTTTTATCTTTAGCCTTTTGTTATATGCTTTGATTGTTTTGTATAATTTCTTGTTCTCTGAGCACTTATAAGCTTATCTTTTATTTCTTTGAAATATATTAAACATACTTACTTTAGATACTAAGATATGAAATGGGCGCTTTAGATGCAACCTTGTGGAACTTCATCTTTATGCCACACATTTAACTTCTCTTGTTTCTGTGCTTACAAAGTTTTGGAAACCAAAGTTTAATTCCATATAGTAACATATTTCCTGACGCCCAAGATTATATGGCCATACTACCTTTATTTAATCTTTAAAAGAGTCTGTTTTAGGACAAGCAAGATGGCTCTTCAGATTAGACAATCATTATCAAGCCCAACAGCCCAGCTTTAACCCTCAGGCCCCATGTAGATGGTGAAAGGAGAGAACTAACTCCCCAAGATTGTCCTCTGAACCGCAGACCTCCCCTAACTAACACACACAACATAAATCAATGTCATAAATTCTTTTTTTCTTAGGGTATGTTTCAAGACAGAGTTTCTCCATGTAGCTCTGGCTATCTGTAACTCACTCTGTAGACCAGGCTGGCCTCAAACTCAAGAGATCCATCTGTCTGTGTTCCAAGTGGTGGGGTTAATGGTGTGTTCCACCATGCCAGCCGTCATCAGTGCTTTAAGATTTTGAAAGTGCGTTTTCCTGAATAGTTTGTTGTGTTTCTGAGAGAGTGGTTCTGTTTGTTTAGTTTACCAGAAAAAAATGTTGTGGTTCCTTTTTCTTTTCCCCTCCCTCCCTCCCTCCCTCCCTCCCTCCCTCCCTCCCTCCCTCCCTCCCTCCCTCTCTTTCTTTTATTATTTTATCACAAGTCCTGACCATAGCACAGATTGGTCAAGAACTCAAGTCAGTCTCCTGAGTGTTG
Organism: Tokudaia tokunoshimensis; assembly: GCA_036184795.1. Taxonomy (NCBI): domain Eukaryota; kingdom Metazoa; phylum Chordata; class Mammalia; order Rodentia; family Muridae; genus Tokudaia; species Tokudaia tokunoshimensis. The sequence goes on along the minus strand of BTHU01000010.1, from coordinate 46,619,240 downwards.
GGATGATAGGCATCAAGTCTATACCTTGCTCTTTTTTGTTTAACATCAGTGTGACTAGAGCACACATATGCAGAGAGGCAAGGACATTTAGTTTCCTCTGTCCTTTTTCAGTTTCTGCCCATTTATATTCTTGTGTTATGGCAGATGAAATGATTAGGTTCATAATTGTCAGTTTTCCCCATAAGTGTTTGGTGTGCAGAGCTAATTGGGTGAGAGAAAAAGGTACTGAATAGAAAGAAAGGGAGAAGAGAAACTTGTAGCTGAAGTGATGGATATCATTTATTTCCAAGAGAGTGTGAGCTAGTGATCTGGAAAAGAGGGCTCTCTTGTTTCAGTCACATTACATTATATATCTGGTGAACCCTATTGGCCCATAAAATCCTTTCCATTAGTCAGGGTACTCTGTGCTTTTGTTCTTGACTGCTGCTGTTCTTAGAGCTGTTTGGTTACTTGCATGTCTCAATTTCCTCTTTAGAAGGCAGACAGTCATATGTTTTGGAATGTATTTACAGTAATTGGAGCTTTTTTAGCTTGGTTAAGTCCTCCCTTCAGATCTAAGACTCCCCATTTTAAAGCTTATGTTCAGAAAATGTCCGTGTGACCCCCAAGTGCCAGCCCCAGATGCAGCAGTTGACACGCTGCTGGGAGTCCGACTGCTGGGAGTCCAGCTTTCCAAAATCCAGACACGTGCTGCTCACACTTTGGCTTCTGAGGGAAGGAGCAGTGGTTAAAAGAGAGGAGGGGTTGGCAGGAGGCCGTGGGGGAAAAGATCTCATAATGCCTGCCCAAGACCGAAGGCTGTATCGGCTTTCTTCCTCTCTTCTCCAGCTGGCTTTGGTAGGGTAGAGTAAATCGCCATAGAGTGATTATGAGCTGAATTCGCTGGAGACTTCGATGAGACATCTGTGACATCACCTTGTTATCACTGTCTGTTCTGCGTAACCTCTTTTCACCTCTCCCCTGAGAGAGGGTGATGCCCAGAATTAATGTCAGGGCAGTGAGCACAGGAAAATGTGTGGTAACTTATTTTTGAGATGCCTGTTAAAAGTATACACTCAGGTCATTGCCACATTTCTTCAAGACTCCTCAGTAGAAGAAAAACCTTCTGTGCACACATGGCCTCATTATCCATTGTGGTTAAATCTTCAAGTGTGGGAGAGAGAAAAATCTAGAAAGTTTTGAAACCTTTTAAAAAAATATTTTTATCTACACATTTTATTTTATGCATGAGTACTTTTGCCTGTATATATGTATGTATGTATGTATGTATGTATGTATGTATGTGCACTATTTGTGTTCCTGGTGTAGGTGTAGGTCAGAATAAGGCATCAGACCTTCTGGAACAGGAGATGACTGTGAGTCACAATGTGGATGCTGGGAACAGAACTCAGATCCCCTGGAAGAGTAGCTTTCCAGCCCAGTTTTGAAATTTTTTTTATTGAGTATTTTCTTTATTTGCATTTCAAATGTTATCCCCTTTCCTGGTCCCCCCCCTGCCCCTCCCCTCTCCCTCTGTTTTTATGAGGGTACTCCCCCACCCACCCACTCACTCACTCCTGCCTCTCTGCCCTGGCATTCCCCTACACTGGGGCATTGAAGCTTCCCAGGACCTCTCCTTCCATTGATAACCGACAGGGCCGTCCTCTGCTACATATGCAGCTGGACCCATGGGTCCCTCCATGTGTACTTGTTGGTTGGTGGTTTAGTCCCTGGGAGCTCTGGAAGGTCTCGTTGGTTGATATTGTTCTTCTTCCTATGGGGTTGCAAACCCCTTTAGCTCCTTCAGTCCTTTCTCTAACTCCTCCATTGGGGACCCCGTGCTCAGTCCAATGGTTGGCTGCAAACATCTGCCTCTGTATTTATTAGGCTCTGGTAGAACATACCATGTATGTTCTTTTGTGATTGGGTTACCTCACTCAGGATGACATTTTCTAGTTCTATCCATTTGCCTAATAATTTCATGAAGTCATTGTTTCTAATAGCTGAGTAGTACTCTATTGTATAAGTGTACCACATTTTCTGTATCCATTCCTCTGTCAAAGGATATCTGGGTTCTTTCCAGCTTCTGACTATTCTGACTATTCCTTCTTCTTGAGCTTCATGTGGTGTGTGAATTGTATCTTGGGTATTCCGAGCTTTTGGGCTAATATCCACTTATCAGTGAGTGTATACCATGTATGGTAGAGCCTCTCAGGAGACAACTATATCAGTCTCCTGTCAGCAAGCACTTCTTGGCATCCATAGTAGTGTCTGGATTTGGTGACTCTATATGGGATGGATCCCCAGGTGGGGCAGTCTCTGGATGGCCTTTCCTTCAGTCTCTGCTCCACACTTGTCTCCATATTTCTTCCCATGAGTACTTTGTTCCCCCTAAGAAGACCTTCCATTTAAGATTGAAGGCTCCAGTCTCTCACTTATCACTCTCTGCATATTGTCCAGTTGTGGGTCTCTTTTTTAATAACTATGTACTGCAAAAAAGCTGTTTCTCTGATAAGGGTTGAGCAAAGCACTGATCTGTGGGTATAGTAATATATTGTTATGAGTCATTATATGGCTACTTTCCATTAGCAGAATAATAAATAGTATTAGGCTTTCTTCTAGGTCCATAACCTAGCAGTCTCAGGTTATTGGCTACATTAGCGGTGTCAGATATGGGTTTCATGTCATGGAGTGGGCTTTAAATCCAATTTTTAAAAAAGTACTTGGTTACTCCTGTAATAGTGTATCTTGCAGGCAAGTAGCTATTGTAAGTTATAGGGTTTGTAATTGGATAATAACCTTTCTCTTTTGGGATTGTGGAGAATACCTTCCAGCACCATGAATGCTACCTAGATAGTAGGGCTAAAGCTTCTAGTTGAACATTAGCTCAACTTCTCCGCGTTTGATGTCATAAGTGTCTTCAGCAATAGGGCCTTACTAACTAACAGGTTTTGGAGAGCAACCAATAACCTTAGCAATAGTCGTCATATTTAATAGGAGCTCCTTTGGGCAACAACTCAGCGAGATGCAGCCCATACTAGACACTGGAGGTTTTGTTGGTGGCATCAGATGTGTAGTTCGGTCATTGATTCCCCCATTATGTGGTGACTTCTTTAAATTTCTTTAATGCATGCATATATTTAAAGAAGTTTCTACAGCGATAGGTTTATATGTTTCTTCAGAAAGCCTTTAGTGTTAGTTCCCTCTCCCTAATTCTTTACCTTGCTCTCCCCTCCCCCTCCCTATTTTAATCCTCTTATTCTAGTTTCCCCTTTATCACTCCCTTTCCTGGGAGACTCTCTCTGACCTCTGTGTCCCCCACCCCTACCCCCCAGGTACCTAACCTGTGGTTATTCTGATTGTAGTATACATATTAAAAGCTTAAAAGCTAACATCCAGGATTGGAGAGATGGCTCAGCGGTTATGAACACTGACTGCTCTTCAAAGGTCCTGAGTTCGATTCCCAGCAACCACATGGTGGCTCACAACCATCTGTAATGTGATCTGACACCCTCTTCTGGTGTGTCTGAAGACAGCTACAGTGTACTCATATACATTAAATCAATCAATCAATCAATCAATCAATCTTTTAAAAAAGCTAATCCACATATAAGAGAAAACACGCAATATTTGCCTTTTGGATCTGGGTTTCCTCACTCGGGATGGTTTTAGTTTTTGTTTTCCTACCTCTATCCATTTATCTTTGAATTTTATCTTTCTTAGCAGCTGAATAATATTCCATTGTTTAAATGTACCACATCTTATTATCCATTTGCCAGTTGGTAAACATCTAGGCTGTTTCCAATGTCTGGCTATTATGAAAAGAGTAGCCATAAACATGGATAAGCAAGTATCAGTACAGTAGGGTATAGAGTCCTTTGGGTATGTGCCCAAGAGCCATAGAGCTGGATCTTGTAGTGGATGGGCTCCCAGCTTCCTGAGGAGCCTCTCAGTGATTTCCATAGTGGCTGTTGGCTTTTTGAAACAGGGTCTCACTCATATCATCATGCCTTCCTCTCTCACATCATGAAATTCCAGATGTAAGCTACTACATCCAATACATTTTTAGACATTTAGTTGTTGGGTTAAAAAATTTGAAGTCAGCCGGGTGGTGGTGGTGCACGCCTTTAATCCCAGCACTTGGGAGGCAGAGGCAGGAGGATTTCTGAGTTCGAGGCCAGCCTGGTCTACAAAGTGAGTTCCAGGACAGTCAGGGCTACACAGAGAAACCCTGTCTCGAAAAACCAAAAAAAAAAAAAATTGAAGTCTATCAACATTTCTGATATATGATGCTAGATTACTTTCTTAGAAGCAATACTAGTTTAACTCTTTTGGAGGATGCAATAGTAGAGTATGACCCTAGGGCCTTTTATGTGTTAAGTATAATTTAAACTACAACTTAAGTTATATAACTTGCAACTTAAGTTATACTTAACACATAAAAGTTGTAGTAAGTAGGGGGCTGGAGAGATGGCTCAGTGGTTCAGAGCACTGGTTGTTCTTCCAGAGGTCCTGAGTTCAATTCCTAAGAACCACATGGTGGGTCACAACCATCTGTAATGAGATCTAATGCCTTCTTCTGGTGTGTAGTTGTACATGCAGATAAAGCACTCATACACAAAATAATTAAATAAATCTTTAAAGAAAAAGTTGTAGTAAGTAAATTATAAATTGTGTAAGTATACTATAAGTTATAGTAAATATACTATTGAACAACATTCCTAGCCCTTTTCAAAAGTTTTGTTTCTGTAACTTGCCCAGCTTGACCTAGAACTTGTGATTGATTCTCTTGCCTGAGTTTCCTGAGTAGCTGGGATTACAGATTGTACTATCATACCTGGCCAGAAAGAAATAGATGCTAAGACAGCATATGAGCATTTTTAAAGACAGCAAACCAAATTCATAGCTGTGGTAATAATAGATATAACAATGTTACTCTATATATATCAATAATAGATATATATTGTCAAGACCCATAAATGAAAACAAACATAATGTACAAAAGTGAACATAAATATAAACTACATATTTGAGGTGTTATGTCTACTAAAAGTGAATACACATAATCACTTTGGTGTAGGTGTTTGATAGTGGAGGAGATTGTAGGAAGGGAAAATGGATAATATGGGAAGTTTCTATATCTTGTATTCAATTTTGCTATGAACTAGAAACTAACATAAGTTCTAACTTAAAGAAAGGATAAGTTTTCCTATATTTTGTTTCAACAAATATATGAAGGCCTACATTAGAAAAACACCATAAAAATTAAAACACTCACTGTCCATAAGAAAGTAGTCTTTGAGCCGGGTGGAGGCAGCACACACCTTTGATCTCACCACATGGGAGACAGAGGCAGGTGGATCTCTGAGTTTAAGGTCAGCCTGGTCCCAAGAGTTCCAGGACAGCCACCGGTTACATAGAGAAACCTTGTTGAGAGAGAGAAAGGTGGGGGAGGGGAGGGAAGATTCATTTTTACTTTTTGAGAGGAGGCTGATCTCTTGCAGTTTTGGCTGGGCCCCAATGCTGTGTAACTGAGGTGAGGTCTAAGCCAGTATGCCTAGTTTTGTGAAGTGCTGGGGACTAAGCTGCATGCCTGTTAGACATGCACTCTATACTGACTGATCTACACTTCCAGAACCAGTATATACTTTTTTGTTTTGTTTTCGTGACAGGGTCTTATGTTTCCCTGGCTGCCTGGCCTTCTCTGTGTAAAGGAGGATGACCTTAGTCTCCTGAGGTTTGCTCTTGCTTTGAGCTGTCCTGGGGATTGAACTCGGGGCCTCATGCATACTAGGCAAGCACTCTAACAAATAAGTTACATTTGCTCCCAGTTTATATTTTATGTTATTTTATTGTAATTTATTTTCTCTGTGAGTGCTTTGCCTGCATATGGATGTGCATAATGTAATAGGGTTCCCTAGCACTGGGGGCAAGGATGATTGTGAGCTGCCGCGGATTCTGGAACAGTGCTCTTCACTAAGCCATTTCAGACCTCAGTTTTACATTTTTTTTTTTTTTTTTTTTGGTTTTTTCCAGACAGGGTTTCTCTGTGTAGCCCTGGCTATCCTGGAACTCACTCTGTAGACCAGGCTGGCCTCGAACTCAGAAATCCACCTGCCTCTGCCTCCCAAGTGCTGGGATTAAAGGCGTGCGCCACCACCGCCCGGCTCAGTTTTACATTTTTAACAGCAATGTTTAAGGATGTCCAAAAAGGACTTCTTTTCTTCTCTCTCCTTTCTCCTCTCTCCTCTCTCTCCTCTCTCCTCTCTCCTCTCCTTTCTCTCCTCTCTCCTCTCTCTCCTTTCTCCCCTCTCCCCTCTCTCTCCCCTCTCCCCTCTCTCCTCTCTCTCCTCTCTCCTCTCTCTCCTTTCTCCCCTCTCCTCTCTCCCCTCTCCTCTCTCCCCTCTCTCCTCTCTCTCCTCTCTCTCCTCTCTCCTCTCTCCCCTCTCCTCTCTCTCCTCTCCTCTCTCTCCTCTTTCCTCTCTCTCCTCTCTCCTCTCCCCCCCCCCTTCTCTCTCTCAACAAGGTTTCTCTATGTAACCGGTGGCTGTCCTGGAACTCTTGGGACCAGGCTGACCTCAAACTCAGAGATCCACCTGCCTCTGTCTCCCATGTGGTGAGATCAAAGGTGTGTGCTGCCTCCACCCGGCTCAAAGACTACTTTCTTATGGACAGTGAGCGTTTTAATTTTTATGGTGTTTTTCTAATGTAGGCCGTCATATATTTGTTGAAGCAAAATATAGGAAAATTTATCCTTTCTTTAAGTCAGAACTTATGTTAGTTTCTAGTTCATAGCAAAATTGAATACAAGATATAGAAACTTCCCATATTATCCATTTTCCCTTCCTACAATCTCCTCCACTATCAAACACCTACACCAAAGTGATTATGTGTATTCACTTTTAGTAGACATAACACCTCAAATATGTAGTTTATATTTATGTTCACTTTTGTACATTTTATGTTTGTTTTCATTTATGGGTCTTGACATATATACAGTGACAATATATATCTATTATTGACATATATACAGTGACATTATATATCTAGTATTACCACGGCTATGACTTTGTTTTGCTGTCTTTAAAAATGCTCATATGCTATCTTAGCATCTATTTCTTTCTTTTGTCTCCTAGGCAATCACTAATCTTTTTACCATATATATCTATCATTTCCATATAGTCATATAGTTGGAATCATGGACTATGACCCTTTCATGCTGTCTTCTTTCAGTTGCTAATATGCACTCATGTTTGGTTTGGTTTTGTTTGAGACAGGGTCACACTATGTAGTCTTGGTTGGCCTGGAACTCACTTATGTAAAACAGGCTGGTCTTGAAGTCATAGAGATCTGCCTGTCTCTGTCTCTTGAGTGCTGGGATTAAATTTGTGAACTACCATGTTTGGCTATGTAATTGTTTTGCTTGCTTATACCATGTGTGTACCTAGGTGCCTATGGAGGTCAAAAGAGGGTTATTGTATTCCTTGGATCCCCCATGTTTGATCTGGGAATCAAACCTGGGCCCCCTGCAAGAGGAACAAGTACTCTTAACCACTGAGTCTTCTCTCCAGCCCATGATGAATATTCTGCTATCCTACAGTTTATTAATTTACATTACTGGAATGCATCTTGATTGTTTCCAAGTACTGGCAGTTCTAAGTATGATTGTTTAAAACATCCATATACAGGTTATTATTGCAGACCTAAATTTTTTTACTATTTGATTGGATATTTGGCAACCTGATAGCTGGTCCATATATTTAGAGTATCTTATTGTTTTGGGATCTTTTGAGTGGGGTGTGTGTGTGTGTGTGTGTGTGTGTGTGTGAGAGGCTAGACATGGACAGTGGGTGTGTTATTTTGTGACACTCTGACTTACTACTCTGAGATGGGATCTTTCAGTGAATGAGAAGCTCTCCATTTTTGCAAGAGCTCAGATTGTCCCTGCCCCTGAATGCTGGGGTTACAGGCATGACAACTTTGTCCAGTGATTTATGTGGTTGCTGGAGATTTGAGCTCGGGTCCTCATGCTTGCAGAGTTAAAGGTCTTACCTACTGAGTCATCTATCTCTCCACTCTAGTTTTGTTGAGACAGTGTCTCACTGTAGCTCACGCTGGCCTTGAAAACTTGATCCTCCTGCTTCAGCAGTCTGGAGTGCTGAGACACGTAATTACCATGCCCAGCAGACACTACATTTTGTAAGAAACTGCCAAGCTGCCTTCAAACCTGTCTTATTGTAAATTACATTTTGTTGACTATTAGGAAGAATGACATTTTTCCCCAGTTTTATTAACCATTAAAGGTTCTATATATAGTCTTATATATAGCCTAGTAGATTTTACATCAGTTTATTTGAGGAGATAGTAAATATAACAAGTACTTGCTGTATTCATTGGTAGTGTTTTTTATTATTATGGGGGGAGTGTGTGACCTATTGATGCAGAGGTCAGAGGACAACTTTGGAATGGGCTCTGTCCTTCCACTTTCATGTGGGTCCTAGGAATTAAACAGGTGGCCAGGCTTGCAATACAAGAACCTTTACCCTCTGAGCCATCTTTGCTGGCCTCAAATTGGTAATTCCTTGTTTGTATTTGAGTTTTTAAAATTATTTACTACTACCTCCAGCATGATTACAGAGACAGATGAACTAGAGTGGTGGAGTAATGAAGAAAAGATACACATACAGACACATGTACAGGAAAGCTGAGGTCAGGTGGTCCTAGATATTTCTGATGGAGAAATCATAGCACCTAGAAGTTATTTTGCATATATAGATTTGAATGGGGAGGTTGGGTTATTACATACAGTTGAACAAGGAGGCAAAGCCATTACATGTAGATAAGCAAGGAGGCAGGGATTATGGTATACAAATGGATCAAGGAGACATGTTTAGCCAATCTCGGTAGGAACAATCTGTATAGGTAGGGGAATAGTCATCAGGCTGTAAACATCACAGGAGGGGAGCTATGGTGGACACTTTCCTGCAGTATCTGCCTTCAGACCCCTGAGGAAGACTTTGCATTTCCCTCTGACCCTCACCTTCAGCTCCTGCCCTTGGGAGTGGGGGAAATTTACAATATTCTGATTAGTCTGAGGTCTTTGACATAGCCAGTTCATGTCAACAATACACATTCTTAGGATTTCTTCTACTCTCTACAATTTATTTATTTATTTTTATATCTGTGAATATATATGCAAGTGTGGGAACCAGAAGATACTGGGTCCTCAGAGGTGGAGTTACAGGAGTTTGTGGGTCACCTGGTTTGTTATGTAGTGTTGGGATCTTAGATCCAGTTTCACGTTTACCAGTGCTCTTTAACCCAGTCTGATCTGTGGTGGGACTGGAGCAGATCTTCTTGCCTTAGTAATATCTGTTCTCAGCATTTTGACCTTCCTCTTGGCCCCTAAAGACAGAAGTGTGTTACAAGGGAGGGAAACACCTCTACATCTGTGTGCTAGTCCTTTAAGAGAAAGCCTAGCGGAAGTGATGTGCAGAGAACATCTGCACTTGGGGCTGAGTGGAGAAAGCGAGATGCGCTGCAGCTGGTGTAAGGCCCTGGCAGACTGAGGCGCTGCTGTCTGTTGGGGTTTACTTCTGTCTACGTTGAAACATGGCTTAGGAGGGGGTTGGTGGCCTGCTGCCAGCCTCAGTTAGCCTGCCCTCCTCTTTCCTCCTCACCCCCTTCCCCCAGCCTCCCCTCCCTCATGCTTTAAAGTCACATTTCCAGGCCAGACGTAGAATTAATCTCTGGGCACTTCACATTGCTGGCAGCTGAAAGCAGGATGTGGGATTTTTTTTTCCTTTCTTTCTTTCTTTTTTTTTCTCTCTCTTTCTCTCTGTGTCTTGGCTGACTTTTTTACCTCTCGAAGAATTTGGAAGGCCGTGAGATTCCCGCCCCCCCCCAAGTACTGTGGAGTTTTTCAGCTCGCTGATCACCCTGCTGCGGCTTCACCCTAATAGACTTCATATGTTGATGTAGTTGACATCAGTATCAAACTATTTTACATGTGATCTGGTGTATTTCCTGAGGAAATCTGCAAGATATTTATTAAGAACTAATAAAATAAACCTCTCCATGAGTTTTTAGGTAGTTTTCAATTTTTCATGTCTCTCTCGTTTCCTCTTATCAATGAGTTGCTATTTTCTCTCTCTACTCTGACCATTGCAAAAGGAAACAAAAATAAATGTTTTAAACTGTTCCTGAAGGGACAAGGAGAGAATAGTTCTACCATGATGTATCAGCCAGGGCTGTATTTTTAGTGCAGCATTGTAGAAACTAAAAATATCCTGTTATAGTGGATCCTTTTTATAGGTCTCTTTCGCTCTGTCTCGTTCTCTCTGTGTATGTGTGTGTTTATAATGTTGTAAGCACAAGTGCCTTTGTGCATCAGCAGCCGCTCTTCTCATTACAGCTGGACTCCATTAGTCCTTGAAAATTAATGTAATCCTAGTTAAGAAAAAAATTAATTACTCTACCAGAGCTGTGTTTCATCCAAAGCTAGTGTTAGCTCCCTAGCTGGCAGCTTAGTTTGAGAGGCTCCAGGGACCATGGAGTTGTGGCTTTGGTATCATAGCAGTTGCTGCTGTGTTTTTCCTGTTGAGAGCATTCCTCACTTCTTAAGGGTTACACATGTGGCATGCAGAGTGACTGCAGACCCCTCTGCCTCTGTGAATTACTGTTCCCGTCTGGTCATCCCCAGAAGGAATGGCCACCACAGGCTTAACTCACCTGCCTTTGCAGGTTTTCTTCCTGGGTTTCTTTATGACAGAGTTGTTTTCTCATGTGGCCTGCAGAAGAAAAAACCTTTGTGAAAGTCTAAGAGATAGGCAAGATCTGCCAAGGAGGAGTCTGTGTGGATGAGTAAGAATGACAGTCACAGGCTGAAGAAGTGGCTCAGTGGTGGATCACTTGCCTAATATGCATGAGGCCCTAGGTTCAGTACCTTGTGTTGTTTTTTAAAAAAAAAAAACTCAAAATAAGGATGACAGTCATGATTTGTTAAAGGTTTGGGCAAGTTTGTTTAACGCATACCTTTTATTATAAATGAGCATGTTAGAGTTGACTGCCAGTTTCTAATCAGACTTCTCAGCACCAGCCCTGAGAAGGGATGGACTGGCTCATCCTGTGAGTACTGTTTCCAGCATTGTGATCAGCATTCTTGGATGCAGTATGGGGCACGGTCCAGAACTGGCTGTAGTCTGCTTGCCTTCACAACATAGATCTTGTATAGTTGCCTGCTTCTGATGACCTTTGTTTTGCCTCTTTGGGGACCTGGTAGGGTTTGGGGCATAGAGAAGAAGATGTGTTGTTTGTTTCCTTACTGGTCAGACTCCAGGTCCTGTGCTAAGTGATCGGGCAGGATCCATCTGTCTTGGACTACACTTTTCTTTTTGTGTGGAGCTTGGACATAAGCAGCTTAGGCCTGGATAAGTCATGCCAGGCCTCCCAAAGTGCCACTATGGCATGAGTTTTTGTGGAACTGGTCAGAACAAAAACAGGGTTAGTGCCCTTTTGTTTCTTTTGGGCATGGGCTCTTGAGGCTTGTATCGGGACCTAATGTTCTTTCCTGCTGCTAACTGTAGGTCTTCTTTGGCTCCTCCTTCTTACCCTGTAGCTAACAACTGGTTGAGACTTCAGCTTCCGGTATTTGATCCCTAAGCACTGTTGTTCGGTAAAAGTAATAATTAGGCATTTTACACATGTATTTTATTAGTGAAGAGAGCTGGTGTGTGATGGGCTGTAATTCTAATGCAGTCAGTTTCCAGATTTAAAAAATATAAAACGAACAGTTTTTAACAGAGGCAATGGGCCTGTTATTTTAGAGTTCTCAGCTAAGCCGAAATCAGAGCAGCGTGGGACCTGTAGAGAGCTGTGCCGCTGAGAGGATACAAAGCCACGCTCCTTGTTGTTACAGTCCGTGCAGTGCCCGTCCTTGAGGGTGTTTGACGCTGGCATTGGAAAAAAGGAAACCTTGTTTTCCAAGAACTCTGCTCTCTCTCAGCTTGATAAGCATTTAAAAATAAAAGCTGCACAATTGAAATTGGCAGTGCATCCTCATTCTTTTGTCTCTCTGTTTATTTTTTTCCCTCATCCCTCAACATGTGTGCTACAGCCCATGGTTATTACACCCTCAAGAATGATGTCCTGGAACTCAGCGAGCTTGCACCAAGGTCTGCCCGCCCTACACTGTTTGAAGCTGGCCGAGGCGTGAGTGGCCTAGCACTGGGAAGCTGCAGATTAGCCCCAGCAGCCCCATCTGTGGCACATTTCCCCTGTCTCCTGGAGCTGTTGCCTGGAATTTTGAGTTCTAGAATCCCAATTGTCAGCTCAATCTTGTTAGTTTTTGTAGTTAACTTAATTGATTTGTTTACCTCTCCATTGGAGGAGCACAAAAAGAAAGTACTTTGGCACTGATAAGGAGCAGTTCTGTTCTTCCTTTCAATTCTTGTGAGCTAAGACTTCATATCAAAAAGCTACAGTGACTTAGGATAAAGAAAAAATTCTAGTTTGCTCAGAGAGCAGTCCTGTTTCTAAAAGATTACTAGTGCCACATTCTTCCATTTTCAGAACTATCTTGGTTTAGCTGATACAGTTTTATACTCTAGCTAGGGGAATTTAGGGGTGTTCGAGGGAACAAAGAATCCTCCGTAGAAACTGTGGTGTGTGTGTGTGTGTGTGTGTGTGTGTGTCTCTGTTCTACACATCGTATGCAGATTCCACTGGAGTCATACACATGTGACCTCAGCAAGAATTGCTTGATCAATAGCAGTGTGGGTGAGGACTGGATTTCCCATTTGAGTGGGTTCTGGTTAAAGCAATTTCCAAACAGCATGTCACTTGGTCTAGCATTTCTGGTTATCATTGCCACTTGGTTGAGTCAGAACCTGGAATGAGTTTGGTTGGGGTGTAGTTTCAGGTTTGCAAACTTCCTTCCTAGTTGATGCTAGCAGAGCATGAGTGCCTAATGTAACTGGATAGGGTGTTACTTCAGGTTAGGAGTCCTTGCATTTGCTGGCTGCTTAGACTGAACTTGGTATTACTGCTTCCCAAAGAATATTTTTGGTTTGAAAACTGAAGGTCAGCAGTTCGCAAGTGCTGAGCTTGAAGCCAACTCTGTGGTTTGTCTTATGCCACTGGGCCAGCAGCGCTGCAGTCCTGATCGATTGATCCTCAGCAATATGAAACCATGAACAGCAACTGCCAGACAAAACTCCATCTCACCCCATTCCCTTCTCCAACATGTCTTTCTGCCCAGGTCCCCTTTCTTTCTCCTCAATTGCTTGTCTTCTCCTTGGTTATATATTTTACTTTTGGGGATTTATCTTTTTCCATCTCTCTGTCTCTTTCCATAACAGTTTTTAATAATGTTTTAGTTAGTTCCAGCCTTTTCCCTGAATGGATCCCATTGGAAAATGCATTTGAAAGGAAACAGTTATACACTTCCCCTCCTTTGAAACTGTTTGGCACCTTTTCCAGTGCAGTAAACCATACAACATGTATTTTCAAAGTTTCCAAACACAGACATGCTGGCGTTAAATTTATGAAAAATATTTTACTCAGCTGTATGGTAACTGTGACTTTCAGAGATCCTGATCACATTTGAAAACTGGTGGTGACTTTTGAAACCTCAACAGGTTTTCAGATCTCTATAGGAAACATAGTCACACTGGCTCTTGAGAAGTCTATGGCACTTTGAGCTTTGGCCTTGATTTGCTTGCTGGGCAGGCCAAATTGAGGCAGATGTAGATGTGGGAATTCTCAGTCACACCCAGAAGAAAAAGGGAGAGTCAGTAAGCCACAGAAGGATATTGCGTTGCTGTGTTGGGCCTGGGGAACAGGAGAGCACTCCTCCTGTTGAGTGCAATCAAGGGGAGCAGTAAAGTAACCCTGACTGTGTGGCTCCGCCTTTGCGTCTGAGACTGGGTCTCTGGTGGCTAAAGCTGGCTTTGAGCTTGCTATATAGTCAAGGATGACCTTGAACTTCTAATTTTGTTGTTTCTGCCTCCTGGATGCTAGGATTACAGGCATGTGACACCAGGACCAGTTTTATTTTCTTTTCAAAGTCATTGATAAGAAGAGCTCATTATTGGCATTCAAAGCACACAATACTGCTAATGTTATAAATGCTTACCTTGCTTTCCCCTTTTAAACCTGTGGTTTAGTTAAAATTGTATTAGAGGCAGGTTTAGGTATTTGACTGAGGTTAGAGTTTGGTCAGTAAAGGCAGGGATTCTTCTCAAGGACCGGAGGAGTTGATTTAGATTCCTAGGAATACTGTTTAAGTAAGAAGCCTTTTAGAACAGGGTTCTCCAAATTGCTCAAACAGCTGCATCACATCTTGGCTCACATAGCTTTATGTACTACACCATTTTCAGCTTTTCTTTGCGTATCAGCCTAACAGGGATGAATTCTGCTTTAGAGCATTGAGATAAATTCTTCACTGCCTTCTTAGGCCAAAAGCAGCTTAAAACACCTTACAGAACCTGGGTATCCTGCAGGCCATTTTGTCCCACTCAGTCCAATTAACAAGAGTTTATGAAGGAATTGGGGGAGGGGAGAACATAATCAAATAAATACTCCTGTCTCTTCCTCTCCAAATGCTGGGATCACAGGATTGTAAAACTAGTTAAAACTACTCCCAAAGCAGAAGTAGGAAGATGATGAGTTGGAGACCAGTCATAGCTCCAGTGTGAGTTCAAGCCCAGGTGGGCAACTTAGTAAGACTTTGTTTCAAAATAAAAAGTAAAAAACGGAAGGCTGGAGAAATGGTTCAGAGGTTAAAAGCACTGGCTCCTCTTGGAGAGGACTTGGGTTCAATTCCCAGCACCTGCATGGTGCCACACAATTGTCTATAATTCCAGTTTCAGGGGATCCAACACCCTCACACAGATAAACATGCAGGCATAACACCAAAGTACATAAATAAATAAGTAAATAAATAAATAAATAGTTTTTGAAAAGTAAAAAGAGGCTATGGCTATATAACTCAGTGGTAATGTGTTTTTAGCATATATGGAACCTACTCTCTAGTATAGAAAAAATTCAGCAGTGTTTATAGGTTTCTATTGTTACTATTGACTGTATTAGCTTTCTATTATACCAGATACTAAGAAAGTCAGTTTAATGGAGACATTTATTTTAGCTGTCATTTCCACAGGCTTCAGTCCATGGTTGGCTGACATTGTCATTTTAGGGCCTGGAATGAGGTAGCACATGATAATAGGATGCAAATGCCAGAGCAAAGACTCATGGCTCAGGGGTAAAAGGAGAGAAGGAAGGGACCAAGGTGGGCATGTCCCCAGTGCAACTTCCCTTGAGGCTCCACCTTTTAAAGGTTCTCCTACCTTCTGATAGCACCAAGGTGAGGAATAGGTCCAAATGTAGATAGAACTGACAAATTTGCCCCCCAGAATACAAATTTGGAAGGCCTGTCAAAGGGGGAGTGTCCATTCTGGACTCCTTAGGTCAAGAGGCTTACCAGCGCCTTGCTGGGTTGCTAGTCGCTCTCATCTAGTGTTGCTTCCTCACTTTCTTCCTTGGCATCATTGCTTTGTTTAGCTGTTATTCTCCTGACCCTGTTTTCATTTTAAAGCTAGTAGTGAATTCTCTACTTTTAATCTTCTTAAAAGTTTATTTATTTTATGTATATGAGTATACTATATGCTTTCTTCAGACACTGGAGAAAAGGGCATCAAATCCTATTACAGATGGTTTTAAACCACCATGTGGTTGCTGGGAATTGAACTGAGGAACTGTGGAAGAGCAGCTAGTGCTCTTAACCTCTGAGCCATCTTTCCAGCCCCGAATTCTCTATCCCTACCATGTAGGTTC
Source organism: Tokudaia tokunoshimensis (assembly GCA_036184795.1). Lineage (NCBI taxonomy): Eukaryota > Metazoa > Chordata > Mammalia > Rodentia > Muridae > Tokudaia > Tokudaia tokunoshimensis. Next base: position 46,603,427 of record BTHU01000010.1, on the reverse strand, counting down.
AGGTCCTCAGGCTTGGTGGCAAAGTGTCCTTATCAACTAAGCTGTCTCAGCAGCCCATCTTTTTAATACTTTTATTAAAATATAATTAGTAGAAAAAAAATATAATTAGTATGTATTAGGCTAAATATATTTAATGTGCAGTTTAGTTGCTCATGTTGTTCTTGAACTTATGATCTTTCTGCCTCAACCTCCAGATTAGCTGGGATTATAGGCCTACATCATCACACCACCTTAGAATTTTATATAAATGGAATTTGATGCTGTATACTCTTTATATGATTATTTGAACATTCTTTGTGCTGTGGAATGATTAATTGCTTTTTCTTTATTGTTAACTAGTCTTCATTATATGGATATATTATTTTTACCCATTCACTTGCTGATAGACATTTCTTTTTTTTTCCCCATTGTTAGGAACAATGGTATATGCATTCCAGTGTAAGTCTTTGTATGGACATAGGCTTTCATTTCTCTGGGTCATTGCCTAAAAATGTGATAGCATGTTCATTTGGTATTTTTTATCCTTTTAGAAACCACAACTCTTTTCCAAACTGGTTGTATTATTTTATTTTTTCAACTAATTTTTTTATTTATTCACTTTACATCCCAATCAAAGCCTATTTTCCTCCCAGTCCCCAACTCATACAACCCCTCCTCCCCTCCCTACGTCCTTCTCCTCCTAGAAGGGGGAAGCCTCTCCTGGGTACCAACCCACACTGGCATATCAAGTCATTACAGGACTAGGCACATCCTGCCCCACTGAAGCCAGAGAATGCAGCCTAGTTAGGGAAACAGGATCCACAGGCAGGCAGCAGAGCCAGAAACAGCACCTCTCCACCCCCATCCCTCCACTCCACTCCAATTATTGGGGGACCCACATGAAGACCAAGCTCTGCACATCTGTTACGTGTGTGTGTGTGTGTGTGTGTGTGTGTGAGACACCTAGGTCCAGCTCATGTATTCTCTCTGGTTGGTGGTTCACTTTTCTGAGAGCCCCCAAGGGTACAGGTTACTTGACACTGATGATCATCTTGTGGAGTCCCTATCACTTCCAGGTCCTTTAATCCTTCCCCCAGTTCTTCCACAAGACCCCCTGAGCTCCATCTAATGTTTGGTTGTGGGTCTCTGTATCTGTTTTGGTCAACTGTGGGTGGAGCCTCTCAGGGAATAGTGCTAGGCTCCTATCTGCAAGCATAACAGAGTATTGTTAATAGTGTCAGGGATTGGTTCTTGCCCATGGGATGGGTCTCAAGTTGGTCCAGTCACTGGTTGAACACTCCCTCAGTCTCTGCTCCATCTTTGTCCCTGCACTTTTTGTTGGCAGGACAAATTTTGAAGGTTTTTTGGTTGGGTTGATGTCCTTATCCCTCCACTGGGAGTTCTGCCTGGCTACAAGAGGAGGTGGACACATCAGGCTCCTTATCCTCACTGCTAAGAGTCACAGCTATAGTCCCCCTCATAGACTCCCTGGAGCCTCCCCCATTCTAGGTCTCTCAAATGTCCAAGAGATGCCCCTTCACTCTCTTGGCTCTCCCTACCCTTGATTTCCCCCCTCCTGCCCTCCTCCCCTCCTCTCTCCCACATAGTTCCCTCCCTTCAACCACCTCTGATGACTATTTTATTTCCCCTTCTGTGTGAGATTCAAGCATCCTCCCTTGGGCCCTCCTTGTTATATAAATTCTTTGGATCTGTGGATTGTAGCATGGGTATCCTGCACTTTATGGCTAATATCCACTTATAAGTACATACCATGCTTGTCCTTTCGGGTCTGGGTTACTTCACTCAAGATGATATTTTCTGGTTTCATCCATTTGCCTGCAAATTTCATGATGTCCTTGTTTTTAATAGCTGAGTAGTATATTCCATTGTGTAAATGAACCACATTGTCTTTATCCATTCTTCGGATGAGGGACATCAAGGTTGTTTCCAATTTCTGGCTATTACGAATAAAGCTGCTATGAGCATAGTAGAGCATGTGTCCTTGTGGTATGATGGAGCTTTTTTTGGGTACATGCCTAGGAGTGGTATACCTGGGTTTTGAGGTAAAACTATTCCCAATTTTCTGAGAAACCAACAAATTGATTTCAGAGTGGTTGTACAAGTTTGTACTCCTATCAGCAATAGAGGGGTGCTCCCCTTGCTCTACATTCTTGTAGTATGTGCTGTCACTTGAGTTTCTGAACTTAGCCATTCTGATGGTTGTAAGGTGGAATCTTGTAGTCATTTTGATTTGCATTTCCCTGATGACTAAGGATGCTGAACATTTGTTTCTCAGTCATTAGAGATTCCTCTGTTGCAAATTCTCTGTTTAACTTTGTAAACCCCCCCCCCATGCCCCCACGTTTTAAAATTTTATTTATATGAGTACATTGTAGCTATGTTCAGATACACCAGAAGAGGTCATCAGATCCCATTACAGATGGTTGTGAGCCACCATGTGGTTACTGGGAATTGAACTCAGGACCTCTGAAAGAGCAGTCAGTGCTCTTATTTGCCAAGATATCTCTTCAGCCCTCTGCACCTCATTTTTTAAATTGGGTTATTTGGTTTGTTGGTATCTAACTTCTTGAGTTCTTTATATATTTTGGATATTGGCCCTCTGTTGGATGTAGGGTTGGTGAAGATGTTTTTTCCCATTCTGTAGGCTGCCATTTTGTCCTGTTGATGGTGTCCTTTACCTTACAGAAGCTTTTCGGTTTCCTATTTATTTAATTATTTAAATTCATTTTATGTATGTGAGTACACTGTTGCACTCTCAGACACACCAGAAGAGGGCATTGGATCCCATTTCAAATGGTTGTGAGCCACTACGTGGTTGCTGGGAATTGAACTCAGGACCTCTGGAGAAGCAGTCAGTGCTCTTAACCACTGAGACATCTCTCCAGCCTTAGCTTGTCATTTATCAATTTTGATCTTAGTGCCTGAGCTTTTGATGTTCAGTTCAGAAAGTTGTCTCCTGAACCAACACATTGAAAACTATTCTCCACTTTCTCTTATATTAGATTTAGTGTATCTGATTTTATGTCGAGGTCTTTGATCCACTTGGACTTGAGTTTTGTGCAGGATCTATTTGCATTCCTCTATATGCAGATATTCAGTTAAACCAGCACTATTTGTTGAAGATGCTATTCCCCCCCCCCCCGCATTGTATGCCTTTGGTTTCTTTGTCAAAAAATCAAGTGTCTTTAGGTGTGTTGGATTCTTTCTGGGTCTTCGATTCGATTTCATTGATCTACTCATCTGTTTCTATACCTGTACCATGTGGTTTTTCTTACTATTGCTCTATAGTACAGCTTAGAATGGTGATACCTCCAGAAATTATTTTATTATACAGAATTCTTTTAGCTATCATGGGATTTTTATTTTTCCATATGAAGTTGAGAATTGTTCTTCCAAGGTCTGTGTCTTAATTAGGGTTTTGATGCTGTGAACAGACACCATGACCAAGGCAACTCTTATAAAGACAATATTTAATTGGGGCTGGCTTATAGGTTCATAGGTTCAGTCCATAATCATCAAGGCAGGAGCATGGCATTATCTAGGCAGGCATGGCACAGGAGGAGCTGAGAGTTCTACATCCTCATCTGAAAGCTGCTTGTAGAAGACTGGTTTCCAGACAGCTAGGATGAGGGTCTTATATCCCACACCCATGGTGACACACCTACTCCAACAGGGCCACTCCTTCTAATAGTGCCACTCTCTGGGCTGAACATATAAAAACCGTAACAGCCTGTAAAACATTACCTTGGAATTTTGATGGGAATTACATTGATCTGTAGATTGCTTTTGGTAAATGGCCAGTTTTACTATGTTAATCTTACCAGTCCATGAGCATGGAAGATCTTTCCATCTTCTAATATATTCTTCAATTTCTTTCTTCAGAGATTCGAAGTTCTTGTCATACAGGTCTTTCACTTGCTTGGTTAGAGTTACACCAAGGTATTGATTTGTGGCTATTGTGAAGGGTGTTGTTTCCCTGATTTCTTTGAGTTAATTTTGTATCCAGCCACTTTGCTGAAGATTGTTTATCAGCTGTATGGGTTCTCTGGTAGAATTTTTGGGGTCAGTTATGTATACTTTCATATTATCTGACTTCTTCTTTTTTTCAATTTGTATCCCCTTGATCTCCTTTAGTTGTCTTATTGCTCCAGCTAGAATTTCATGTGCTTTATTCAAGAGATATAGCAAGAGTGGACAGCCTTGTCTTAAGCCTGATTTTAGTTGAATTGCATTGTTTCTCTTCATTTAATTGAATGTTGGCTATTGGCTTGCTGTTAAAACTGAGAATTTCACTGAATGACACAGACCTTTAATCTCAGCATGTGGGAGGCAGAAGCCCGTTGATCTCTGAGTTCTAGGCTAGCCTGGTCTACAAAGGGAGTTCCAGGACAGCCGGGGCTACACAAAGAAACCCTGTCCTGTTTTGAAAAACAAAAAAACCTCTAAGAATTTCAGTTGTTGGACATACTGGCCCGCATTCATCCATCTTTTATGTATTATAGCCATCCTAATGGTTGTGCAGTTGTATTTTATACTTTGTTTTACATTCTCCTTGTAAAAAAAAAATGAGAGCATTTTCATCTATTTATTTGGCAGCCATATATTTCTTTGCTCAAATTTCCATGTATTATTTAAGCTAAAAGAATTGTAGGGTCTGGAGAAATAACTCAGTGGTTAAAATGCTTGATAGGTATGGGTGAGGATCTGAGTTTCAACTCTTGGAACCCTTATAAATGTCAAATGTAGTGGCATGTATCTATAACTGTAGTGCTGGAGAGCAGAGACAGGTCTATCCCTCCCAGAGGGCTTACTGGCTAGCAAGTATTGGCAAAACTGCAAGCTCCAGGTTCAGTGAGTGATCTTGTCTTAGAAAATTAGGTGTAGCGCAATAGAGAAAAGACATCTGACACTGACTGAGGTTCCATATATATACACTAAGAAACATATGTACATATACACACTATCCATCTATCTTTGTGTATATTATATATATGCATGTATATTTATATATACATGTATATAAATATGTATGTATATGCATGTTTATATACACATGTATTTTTATACACATATATATATATATATGTATGAGAGAGACAGAGAGAGAGAGAGACAGAGACTCAAAAATTATTATATATAAAATTTTTGGGACAGTATATTGTTATGTAGCTATGGCTGGTCTGGAACTAACTGTGTAGACCAGGGTGGGCTGAAAGTCACAGAGTTCTGCCTGCCTCTGCCTCTTCTCTGAGTGCTGGGATTAAAGACCAGCTTCTAGTGAGAACATTTTTCTTTGTTTTTCATTTTTGTGCTTTGAAAACAAGCATTTTATCTTGTGATGAAAACCCACTTAGTTTTTTGTTTGTCTTTAAGTTTAATGTTACAGATATAGTAGCCAAGTGCTATTCTTAAAGGATTGCAGCTGAGCTACCAATTTTTTAAAAATGCATCTCAGTATGTGTTTGATTAATGGTACAAAGATGCAATAAAAATGTACAGGCAGTTTTTATTTATGAAGAAAACATTGCTAAGACTCCAGTTTTAATCAACTTTTGTCTTTGACTGCCTTTCCTTGAAAAATACACATACCATTGGCTTGAGATTTGCCCTTTTGCTTGTTTTTTTGAGACTCGAGGCATGTTTGAACAGTTCACTTAGCGTTTCCTATCAGCTGTTCTTGTCATCTTTCTTCTCTCTTTCAGTACCTTCTCCTCATGCATTGTACTGATCTAATGAGTCATAGTCTTGCTGAAGGAGCTGTTTTGTTTTAGACCCTGCCCATCAGGTGCAGGGTCTGTCTTCAGTGAACCTTCCCTTTATCTTACTCTTTTCTCTTTCACCTGACATTGTCTGCTTGGGCCATATAAGGATAGGATGGGGCATAGCCTTCATCTCAGGCCCCACACCACAAAAATAATAATCAGCCAGCATCTAGACAGGGTTACCAACCACTGCTTATTGAGAAAGTGTCCTCCAAATCTGTGAATTACCTTTTTATATATCTAAAAGTCTCTGATATCCTATAACAAATCTTTTAGGGAGTTGTTTGCCTTTTATTGTTATTTTCTTATTTTAAACTTTTTAGTTGGAAATAATTATAGATTCATAGGAAATTATTTTAAAATGTACAAAAACCTGAGCATAGTTGTAGTAGTCTATCATACATCTTTAATCCCAGCACTGAGAGATAGAGACAGTCAGCACCTGTGAATTGGAAGCTACTCAGGGCTACACAGCAAGACCATGTATCTAAAACACAAATCAAGGGATGGAGAGATGGCTCAACAGTTAAGATCATTAGCTCCTCTTACAAGAGGATCATGATTTAATTCCCAGCGTCCATGTGGTGACCCACAGCCACTCCCAGTCCCAGGAGCTCCTCCTCCCTCTTCTAGCCTCTATGGGTTATTGCATGTTGGTAGCTTACAGACATTCAGGCAGCATACCCATATACATAAAATAAAATTTAAAAAACAAGAGAAAACATACAAACGCTAAGTATGATTGTACACAGCTTTAATACCAGTTTTTAGGAGACAGAGGCAGGTGAATTTTGGTGAGTTTAAGGGCAGCCAAGCTGCATACAATAAAATAAACAGCACAAGAACAACAAAAAGAAAACCTACAAAGAGACCCTGTGTACGGCTCACCACTTGTTTCAGTGTGTCCTGAGTATCTTGAGTATGTATCAGATCATAGCATAGTCTGCAACTTTTACCTTTCTTGCACCTAAGTCGCTCCTTGTGTGTGTTTATGTACATACAGGCACATGAGTCTATGTGTGCATAGTTTGGTTTGGTTTCTTATCACAATTGTAGTTTCATCAACTACTCAAACATTGATGTCCAAAACTGTTCTATAATTATAAGGCTCCTTTATTGTTTTTGTTTAGAATTTTCTTCTTCTGCCTCTAAATATTAACTCTTTACAGCCATGAATCTTTTTTATCCCAATAATTACATTATTTTAATAGTATATAAATTGAAATACATAATGTATAGCTATCTTAAATTTTTTTTTTAAGGCAAGGCTTATGCAGCATAGGCTGGCCTTGAGTTTGCTGTGTGTCTGAGGCTAACATTGAACTTTTATTCTTCCCGCCTTCACTTCCCAGGTGCTGGGATTACAGGCATGTGCCACCTAACACTCAGTTCTAGTGTGTAACCTTTTCAAGTTGGATCTGTCTCTCAGCTTGATTTCCTGAAGGTCTGTCCATCATACTGCATATTATCAGTTGCTTATTTCTTTTTATTGCTAAGCATATTTTGGGTCATGAATGTTACACAGCTTCTTGAACTCTTCACCTGTACAGGAATATTTGGGTTATTTCCAGTTAGACTGTTAAGCATAAAAAGTGTTATAAACATTTGTATATAAGTTTTCATTTCTCTAGGTAAAGCCCAGGAGTTGAATTGCTAGATATTACATTATAAGGACTATTTTAGAAGAAATTGTCCAACCATTTTTTAGAAAAGTATTATGATTTCTTTTCCATTCTTATCCATCACATATTCTTAGCATTTAACAGTTTGGTGGTATTATTCTCGTTATTATTTCAACCATTTGGATAGATATATTACATTGTTTTCATTTTCATTTCCCTAATGTCCAGTATTGAACATGTTTTCATATGTTTATTTTCCATTTAATAGGCAATGTGAAATGCCTACTCATGTAATTTGTTCATTTTATAAATGCACTGTTTGTTTTCTTGTTATGTTTTGTAAGTTCTTTATATAGTTCAGGTACTTCCTAGTCTAATGGTAGGTGTTTGATACATGATATAGTTTGTAAATTCCTAATCTTTCTCTATAACTTGCCATTTCATTTTCTTCATAGGGTTTTTTGTAGAGCAAAAGGTTTTCATTTCTTAAATTATTTATGTACCCTTTATTTTTATATGTACGTGTATGGTTGTGTAAGCTTATATGCCCCACATACATGCAGAATCTTGTAGAGAAGAAGGCATCAGATCTCCTGGAATTGGCGTCACAAACAGTTGTAAGCTGCCCTGTGGGTGCTGGAAACTGAGCCAGGGTCCTCTGGAAATTCAGAAAGTGCTCTTAATCGCTGCGCCATCCCTCTAGCACCATAGTGGTAGTCATTTCTTCCTCCCTCTCCTCTTCCTTCTCTTTATTTTTATGTATATTAAAGTTTCACCTGCATGTTTATGTATTTGTCTATGTAGTATGTATGTGCCTGGTGCTCAAAGAAGCCAAAAGAGGTCTCATCTCCTGAAACTGAGTTACATACTATTGTGAACCACCACATTGATGCTGCAAACCAAACATGGGTCCCTACAAAAGCAGCAAGTCCTCTTAACCTGTTTGTTTAGTTAGTTAGTTATCGTCTTGTTTGGTTGGTTGGCTTGGTTTTGGTTTTTCGAGACAGGGTTTCTCTACATAGTCCTGGCTGTCCTGGAATTCACTCCGTAGACCAGGCTGACCTCGAACTCAGAAATCCACCTGCCTCTGCCTCCCAAGTGCTGGGATCAAAGGCGTGCCCCACCACTGCCCAGCAGTTATCGTTTTTTGTTTTTTTTTTTTTTTTTTGAGACAAGGTTTCTCTCTGTAGCCCAGGCTGTCCTGGAATTCAGAGATCCACATGCTTCTGCCTCCCAAGTGCTGGGATTAAAGGCATGTGCCACCGTGTCTGGCAAGGTTTTTATTTTTATATGCCAAGTCTATCAGCTGTTCCTCTTCTGGATTGGGGCTTTAACATTAAAGTCTCAGAAATCTGCCTTTAATCCCAGCACTCAAGTGGCAGAGGCTAGGTTTAGGATTTTTCACTTAGTCCACGGAAGTGTTGAGGTATTTTTTTTTGTGCAATATATAAAATTATATTAAGCCTCTTTGGGAGGGGCAATATATATAAATATTTAATTGGTTCAACACCATTTCTTGAAAGACTTTCTTCCAATCATGGTGGCCTACACCTTTAATCTCAGCACTTAGGAGGCAGAGGCAGAGAGGCAGCAGGACTTGTGTAAGTTTCTGGCCAGTCAGGGCTATATAGTGAGACCATATTTTTTTTTTTAAAAAAAAAAAAAGAAGAAGAGGAGGAGAAAAAGACAAGCTGGAGAATAGCTCCATGCTTAAGAGCACTTCCTGCTCCTCCAGAGTGTGAGACTCTTCCAGCCTGCATAGGCACTAGGCAGGAACTCGATGCACAGACATACATGCTTGCAAAAAACCTATATTCATTAACTAAACATCTTAAAAAATAAATTCCAAAGGGAAAAAAAGAAATATTTTTTTTTAAAAGATGGAGGAGGAAGAGCAAGAATAGAAAGAAAAACTGTCTTTCCTTTGAGCTAGCACCAGCCATCACTCACTCCTCTTCCCTTTTGATTTGCTCTTTTATAAAACTTTTTTTTTTTTTTTTTTTGCCATTTCGGGTCTTTTTTCTTTCCATACAGTGATTAGAATAAGCTTCTCTGCTTATCTTTGATTACAGAAATGTTTCACAAGGTTTGGTTTTTATTTAGTTTTTTTGGGGGGGAAGAAGGGGAGGGTGACAGGATCTCAGTATATATCCCTGTCTGGCTTAGAACTAGTGTAGGCTGGCTTTGAACTCACACAGACCTGCTTGCCTCTTCCTCTTGAGTGCTAGGATTAAAAGCATGTGGTTTTGTTTTTGTTTTTATTTTTGTTTTAAACCACAGTTGCATTAAAGGTACAGGTTACAGAAGAATTGACAACCATGCATCATGCCTTCAATCCATAAACATGACATAAATCTCTCCTAATATGGAGATTATCTCTGACTGCTTCTCATTAGCACTTTGTGGCTTTTGCCATAAAGACTGCACACATTTCATTGGAGTTATATTTTATTTTATTATAAATGGCATTGTCTTTAAATTTCCACATCTTAGGGATTTTATATAGAACTGCAGTTGGAGTGGTCTGAGGTTTGTGTACAAAGTAAGGAGAGAAACACAGCTGAAGTGAGGAGTTCGAATCATAGGCCTTTAAAAACCAGATATGGAGCTAGATGGTGGTGACACTAACTTTAATCTCAGCATTCAGGAGGCAGAGACAAGCAGATCTCTGAATTTGAAGACAGCCAGGGCTACTCAGACAAACTCTGAATTGAAAAACCAAAGGAAAAAAGAAGAAAAGAAAACGCAGATATGGAAGCAGTGTGGGCAACAAGATAAACTCGGTTTGAAGTCCCAGCTCTGGTGTCACTAGCTTTGTGTCTGTGGACATGTCATTTGGACGCTTTTCTTTAGATGTCAAGGAGTGATACCTCCCATACAAATGCTCAGTGATGTTATGAGATAATATATTTAAATGCTGTGTACCTAACTTAGATCTCACTATGTCTTAGGCGTTATGACACAGACTTTATGTGTTAGACACATCACATGTAGCTGTGGTAGAATCGTACCATGTGTAGTTAAGCCCACAGTGACATAGGCATGTATTACTTGAGATGAGCAGTACAGTTCTTGAGCTTCCTCATGGCTCTGATTGTCAAGGGTATAATAATTTTTGTTGCTTTGTCCTGAAGGAGCTTATAATCTCATTGGTGAAACATGCCACATACAAAAAATACTAGGGTAAGGTATTGCCTGTTAATGTTCCAAATCCATGGGAAACAGTGCATCAGACAGTATTGTCCAGGTTTTTCTGTCCTTTGTATTGTGTGCATTGAGCAGCTTCTGGGTGTTGTTGATAGAGAATGTGAGGGTAAAGGGGGCTACACAGAGACTTAGGAGAAAGGAGGCATGTGGGGATATGTAATTAATTTTTATACTTTCCCCAGTAAACCATCGATCCTTTTTATGATGTCATGAGGGATTCCTTAATTTTGCAGCTGCTTCCTGATTACGTCAGAGAGGAACCTCTCACCCCACAGCCTAGAGCTGTACTCCTCCAAGAATTGGAAACAAATGAAGTGCTGAATATCTAATAGCTTCCACAGGGATAGCCAGTTCAGACTTCCCAGGCCTACTCCAGCAACTCTTCCCCAAGTATTTCTGACCCCCTGAAGTGTCTTTGTTCTGGGAAGACAGGATTTGGCCCAAAGCCAAGTATGTGTGTTTGGCAGGGAGGTTGTGGCTGGGGACTTCTTGAGACACACTACTTCCCTGTCTCCAGGTGTTCTGCAATCCTGGGTCTCTGCCCCTTTCCTGCATCTCCTTTGGTGGGGGTTATCTTTCTTGAGTCATCCAGATGTCTTGAACTAGAAGATAGTCCCCAGTTCCAGTAGTCACCTCTTTCTTGCCCTCCCCATGTCATTTGGTTTTCACTTTCTCCTACCCTCCTTCTAGCGGACTTCTCACACTTGGATATGTCACTCATTTGCTGTTATAAGGGTTATGAAATGTTCTTTTTACAAATTTTCTTTATTGGTATTTCTAGAGACAGTATCTCTTGGAACCTTTGAGCCTGGGTTGGCACATGTAGCTGAAATTTACCTGAAATTACTGATCTCATTACTTCTACCTCCCAAATGCTAGCATTATCATCATGTTCTACTATGCTCTATCCACATAGTTATGTACTTTCTCTTCATTTAAATGCATTTGTGCTCTGTTAGCATTATCTAACTGCCCCCTACCCCATTACCCTTTTCTGGCTGCCCTAACCTATTGTATTGTTACTAGATTAATGGTGTGGGTATGACTGTGTCTGGGATTGAACCCAGGGCCTCATGCTTGGCATGTCCTCTACTGAGCTATTATACCCTCAATTCTTAACTAGATCAGTCTTCACAAAATGTTCAGCATAGCTTCATTCATGAATCTTAAGTGAGTGCTCTCTTTCTGTCCGTTGAGGTCAAGTCTCTTTCAACATTGCAGGCTCTGTAGTTTTTAGCTCTTGTTATGCTGTAGGCAGACTTCATCGAGTTTTTTGTGCACTCTAACCTGCATCCCCGGTGTAATGTACACACTCCCTCCTGTGTCATCCATTTCTTTCAGTGTTCATATCTTAAAGTTCAACCTAGAAATAGTCTCTTTCATACATTCTTTGATAGATAGTAGATGAAAATATTCTTTCTTTCTTTCTTTCTTTCTTTCTTTCCTTTCTTTTTTGGAGACAGGGTTTCTCTGTATAGCCCTGGCTGTCCTGGAACTCACTCTGTAGACCAGGCTGGCCTCAAATTCAAAAGGCATATATTTCTCTGCTCCCCTATGAGTTGTCTTCCTTGTTAGTCCACCTTCCAGTGGGTAGAATCTTATTGAAATTTCTGTTTCCGCCAGGCAATGGTGGCACATGCCTATAATCCCAGCACTTGGGAGACAGAGGCAGGTGGATTTCTGAGTTCGAGGCCAGCTTGGTCTACAGAATGAGTTCCAGGATAGCCAGGGCTATACAGAGAAACCCTGTCTCAAAAAACAAAAAACAAAACAAAAAAAAAAAGACGAAATTTCTGATAAATATTTTCTTCAAATAATGGGAGAGGTCGTTTTGGTAGAAAGTTTAAATGTTCTTTCCCCTACATCTACTACTTTGAAAAGAGCTTTTATAAAAAAGAAGATGAAGAAGACGACACTGCCTGCAACAAATTTACAGTCTTGTAAGACCCAACCAAAGCATCAGGTATTTAGATGAAGGCTCATCAGAAGGAAACTTTCCATGTCCCTCTGTCTGACCTCTTGACTGTACCCTGTTTACGGGACGTATCACAGCTTGCCTTAGACTGTGTTAATCGAACTCCTCCACCATTGTGCATAGTATGTTGCTTGGGTCTGTCAGTGTTCCATTCTTCTGACTCATTCATTCCATACTTCAGGAAATAAAATGCTCAAGGGCAAGAACATCTCTGCTTTTGATCTGAGATCTTACTGCCTCCTTCTACCTCCTCTTTAGCCAACTGCTGTCACAGGGAACTCTGCGGCTCAAGCAACAGCAGAGAGACACTCTCTCTGCCCACTTCCTGTAGACAGGGATGTTTGGGTGGGCTGTACAGGAACTATGCCAGCCCTGCATCTAACTGGTGACTGACTCATAAGAGAAACAGCCTGATGTCTGAAAGATATAAAAGAGCCAACAAATTGCCTCCAGGTGGTGCTAGTTTGGAGGTGACTAGCCATTCATTTTTTCTGAGAGTAGATGGGGGGGGGGTGTCAGTGAAGAAGTGTTCGGCTGCATTTTTCTTTTGTTGTTAGTAATACAGCCAATGAGATATTTGCTTGTTTGTGATAGAATGGGTGGTGAATCCTATGTCCTCTGAATCCTTCCCACTGCTTTCAGAGTAGCAGACTTACATATCACTCACCCTGAGCCAGTCTTTCATTACTGTTCCCATCCTCTTGCCAGGAACTGGCTATGTGTACTAAGAGAATTCTGCTGGTTTCACTATTGGCAGGATTTTTTCTATGACCAGCCAAACCTTATCCAACTACTAGGGTTTTCTCCAAATCTCTCCCTTACCAAGACTTGGTACCTTCTCCCAGGAATTGATCAAAACCAGTGATTCTGAGTCACTGTCTCTTGGCTGGGCTTACAGGTCCAAGCAGGTGGGCCTGCCTCTATTCTGCTTCCCTCCTATTCCCTCCCCACCTCTCCTGCCTCACTCCCATTTCCTGCAGGAGGATGCTTTGCCATCCTGGAGCCGTCAGGCACAGCTTTGCTTTGGCAGCACCATTGCACACACACACTGGTGGGAGAGGGGACGTGTTTATCACTTTTCCTGGAGATTATCTGTTTAAGCACTTCTCTGACAGTTACAATAACAAGGGCAGTGTGTTGTGTTTCCAGCAGAAGGACACTTGCTGTTGAAAGATGTATAGCACTAATTAGAAATACATAACATCCGGCCACATGGCAGCCTTCTCCGGGCCGCCCCATTTCCTGATTTCATACAACTTTGACGACAGTTGGTTTATGTTTTCCATGAATATGTTCTCAAAAAAAAATGAGAAGGTCTCCCTGTTACATAGGAGTAAGAAGAACATTTCTGCCTGAGCAGGTATTTGGCCACAGGAACACTGGGAAGTATGGTCACTTGCCCACTTGTAGGAGGGAGCAAAACCAATTTTAGACCTCAGCGGACTTTCTTGGTAAGAAATATTTCCGGCTGACGCCCCTAGCCAAAACCATCCCCCTAAATCCTTAAGAAAGCCTGCTTTTGGAAAGAAGGGGAAAGGCTATTTCACAATGTTAATGAGTTCCTCAGCTCATGTCAGCCTCTGCTACCTGACACAAAGCCAGAGGAACCATGCAAATATCAAGGCAAACAATGCCTCTTCCTCCCCACCCACATCACTTGCTGGCCTGAGGCAGCACAACTTCAGATAAATATATATAAATTTATAGAAGTGGAGAGGGAGTTTATAAATTTTATATAAATTTTTATATATATCTGAAGTTGTTTAATATTAATATTTTCATGTTCATTGGACTAGACCCAGGTTCCTAAATCTAGTCCTAAAGTAAGTGGGCTCTGGACTGTCTAGATGTTATTTTCCTACCTACTTTCATAAGTGAATAATCTCAGGGAGTGGTATCTTAACATTTCTAGCTCATAGAAGCCTGTATGAGACCAAGAACATCCTGAATATACTACACACTCAATACATTTTTTTCACTTGAAATATATTGGGTCGATGGTTATCATAGTCACTTGGGTAAATGGTAATTTTATTCAACCTACTAAAAGATCCTTTAGTTACAAAAACCACAGTTTATTTGTAGCTATGTTCTCCACTGAATTTAACATATCAAAGATGCTCAGTATGTGCATGTCATATGACCAAGCAAACCATGGACACAGGCCTTTTGTTAACAGTTGCTAGATAGCAAAGTCAGTCTAGGGATGACTAAGACCCAAACATTCTTGGATAGCTTGGGATATGTCTACCTGCTTAGTCAGGAAAGAATATCCCTCATTTGTACCTTTTCTCCAGCTAGACCACCCACACAAGCAGGCACTGTGCTCTGGAGCCTTTGCCTAAGAGAGCATGGTGATAGGTTAGACTAACCATGCATTGCAGCTTCAAAACTGCCTTTAGGCTGTTGTCCAGTTCTACACCATAGGTACCTGTTTTTAGAGAGGTTCCATACCTGATAGCAGTACCCAACCCAGACTCTTGAGAAGCCACAGATACCATTACTTTTAAGGCCCTAGCTCCCACCCTGAACTCTGAGAAAATGTATCTGTTTATCATAAAACTTAAGATGAGCTTTGAGAAAGTCATCTCCCTCTGGCAGTTCTGTTGTTATAGAGAATGAACTATATACCCAGTTTGTAGAACAAAGACTTCTTCTTCCATCTCTGAAGCCTTTGCAGATGACTTCTGCCTAAGATGTCCAGTTGATCAGTGGATGTTAATTTGATCAAGGGTTTCAGCTACCAGAATGTGGCTTACTTATCCTCCCAGCCTCCTCTGTCTTGACCTTAGTCCTTCACTCTGGTCTTTGTTGTTTAGTAAAGGCACACTGATGGTAGTGCCTGCAGGAACCCACACTGAGATAGAATGGAATTAACAGTGCTGCTGCCTATGGCTTAGGGAGCAGGGAGACACTGCAACTTTCCTTGGGATGAGTTACAGGTCATATCCTTTCTTCTCTTGATGCTTACATGCTTGTTTTCTTTGTATCTTTTTTAAAAAATGTGTGTGTGTGTGTGTGTGTGTGTGTACACACACATTCAAGCCTGTGAGTGCATATACTGTAATGCAGGTGTTGGAGCTAGAGAAAACTTTCCAGACTCAGTTTCCTCTTTCCACTGTGTGGATTCCAGAAATGTAAGGCTTAGTGGCGAGTGCCCCTACCCATGGAGCCATCTCACCTACTCTCTCGTTTCCTATCTCTTTAAAAGAGGCTTATTTTAGCATAAGACTAGGAGTGATGATTTATTCTAATCTCATGAATTGTTACCACTTCCTTACTGCCTGTCACAGTTGTATTTATTGTAAAGGGTGACATTTGGGACCATTGGGCATCTGGAAGGATGATGGAAAAACCACAATTGAAGGATTGCTCCCCTTATGCTATTCATATGTTGAACCCTTCTGAGCAGCAGCTGGCTTCTCACATCTAGAACTTTGAAAGTGCTTTGGGGTAGGCATTGTGTTCTTCAGTCGTTTTTACTTCTGTGGTGAAGACTTTAGGAATAGCTGTGGTTGTGTAGTGTCTCCTGGAGTAACTTGTTTAGGTCCTTGGCAAACTAGTAAGCTGTCAGGTCAAACAAAATGCAGGCAGGGACAGAGATCAAATGTGTGGATAATTATCCTTTTAACACTTGGAGATTTGGTTTTCCTGTGTTACTAAGGGGATTATCAGATTAGCTGCTGCCAAAACTGGTAAGTTTGGCCCTTGTGTCCATTTCCCCGTGTGTGTTGGGTGTCTCTCCCTCTGAGACTGAAGTTGGACTGCTGCTTCTGGCATGTTATTGCCCTCAAAACTGGATGAAATGGCAGTTGAAGAGATCACTGATAGTATGTAGGTAAAGGTAGGGATGTGGGAGTATTATAAAGACTAACTCTGCCCATCAACAGAGTGGCTACTCTCAGTGACCTAAAACTAGGAGGAAGTTAAAGCCAGGATGTAAGAGTGAGAAACCAGGGTGCTGGCATTAGAAGCCAGATTTACTCTTTTTAACCCCGGGTGAAGGGGGTGGGGGAGACTAACACTGATCTAGTACATTATGTAATAAGCATTGTTTTTGACAAAAGTAATTCATTCAGCAAAAATAAGCCAATGTGTTTTTGTGTCTCATGTGTGCTGTCGTAGGATGAGGAATATAGAGGACCAAGGCCTGAAACCAAAGTTGGTGTTCTAAGAAGATAAACTGTAAATCTGTTGTTGACTGTGTTACTGCTAATGAAATAAGGTTTTGGTGCTATAGCTTTACATTATCAATAGCTAACTAAAGCAGAGACTCTATAACTCCAGCTTATTTTGTGCATTTTGAGGTAATGGGGCTTAGGGAAGTTATGTGATGAAGAATTTATACATGTGGAGGAGGAATCATTTTTCATCAGTGGTATAGCCTATGATGAATTGCTTATGCTCCACTAAATAATATCCTGTACCCATGCTCATACTAGCAACTTTAATTAATCTTGGTGAGTCACTGAAAAAAAAAGAGGGTAGAGTGGGGAGGTATATATGATCTAAATGCATTCATATATGAAGTTATCAAAGAATAAATAATGTTTTTTAAAGAAATTAAAGGGCTGGAGTCTGGGTTTGGGGTCCCAGCACCTATACGTAGGCTCACAGTCCATAACTCCAGAGGACCTGTCCGGCATCCCCAAGCCCTAGTCATGCACATTGTCTACACATTTACATGCAAGTAAAGCACACATAAAATAAAAAGAAATCTTTAAAGCAAAGAAAAATTAAAAATAAAAGGTATGAAAATAAGAGGGGGACTTGTTGGAAACTACAGGGGTTCAGAGAGACTGGCGAGGGGTAAGAGAGGGTAAAGAGAATATACTCAAACTACATCATGTACTTGTATAAAATTATCAATGAATTAAAGTATTTTTAAACATAAAATTTAAAATAGGATACAGTTGAGTTAGTTATATAAGATTTCACTTTTTTTCAATGATCTAACCTTGAGCATTCTAGAAAAGAAAGTGACTTTGTGGTAATGCCTTCTTATATACACTTTCTTTGTTAGAAATTTCTCACACTGTGTACTCAACAAGAACCTAGGGGTTGGGGAGGTAGCTCAGTAGTTAAGAGCACTGGCTGCTCTTCCCAAAGACCTGAGTTCAATTCCCAGCCTCTACTTGGCAGTTCGCAACTGTCTATAACTGTCCAGTTCTAAGGTATCTGATACCATCACCCCATTGTATATAAAATTAAATTTTATATTTTTATATATATGAGCCTAAAATAGAATTGCGTTAATTTTTAAGTTTATGTAATGAGTGATACATTTTTTAATTAAAAATAATAAATTAAAATTTTAAAAGACTGACATAGGGGATCTTGGGATGTTATCAGGCACTCCTCTGTGTGCAGGGCATGCTGGCAAGTGCTCCGTATATAGTACAAAGTCATATAAATCTACTTAAAGAGAGCTTACTGCCACCACCTGTCATTTTAGAGAAAGAAAAGAAAGCTGAGCACTGTGGTCAGGGAGCCCCTCCAGAGGGCAGGAGTGATGGAGTTTCCTGTGCTTCTTTGCAGACTGCTTCTCAGAGGAGTGTCGTTCTGTGATCCAGGAACAAGCTGCATCTTTGGGCTTGGCTATGTTTTCTCTACTGGTCCAGCGCTGCACATGCTTACTTAAGGACTCTGCCAAAGGTAAGCAGGAGGACCCCTGGCCACTGGGGTTTTCCGGTTGCCCAGCTCTGTCCAGATGAACCTTAGAGTGCTGGTGCTCAGTCTTCTCCCAGCTCTCTGGTCCTTTTCCTTCCAGCATGTCTTTCTCCCTTTTGTTACATTAACCAGCCCATCTATGTGTGTAGTCTGATGGCCTGTCAGGCCCTCTTTCTTCTTTATGGCTCTCTTCCTTCCCTTTTTTACTTTAGTAGTTAGGAATTTCATCCTGCCTGTGGGCTATTATGTGAGACCTTTGTTTATTGACTTTGTTTTCATTTCATTTCATTCATTCATTCATTCATTGGCAGGGTCTCTCTTAATGTGTAATCCTTGTTGACCTGGAATTTTCTATATAGACCAGGCTGGCCTCAAACTCACAGATCTGTCTACCTCTGCTTCCTCAATGCTGGAATTAAAGACATGCACCACCACACCTGGATTTTTATGTGTTCTTTTATCTTTAAAAAGACCTGAAGAGGGACTGGAGATATGACTCAGTGGTTAAGAACACTGGCTAGTCTTTCAGAGGACCCAGATTTGATTCTCAACACCCACATGTTAGCTAACAACCATCAGTAACTTGAATTGCAGGGGATCTAATGCTGTCTTCTGCCCTCTGAGGACCAGGAATGCAAGTGGTGCACAGACATATATGCAGGAAAAACACCTACACACATTACATATAAAAACAAATAAAAAGATCTGAAGACTACTAATGAGTCTTCTCTTTCATTTCCCTATCTCCCTGGTGCAAGGGACTAAACAAATTTCTTTATGTTTTCATAATTTTATGTTTTTATGCTTTTATATTTCTGTCTTTTTGGTATGTGGTAGCTGCTATACCCATGGTGGGATAGCTACCTTGAGCTCACTGAACTAAGCAGGTGCTACTAGCCCTTGCCTTGAGCTATTATGCCAGATCCTTTATATTTTATCCTAGAATTCTACCTTAGATCATTGTAGCCAAGAAAGGTAGGAGTAAGATCATCTTATCTTGGTTTCTATATCAGTATTGGCAAGCAGCAAGACTCCTCCCTCCGTTGTCCCATTACACCAGTGTTGTGAATGCCTCCTGCTTCTAGAGTTGCCTTTTATTCAAAGGTAGGAACAATTTATTTTGAAACAATTTCACATTTACAAAACAGTTGAGTTTAGTGGTTTATGGCCATAAACCCAGTGACTCAGGATTCTGGATCACTCTTGGCTATATATAGAGGGAGTTTGAGATAAGACTGGACTATGTGATACCCTCAAAAAACAAAAATAGGGCCAGTAATATGGCTTGGTAGGTCACAGACACACACACACACACACACACAGTAATATTAAAATTTAAATGGATAATGGAAAGCACTTTTATATATGCTTTTTCTAGACTCTCAGGTAGTTAATATTTTACTATGTCTTTAAACATGCACATGCATGCTTATTGTTTTTGTTCTGAACCATTTGATCTTAAGCTGCAACCGTGATGGCCCTTTGGCTCTAAATACTTGACTTTGTATTTCTTCACACTAAGGATGATATCTTAACAGTTACCAGAATCTAGGGGCTAAGGATGTATTCAGTGGTAGAATACTTGCCTAGCATTTACAAGCCCTAGTTTATAGTCTTAGCAAAAAAATAAACAAATAAGAACAATTGCCAAAATCAAGGAATTGGGGCTAGAGCAGTGGCTCAGTTGCTGAGAGCAAATACTACTCTCAAAGCAGAGAACCTAAGTTTTGGTCCCAGCACTCACATTGCTCACAACTGCCTGTCACTCCAGCTCCAGGGCATCCAAATGTCCTTCTGGCTTCCAAGGGCACCTGCACTCATGTGTGGATGCCTACATACAGATACATACAAGTACACATAATGAAAAAATCAATTTAAGAAACAAAAATAGAAAATCAGTGTTGATATAGTACTATTATTGAATATATAGGCCTTATATATATTTGTACTTATTTTCCCGATAATATTCTTTGTTGAGAAAGAGGCATTTAAAGTCATTCTGTAGCCCAGTCTGACTTCAAGCTCAAATTTTTCCTGGCTCTGCCTCCTGAATACTAAAATCACAGGTATATGCTACCATGCCCAACTCTGACACTATTCTTTGGGCTGGAGGGTCAGGGGTGGGGGCTTCTACCCTAGGCTCTAATCCGGGATCACACACTGCATTTAAATGCTGTATCTCTTTAGTCTCCTTCAACCTATCTCCCTTTGTCCTTCATAACCTTGACATTGTTGAAATACAAGCCATTTATTTTGTAGAATGTTCCACAATTTGGGTTTTTCTGATGATTCCTTCTGATTAAGTTCAAGTTTTGCAGTTGTGGCAGGAATTCTGATGCCATCTTGGTGCTGTGCTAAAGGAATTCTAAAACAGTGAGCTGGAGGCCAGAGTGGAGACTTGTGCTGGACCCCAGGTGAAGCAGAAGCTTTGTCTCCAGGAGAAAGCCAGCTTTCTGGTTCTCTCTTTGTCCTGCTTTCAGAGTCCCCAGAGGTGCTGGTGCATGTCCTCACTTTTGAGTTCTGCTCTCCTATGAACTTACTCTCCCTCTGCTGAGAGTTTGCTGCTGTCCCAGCATGCTAGGCTTCACTCAGCACACATAGGCCCAGTGCTCATGCTTTGCCTCTGCAGCTCAGCTGTCCTCTCCTGAGGACCAAGATGACATCAAGGTATCTTCCTTCGTCCCGGACCTGAAGGAGCTGCTCCCCAGTGTGAAAGTCTGGTCAGATTGGATGCTTGGCTACCCAGACACCTGGAATCCTCCACCCACATCTTTGGATCTGCCCTTGCAGTAAGTTGGCTTGCCTGTTCTTCCATACTGTGACAGTGGTTCGTAGTGTTCCTACCCCCAACCCCAAACAACACACCCCTCCATGGTCTAGTCCTAAGTCACTGTCTGCTTCCTTCTTTCATCCTCATTTGAAGCTTTATTTTTCCATTCCCTTACCACCTGTCTTGTCCCTGAGGTTGTAGGTTAGTTAGTTATTATTTAGTCCTTTCCTTTCCTTTCCTTTTTCCTTTCCTTTTTCTTTTCCTTTCCTTTCCTTTCCTTTCCTTTTTCCTTTCCTTTCCTTTCCTTTCCTTTCCTTTCCTTTCCTTTCCTTTCCTTTCCTTTCCTTTCCTTTCCTTTCCTTTCCTTTCCTTTCCTTTCCTTTCCTTTCCTTTCCTTTCCTTTCCTTTCCTTTCCTTTCCTTTCCTTTCCTTTCCTTTCCTTTCCTTTCCTTTCCTTTCCTTTCCTTTCCTTTCCTTTCCTTTTTCCTTTCCTCTTTCCTTTCCTTTCCTTTTTCCTTTCCTCTTTCCTTTCCTCTCCCCTCCCCTCCCCTCCCCTCCCCTCCCCTCCCCTCCCCTCCCCTCCTCTCCTCTCCTCTCCTCTCCTCTATGGCTGGATCTTGTTGTTTGTCCTTGTTCTTACTTTCTCACTTCACTTCATCCTGTTCATTTTGTTGATGTTCATACTGCTGACACGTGTGTGTGAGACTTCACCTCTCTGTCTACACTTCAGTCTTTCTTTGTTAACTGATCTCACCTCTGTTTGTTACCTTCTGTACTTAGTGTTTTTCATCTTTGCTTGTGGTATTTAATGTGTGCTGGGGATGAATGGGTACATATCTGTCTTCCTTTTCAGTTCACTTATTCCCTGTCTTCTCACTTTGCTCTCTATGCAGTGTCTCTTGGGGTATCTGTTGGAGTGAAGTGTATTAGTCTGAGGATATGTGATTTTGCATAGGTGGTCTATATAGATCTGTGTATTTGTAGGGCAGCAATTTTGTGGGTTTTATTGTTGTTTCAGAATAATAGTAGAACACATAATGGAATTTGCCATTGTAACAATTTTAATGTTTATGATTCATTGTCATAAATTACATCCAGAGTTTTATATAACCAGGTGTGTTCTTTCTTTGACTGTGTTTGGATTCAGTCTACTAGCTCTTCCAGTCAGAGTACTATTTGTCCTTGTGTGTCTATAGATCTGTGTGTCTTAGTGTCTATCTGTACCAAGTATAACGTTCTGTATGTTTTTACTTCTGTGTGGTTGTCTATCTAAGGGCAATTCAATATGCCTGTCAGTGACTGCCTATGTGTTTGCATGTATCAGTCTGTGGCTATATGTGTTATATCTGTATGATATGTTTTTGTCTGAGCCTATGCCCATTTACATCTGTAGTTTCTGTGTCCCTAAATTTGTGTTTGGGTTCATATGTCCATCCCCATAGCAGTCTATTCTGGTGTCTGGATCTTTGGCAATACCTTTTATTTTTCCTTTTTAGATTTTTTTTATTCATTCGTTTATTTTTGTGTGTGTGAATGATTTGCTCACATATATATCTATGCACCACATGTATGTTTGGTATCCATAGAGGTTAGAAGAGGGGATTGGATCTCATAGAATTATAGTTGTGAACAGTTGTGAACTGCCATGTGGGGCATTGAAAATTGAACCCATGTCTTCTGCACAAACAGTAAGTGCTTAGCCACTAAGCCATCATCTTTCTAACACCTAAATATGTTTTTGAAAGCCCATGCCTTTGCCCAAATTTATATATTGATATATGTTTATCAATTTGATTGTTTTTGTGTGCTAATATAAATGACTCTGTTGGAGGAGGAGTTTTTGTCTCAGGATTTGTCTGTGTCTTCCTGTCTGTCTCTGCTTGTCTCCGCTTGTTCCTACTTGCCTTTTTTGTCTCCCTTTATTAGGGAAACAAAATGCCCCACCACCCAAGAATGATACACATTTTAAATGGTTTGAAGAAAAAATCAAAAGAATACTAATTCAAGATTAAGAAAATTACATTAAGTCAGATTTCAGTAATGTTGTATGAGCGCACAGGCAGGCTTGTTTATTTTTTGTCTATGGCTGCTTTTTTTATATAACAGCAACAGAGCTGAGTGTTTGCCACAGAGACTGTACAGCCCACAAAGCCTAAATCACTGACTCCACAGCACAAAGACCTGACCCTCGATCTCTCATTCTTTCATTTCATATTGGCACAGTAGTATCTGCATGTAGGCATCATCTCTATTAGTTCTCTCTCTCCCCCTCTTCTTCTTTTTCTTTTCCTTCTTCTTTCCCACTATCTCTGGCTCTTTCTTTATGTCATCGATTTTCTCTCTGATCCACCCACCACTCAGTCTCTGACTTTTCTTTTCCCATAGGTGTATGCAGTGAAAGCTGCTTTAGGCTCTGCGGGCTATGTGTCTGTGTGATTTGTGTTTTGGAACAAGCATAAGTACCTAGTATTTCATCATTCATGCCCAGGGCTCTTCTCTGGTAGAAGCAAACACTGGAGGGTAGAGTGTGGACACCTTGGCTCCTGCTGCTGGGTGAGGAGGGGAGTTTGTCTGGGTTGACTGCCAGGCTTGTGTATCTCCTAGACTCATGGGTGACCCATGGAGGGAAAGCTGCAGCAGAGATTTCTGGTCAGTAGTTACTGCGCTCTCTGTGTGGGCTGTGTAGTCTTGACTCTTCGCCTGCTTTCCTTCTAAATTGTTTCCTTGTACCTCACCCCAAGAGGCACCCCTGGACTCCCGCTTTCTCTGGTTCCTCCCTAGCTCTAGCTGTGTAACTGTGTGGACAGTACTCCCAGCATCAGACAGCTCACATACTTCCTGTGAGCCTTCCTAGGTTTCCAAAATGTGTTCCAGACTGGAAGTCTCATGAGCAGGGTTGAACCCTGAGTTGGGCAGCTGGAGCCTCACAAAAGAGCTAACAGACCTGCTGGCCAGGGGCAGCTGTTTCCCAGCAGTGATCCCCGAAGAGTTAGCATCTACAGTCTCAAATTTTTAGGCTATTAATCTGTAACTCGGGCGGGGCAATTTGCAGTTTGGGGGTAAAATAGCTAAGAAAAGACAACTTTCTAAGTCTCTGCACCACTGCTTCTGATGTGCAAAGGGCCATTGAGTAGTCTTTTCTTCTGACAGGGACAGGGAAGCAGACCATCTGTCCCTGGAGCTTGAGTCTTTCTGGGTCACCTCAGCCCACATCCCTAGGTCCCTTAGCTGTGGTCCACCCATCCTGGGCCTTCAGGTTGTTAATCCTTCTGTAGCTCTTCTTCCCTCATCCATCTCACCTCCTCCTCCCTTTGGCTTTTGTTTGGCTTTGGAAATGCAGAGCTTGGGACTGGAGAGATGGCTCAGTGGTTAAGAGCACTGACTGCTCTTCCAGAGGTCCTGAGTTCAAATCCCAGCAACCACATGGTGGCTCACAACAATCTGTAATGGGATCTGATGCCCTCTTCTGATGTGTCTGAAGGCAGCAAGTGTACTCACATATATAAAAAATAAATCTTAAAAAAAAGGGATAAGCAGAGCTTATATAGGAAATACTGGGTTTCATTTGCTTGAGGTGGTGAGCCTGTTTCCCCTTTAGATGTTGGAGCAAATAGTCTTTGGCTGACTCCGTGCCCATCTTTTGACAAGGGCTCAATCTGTAGCTAGACACGAGGTCCAGGCCATCTCTAGTAGAACTAGAAGGACTGGGGACACCTGAATTCTACTTGCTTCATTTATTTAGACTTCCTCACATGAAAAAAAACCAAATCTGACCCATTACTATATTGAATTTGCCTTCTCAGTAAAGAAGTTTTTGTACCTTAAGACATTCACTCTTGTGAGTCTAGGCAGGAGATATGTCAGTTTGGTCAGGATTTAGGTTCCCTGTTCTTGTGTTCTCCCTTCCTCCCCTCCCTCTCCCGTCACCTCCCCTCCTCTCTTTTCCCCTTCCTTCCCTCCCCTGCCCCTCATCATGATCAGCAGCTGACTCCAGAATGCAAGTTTAAGTGTCAAGCAGCAGTTGCTGTCCTTGTGCCTGACCCCAAGGCATGGTCATATAAGGACTAAGTTCAGCAGAGCAAACCTTGTATGAGTAACACTAGGGGTAGCTCCATTTTCTAGCCTTAAGATCTGAGCGTTAGAAAGGTGGATTCAGAGTTTTACTTTTCCTCTTTTCTAGTTTTTTCCTATAACTGGCTACCTAGGTACTCCCAGTAAATACCATGCTTGAGATCATTGGCAAGCTTTGGTAGCTCTGTCCCTTTCAAACTTGTGTCTTATAGTCATTCATCCAATCTATGGACACCTTAGGTAATTGAAACAAGGTTTTGTTCTATATCCTAGGCTGACCTAGAACTCACTTTGTAGTCCAGGCCGGCTTCAGATTTGTGACAATCATGCCTAACATTGAAGTACTGGTATTACAGGTGCGAGTCACCAGACATGGCTTTTATGACGTCTTCTTTTGAGGCCATAGGGAATGACATAGCCTAGATAGTTCTATAGAGGTCAGAACCATAACACCCCTGACACTAGAAAGTTCCTTCTTGCAGATCTTCATTTTGAAAGATTTAGGAATGCTCTCCAGGGAGTAACAAGGAAATGGCGTCCACTTAGTACTGGCCTCTTTTCCTGCTTTCATTGGTCCTTGCCTGCATTTCTTCTCTGATCTTAAGATAAGGTGGCTAGATAATCTATACTTTTTTTTTCCATTTTCTCTTGGAAGTCCACTTCCAGATGATCCCTCTGACCTGTTGGACCCCTACTTCATCTTGACCCTTTCATTTGTGCCTTTTCTCCTTGGATGGTTAGAGATTCACGGCACACAATCCTTCACTGTCCTGAGGGGTGACAAAGTTCACCATTAGTTTTCTTGGTTCTCTCCTCTTTGCCTGTGTTCCCATTCTTTCTAGTCAGATCTCCTGTTCCTAGGTAGGCACATATGGAACACTTATGATGATGGTGACAGGATCTCATTATTCTTGAAGAGCTGACAAGGGAAGCTTTACAGAGCTATTTGTTCCTTCCTCACAGCGGCATTTAGTGGGTCTGGAGTCAGCATGTACGTAAGGAGACTTCACTTGGCTCTGTTAGGAGATGTGATAGAATGACTTTGTGTACCAGGACATTGGAGTAGACTATGGCAAGTGGCTTTCTTGTCCACTGTAAAAGGCAGTATAGAGGGTTTTGGTTATTTTAGAACAGACTTAAGCATTTGGAGGGACCACCTACATGACTGTCAACTAGCACAATTTCTTAGCTCTTCTACACCAGGGCTCTTTGGAGTCAGGAAAAGCAAGCAGCTGCTTTCTACTTCACGTGACCATGAGGAAAGGTGTTAATGTCAGCCGATAGAAGAAAAGCTGAACAGCAGTATTCCATGAACCCAGACATAGGAGCTCCTTGTATCCCAGGACCTTGGGCAGAGCCAGGGCAGTGGGACAACCTACCTCATTTCACAGTCTCTGCCGAAGCCAAATCTTCCCTCATCTTGATCTCTAGTTCTCAGTAAGTGAAAGAGTCAGGGGACTCTGAGAACATCCAAACCTAGCCCAGCTGTGGCAGTTGGTTTATTGCTTTCAGCTGGTACTTGAACCCAGGTCCTGGTCTTGGAGGCTTTCCCAGGTTTAATCCCCAGAGCTTTCTCTGCAGCTGTATGACACTGTGCTGACCCCGAATGAGGATAGGAAAATAGAACCAGTGCCAAGCCAGAGTCTCTTTTTCATTTGGAGTCTGGCTGTCTGCCCATGACCAGGGTTACATAATGGGAAACATAGCTGGGGCTCTGGAGAGCCCGCGTTTCACCAGGCTGCCCAGACCTTCGCATTCTGACGCTATATATCTTCCTAATTGTAGCTCGGATGCATTTATCACACTGTTGGATTGGAGTACTTTCTTTTTTTTAAATCTAGAAAGTCCTGAACTTGCTGCTTTTCCGTTGCTTCTCCCATATAGTCTGCAGATCATACTTGAAAAAACTTCTAGGGAGCCTTCCGAGACTCCCTCATCAGAGAGAAAAGGGGGTGTGTCCTCAGGGAGCTCACATATGTTGGCCTTGTAGATGAGATAGGAATTCTTGAGTTAAAGAAACAGCTAGTTCGTGCACCCTCATAGGCAACTCTGAATGAGAACTAATCCCAAATCTAATCGGCAGCCTTCAAGGACGCTTAATACGTCTTCCCAAAGAGCATTTTAGGAGGTCACTAAGTAATAGTCCATCAGCACTTCCCTGAAGGAAGTGCTGGTGACTGTGGGAAGCCCCTTTGCTACCCTGGCTCCCCACCCAGTCTCCCTGGCTCCACTTTGGGGCGTCAGCACTGCAGCCTGGCACCAAGGGGTTCCTCTTCTTCCAAGTGCTGAGCATGGGGCACACATGATCTCTCCTATGGCAAGAGCCTCTGTCTTCTCCCCACTCCTCCCACAGGACTCCTTGTGAAAGAAAGGGGTGTTGGTCTAAGGCTTTAGTCTGACCTTGCAGGGTGCAACAGCTGACCCCAGGGAGAGACTTTCCAGTACTGGGCTAAGGTTATTTGGGTCCAGTATATGCTAAACTGAGAAGACGTGTTGGAGTGGTTACAGCTAAAAGTTTGAAGAGGCAGGAACCGTGAGAATCCGCACCAGGGAGGCCGCCAAGGGCTCCTCTGCTCAGACCATGGAGATGTCAGAATCCCCTAGGGGTTGTTTTTCCCAAACCCAGTGCTGATGGATTTACCACACCATAGTGATCTTACAGAGGCCATACATACGAGAATGACTTGAGAGAACTGAATCAAATAAGGTTATGACCTAGAATGAATTTGGGGAGATGACATAGGAGAAACACTTTGGTACCTGAGAAATCCTACAAAGAGATTACAGTGATCTGTTACTGACTGTAGGGCTCTCGCTACACTGCCTAGCAACATGGAGAAGCTTCTGTCCTTGCTGTAGTACAGCTTCAGAATCTGATTTGCTCTGCTAGACAGAACTGATTTAGGGCTGAGTACTTTCTCAAAGGACCCAATTGACTTGCTTTTATATGAACTATGATTGCTGAAGGGATAATCTTCAACTAGGTTACCTAGTAGGCATCTCTTATTTGTGGAGCAAGGTATCTTGCTGCTTGTCTTACGTCCTAGAATAGTGATCTCTTTGTATTGTGGCAGCATCTAAAACACAAATTTGTGGTTCCTGTATCTCAGTGAGAAAGATGCATCTCCACCCTTATAGCCTACTATAGTTCCTAGCACTGAAGTTCCAGAACCGTGCACTCAACCCACTGCAAACAGGCTTCTGACAGAACTTACTAACATCTTATGCCCAAATATTATTCTTGTAGCACCACTAGACTTGTTAGGTTTAGATCCATTTCTGCAACTAGCTGCTTATACCCTGCCACTTTTCTGCAGTTAAGTAAGAAGTGTTCCGGGGCAACCAGGGACTTAATGTTGTCTCTTGATCCAGAGAGTTGGGCTCCCAAAGAGAAATACAATTCTTAAAGCAGGTAATGTATGCCATTGAGCATTTTCTTGATAGTTTTTTGCCTTTCCCGTGAGTTTGTGCTCAGTGGGCTTTTGGCTTCCTTGTACCTACTTTCTATACTACCTTGGCTGTTTCCAGATTTCTTCACGCCAGGAACCCAAAACCCAACTTGTTTCCCATCTGTACTACCTCTCTGATCTTCCATAGCTCTGAAACACAATGCAGGGCTTCTTCTCACTCACCTCTTTCCGGGTTTGTTCTGCAGCTGTGGAGTTTGAATGTTAGTGTTTAAACAAGCTGGTATTACACAGGAAATGGCCACCTCCACAGGCCCCTGCAGGCTTGTAACATGGGGTCATTGTACTTGATATTAATCACCAGTCAGCCTATTCCCCCAGTAAAAATATGAAGAAGTGTGTGAATGCTTAGTCTTCCTTGGTCTTTCTAGAAAGATAGACTGAGTCCTAGTCAGACCATTCCAACCTGTTGCCCTTCCTTAGTCCTGTCTGTTGGAGATCTGGGAACAGTCCTACCTGACTTAACCTGGCATATAGCAGACCTGGCTCTCTTCCTGCATATCAGACAAGGAGATGATGGCTTTGGTATACCATGCCTCATATGTTCCCACCTCAGTCTTGCAGTATAGCATCGTCTGTGAGAACTATAGAAACACAAAAAACTGTGGGCTCACCTGAGAGCAAGCTTCTCAATTCCCTGGACTGAAGAGCTTTCTAATGCTATTTGCAGAACTAACCCCAGCCTGAAGGGTTAATCTGATTCCTCAAGTCAATATCCTCCAAACAACCAGCCAAAAGTGTGTGTTGGTTCATTTCTGTGAAATGTGTTTCCCCAGTCACCTGGGCTGGCCTGGGCTGCATTGTATCGGCCAGCAGCTGCACTGCACTCAAACTGACAGCTACATTAAACCTTGGAATTCTGAGGCAATAAAAAGTAAATTAACTCTTTTTTTTTCCCCTTGCTGGTGGAGTAAGTGAATGCAGTCTGTAGTGAACCTTGGTACTGAGTGCATACCTCTAACTAGTCATTGCTGCTCTGTCTCAGGCTAGGATCTGGCATTCTGACTACAACCAGAGATCTACTTTCCTGGTGTGCGCTGTGTTCTTTGAGGTTGGGCTAGTGGGTTACTTTGCAACTGCTGATCCTTGAATTCAAATCGCACCCCAGTTTCTGAGAGACTCCATTGCCGCCATTCTGGGAGCTGTAAATGGGTTTATTGAATACAGTTTCGTATTCTCTGGCTGATTTGTATTTGCTTGGTAAAGAGTGTTCCCTAACTTTAGTGGGATTCTGTAGACTTTGGTACATCCCCCAAATACAAGTTGAGCCAGAAGAAGCCAGAAGGATTTGTCTGAACCAAGCATAGGACCATGTATGTACCTGTGATTCCAGCAGTCAGGATCACTGAGACTTTGAAGCCAGTCAGGGCTACATGGTAAGTTCCAAACCAGCCTGGACTACAGAATTGAGACTCTTCACACCCTCCTACCCACCTATAACCTTCAATCTCCTCAGCAAAAAGCTGGATAGGAGTGGGTGGCAGAGGGGCTTGACTGAACCCTACATGTTCTCAAGCTCTTCATAGCCATAAGGATTTTACTTTGTGCCCTTCCACCAATCTTGACTCCTTGCGGGGGTCCAAGGGCTGCTCTGAGGTGAAGGTTAAATGGCACTTCTTATTGGGATAAGAAAAAAACATGGGGAACAAATTCAAGATGTCCCCTTTCTACTTAGACAGGAAACTATTCACCCATGGAATTTACCTCTCAACCCTTTGGCACAGTTGAACTAAGCTCCCAGAAACAACCTCATCCTCTTGCTGGTATTAGCTTTTCGGTTCAAGCCTCTCACCTAGGATTTTGGAGAACCTCCCCTTGTTGTTGTTAGTTTCTTGAGTCTTATTTCACACACCTTTGTCACAGGTTGGCCCATGGGTACCAATAAGATCAGGCTGACCTGACTACAGGAGTGACTTTTCATTGAAGCATTTTTTTATATCTCCTTGATTCTGATCAGTCTAGCTTGACCCTTGGACTGCTTTTATTTATATTTCTGACTTGGGAACTCAGGGTACTTCCTATGTCTTTTGGCCCCAGCTGCTGTCTTACAAAATCAACAGGGTAAGAACTCTCATCTACCTTATCACTGCAGTGTGTCATAAGATTTTGGCACAAGGTGGGTGGTAATGGGCAAAAGATAGAGGTGGGCAGGAGTCCCTAGTGATGAGCAGCAGTCTCTGGGAGGAGTCAGTTTCGTTTATCTGAGCCTTAGGGGACAGGAGAGCATGGTAATGAGAACCACATGGTACCACATATTTCTTCTTCTTGGATCCAAGATGGTAAGGGTGGGAGGATGAGAGGGATGTGGGGCCTCCCACTGAGGAAACTGTGGGTGATTTTCTGCTGCCTCTCTCTGGCTGGGGATACTGCTGCCCACACCCTCATCCCTAACTCTGTCCTCAAGAAGCCTTGACCTGTTTAGCACCAACCATGACCTCCAAGCCAAGAATTCAGATGGGAGACTTTTCACCTTCTTCCTTCTCACTGGCGTTTTTCCTGTTTATTTTCCAAATTGCTGCTCTGCAGCCAAGCAGTGCCTGTTGGCCAAAGCTCACCACGCTGTGGGATCAGACTCAGGCAGTGGGCTCAAGTGGCCAGCAGGGCACTGGGGGAGGAAGCAGGGAACTGGAAGAGCCTCCCTGTGTGTCTCCCATGGGCAGCACTAACCTCAGAGGCAGCCCTGAGCAGCCCTATCACATCCGGTGCTTGTCTCTGCAGCCGGACCGGAGGATAAACTATCAGAGCTGTGGGGCAGTGCATCATTCCTCTTATTATTTTCTTCTCTGCAGATGGGGTCGTGGAAAGTTCAGTTCCTTTTAACCCTCAAAGTTCTGTTTATTCTACAGCTGGTAGCCTGAGTGCCGCGTTTCCCATTACATCACAGAGGAGCCCAGGCAGATTTCTGCATAGAAACGTGTTGCAACTGTTTATTTTTTTCCATATTTAAACATTTCTGACAGCCAAACTCAGCTGAGCCAAAAGATGGAGCTTTGTGAATGAGTCTGCTTGTTGGTGTCCTTGCAGAGAGGGCTTTAGAAAACGCGCATCCCTCTGGTGATTCTTCCCAAACGTGTTGTTCTTGCTAGGCAAAGCCTGGGAAGTGACTTGGTTCTGCAGTACACGTGTGTTGATTATGTGCCGTTGTGTGATTAATGGGACAGTGTTCCGCCTGGTTCCCAGGACACTCTTGAAAACAAGATGTTTCATTTCATTGCCTTTTCCTAGTGTAGTGATTTCAGCAAATAAACCACCTCAGCCTCCTTCCACCTGGAGCTGGTGAGGGAGTCCCCATCCCTCCCCCTAGTCTCCCCCAGCTTCACTCTCAGTGGCAATTCCTGGAATGCCCCTTTTGCTGTCATTTTGGAATGGGAGTTGGGGGTTGACTGGCTTAGGTCTCACCCTACCCTGTAGGCTCATGGACAGTACCCCTGGGAGTTTTCAGGGGACTCCTAGAACTTACTGGCATAGTGCTTCTTTGGACTCAGTCTCTCCAGTGAAGTTTTCTTGTTGTTGTTTTGTTTTGGTTTTGTTTTTTATAATGTTCCTAACATCTTAGCATCTAGAGAGTAGGTGCCTCCTATTCCAGTCTCTGGGGTTAGAAGCTTTTCTTGGAGGAGAAAATCAAGTCTGTAAACTTGGCAGGCATTGTATACAACTACAATTGAGGTTTACATAGGCAGGCAAAATTTAGGAGATGTTTAAGACCCATCAAACAGTCTGAGCCACAGTAGGTGATAGTATAAACTAAATGAACCTTTTTTCTATAATTCTACCTTGGAGTTTTAAGTAGAGAGAGAGAGATCTTGTAGTTTTAATGTTTCTTCTTAGGGTCAACCAGAACCTGGTAATGTGGGACAGGGGTGACCAAGCACCTGATTTGTGTTGGACTAGGGGACTTAAGAGATGTGAAAATTTTAGTGCTAAAACTTGGACAGTCCCAGGATGTTTAGTCATCCTGTGTCTAATGTACAAGTGAGAGAAGGAAGAAGGCGTGGGATAGCCAAGATAGCATTGAAGTGAGCAAGAAGCTTTCCCTTCCAGAGCAGACTTTGGCAGGACAGGAAGGGGGATTTTCTTGGACATGTATTCATTTTACTGCTTACATATAGAGAATTAATTTATAATGTATTTCTAAGAGGGAAGCCTACGTGACTACACAGTGTTACTACTCCCTGTGCGGCTGTGGCTGAAGGAGAGAAGCTAGTGCCCAGTTTCTGTCTGTGTGGCATATACTTGACTGTGTAAGAGCAGGGGCTCCTGAGAGCTGTCTTAGGCACTGGGTATCTAGACTGTTTAAAGTGTCTCATCACACTGACTGGAAGGGTAACAGGATCAGCATTAGGCAACTAGTTCTCAAAATTCTCTGGTTAGGATTAAAAGTCTCCTGATCAATTTTGCCTTTACATAGAGAATACACACACATAGATGGTGGCTATGGGCACAACTTCATATTGCATTTTTTGATAATATTTCTTGGCAGCTGCCAGCCAGCCTTACAGCTTTTGTTGCAAGTACCTTTCCATTCCCAAAGCAGGAAGAATACTTTCACCGACCTCTTTAAAGCCATTCTTCTTTTCTCGTCTTATTTCTCACAGGGTTGCTGTGGATGTGTGGTCAACACTAGCTGATTTCTGTAACATACTGACTGCAGTGAATCAGTCTGAGGTGCCACTGTACAAGGACCCAGATGATGACCTCACCCTGCTTATCCTGGAAGAGGATCGACTTCTCTCTGGCTTTGTCCCCTTGCTGGCTGCCCCTCAGGACCCCTGCTACGTGGAGAAAACCTCGGATAAGGTCAGTTGCAGGCCAAACATCCCTTCCCATTTACCCATTCTCTTAATTCTCCAGACTTTATTCTTGGGAAGTTTTCTGTGCAAACGGAACATGATTAAGTCATTGAGAAGGGTGTTAAGGGAAAATATCGACCTTTTAGCCACTGACATCCAGTTCTGTGTCCTGAAAAAAATCCCTCTCAACTTCCTTTGGGGTGTGTGTGTGTGTGTGTGTCTCCCCCCAATCCCCCCCGTGCCTGTGTGTGTATATGAGAGAGAGAAAGGAAATGCGGGAGCGAGAGCAAGAGAGAGAGAGAAGGAGAGAAGGAGAGAGAGCGCAGAACTCCTGGCATGTTGTATATACGATCATTTCCTCACTTGTTTAAATAGTGCAGCTTGTGTTGGCAGTGCTCTTACTCAGCTCCAAATGGTTTGCATCATGCTTAAAGCACCCTCCTTCCTTCCCTCTCCCTCCTTCCTCAGCCACAGAACTTTGCACTAGGAAAACAGCCAGGGCTTTTTCCCTTCTCTAAGGAGGAGAGTGATAAATAGGTGACTAGAGAGAAGCAGACACCATGTGTTAACTTACAAAAAAAGCTTTTAGGAATATGAAGCATTCCTCGCTGCCTGGTTTCTATTTTCCTTCCTCTAAGGAGTGTTTCAACCTGACTTTTTTCTTGTCTGTTTATAGAAAACAAAAGCCATTCCCTGTTGTCCTGGTGGGGACTGTGGAGCTTCTAGTTTAACAGTTGAGTCTTTAGCCAGTGTAGAGTAGGGCACTCTGGGTTGTTCCACCACACTTGTGGGGAGTTAACAGTCTCCTGTGCTAAGGCACTCTTCAAAGAGTCCGTGACATCGTACTCCCTAGAGGAGAGCCCTTTGGGGAGTAGTCCATGAGTGACTTCTCAGGAGGAAGTCTGGTTTTTAGATGAATGTTATTTTATTTTTAGGTTTTGGTGTTTTGAGAAAGTGTCTCACATATAGCCCAGGCTGACTGCAGACTGGCTGTGTAGCAGAGGCTGGCCTTAAACTTCTGGTCCTCCTGTCTCAATCTCCCAAGTGCTAAGATAAGATATGTGTCACTACAAAAAGGAGGAAGAAGTCTTCAATCAAGGTGAAATGCATAATAGACACAGAACTGATTTTGTTAAGTCAGTAAACTGACGTTCAGGGTTGGGATCTGACCAGGATGGAGTACTTGCCTAGCCTGAAACCTACATGGAAGCTCATTAACTGTCTATAACTCCACTTCCAAGGGACCCAACACCCTCACACAGACATATGTGCAGGTAAAACACCAGTGAACACAAAATTAAAAAAACAAAAAACAGAAAACAACTTTTTTTAAGCCTTGAGTTCAGTTTTACACAAGACAGAAAGTAAAAACTGAATTCTAAACATGACTTGTAGATATGGGATCTGTTCACTGTATAGCCCTGGCTGGCATAGAGTCCAAAGAGATGCTCTACCTCTGCCTTTTGGGCGCCAGGATTAAAGACATGTGCCACCATGCCTGGCCTATAATAAATGGTATTAGTGTGCTGCCTAAGTCTCTATGTATTAATATGATTTATGCATAAACAGTCCTTTAGAAAATAAAGCAGAACGACTAGGTTGTCTACAAAGCGCAAGATCCTAGGTTTGATCTTCACACTACAAACATAAATATAGAGCAAAAATTAAAACCCTGGGGTCTTATGCATACTGTTGTCTCTTTTCACATATTTAAATATATTCTTATATGGAAATTGTTATGTGGTGCTGAGAATCAAATATGTAATAATTTTTTATGATTACTTAGGGTTTTGTTTTATTTTTTGAGTCAGGATTTCACTGGCTCTCCTGGAACTCACTTTGTAGACCAGGCTGGCCTCAAACTCAGAGATCCTCCTGCCTCTGCCTCCCAAGTGCTGGGATTACAGGCCACCATTGCCCAGCTTATTATAAACAGTGAGTTTTTGCCTTATTGCAGAATATGAGCATGTATTCTGTATAGTTAAATTTCTTTTTAAGTAGAGAAATGTTCTAGGGCATGGGCTTATCAAAAGTCTATATTCAACTGCCCAATGTCAACCTTTGTACTCTCTTGATTACTTGAGCAGTGGAAGCAGTAGTAAGGAGTCAAGTCATTCTCAGCTATATAAATTAGTTCAAGATTAGCCAGGACAATAGGAGACCCTGTCTCAAAAAACAAAACAAATAAGCCCTGGGGATAGAGCATAAAAATCAAAAACTTACCTAGATTGTTCAAGGGCCCAGGGTTCAGTCCTTAGCACTGAAAATAAAAGAAAATTTGTAAATAAGAATAAAAACCAGAGACTGGAAAAAATGGTTCAGTGGTTAAGAATATTTGCTGCTTTTCCAGGATACCCAGGTTTGATTTCCAGCATACACATTCCATCACAATCATCACTAACTCTGGTTCCAAGAAATTCAGTGCCCTCTCTGATTTCTGTGGGTACCTGTACACAGATAGGCACCAAAATTAGGCACATAAAATGAAAATCTTTGAAAACTCATACTCTTGAGATTTCTTTCCCAAGAGGAATTCTTGTTTTACACCTTTGCAGAAAAAAAAAAAAAGAGGGTACAATTCTATTCTGCTTATCTGGTCTCAAAAGTGGGTAATAGTATGAGTATGTAGGAGGCTGAAGACAGCTAAGAATTGTTCACATCTCTGAGGAAGATCTTGAGTTAAAAGAGAAATTAAGTATCAATATTTTGGGTTAGTGGGCCCTGATAATCAATCAATCCATATCTGTCTGTCTCTCTCTCTCTCTCTCTCTCTCTCTCTCTCTCTCTCTCTCTCTCTCTCTCTCTCTCTCTCTCTCTCTCTTTCTCTTCTAATCTTTGTTGATCGCTGGGTGAACTTGATTCCAGAAGATCCTTCTGGGAGATGCTGTCACTTAGTGCAGAACTAGGGAGGAGTTCTTACCAGCTTTAGGGCTTCCTTGCCCTCATTTTTATCAGCTCATCAATATTCCCAGCTGTAGTATTGCATACCAAATCTATGGCCTGGATGGAGAAGAATGAGGTCTTCTTTGCACCCTCACCTTTTGAAGTGATCATAAGCTGCTCAGGTGGCAATAGCAACCATCTTGAAGTAGTTCCACTTCCAAGGCTATGAGAGGGTATTTCAGAGATAGCATCTCTGCATCTCACCTCACCCACTCCTCAGTTTGTCTTCATCTTTCTCATCCTGCAGTAAATAGTGACATTGACTTTTGGTTGCTCGTTTCAAAGTCTTAGAGTTCTTGGCTTTTGTTTTTTTTAATCAGACCTTCATATCTAAACCATAAACAATTTGTGACTTTTTTACCTTTAAAATACATGCAGGTTTTAAAAAAACATGCAGATATGATTCATTTCTACACTTTTATTCCATTCATTGAAGTACCTTCTAACTATTCCCTCTGGTCCCTAGTCTGTTTCTTGGCACAGTAATTATAGTGACGTGTAATTACAGAGCATCAGTGCTGTCTGCTGGTGCAGGCCTGTAATCCTAGCTACTCAAGGAGTGAAAGCAGGAGTATTATAAATTCAAGACCTTCCTGGGCTAAAGGGCAAACTTGGAGCTGACTGGATAACTTAGTGAGACTCTATCTCAAAGTGAAAGAAGCTAGCTTTCCTAGTCTTCACAAGGTGCTGGGTTCAGTCTCTAGTAACAAGCCCTCACACCCCCAAAATTAATAAAGTCTGCAAATCTTACTAATTTTTACTTCTAGACATTATGATGAATTTTCTATTTGCAGTGAAATGCCAGCATCTTAATACTGGGCTTCTGCACCATCGCTGATCTGACAGTACCTTCCCCGGCTAACTCTGACCTAAGCTCTTACTCACCTCTTCGTTGTTCCCACTGTGCTCTCTGGACACGCTGCGTATTCGTCCTCCTTGCCATTCCTCATGCAGTCCGAGCACTCATGCCTCAGGGTCTTTGCAGTTACTCTTATCCTAATCTGGAAATGCTCTGGACCAGAGGGGTGTATAGCTAGATCACTTCCATGTTATTGTCACCTTGTTGGAACAAGCTTCCTCTATAAAAATGCAACCTTTTCCTTTGGCTCTAATTTATTGTTTTCCATGGCAAGGAAAAATCAATCATCTCTCATGCATTGGGCCCTGACCTAGACTTTCTGTCTAGTAATTTCTCTCAATAAACCTATCTAAGCATTTATAAAAGAGGGGCCAGGAGCTCAAGAGAGTAATAAAGATGATGCTAAACTCACATAGATCATGTCATTGGCTAACCCAGAAGATGTGTATTAATGTCCCTTTTAGCAATATGATAGGCATTTTCTCAGTCCTCTAGTGGCTATTAGTAAAAAATGTAAAATATCTCAAGGACTCAGTTACAGCAATCTTGGAGACTGCATTAATAGTTTTGATTAGTCATGTTTGGTCCAACCTGTATGCTTAGTCATCAGAAACTCATTGAGCATGTTAAGTATGTATGTAACTACATAATGTAGGTGCTTTAAACATATAGGGTAAATATTCCACTTTGGGGAACCATTTGTGGTGTATATAGATGTAAGTGGCCACATAAATTTATTGAAGCCTTTAAGACATGAGTAGCTCTTAGTGTTTTCTTGAGATGCTAATAGTCCTGTGAATGCATTGCCTTATGAACACTGCTTTGGTGTGAACATTCCCAAGTCCTGTGGAATTCTAGGTATGTTTTAGTTTGTTTTGTTATTGTTTTGGTATTGTTGTTTGGGGGGTTGTGAATTGTAGATTAAAATACAAGTTTTGTGGGCAGGAGAGATGACTCAGTGGTTAATAACTGTTACTCTTGCAGAGGACCTGTGCCAGTGCCTCGAGGTCATTCATAACTCCAGACCCTTAATTCCTGGAGATCTGGTACCCTTTGTGGGCACCAGGCACACAGGTGGTGCACGTACATATATGCAAGCAGAACACTCATTCACATAAAAATAAACCCATCAAAAAAATGAAAGCTTTTTTAAATAAGCAGAGTGTATCACTGAATGACTTGTATCTTTTATATTTTAAAATATGTTGCAGGGATAGCCTTTGCAAACTTTTCAAGGTGGCTTCACTCTTGGTCTTCTTTAGATTTATTTTATGTATGTATGTATGTGTGTGTATGGATGGCACCAGTGTGTAAGTGACTAGAGGCCAGAAGGTGATCCCCAGGAACTGCAGCCATAGGCAGTCCCAGTACATGAATACTGGAAACCAAACTTGTCTACCCTTAGTTACCAAGCCATCTCTCCAGCCCAACCCTTAACTTTTTGAGTATGTTGAACATCTTGAAGGATTAGTATTCTGCCTGAAATAAAGAAGCCATGGTAGAAAGTTCAGGAATAGACAAGCATGGTGACTCATTCAGCCAGGAGAAGGAGATGGGAAGATAGTGATAAGGCAGAGAGGGACCTATCTAGAACCAACCACCAGGGAAAAGAGAAGATTGACCTTACATTCACTGAGTGACTGGTAGGCACCTGAATTCAGAGGGTTATATAGCTAACCTCTGCAAACCAAAGCAAAGTACCTAGTAAAGAATTGTGAAATTGTAGCTGTGTGTAGTGGCACATCCCTTTAACTCCAGCAATCAGAAGACAAAGATGGGTAGATCTCTGTGAGTTTGAGTCTAGCCTGGTCTACACAGTGAATTCTTAGACCACCAGAGCTATATAGTAAGACCCTGTCTAAAAAAAAAACAAAATAAAACAAAAATAATTTAAAAATTAAAAAACTGTTATTTCAATATTTCAAACCCTATTACTGAGACAGGCATAGTATTCTTGGGAAATAGGGGAAAGGAAGATCTGTGTACTAAGTTCAGGTCTAGCCTGTGCTACATGAGGTTTTGTTGCAAACTCCATGTTCTGGGGTGGGTGTGTGTGTGTGTGTGTGTGTGTGTGTATTTATGGTGGTATATACCTCTAAATCATAGCACTCAAAAGGCTGAGACAAGAGAATTGAGAGAGCAAGGCCAGCCTGTACTCTGGAGACATGCATACCTTTAATCCCAGCACTCAGGAGGCAAAGGCAGTCAGATCTCTGAGTTCAAGGCCAGCCTGGTCTACTGACTGAGTTTTGAGACAGCCAGGACTACACAGGGAAACCCTGTCTCAAAAAAAACAAACATCTCTAATGTAAAGTAGGATTTACCTCAAAATTATCTGGGTGACTTGAGGAGGTAGGTGGGAATATAAATGGGATGGGGAAGCTAAATGTTGATCCTGTTGACTCTGAATAATGAGTATGTTGAAGCTATTGTAGCATTTCTACTTTCATATGTATTTAAAATTTCCATTATAAGCTTTAGAAATAATAGCTGGGATCTTCAACATAGTAAATGAGTGCCTGAGTGCTGGCAGCAGCCATCTACACAGATGCACATACTCCATACTGTGCATGTGGACATCAGGACCACTGTTAGGGTTCAGTTCTCTCCTTCCACCGTATAGGTCCTAGGAATTGAACTCAAGTTGTCAGCTTGGGTGATGGGTACCTTTACCTACAGAGCCATCTTGAAAGCAAATCAACACTGTCACATTATATTGTTCAAGTTAAGGGGCAAGTAATGAAGTCATAATGTTGATAGCAACTATTTCTCAGTCGCTGATTGTGTTCTAGACAGTATGGAACTGAGCTCTTCACATGTATCTTCTCACCAAAATCCCAGTAGCCTTATAGGTAGAACCTGGTGGGAAGTGATGAGAAGGACAACATTAGAAAAAAGTTACAGAGTGCATGTTGCAGTTTGTACATAAGAAACTTAGGGCTGGAGAGATGGCTCAGTGGTTAAGAGCACACACTACTCTTCCGAAGGACCTGAGTTCAAATCCCAGCAACCACATGGTGGCTCACAACCATCCATAATGAGATCTGACGCCCTCTTCTGGAGTGTCTGAAGACAGCTACAGTGTACTTACATATAATAATTAATAAATCTTTAAAAAAAAAAAGAAGCATTAATAGAAATGAATGCAGCCTGCTAGCAGGCCTGAGACAGGAGGGTCAGTTGAGCCCAGGAGTTCAAGGAATGCTTTGATAACATAGGGAGACCCCTACTTCAAAATGCCAAACAAGTAAACACAAATTTTAATTATCTCCTGTAAAATAAGTGCATGTAATTGTATAGTTTATATCACAAATGTCCTTAATTTTTGTTTAGTGCCTTAGTCACTTATTTTTTAGGAAGTTACAGATTTTTGTTTTATCAATGATGTCATATCAAGCAGCATTATACATATTTTGATGTTTCTTCATTAATTTACAAGGATAAACTTTGTGAGTAGAACTGCTAGACTATAGAGGTTGTGCCAAATTTTAGGACTTTACATGTATAACACCAGTTGTAGAATATGAGAGTATGTGCTTTCTAACCTTCTCACAATCCTGAATAATTTAGCTTTTTGTAACTTTTTCTGAGATGGACAAGAATGACTTCTGCCTCCCACGTGTTGAGACTACAGGTGTGCCACTGTGCTCAGCATCTTTGCTTAGTCTTTTGGAACTGTTTTGGTTTTATATAGAATGAAATGAGAATTTGGGGGACTGTTGAAGGAAAAGGTGCAATATTTTTCTCTATATAGGCAATAAGAAATATTCCCCTTGCAGATGTAGCTGGGTTGGAGAGTGCTTGCCTGGCATGCATGAAGTCCTAGGTTGATCCCCAGTAACACATAAAACAGGGCATGGTGGTCTAAGCTTGCAATCCTAGATGGAGGCAGGAGGACCAGAGGTTCAGTGGCATCCTCAGCTGTAGTTTAAGGCCAGCCCTGGGGCGCATGAACTCTTGCCTCAAAAAAAGAAATATTCTAAATTGGAGAGATGTTTCAGCAGTTGAGAGAGAGAGAGAGAGACAGAGAGACAGAGACAGAGAGAGGAGAAAGGAGGGGGAGGGGCCAGCCAGGGAGCACTGGGTATGCAGATCTCTCAGTTTGAAGCCAGTCTGATCTGTATAATGAGTTCCATGACAGTCAGGGCTACATAGAGGAATCCTGTCTCAAAAAACCAGAACTGGAAGGAAGGAAGGAAGGGAGGAAGAGAAAGAAAATATGTTTTGTTTGTCACACAATACTAGTTAAGATCTTTTGTTTTTACCCTTTGAGATGGTTTTTCTTACACCATTCTATCGACCATAGGAATCTACAGGAAAATAATTTCAGCCAAATTTTAGATATAAACTATGATCTATATGTTTCCTTCTCTGTTTTGCCTGTTTGATCCAGAATCTTTGTTCTGGGTACAAACTTATATAGTGTTTTGAAAAGTTCTCTGGCTTATAGTAAAGAGACATAAGTTCAAATTTATTTTTGTTTATTTGTTTTGTCTTTTATCACTATAGATAAGGAACTTTTCATTATCCATTTCACAAATGCATTTCTGGAACTGACCTTCATTCTTCTTATGTTTTCTTTATTTTGTGTGGAAGGTGCACATGCCACAGTGTAGGCGTGGAAGTCGGGGCATCTGGTAGGAATCTGTTCTCTCCTACAACCATGTAGGTCCTGAGAATAGAACTCAGGTCATTTGGGACAGTGGACGGTAGCTTTACCCCCTGAGCTGTCTTGCTGACCATAAGCATTTTATTGTGTATGTCTCTCTGTGTGCCTTTTTGTTGCTCTTATCTTTTTTGTGCTTTCCTGCCACTTTATGAATCCTTTGTAAGCCTATGAATTACCATTACCTTGATCTATTCCAGTACTTTCAGATTGTCTCAGTTATTGCTTAATATATCAATCTAATTTCTTAGATTCTAGACTCTGGTTTTTTGTCTGGTTTAGTTTTTTTTATTTTTTTTTAGATTTATTTATTCTATGTGAATGAATATTTTGTCTGCATGTATGTATGTGTACCTGGTGTTCATAGAGGGTGTATCATCAGATGCTTTGGAACTAGAATTACAAATGATTGTGAGCCAATTGTGGGTGCTAGGAACCTGTATTTTGTGAGAGCAATAAGAGCTCTTAACCTCTGAGCCGTCTCTCCAGCCCAAAAGACTGTTTTTATGTCCATGTCTTTGGTAGGTCAAGTATCTAGGTATTCCTTTTTGTTCTAGACAAGTAATTCTCACATGTTAGCATTCATTAAAACCATGTTGACAACTTTGTTAAAACACCAGTTTCTGAGCTTCACATGAATGTTACTTGTTGTGGGGAGGAGTGACTGAAATTATGTTTCTAACACATTCTTAGGCCATGCTAGTGTTAAATCTTCTACGTATTGAGAACAACTGCTTTTAGAGACTTGATAGCTGGTCAAATTGTAATTGCAAGTTAAAATTTTCAGACCAGGTAAGAATAAAGATTCCAGGGATATTTGGAAAACATAATATGAAGATCATGAGAGGTAGTTACCAATTCTGGCTTTAACTTTCAAATGCGGAAAATATTACCTTAGAGCTCACATACCTCACCTCTTGTGGCCAGGTAACTTTCTGAGCTCTAGAAAAAGCAATTATCCTCAAATTATAATGAACAATCTCTCCTGAATGAAAATGAAGACACTAGTCTGGGTAGTCTCCTTTCCTAAAAGGACTCTGAGGCATACAGCTAACACTTCATGCTTATCATGTATATAGTACTGTCCTAGGCTTTACATTATTTTGTTTAGGTTTCCCAGAAGCCCTGGAATAATGTTAAGCCTTAAAACAGTGCCCAGGATGGCATGGCTAAGCATGATGGATTCAAACTCTGGCAATCTAAGTGTAATGCATATGCACGGAAAAGTGTAGTAGGTGTGTGGCTGGACAAAGATTAACTTGGTGCTTCCAGTCCCTGAAACTTTGACAGTTTTATTACTTCTGGAAGCTTGGTTTCTCACCAGGAGCTTGGGAACCATTAACTTGGTTTGACAGATATATCTGATCTTTCAGAATAGTTCTTAAGGACAACACAAAGAAGTAAGAGTTCACATGAACAAAAGAAGTTGGTAGAGTTTCTCTCTGGCTTTCACTGGGTTGAGTGTCTTGAAAATTTCTGAGTATTTAGAATATGAGTCTTTGGAGAATAAACTAGTTGTTTGTTTGTTTGTTTGTTTGTTTCACACAAAAACCATTGAGAATTCTCCAAGAAGTTGTCTTAGGATGATCTATTATCATTTTAGAAGAGTGTTCCAAGGACAAACTCTAAGAGTAGTGGTTGTGTAACATCTAAGGGACAGAAAACCTGTATAGTGTCCTGGAGTCTCAAGTTCTTCAGGCAAGACAGTCAGTAGATAACCAGTAATTACACTTGCAGTTGACTGATGTGGATAGCCGGTAGATAGCTGAAAGTCAGCTATGTTAACAGCTTGACCCCCTACTCGTGAAACCTGCTTACATTCATTCATATAAACAAGCAGTTTCTGGTTCTAGACCTAATAAATGTGGATCACAATTAAAAATAAACTGAAGGCTGAGAAAATGACTCAATCAGTAAGTGTTTGCTCTACAAGCATGAGGACCTGAGTTTGGATCCCCAGGGTCACATAAAAAGCTGAACATGGCAGTGTGCATGTTTGTAGTCTCATGCTAGGAGTGGTGCAGAGACAGAAGATCCCTGAGGCTTGTTGACCATCCAGTCTAGCCAATCAGAGGCACTCCAAGTTCAGTGAGAAACTCTGTTTCAGAAAGATAAAGTGGAGAACAATTAGGAAAGACACCATGATCACCTTTGACTTCCATGCACACACATGCACTCAAATTGTGGAAATTGGTAGTCATTCATGGTGTTGTATATTTAGGAGGCAAAAGCAGGAGGAGTAGGCAAATTCTGATTTTACAGATAGTAATAAAGTTCAGTTTTTTAACTTTTTCTTTTACAGTTTAATAGCTTTTTGCCTTAGAAATTTTTTCCTTATCCCCAA
Organism: Tokudaia tokunoshimensis; assembly: GCA_036184795.1. Lineage (NCBI taxonomy): Eukaryota > Metazoa > Chordata > Mammalia > Rodentia > Muridae > Tokudaia > Tokudaia tokunoshimensis. Next base: position 46,559,281 of record BTHU01000010.1, on the reverse strand, counting down.
GGTCATAGAAATTTTCTTTATCGCTTTTAGGGTTGCATGTCGCTTCTGAATTTGTCCTCCTAAACTTCATATTCCCTCTCTCTCTCTCTCTCTCTCTCTCTCTCTCTCTCTCTCTCTCTCTCTCTCTCTCTCACACACACACACACACACACACACACACACTCTCTCTCTCTCTCTCTCTGTCTCTCTCTCATGCATAAGTAGTGGTTCTAGAGGCAGTTTCTAAGTGCTGGAGTTATAGGCAACCATTACAAGGTCTAAATAACCTTTGTTTAAAAATTTATCATTTTTTTGTTTGTTTCTTGTCACTGGTTTAAATTTTTCTGCTTTACCAGGCTGGAGAGATGACTCAGTGGTTAAGAACACTTGCTGCTCTTACAGAGGATCTGGATTCAGATCCCAGCACCCACATCAGGGAGCTTACAACTACTTGTAACTTCATCTAGGTATTTGTATCTGACTCTCTTTTCTGGTCTCTGTGGTACACATGGTAAACACCCACACACACACTACTTTATGGCTTTTATTCTATTAGAAATATAATTACTGATTGAAGATTTTTTTCCTTACTGTACATTTTTAAGATGTGATTATAGCGCTGAAGAGATGGCTCAGCCATTAAAGTCTAAGCTTACCACCAAAAATATAAGATGTGACTGTATTATCATCTTACTTCCACTGGCTTTTCATAAGGAGTTAGCCCTCTTTGTAATGTTTTGTTTTGGCTTTTTTGGTTTTTTCCTTTGTTTGTTTGTTTTGTACCCATGGGTATCCGTGAGTTGAAACCAGAGGTTAACTCAGGTGTTCTCTTTTTTTCCCTCCTTGAGACAAGGTCTCTTGTTAGCCTGGAGCTCACCAGTTAGGCTAGACTAGCTGACCAGCAACCCAAGGACCCCCTGGTTCTGCCTTCCCAGAGTTGGAATTAAAAGCACATGCCACACATCTAGCATTTTTACGTCAGTTCTGGGGATGGAGCTCAGGTCCTCATGTTTGCAAAGTAAGCACTCTTCTGACCAAGTTACTGAGGCAGCTCTGAAGTTTTTCATTTTAACTTCAGTTTTAGAAGTTTGAACTATGTATCAGGAGGATTTATTTTGCTTGAGTTTTTTACTGGACTTCTTAGACTGGTAGGTTTATGGTTTCTTATCAGATTTGGAGCATCTTTCAGATATTCTTTTTTTTCTGTGCCTTTTCTCCCTGTTTTGGAATTCTGTATGTACATGTCCAGACTCTAGGTAAGGTTCCATAGATTCGTGAGGCTCCTGTTTTCTTCAGTTTTTTTTTTTTTCTTCAAATTCATTGACTTTTTTCTGAGCCTCCCTTCCTCCCCCCGCCCCATTGTTATTGTTTTTGTTTATGCTTTTTTGGATTATTTTTTTAAATAAAGTCTCACTATGTAGCCCTGGCTGGCCTCGAACTCACATTAAACCAGGCATCGAAAGGTGGGAATTTTTGTTAGAATGGCTTTTAGGCAGTGGTCCAGCTAGTCCAACAATGGCTGTCTACCAATGGAAGGTCCAAGAATCCAATAGTTGTTCAGTCCACAAGGCTGAATGTTTCAGCTAGTCCTCCAAGATGTAGGCTTTAAACAGTGAATGAATAGAGTTGTTAGGGAGAGCTAGCAGGCAGAGAGAGCAAGTTTCCTTTGTCGAAGTACTTTCTATAGGCTGCCAGCAGAAGGTGCGGCCCAGAATAACAGTAGATCTTCCCATCTCGGGAGTATCTTTCTACTTCAGAGATCCAGATTAAAAGTGAGTCTTCCCATGTCAAGTGACTTAAGAAAAAAGTCCCTCACAGATGTGCTCAGCCATTGGGCTTTAGTTAATTCCAGATGTAGTCATACTGACAACCAAGAACAGCCTTCGCACCCAGCTTAGGTTTTTTTGTTTTGTTTTGTTTTGTTTTATTTTTTTTGGTGGGGGGAGAGCTGTTTTGTTTGTTGTTGGATTTTTGGGGTTTTTTTTTTTGAGACAAGCTCTCATTCTGTAACCCATGTTGGCCTCAGACTCACTATGTAGGACAGTGTGACCTCAGACTTAAAGCAATCCCCTTGCCTCAGTGTCCTAAGCACTAGGAAATAGCAGGTATAAGCCATTATAACTGATTCTTTTTTTTTTTTTTTAGAGTATTAGGTTTGGTACCTAGGCCTTTATGCATACTAGGTAGGCACTGAGATGCATGCTCAGCCTCTTTTACTATTTCAGTCTGCTCTTAAACTCATCTAGTAAATTTATTTCATTACCTTGTTTTTCAGTTCATGAATTTCCATTTTGTTTTTTATAATTTCCTTTTCTGTCCATTCCTATTAGTTCACCCATTAAGGCTATATTTCTATGCTCAATGTGTTGTAACCAGCATGTTGAAAGCCTGAGTTCGGAGATAATGCAAGTACAAGGCCACCCTGAACTATTTCCCCCAGTCTCAGGGGGCGAAAGCTATCCTTTCTTACATCTTTAAAGTCACAGCTAGTTCTAGCATCCATGCCATCTCACATTTGCTTTCTATCATATATGCATTGTACTTTGCTCTCCTTTATGTCTAGTGATTTTTGTTTAAACAGTGGACATTGTATCCACAGGTCCAAATAGACTCTGTATTTTGTTAATGTCCTCTGGAGAGTATTGTTTTGTGATTTTAGTTGCTAGGTAAAGTTCTGTCTGGTCGTACCTTACTTTGGTAAGCTTGGTTTGGGGAAGAAGGTTATTTTTTGGTTTTTTTTTTTGAGACAGAATCTCACTGTGTAGCCAGGCTGGCCTTGACCTCTCAAATATTTATCTACCTGTTTCTGATTCCCAAATGCTGACATTAAAAGGTGTTGGACACCACTCTCACCTAGCTTAATTTTATACATTGTTAACTATGTAGGAAGACAGTGCATCTGCAGCTCCAGTCATATGAGCAGACACTACTCATATATTCACAAACATATGATGTGTATGTCTCTCCACTTTTTTGCTTTAGGCTGGGTTTTAGTTTTTTGAGGCATAGTACTATATAATGCAGACTGTCTGGAACTCTTGCCTCAGCTGGGATTGTAAAGGTGAATCTCCATGTCTGGCTCTAGACTTGGTTTTAGGCCCCATTAGTGTTTCAGGGCTGGAGAGATAAGCTCAGTCAGCTCACCAGTGCTCTTAATAGAAGACCCAGATTGGATTTCTTCACTCACATGGCAGGTCTCAGCTTTCTGTAACTCCAGTTCCTGCAGACTCCCTTTTTTGGCCTCATCAGGCACCAGGCATGCATGTAGTACATAGATATGCAAGCAGACTCAGACTCACTACCACTGTACTCTGTGTGTGTGTGTGTGTTAGTGGATTAGGTCTAACTGTAAGTATAGTCTTTATTCAAGGGTAGCTGCTTAGCATGAGTGTTAACAGTATTACTATTTCTTTACTCTGGCAGCTCAGACTTTAGTTCTCTTATCCCCAGGCATTAGTCTTTATTTGGCTTGCATACAAATCTTTAACTGCCGTGTATTTACTAGTGCAATAAAAGATCTCTCTGTTATCTATTTATATATCTTCCTTGCACATTTATGGCCTTGCTTATTTTTATATCAGTATCATCATCATTATTATTGATATGTAAATTCCTTATATTTTGTTTATACCTATGTTTTATATATTCAAAATGTTTTCTCCTGTTTAGTGATGGTTATATAAACTTATTTATTATTTTAATGGGGCTGGAGAGATGACTTGGTAGTTGAGAGCACTGATTGCTCTTTCAGAGGACCCAGGTTCAATTCCTAAAACCCACATGGCTGCTCACAACTGTCTATAAATCATGCATGTGATGCACAGATGTATGCAGGAAAAACACCAGTGCACATTAAATAAATAAATAATAAATGTGTATAATTTTACAATGTACACTTTTATATTTTTATGTAGGCAAATGTGTCTGTTTCTTATGTGACCACTTGAAATTTTAATCATGTTTCTTTCTGAGTCCCCCTACTATTTTGTACCCCTGTTTAATTTGGTTTCTCTTAAAAGAAAGTGTGGGCTGGAGAGATGGTTCAGCAGTTAAGAGCACTGTCTGCTCTTCCAGAGGTCCTGAGTTCAATTCCCAGGAACCACATGGTGGCTCACAACCATCTGCAATGGGATACAATGCTCCCTTCTGGAACGCAGGCATACATGCAGATAGAGCACTAATATACATTAAATAAATAAATCTTTAAAAAAAGTTTATGTGCCAGGCAGTGGTGGCACACCACTTAATTCCAGCACTTGGGAGGCAGAGGCAGGTGGATTTCTGAGTTCGAGGCCAGCCTGGTCTACAGAGTGAGTTCCAGGACAGCCAGGGCTACACAGAGAAATCCTGTCTCGAAAAACCAAAACCAAACAAACCAAACAAAAAAAAAAGTTTATGATTAACAGAGTCCTCCATGATACAATCAGGCTTCTGCCATTTTTAATTGCAGAATAAATTCTAGTATAGTCACCGTTTAGAACAAAGGCTTTTAGAGTCAGATGTTTTTTGGACTGTGGTGTGTGTGTGTGTGTGTGTGTGTGTGTGTGTGTGTGTGTTTCCATTATCATTTGTGACAAAAAAATATTAATCTTTAGCTGCCAAGGACAAAAGTCAAATGTTTTTAACTAGCAGTTAACTTAGAAATCATAGATGAAATCACATAGCCTTATTTGTAGTAATGCTTATCTAGCAAGACTTTTTCCATATGCACTCCCATAACTAAAGAAGAGGAAAAACAAGAAATTGTTCTTAATTCTAGACTGTGAAGGAAAACGTGGTTTGCATGTGTGAAGCAAAAAGCTTTGGAAGGTTGGAATTGCACAATGAATGTAGGTTGAGCAATTGCTTAACAAGGCATGGGGGGGGTCTCCTTTAAAAATTATTTTATTACACTTATTTATCTGGTGGGGGAAGGGGCTCTTGCCACAGCATGATGTGAGGGTCAGAGGACAACTTGCAAGAGTCTTTGCCTCCTTCCACCATGCGGGTTCTAGGGATCAAACTCAGGTCAGCAGCATTGATGGTGAGCGAATTTACCCTCAAAGCCATCTCCCTGGCCTGGAATGTCTTTTGCTCTTGTGAAATTGGGGAACTCTAATGCTGCCAGAATAAGGGGTTTCCTTTTGATTTCTTACGTGCCATTTATTTTCACACTTCTTTTTTACTGTTTGTCTTTTCATTCTTTTCTTGAAGTCTTCTTGTGTGTTTTTCTTCATAGACTTTTGTTAAAGCATCCATATGCCTACACTTCAGCTCTGACTTGAAATGGGCAGAACATAGTTCCCTCGTGGTCTCAGTTTGTGGTGCAGCTGCTTCTTACAAGTGCATACTGGATTGCTTCTGAGTGTTTGAAGCTGGGTTACTAAGCAGCCTGCATTCCCTGATGTTTTAGTACTAGAATTTTGCCGATTTTATAATCAGTGTACTTAAGGGTTTTGCATGCTTTGCTTTTAATATTGGTCAACACCTCCTGATGAAGATCAGCTGCAGACTTTACTGGAAAGTAAAGTCAAATCTTAAACTTGAAGTATGGGTGACATCCAGTAAGATGCAGACAGGACTTGTTTCAGCAAAAGGGAATATTCTTGTTTCTCCCTGGGCTGAACGTTGCTCCATCACATTTGTGCTTCCTAGGCCTGCCTCTGCTTCTCTCTACTTACCTGGGAATACTGGAATCTGTTCCTCCTCATCTCTGCTCTGTTTCTGAGGAACAGGAGAAGTTGTTGGGACAGGCTGCCAAAAAAGCAGAAGTTAAGTATGTGGATTTCATAGCCGCATATATGAGTGTTTGTGGGGCAGAGAACTTCTAATGAAAAACATTTGTATTGCATCAAAAACAGAGGGAGGCCTGGTTAGAGTCTGTCTACTCTGTCTGTCAGTCTGTTCCCTACCAGCACTAACACAGTTCTCCTGGGAGGCTCAGGCATATTGTGGTTTCTTCTGCCCTTCCCATCCCCTAATCTTGCCAGAGTTTTTGTGTCCTGATGGCCCCATGTGTATTTTGGAGGGAGTCTACAGAGGTGGTGACTGATGGCTTCGGAGGTACTCAAGCACACATATGGGCATTGGGACCCTTTGTGGGGCTACCCTGAAGAGGGAGAAGGGTCTCCAACACATACAGTGAGAAAACCATGCTTGACTATACACACAGGTTTTGGACTCTGCTTTGACTGCTAGCAAAGCACAAACCAGAAGAAAGCAAGCCTGCTGTTCAGGCTTGCCATTTGATTTGTAAGTGCTTGAAAGGGATACACCTGGGTGCCCAAGCTTGCATCTGACAGGCTGATGTCTGTCAGGTTGTTTGGCAGGATCCCCTTTGGGAAATGCAGAAGAGAAAGTGCTAATTTCCCTGAGGATAGTGTCACTCCAAGATATGAAAAGACATGTAACTTAAGCTTTCCCAACTTGAACCCCTTCCCTCACCACCACCCCCAGTTCCTCTGAAATTCACATTTGTTCATCATTGGGTGGGGGTAGGGGATGAGAATAAAAAAAGCAGCAACCTAAGTTGTTCTGGGTCCCCAAGAAGGTACTTTACCAATGTGGTTTTCACATTTTCAGAGTTTTGGCTGGTGAATAAGATTAAGCAGAAATGCTCCTTCCCCTGATAACAATACATTCAGATGCAGGATCAGGAGCATATGGATTAAAACCAGACGGTGGATGATTAATACTTTTGCTTATAGAGGTAGACATGGCAACTTCCTCAATTTAAATGAAAAAGCCCTTTCTCTGCATGTGTATATGAGCAAGTGCTTAGGCTACATGCTTGTTGCCTTAAAGGTGTGTGCTGAGTGTCTACCTTAGTTACAGTTTCCAAGTATTCCTCCTCTCTCTTGAAGCACCCAAGATGTACTTGAAGGGTTATCCTGAGAGACAAAGGTGTGGAGATCAGCCACAACTGTAGGAGTGGGAATAAGTTCTCCACCTTGAACCATGGCTTTTTCAGCTCTCCACTACTGATGGCTAAACACACATCTTTATCCATACTACTTATTTGGTTCCTTTGGTTGTATGCCCTCACTGTAAATAGTATATTTTTCTTTCAAACTATTGAGTTGGGGAGTGCTTATTCCCATCATTTCATAAGATAATGATATACATAACTTTGGTTATATATAAAATCAAGTTTGGTGGTGCCTACCTGTAATTCCACCACTTGAGAAGTGAAGATAGACCAGCTTCTGCTACATAGTGAGTTTAAGACTAGCTTTAATTATATGAAACCTTGTTGTACCAAAAAAAAAAAACCTGTCAGTGCAGATACTTTGTTTCACTTCCTAAAAAAACATGGTATTTCTTCAAGTATACATTTAATTATTACTTAGCAGGTGTTTGTTTATTAAACATGTGTGAGATTTGTTTTTATTAGGTTCTGTACGTATTAACCCATTCAAGGCTAAGCCTCTGACTTCCCTGGTGATTTCTGCTTACACATACTGTTGTTTGCAGAAGCAGAAACTGCTGCCCAAAAGAAATAGGAAATGAAGGAGGGCCAGACTAGGACTTAGTATCTTTTGATCTACATAGTGTAGGTTGTTTTCTCTCTGTAACAATGAAAATTTAGGAGCATAAGTTTCCTTTTATTTTAATAGAACATTCTGGTTTACTACTGCCTTTACTCTCCAAGTGCAGCTCTGTTACACTAGCTATGTACTAGTGTATATCCTTAGAATGTACATCCTCAGAATGGAGTCACGTCCTTTAGTTTATCCCTTTTTCCCAGGGACCAAATTGTTGGTCACAGTTGTAGGGTTTTTGTTTTGTTCCCTCTTCTTCCAATTCAGCTTTTTAAATTTTACATTTTAATTCATGCATTCTTGCATACAGGTGCGTGTGCTTATGAATGTGTTTGTGTGCACAAATGCCATAGTATGAATGTGGAAGTCAAAAGACAACTTCAGGAGTCAGTCAGTTCTCTCCTTTCACCATGGGTTCTGGGATTGAACTCTCAGGTCCTCAGGCTTGCACATCAAGTACTTTGACCTGCTGAACTGACTTACTAGCCCTGATTTATAGTTTGACAAACACCCATAGTTGTGTAACTATCACAACATAACTATAAAGTGTTTTATATCACTCCCAGTATTCCCTCATGCATGCAACCCTAGTCCTTGCATCCTGTCCCCAGGCAATGTTTCTGCTTTTTGTCCTTATTACTCTGCCTTTTCTAGACTGTCATTAAAAAAATCACAACAATATATGGCTTTTGAGTCTGGCTTCTTTCATATGATATAATGCATTTGAGATTCATCCAGGTTGCTATGTTTGTCAGTAACTCTTTCTGTTGTTATTGCCAAGCATTGTATAGATATACCACATATTGTTTATCCATTCACCAATTAGTGAATTTTTGGGCTGTTTGCAATTTTTGGTAATCATGGCTAGAACAACTATAAGCATTTATGAGTAGGTTTTAAGTTTTCATTTCTCTTAAATAAATACCTATCAATGGAATGGGTGGTTAATGTAACTGTTCAACTCTTTTCCAAAGTGGTTGTACTATAGCCCCATATATATCTCCATATATATGCAGTGTGGTTCTGTGTCATTATCAGGACTTGGCACCATCAAGGTATTTGGAGGGTTTTGTTGTTTTGTTTTGTTTTTCTTCAAATCATTGTGATAGGTATTTTGTACGTGGCTTTAATTTGTGTTTTTCTCATGGCTAAGGATATTGAGCATTGTTTCATGTTTTTATTTACTGTTTGTATGTCTTCTTTGCTGAATTGTCTGATTACATCTTTTGCCTATTCTTAAAATAGATTGTTAGTGGTTCCTCTTAGTGGCACACACCTGGAACATCAATACTTGGGAAACAGAGGCAGGAAGATGAGTTCAAAGTGGTTGATTTGTTTACTAAGTCTGTTTTGAGGCATGATCTAATGCAGCTAAGGCTGGCCTGGAACTTACAGTGTAGCCAAGGTTGACCTTGAATTTCTGATCCTTTTGCTTCTACTTCCCAAGTGCTAGAACTATAGTCATGTACTATACAATGTCTGGTTTATGCAGTGCTGGGGATCAAATCAAGAGTTTCCTGTATGCTAAGCAAGTGCTACAAATCCAGCCCTCTTACTGAGATGTAAAGGTTCTTCACATGTTTTAGATAAAGGTCTTTTGTCAAATAAATATGTATTGTAAATATTATCTCATGCTCTGGCATGTCCTTTTTTCAGGAATTGTTTAGACTGACTCAATCCTGAGACCTGGAGGGAGAGGAAAGTAAGGAGATTGAGACCTTAGTCAGCAGATCTGTGCAAGGAGCACCCCTTTGGAAAGAGTTTACAACTTTTAGAGTTACAATTTTAGGGGAGAAGGGAGGTGGAGATTGAGTTCTACAGACAGACCCCTGAAGCTTTCTTCAGCCACTCCCAAGTTCCTGCCCCTACTTCTGATGTTGATTCTGGACTCTTAACGTTCAGTTTGCTGTGTTGCCATCAACTCCAGACCTACTGAGGCCTTGGCAATTCTAGACAACAGAATGGGCAGGCTTCTTGTTTGAGTATGTCGCAGAATGAAGTTGTTTGTGTTAGTAATCACACCTAAGCCCTGGAGTGATACCTCCACGCAGCCACCTGCTTTGTGGAGGGGAGGCAAGCATCAGCTAAGCTTAGTCAGGACGTGACCACATGAGCTTTGTATGAGAACAAATGGCAGTAGTAGACAGCCCCTGAGACAGCTGAATTTGGTTCTTAGAATCTACATTAATTGTGGATGCAATATTTACCAGAGATTCATGTTCCTTGAAAGTCTTTCCACAGAGCAACCCATTTCGGTTTAGCATAGAAAAAGTATTCTGCCCATAGAACAAAAGTGAAGAAAAGATACTATGTGGAATTTTGTTACTTTTTTGTTTGTCCAGATTGGTCTCAACTTATGACCCTCTCACCTCATAGCTTCCTGAGGATTACAGGTGTGTGCCATGACTCCGGGTGAATCCTGCCACTTTTTAATTGCTGGTCCCTGTTGACAAATTTTTCTCAAACAGCATTTGCCTCTGACTAGACATTAGCAGAATTTCTTTTCCCTTTTTGCGTATGAAGTGGATCACTGACACAGCCTGCTTAAGTACCCAGAGGACTGTTCCTTTCTCCAGGATAATGTTGTCTGGTCAAGGCTCTCTGGCCTCTGACTCCAGTAGAAATGATGTATACAGAGAAGAATTTCTGACCCTTCACTAATCTGAGTTATTTAGAATGCCTTTTAGTAAACAAGGCATCAGCTTCTAGGCAGCTCTGAGCTTTCTTTTTCTTCTTTTGAAGGTACAATTTTCTCTTTTTACTGAAGACAAATTCAATTGAAGAAAACTGCAATGTGGAGTAATCACCTTGTTTTAAAAAACGGGGGCGGGGGGGTTTAAAAACAAATTCTGCAGTAAATCTGCAAGTATGAAATCTGAAGGAAACGATCCCATCTGGAAAACCCTACCCGGGGAACCCTGACTGGTTTGTGGAGCAATGCAGATTGAGGAGTGAAAAAACAAAACCTGTAGTCTTGAAAGATGACAGGCTCATTAATTGATGTCCATGTCAGCTGGTGCTGTGCCAGCTTATGTTGGCTCCACTCCAGCGTTCCTGTAATTTGGGAGCCAGGTGTGAAGCATTTTTGTTCCATCTTGTTCCCCAGCATCTACACGTCTCACTTGAGGGAGAAGCCCTCTGGAGGAAACAAATGTACAGGTAAAGGTGGAAGGCAAGTATCACAGCTGGGTTATAGATACTAAAAAAATAAAAACAAACTTCTACATTCGAGTGAGATCTGGGCTTGAGAGTTGAAGAAAAAGGTGTCAAATAGCTTCAAAATAATTATCCTATTTAGACCATTCATTTTGAGTCTTTTTAAAGGTAAGTGTGCGTGCGCAAGCTCTGATTCTGTGCCACATGTATGGGGGAACACATAGACACCAGCAGAGGGCATCAGATCCCTTGGAACTAGAGTTAGATGCAGTTGTGAACTTCCTGACATGACGCTGGAAATTGAACTTGGGTCCTCTGAAAAAGCAGTACACAATTCTTAACCACTCAGCCATCTCTCCAGCTCCCCCTCCCCTTTTTTATTTTTTAAAACATGTCTTACTAGACATACAGGAAAACATCTTTCATATTTGCCTTTGATTCAGGGAGCATCAATATAAAGAATGACTGAAGATAGCCATCAGAATTGTAGCTGATCACTTCCACCATGTATTTTAAAAACCACAATAATATAAGCAGCTGAGAGAGTAATTACCAGCCCAGACTGCACCCTGACTGCAGTTTTTGTTTGTTTGGGGGAGGGGGGGTGGGCTTTTTTTCTTTTTCTTTCCTTTCTTTTCCTTTTCTTTACTTCCTTCCTCCCTTTCTCCCTGTCATCCCCCCACCTCTCTTCTCTTCTTTCTTCCCTGAATATATGCATGTGTGCATGCTTATACTCATGCATGCATTCAAAGGCCAGAAGTCAACTAATGTACTGCTCACCTTATTTTTTGAGACAAGAACTCTCACCTGGGAACTGGGGCTGGTTGGCCAACAAGCTCCAGGGATCCATCGTTTTTCCCCTTCCTGGTGCTGAGATTAAAAACACATGCCACTGTGCCAGGCTGTGTCCTGATGATTGTTTAGCAGTCTCTTTACAAACTGACCCATCTCCCTATCCTCATGAGTGGTTTTGGTTTTTTTGGTTTTTTTTTTTAGTTTTTGTTTTTAGAGATGTCAACACAGTAGAAATCCTCAAGCAGTATCCATCCAACACTTTGATATTAGAGCCTTGGTACAATAGTAGGCCAAAGAAGATATTCCTCCCACAATCCAATCTATATCCTTTCTAGCCTTCAAACTAAGTTGAATATTAAAGAATAGAGAGTTCATGTCAGATGAGGTGGCATACACCTTTAGTCCCAGGATTCAGGAGGCAGAAGCATGTGGTTCTCTGTAAGTTCAAGGCAGTGTGGTCTATATGAATTTCACAGTGAGACTCTTTCTCAAAACAAAACAAAACAAAAACCAGGCATTCTGCCATTGGAGACAAAGCATGACTGGGTCATCTCTGAGAATATTAAAGTCAGTTGGCGTTGATGTTTACCACTGGTTTACATTTGTATATAAGGCCAATTCTAATCTTCCAAAAGAGCTCTGTTTCTTGCAGCATTCCTATAGACTGACAACTGAAGGAGCCCTTTATAGTTCCTCCCTTTAACTCTGGGTCTTATGCAAACAGAGCTGACCTTTGACATTGGGAATCAGACCACAATATCCAAGAGAGCCCACAAGCCTGTTTCCCAGGCTTCAGATGTCCTAGGTTCACAGGGCAGCCCATGTTCATTGATGGCTTGTTTGTTTTTAATCAGTACTGGAACCTGTAAAATGCCTTTACCAGATAGTTCAAAAGGCTAAGGAGCTAAAAAGAAAGTTTTCCTCCAATTATTCTAATTCTTTGTTTGTTTATTGCTTGATTGTTTGATTTTTGAAGCAGGGTCTCACTATGTAGTCTTGGCTAGCCTGGAAAACTCTATGTAGACTAAGCTGGCCTTGAACTCATAGAGATCCTCTTGCCTCTGCCTCCTGAGTGCTGGGATTAAGCATATATGCCGCCACATCTGGTTATTCTAGTTCTTCTAAGTGTGTTCATCTTGTTTGATTTATTTGTGGTAAAACGTATATAACATTAAATTTAGCATCTTAACCATTTTTAAAACCTAAGTTCTGCAGCATTAAGTACGTTCACATTGGTGGACATTATCGCCATCATCGTCTCCAGGATTTTTTCATCTTTTCCATTCGCATCTCTGCACCCATTCCTCATTCTCTCAACTCCCTGCCCTTGGAACTACCCTTCTATTTTTTCTCTCCTTAAATTTGACTATGCTATGAACACTAGATTTCTCTTTTTGTGACTAGCTTATTTCACTTAGTATGTTTTCAGGATTGATCTGTATTGTGGAATACGTAAGAATTTCTTAACTTTTTTAAAGACTGAATTGCTTCATTCTAGGTATGTACCATACTTTGTTTAGCTGTTCACTTGTTGACCAACTCAGATTAAGATTTATTTAATTATTTGTTTGTTTATGTGTTTTGCCTGTATTTATGTATGTGCAACACATATGTGCCTGGTATCTATGGAGGTCAAAAAGAGAGCATTGGATCCCCTGGAACTGGACTTAAGGATGGTTGTGAGCCATTATGTAAGTTCACATGTTTTTGTGTGCTTCCTGTAAATCAAGCAGGGCCTAGCATATGTTAAATAAATGCTTTCCTACCAAGCTATACCTCTAGCTTTTGTTTAATACATTTGAGGCTAGAGAGATGACTAAGCAGTTAGGAGCAATTACCACTCCTGCAGAGAACCATTTGTTCTCAGCACATAGATAGGGCAGTTTACAACTGCTTGTAACCCCAGCTCTAAAGAACTTGACACCCTCTTCTGGCCTCTTTGGGCACCAGCATACTCATCATATAAACACACACATATATACATAATTTAAAATAGAATAAATCTTTCTCAGTTGATTGGCCTTAGATTGTCTGAAGATTTTCCCCCTCTGAAGTAAAGTGCAAATATGGCTTTCAGTCAACCCCTATTATAGGCAACTTGTGTGGCTTCGGGCAATTCATATAGCCTCTCTGGACTCCTTTATCTTTTTTCAATAAAACGAGAAAAGTTATAGTGATCCTACCCAACTCAAATAGCTCTCTGTATGGATAAAAGGAGACTAGTCTTGTGAAAATACCTTGTTAACATTTATGAAAATGCTATATAGATAATATCATTCTGGCTCTTTATGTCCACTGTTGATAAAACACGTTATTGGAGCTGAAGCAAGGTCTCTTTGGTAGGTGAGGAGAGCAGAGCACAGCTGATCTTCTTCCTATCTCTTCATCACCAGCATAGAGTTGTCTCCTCTGAGCTCAGTTAAGGGTCACATCCTTGATAGAGTTTTCCCCTGCAGTATGACCACAAAGTCAAGGCAGCTTTGGTTAGAGGTGTAGATAGCATGAACTTGGACATGAGGTGAGTATTTTATACTTACAGTATGCCAAGCACCATGTTCATGCTTTTCACACACTTTCCCAGGTTTCACTGACATGTAACTGTTGATTTGGAACTATGTGCTTCCACACACATTGTTTTTCTTAGTTATATATTCTGGATTCATTTATACTGCTGTTTCTTTGCATCAAAAAATATATTTAGGGAGGGAGAGAAGATATAAATGGCTAAAAGACATGAAACATAGTAAAGATTTGATGAGCATCATTCACCTCAGGCACAGATGCAGAAAGTTAGAATCTGCACTGATTCAAATTCAAGATGAGTCTACCGTCCATAACTCAGTGGCCACAGAGATTCCTAGTTGAGCTGAGAATGGATAATGAGGAATGAGACTTCCTTTATATGACTGCTGGTCCAAAGTATGTATCTTCATTTTTCTTTGGAAATTACTGGAGGAAAATGGGGACTTCATTAAGACTTTATCATAGAGATTTCATTTCTTTCTTATATCAAACAATGGGCTAATGGGTTTGGTTTTGGTTTTGCTTGGATTTTTTTATGGGGGGAGTATTTTATTTTGTTTTGCTTTTGGCATTTTGAGGCAGTCTCATGCAACCCAGTTGGCCTTTTATAAACTGATGGTTACCTTGAACTCTTAATCCTCCTGAATCTACTTAACAAGGACTTGGATTGCCAGCATGAACCACCATGCCTGGCTAAGCAATGTTCTCAAGCAGTTTTGCTTCTCAAATTATCCATGTGTGCATGGCCTATTTTGGAACTAGAGGAGTGCTGTTAGGTAAGTTCAAGTGCTGCCACCAAAAGAGAAAGCAGGTATCTCCTTTGCATGTTATTTGTTCAAACCTAAATTTTACATTTTTATGCATTATTTGTGTGTGAGAGAGTGAGAGTGAGGGCGTACACATGAGAGGTCAGAGGCTGACCTTCATGGGTCAGTTGTGAGGCAGAGGACCTTTGCTTCTGTTGCTGAGCTGCATTCTTCAGATGAACTGGTCTGTGACCTTGCACAGTTCTCCTGTCTCTGCCTCCCAACCCACAGCACAGCTGGGGCACAGCACCTGAGCTCAGCTGGACTCCTTACCTGCCGAACCAACAGGTAAGGAGTTGGTTCTCCCAGTCCCCACCCCCATATCATAGTTCCTTGGCTCTTCTGGGTTACTTTGAAGTAGGATACTGATTTTTGATGAACTGCAAAGGTCTTTGTACCTTTTTTTCCCTTTTATTTTGACTTTCTGAATTTTCCTAAAAGCTTACTTAAGGAAACACATAATGCAACCCTCTAGTTTTCTTGGCTTGTGAACATTTTCAATGATGGTGATGATAGTAATGCTAGTAATAATAATAGCCACAGTGAAATTATATCTTCACTCTGCTCTACCTTCCATCTAAATACCTAAGGATTGTTTTCTCTGCTTTTCTGCTTTGTTTTGAGACGAGATCTTACCATGTAACCTAAACTGGCCTTGAACTCACGAACCTCTTTCCAGCCTTAGCCTCCTATGTTCTGGGATTGCAGGTTTGTGCCACAAAGGCTCAGCTTCCTTTTTACTTTCCATCAGTGATGATGGAACCTTGAAATCCCAAGTACACAGTGGGCTCTACTACTGAGCTGTATGTACCCTTAGCCCCAGATTGTTTCCTTTTGCCTGGGAAGATGTGACATCATTATCTCCATTTATAGAGTGAGGAAACTAAAGCTTATAAAGTGACCTGTGCAAGTTACACTTCTACTGAGGAACAATATTGGAATTCCAATACAGCTCTATATGATCTACAATCTATAATCTAATTCTACCAGGTTATTTTTTTATTATTGTTTGGTTAGGTTTGAGTTTGGGGGGGGTTGTTTTATTTTTTGAGACAGGGTCTCACTTTTAACCCTGCTTGTCCTGAAACTCACTACGTAGACCAGGCTGGTAGACATCTGCCTTTGAGTGCTAAGGTTAAAAGTGTGTGCCACCACACCCTTTTCTAATTTCTCCACTTTTATGTGAGGAGTTTAAGATACAAAATGCTTAATGATGTCTTTTGCCTTTGTTACTATGGTAGTATACTTTGGTTTGTTTGATGTATTTTTTAATATGATTAATAAAAATGTATGTATGTGTGTATGTGCATGTGCCCGAAGTTAGGAGCATCCCTTGGATGCTCGAGTTACAAACAGTTGTAAGCTGCCTGATGTGGGTGCTAGGAGTTGAACTCCAGTCCTTTGTAAGAATAGTACATGTTCTCAACCACTCAGCCATCTCTCTAGCTCAGTAGAATACTTTGAAGGGTTGTCTTTATTGATATAGCCAAAGTACTGACTATAACATCATGCTTCCTGAGCTGGCATGATAACTAGAGTCTATAGATCCTGTTTTGTTTGCTTAAGACAAAAATGGGTTTGTAATTTGCTGTTTAGCCCAGGCTGGGCTTGAACTGGTGCTGATCCCACAAACTAAATGAAAAGAGGCTCTTAGATGTTTCTGAGTGCCAAGCAAGCTGGTACTTGCCCTGGTCATTTCTATCAGTTGCTGAAAATCTGGCATTTTCACTTTACAAGCTTTATAGGGTAAGAAGAACAAGTAGCAAAGCATGATGCCATCTCAGGGTTCACATGCTAGTCTACGTACTAGTCCTAGAGCCTCACTGTGGGGACCCATGAGCTAACCTTAGATGAGTTCTGAGTCTCAGTACTGCCTTTATACTCTGAAAAGACTTCAGCACATAGTTTGAGGTGTCCTCTAACTAGTATCTCAGACTGGCAGAAGTGGGAAAAAAAATCTTCTCTATTGGAAATATAACTTCATATCAGGCCACAAATAATGTTCATAAGACTAGAAGTCAGCCCATACTCTCTAATATTCTGAGAGAACTTAACCTGTCATTCCCAGCAAATCTATCCTTTAGAGCAAAGGTAACAAGAAAAACACAAACCCTTGTGTCTACACAAAGACCTACACATAAGCATTGATGCTACTCGTTTTCATTATAGTTTTATGATTTGTGTGTGTGCATGTGGGCCTTGTAGGAGTCAGAGGACAATTTTAAGCATTTTTCTATTTCCACCTTGTTTTGAGGTGGGATCTTTCTTGTCTCTACCATACTTTGTACTTCAGGCTAGCTAACCCAAGAACTTCCAGGGTGACTTTCCTATCTCTACATCCCATCTCCCATAGGGGTGCTGGGATTACAGCCTCCCGAGATCAAACTCAGGTTGTCAAGCTTGCTGAGCAAGAACTTTTACCTACTGAACATCTCACCTATCCCTACCCTTAGATTTTATTATCACGTTTATTTATTTGGTGTATGTGAATGTGGAGATCAGAGGAGAACTTTGTGGAGTTGGCTCTCTACATCCATCCATGAGTTTTGGTGATTAAACTAAGGTCATCATCAGGCTTAGAAGCAGGCAGTCTTATTTCCTGAGCCATCTTGAGGACCTTGTTTATTTTTTAACCTTTAAAAAATTGCATGTATTAATTTTTGTGTACAGTTGTAGGTGTGCATGCTGCAGTGTACGTATAAGGTCTGAGGACAACTTCAAAGTGTCACTTTTCGACTTCCACCATATTGAGATATAATTTGCAGCCCTTTGCCTAGTAGTCATGGGGCATATCTTTAATTCCAGCACTCAGGAGCCAGGGGCAGACGGATCTCTGTGAGTTTGAGGATAGCCAGGGCTACACAGAGAAACGCTTGCTTAAAACAAAGCAAAACAAAATAGGGGGTTGGAGAGTTGGCTCAGTGATTAAGAACACTGGCTGCTCTTCCAGAGGTCCTGAGTTAGGTTCCCAGCAACCACATGGTAGCTCACAACCATCTGTAATGGACACCTTTTCTGGTGTGCCTGAAGACAGCAACCGTGCACTAATATACATAAAATAAACAAATCTTTTTAAAAAATTCATACTTTCAAATTATACAGTTCAATCATTTTTGTACATTCATGGAGTAGTACAACGATCACTATCGAATTTCATTGATTTTTGTCTTTTTTTTTAATTGCTTCAAAGAAAATATATCCATCATTACTTCCCTGTCTCTTCTAATCACTAATTTCCTTTCATTCTCCAGAGCCTTGCCTAGTCTGGATTGCTCACTTGCTCTCTCTGCCTGCCCCATCTCACCCCGTTTCTTTCTCTCTCCTTTCTGAATAGGGCTCATGTAACCCTTGCTTGCTACAAACATTCAGTGTGGCAAAGGATGATCTTTAACTTCTGATTCCTTTACATCTATCTCCCAGGATTGAGGGCACATGCTGCTTTACCTAGTTTATGCAGTGGTGGGGATTAAACTGAGGGCTTCATGCATTATTAGGTAGGCAGTCTACCAATTGACAACAAACCCCAGCCTTCCCTGGATATTTCATGTGTCAGGAATTGGTCTACATTCCTTTATTGTGATGTTTTCAAGGTTCATGTTTCAAGGTGCTATGTATCAAAATTCTGTTCTTCTCTGTAGTTGAATAATCCATGGTATGGAAATTACATGTCTGATTTGTTCATTAGTTCATGGACATTTGAATTATTTTTACTTTTTTACTATTACTAATAATGTTGTTGTGAACATTTAGTTACAAGTTTTTATATAGACAGTTTCATTTTTCTTGGATACATACCTAAAAGTGAAATTGTTTGGTCATATGAAAACTTTGTATTTAACTTCCAGACTAGACTGTTCCCCAAAGCAGTTGTGAAATGTTATACTCGCATTAGCAACAACTATGTAGGGTGCATTTTTCCTGTCTTCACCAACACTTGTTGCTACTTACCTTTTTGATTGTAGCTATTCTTGAGCAAGTGATGTGGTGTCTCGTTGTATGAGGTTTTTTTTTTATAAGAGATTTATTTTTATGCATATTCTGCCTACATGTATGCCTGTGTACCCCATTATTTGTAGCCATTGTGAACCTGAAGCTGGGGATTACAGATAGTTATGAGCTGCCATGTGCATGCTGGGAGCTAAACCTGGATCCTCAGCAAATCACAAGTGTTCTTAATCACCTGTGCCGTCTCTGTAGCCCGCCCTTCATTGTCTTTGTTTTATTTATTTCACCTGCATTGCGTGTCTGTGCACCACATGCATGACAAGCTCTCTCTGTGAGGTTCTGTCTGTGCTGGACCTCTAACTCTCAGACATCTATTGTACCTCTGCTTCCCCGTGCAGGGGTTTAAGATGTGTACCACCATGCCAAGCCCCTTACTAGCTTTTTTATGTCCTCATTAGAGAACTATCTCTTTATTATAGTTTACTTCTTAAGTTTCTTATTACTATGATATATGTATAATATATATGCATGTGATTAATTATGACATTTGCATACATGTATACAATGTACATTGATCATCTTCACCCTGTTACCTTTTCTTGTTCCTTCCTTCCTGTTTGTCTCATTTTACTTTTCATATTTTGGGGTTTTGTTTGTTTGTTTTGCTTTGTTTTTCTGAGACAGGGTTTCACCCTTGGCTGACCTGGAACTCACTCTGTAGACTAAGCTGGCCTGAAACATACAGAGATCTGCCTATGTCTGGCCCCTGAGTGCTGTATTTAAGGTGTATGCCATCACATTTGGCATGTTCTGGCAAGGACATTGTTATTTTGTCTTTTTTTTTTTTTTAATGATACAATGAGTTTGGATAGAGTTGCTGATTGGAGAATAAATGAGACATTATGTACAGGAACATAGACACCTTAACCACTGAGGAAAACGTCTCTCTCTTTCGTCCTCCTCTTCCTTCTTCCCCGTCTTCTCCTTTACTGTTCCTCCTCCTGCCCCTCCTCCTCCTTTTGTTCTCCTTCTCTTTCTTCTCTTTCTCCTATCCCTCTTCCTCCTCCTACTCTTCTCTTTTTCTCCTCCTTTTCCTCTTCTACCTCTTCCTTCCTTCTCCCTTCCTTCTCCCTTTTCCTTACTTCCTTTTCTCTTTCCTTTTTTGAGACAGGTGTTTCTACTGTGTTCCCATGGGTGACCTAGAATCTTGTCTGTAGATCAGGCTGGCTCCAAACTCATAGAGATCCTCCTGCCTTTGCCTCCTGAGTGCTAGGGTTAAAGGTGTGAGACACCTTAGCATGTGCTCACATAGCTTCTTGACCAATACTGTGAAATAGAACTTTCTGTGGCAGTGGAATCGTTCTATTCCTACATCATCCTATACAGCAGCCAGTAGTAATCTGTGACACTGAATACTAGAAATATGGCTAATACAGCAGAGAAACAAAAACAATTTTTAACACTGCCATTCTAGATTTCTCTTGGCCTGATTCCCACTTCTCTGTATCTCATAGTATGCCACTAGTACCAGCAGGGTCAGCTTCCCGTGAGAACCTGTTCTGTTTTAGACTCTATCATACCCCTATGAATCAGAAAATTTGGGGCTCATAACCCAGCAGTCTAGTTTGACAAACTCATCTGTTGATCCCAGTGTCCTGACACTTGAAAGTCAGTTCTTGGTCTTCAAGCCTTCTGCTAAAAGCCATACTCAGGCATGAAATGATATTAGGAGTTTTACTAGAAGTCATTTGCTAACACACTAACTGCATATTTTAAAATAACAACAGTATGATTACAGAGAATTTTCAAAAAATAAAGTGCCAGGACCATTGAGATTACTTAGCAGGTAAAGCTCTTACCAACAAGCCTGAGGACATGTGTTTGATCCCCAGGACCCACGTGACTGAAGGAAAGAATCTACTCATTCAAGTTGTCCCCATCTCCATGGATGCTTGGCACATACGCATGCACACTCAGATAGATGATTGAGATTGATTGATGAGGGGGGGAGGAGGAGGGAGGGGATACACATATATACACACAGACAGACAGACAGACAGATGAAAGAGGCAGACAGATTAGAGACAGACAGACAGACAGACAGCTATAGTTAAAAAACACAATGATAGGAACCATTTCACTAAATGTCAGGTACAGCCCTACAATGTTTGAGTTAGAACCTAGTGTCTGATACCCACTGTGGTTTGCTCCCATGTATCAGGATGTTTGTGAAATAAGTTGTACTGGCTTTTTTGTTGGTTGGTTTGTTTGCTGGTTCGGTGTCTCCCAGAAGGGAAAAATCTGCTTCTTTGGCTTGTGTTTCACCCTATCCTTTTTTGAGGAGGAGGCTACCCCACCTTTTCTTTCACTACCTCATTTTACTAGGGTGTATCTTTCATCACACTCAATGAGTGTCTTGAGAATACTTCCTCCTTTTTAGGGTTTAGCAGACTTCACATGTGTAACTATCTTCTTTTAATATGACTTTTGTCCTCTTCTGCTTGAGACCTAGAAGAGAAGTTGGCTTACTCTCTCACTGGCTGTGAGCCAGATGTCATAACTTCAGGCAGTGCCACGCTGCATATCTCCAGCAGTTTGAAATGGAGAACAGAGTTAAAGATAAGATCAGCAGCTTTAGGTGATGGCATTGTTTCAAATAAACCATGCATGACCCAAAGCTTCCACTTCAAATGGGGAATGAAATTGCTTCATCCTTTGACAGCTTGCTCCATGAAAGAAATTTATCTTCACTTAATTGCTTTAGATCCCAGAAGGCTACATACAGTAATTTCTAGGAGATAATTATATCAAATTTTAAAAATATGTGTCTGTGGACGTGAATATGCAACTGCTGTGGAGAGGCTGGAGGGTACCAAAGGTCTTACTGAACTTGCTCATAGGCTTCCGTTCTCATTCTGGGAATCCCCTTGAGTTCTAGACCACTTACTCTCGGAATTTGATGGGCCAATGGTACAGCCCTGTGTGGCTAGTGTTAAAGCATCTGGTCTACTACTCTTGTGGTAGGGTAGCATTTTGCTCAGACTCCTGAAGTAGGGAGGGGTGAAACTGGCTGGCTGGCTTCCGGCTGCATGTCTTCATCTGGTCTGGCTGGGCACGGATTGCCTGCACTCTGAGCCAGAGCCACGGGGGTTCCAGTCAGTGGCAGCTGAAAACCAGCAAACTTGTTGACTTTAAAACATGACTATTTAGATGTCAGGGATAAACTTCCTGTAGATGGGAACAAGCTCCCTAATCTAGGCATGTCTGAATTTCTAGTTCTTGTCTCCTTGGCCTTTATATTTAAAACATCTAAGCTTCCATTCTGTTTTTATTCATATCAGCTACTACCAGCTTTTACTTGTCTTGGTCTCTTCTGAAATTCTATTTGCTTTATTCTGTATCTCCTGCGTTTACCTGTTATGCCCTAAGATCTTTACAAGAGTGAACAAAGAGCTCCCTGAGACTTGGAATTGACATCCTGAATGTCTGGTGTTGCAGGTTGTTCATCAGGCATGTGAGTAAGAAACAGTGAGGTGAGGCTGAGGGACACTATTTACAGATATTCCAAAAGACACTGAAAGACTTAGGGACAAAGGATTTTTGTATTCTCTGTAAAAATCAGTGAATACCTAAACCAGTGTGTAGTGGGACTGTACCAAAATTCATCACTGTGGTCAGATACCAGCAGAGACTCTGTAAAGCTTAAGATTTACGTTTTCTACTAGAATCTATATGAATCAAATCTTTAGAATTTTAAACTCACAGGGGTCATTCTTTAAGGTGTTCTTTAGCCCTTCCTTCTCAATCAGGGTTGGTCACAGGCCATGGCACAGCCAGAGGGGATGTGCTGCATTTTCTTTCAAACTCTTACTGAAGAAACAGGACAGCTGTACTGAGTAAACCTGTTTGCATGTGAAAAGGTCATACTAATGTGTCTTTGAGGGAAATCTGCAGCAAGTGCTGTCACATCATTTTTTTGGAGTCACATCAGGAGTTTTTGAAGGAATCACACTTTTGTTCCCATGAGCGCCTAGAAGATAGCCCAGAGAGCCATCAGGTCAGAGTATTTATCCTTTGAGCAAGAAAACATTTTTAAAGTGTTTTTTTTAAATATTTATTTACTTTATGTTTACAACTGTACTATAGCTGTCTTCAGACACACCAGAACAGGGCATTGGACCATTTCAGATGGTTGTGAGCCACCATGTGGTTGCTGGGAATTGAACTCAGGACCTCTGGAAGAGCAGTCAGTGCTCTTAACCACTGAGCCATCTCTCCAGCCCAAGAAAACATTTCTGTTCTCACCACTTCTGTCACCTCATCTGAAGTAGTTTTATCTTGCCCACCAGTCTGTCAGTCTGAGAGTAGAAAACTAAAAGAAGTTGCCCAACAAAGAATTGCAGTGCATGCCGGTAATCCCAGTACTTGGGAGGTGGAAGCAAGATCACCAGTTCAAGGCCAGCCTCAAAGCTTTATGAGATCCTGTCTTAAAAAGCCAGAATGCTAGGGATGGTGTTTAATGGCCACTCCTGAGTTAAATACACAGATTCTAATTCAGTGTCCGGGGTTGTCCAGCATATGAAGCTGAGCCACTATTGAGATGTCCATCGTGTGTACTTCCTGAGATTTGGCTGAGAAGTAACAGCTCTTTCCTAGGATGCAAATTACCTTCATCATTATTTTAACAAACTCATCATAAATCTACTAACTTATCTTGTTAATGGGGAGCTTATTTTATTGGTGTGTGTGTGAGAGAGAAAGAGACAGACAGAGAGACAGATACAGAGAGAGACGGAGTCTCACTGCACAGCCCAGAACTTAAGATTCTCCTATCTCAGTCTCCTAACTGCTGGAATTACAGGCCTGTGTGAGCACTCTATTTAAACAGCCTTATTTTCTATGCCCTGAAGCTCCCATGATCACTTAGCATAATTTAAGCCATTTCTTTTAAATTTGATCTCCCAGAAGTAGAACACAATTCCTTTCTTATTTTAATTAATTAAAAAGACTCATAAAATTTGTATTGGATATATAGTACTTTATCAATAAGGATAACATTGAATTATCCTTTATAGTATTCAACTGTAAAGTAATCCCAGCATTTGGAAGGCAGGAGGATCATCCTCAGTTACACAGCAGATTTGTGAGCAGCCAAAAATGGTGCTGGCCTTTTCAAGAATTAAGTGATTTTTTTTTAATGCATTTTTCAGTGTGGTTCATAAATCCTGTTATACTGATGCTTTCTTAAAGTGGTATTGAGCATATGTGTCTGTTCCTTTGGAAAGAAGTGCATCAGATTCTAAACAAGGAAAATAAATTTCAAGGACTTAGGGTCGTATCAGGAATAGGCAAGAAAGAAGCAGTTTAGCTTACAATATTTCAAAGAAAAGAGATACCTAAGAATAAAGATGTATATATAATTTGCTTCTCTTAATTCTTTCTCTGTTGCTGACTGTGAGTAATAATTATTAACCAATTTTGTTTGTTTAAAATTAATTATTCTGGGAATGTAGTACAGTGGTACAACACTTGCCTAACAAACATAATGTCAGCTAGCTGGTCTTTGATTCCAGCATTTCTGAGACAGAGGCAGGTGGATCTCTGTGAGTTCAAAGCCAGCCTGACCTACAGAGTAAGACCTGCCACCACCGCCACCCCTCAAAAAAAAGTTTAGGTCCTGGGTTCCATCCGCAGCACCACTAGAAAGCAAAACAAAAGTCAAGTGAAATTTAAATTTTAATTCTTTAATCATAGTAGCCACATTTCAAGTGGACAGTCAATCACCTCATGAGTTGAAGGCCTGTGCTGTCAAACTTAGGTATTGAAAATGTCCATCCTTGCTGGTTCTCTTGGGACATCAGTGCTTTGTGATAAAACTCAAGTTGTTGACTTGGTTATTAAGAGTAGGGGCTGAGGGAAGTACAAGGGAAAGTTACTGAAAGGAGCCTGCAAGATAGCTGGGCAGGTGCTTGTTGGTAGATATGACAACATGATTTTGATTTCTGGAAAGAAAACCAACTCTTGCAAATTGTCTCTTGTCTTCCACTTGAGTTCCATGGTATATATAAATGTGTGTGTTTGTGTGTGTGCATGTGCGTGCATGTGTCTGTGTCTGTGTCTGGGTCTACAGTGTTACATCTTGTCCAGGCTTCTCGCCTGTCTGCCCCGCCTGTGCTTCTTGGTTGCTATAAGACAAACAGCTAATCTACATACATACATACATACACACATACATACATACATACATACACACACACACAAACACACAGCATATATAATTTCAGTAAGACTGAAAGAAGGATTTCTGATGTTCTTGCACATAGCACTGTGGCTAAAAATAGTGCATATTTCAAATCATCTTCTATAAAAGAATGAATTTAAAGTATTTTTAAACAATCAAATGGATATGGGCAGTGGTAATACACACCTTTAACACCAACACTCAGAGGCAGAGGCAGGTGTATCTCTGAGTTCGAGGCCAGACTGTTCTACAGTTCTAGAATGGCCAGGAACACAGAGAAACCCCATCTTGAAAAACAAAACTAAACAGAAAAATTAAATGGTAAAATAGGATGTGTTATTTATGTGTTAGTTAAAAAGATTTGGCCAAAAAAAAAAAAAAAAAAGGTTTGGCCAGGCAGTGGTGGTGCACACCTTTAACCCCAGAACTTGGGAGGCAGAGGCAGGCGGATTTCTGAGTTCAAGGCCAGACTGGTCTAAAGAGTGAGTTCCAGAACAGTCAGGGCTACACAGAGAAACCCTGTCTTGAGAGCCAAAAAAAAAAAAAAAAGATTTGATCATTCTGGTATATGTGTTTGCATATTATACTGTGTGAAAAGTCAGAAGACAACTTTGTGTTGTCAGTCCTCTCTGACCACATGTAGGTTCCAAGAAACAAACTCAGGCCATCAGGTTTTTATAACAAGTGCTGGGCCCTCCGAGCCAGTGTTGTTTGTCTGTCTGTTTGCTAGCCTTCTGTTTATTTTCTTGTAGTGCTCTGCATTCCTGTGAACCAGTATGCCATGGTACACATGCAGAAGTCACAGAACAACCTTCAATGGTCAGTTCTTTCCTTCTGCCGTGAATATCCTAGGTATTGAACTAGGTTATCATGTTCAGTAGTAAGCATCTTTACCTGATGATCTATCTCAAGTTCCCACCCCTGGTATTTCTTAATTAAAATTAAAACTTGTAAATAATTGCATGGAGGCTATGAGGAGAGATACGAAGAGGAGATTTGAATGTCAAAAATCAGTTCATTAGGAGTGAGTCAGCAGCAGAAGCAGCAGATGTCAAAGAGTAAATGTTAGATGCTAATTAAGTTACTAGTGAATAGTCCAGGATATTGGATATTAGCTTTCCAAAGTGATTGATTTCATGATCTTCTATGAGTTTTTTTTAAAGTCTTTTTTTAAAGATTTGTTTATTTTATGTATATGAGTACACTGTAGCTGTACAGATGGTTGTGAGCCATCATGTGGTTAAGGGGAACTGAACTCAGGACCTCTGCTGACTCTGGACCTGCTCACTCTGGACCAATGATTTATTTGTAGCTGTCTTTAGACACACCAGAAGAGGACGTCAGATCTCATTATGGATGGTTGTGAGCCACCATATGGTTGCTGGGATTTGAATTCAAGACCTTCAGAAGAGCAGTCAGTGCTCTTAACTGCTGAACCATCTCACCAGTCCCCTTTTTAAACTCTTTTAATTACCTAAACCTAATACTAAGCGATATCTTGGGTTCTGGCCTATTATTACAGTATGATCTCAAATACATCTCTTTAAATCTTGGTTGTTGTTTTTTCATATACAAAGTGTAATAATGTCTTATAGAGTTATAGTGGGATCAAGTAAAAATACCAGTAGCAGATGTTAATGGTTCAGAGGTTCTCTGTAGAAGGGTAGGTCTGGAAACAGGGATTGTTACTGAATTCATACTAAATGGGCAGTTGAATGTGATGGGAGGATGTTAGTCAGTCACAAGGACAAATCTTTGAAGGGTATATCTTGTCTAGGCTTCTTGCTTGTCTAACCCATCTTTGCTTCTCAGCTGCTATGAGGCAAGCAGCTAATGCACCATAGTGCAGTGCCTCACTGAGTTTTGCACACAGTGGAGCCAACAATTATATCCTGAAAACATGAGCCAAACGAAATCTTTCCTGCAGCAGGAGAGATGGCTCAGTGGTTAAGTGTACATTCTGCTCTCCTACGGGACCAACTTCAGTTTCCAGCAAACAACATGGGGCTCATACCTGCCTGTAATTCTACCTCTAGGAGATGTGACACTTGCTTCTAGGCTTCTCAGGCACCTCCACATATGTGGCATACATTCATACACATACACATTCACTTGGGAGACAAAGGCAGATTTCTGAATTTGAGACCAGCCTGGTCTACAGAACAAAGTTGAGGACAACCAGGGCTACACAGAGAAACCCCATCTCTTTTTTTTTTTTTCTTTTTTTGGTTTTTCGAGACAGGGTTTCTCTGTGTAGCCCTGGCTGTCCTGGAACTCACTTTGTAGACCAGGCTGGCCTCGAACTCAGAAATCCTCCTGCCTCTGCCTCCCAAGTGCTGGGATTAAAGGCGTGCGCCACCACCGCCCGACTGAAACCCCATCTCTTAAAAACCAAAAAAGAAAAAGGAGAAGGAGGAGGAAGGAAAGAAAAATAATTTTGGTTCACAGGTCTGGAGACCCATGTTAAGTGGCTACATGTAATGTTTACCTTGCTGTCAAAATCTCACAGTAGCATTAGAAGCAGGGACTATCTCATGTATGCACACTGGAAGTGTGGGAGCACTCCCCTGCTTCCAGGTTGGGATTTTTGTTGTTGAGTTTTCTTTGTGTTTTTTTGTTTGTTTTGTTTTGTTTTAGATTTTTCATTTTTAACTAAATTTATTAATTTTTAATATTTATATATATTTTTTATATATGTATGAATGTTTTGATTGTGTATATATTTGTGTACCACATGTATTTCTGGTGACTGTAGTGGTCAGAAGAGAGTGTTAGACCTCCTGGAACTGATGTTATAGACAGTTGTGAGCTGCTGGGTAGATCCTGGGAATCAAATCTAGATATGTAAAAGAGTAACTAACACATACTCTATCCACTGAGCCACCTCTCTAGTCAATTGTTTTTATTACATGTATGAGTGTTCTGTCTGCATGTTGTTTATGTACCATGTACATGCAGTACCCAATGAGGCCAAAAGAAAATTATCATATCCTCTGGGATTGGAGTTATAGATGGTTGTGAACTGTCATGTGGATCCTGGGAATTGAAGCCAGATCCTCTGGAAAAGTACATCTTTCAAACCCTTCTTCCTCTTCTTGGAAAGCCAACAGGATCTACTCAAGGCTCTTTACTTTCAGGAGTCAATTCTTGGGTTCTAGTGATTGACAGCTATAATCACCTTTTCTCGTTGAGCAATTTCAATAGTTCATCAGAAAAGGATCCTTAAAGAAAGAGAATAGTCAATAAACACAGGGTCTACCTAGCTTTAAAAGAAATAATACTTTCTAAATAAAGTCAAAACTGCTTTCTGTTATCATTGTTTCTATTTTCCCTTTCCTAATAGTAATTAATATTATAAATTCACTACATCTGTGCATCTTGTTAACATGTATATATTCATAAACAATGTGTATTCCTTTGCCTGTTTATACTATCTGCATGACACACTGTTTCTGTCCCTCTGTTTTGCTTTACTCTTCATACTGAGTCTGACAATTTTTAGATTTGTCGTGTATAGTTCTGCTTCTTTCTCACTTTGATTTTATATATTATTGCCCAGTTATATGAATATATATAATTTGTTGTGTTTTCTTACAGATACATGATTTTTAACCATTATCAGCAATACTTGAGTCTTTTTGTGCTAATATGTGCATTCATTTAAGAGGAGGGAAATTGGGAAATAGCTCAGTAAGTAAAGTGTTCACTGCACATGCTCAAGGGCCTGAGTTTGAAACTCTAGAACACAGATAAAAGCTGACTCTGGGGTACACTCCTGTAATTCTAGTACTGGGGAGGCAGAGACAAGAGGATCCCAGCCAGTCTATAGACTGGTGGGTACCAGGTTCTATAAGAGATGGAGGGACTGGAGAGATGGCTTAGCAGCTGAGTACAGGCTGCTCCTCCAGAAATCCCAGGTTCAGTTGACAGCACCGAAATGGTGGCTTACAACACTAGTAAGTCCAGTCTCAGTGAATACAATGACCTCTTCCAGCCTCTGCAGGCACCAGATGTGTAACAGGCAAAACATTCATATGCAGGGCTAGAGAGATGGCTCAGTGGTTAAGAGCACTGACTGGTCTTCCAAAGGTTCTGAATTTGATTCCTAGCAACCACAGGGTGGCTCACAGTCATCTGTAATGGAATCCAATGCCCTCTTCTGGTGTGTCTGAAGACAGCTACAGTGTACTCATATAAGTAATAAATAAATCTTTTTTGAAAGAACTGACTTCCATATTTACTCCATGGTACATGCACCCATATATATGAAATGTACACACACACACACTTTAAAAAAAAAAAAGATAAAAGAAAAAAGAGGGACATCGTGGTGGGTACCTGTAGTCCCAACTGCCTGGGAATGGTGAAAATAACATTTTGGCCTACTAATCTTAGATTGGCTTGGGGCAGTATAAGGAAACAATGTCTATGAGTAAGGAAGGAAGTGAATGCTGAGAGAAAAGGAGGGTTGCTAGGCTGTAAGTAAGCTCATCATGAATTTCTTAGCTTTTTTAGTGACCATACCCAGTTAGAGCTTGCTACCTATAAATACATGAAATCCCATGTTCCTTGTACTTTTGAAGGGTAGAAGTGGTGGCTCATGGTTACAATTCCAGCACTGGAGAGCCAGAGACAAGATCAGTCAGTCCATCCTACATATAGAGCTGCAGATCAATGAGAGACTCTGTTTGAAAGGAATTGGAAAGTATTCCTCAAATAGAGAATCTTGGCCCAATGTTAGATTACTGGTCTAACATGCAAGTTCCTGGATTCCCAGTACTGCCAAAAACAAAACAAAATAATACAAATTCATTCATTAGTTGTATTTATTACATTAGTCCATCTGTTTGAGTATGTTAGAAAATTTCTGTGAGAAGACAGTTTTGTTTTGTTGGGGAGAGGGATTGTTTGGTTGGTTGCTTGGTTTTTGGAGTGGTTGGTTGTTTGGTTGGTTGGTTTGGTTTGATTTGCTTGTTTTTCTAGCTAAGGTTTCAGTGTGTAGTCCTGCCTGTCCTAGAACTTACCCTATAGACAAGACTGGTCTCAAATTCACAGAGATTCACCTGCTAAGACCTGGAATTAAATGTGTGGGCCACCACTGCCCTCCTGAAAAGACAATTTTAATTAAAACAAGACCAATAGAATATAGTCATTGTAAATACGTTTAAATTTTTATTGTATAGAAAAAAATCAGTTACCCTGATAAGAAGCTGAAGCCTATAATTTTATGGTTTATCTCTCTGCTCTAGACTTTCTGACTTTTTATTTTTTGGTTGGTGTATTTTATTTTGTTTGTTTGGTGCTGCTAGTTGTTTGGGGTTTGATTTTGTTTTTAAGATAGAGCCTCCAGTAACTCAGACTGGCCTCTAGCTTTTTGTGTCACTGAGGATGAGTGAACTACTGAACCCCTCGCCTCCACCTTCCAAGTGCTAGGGTTACAGGCCCGAGCCACAATGGGTGACTTGATTTTTTTTTTTATTCATTTAAATCTATTTTGGTTTGTTTTTACATTTTACTGTTTTAATTTTATATCTGTAGATATTTTGACTACATGTATGTCTGTGCACTGCATGTGTGCCTGGTACCAGAGAAGTCAGAAGAGGACTTTAAAGCCCCTGGTACTGGAGGTATAGATGTTTGTGATCAACAATGTGGGAGCTGGGAATCAAACCTGGGTACTCTGGAAGGGCACCCAGAGCTCTCAACCACTGAGCTGTTTCTCCAGCGCTGTCCCCTTTAATCACTTTGTTGCTAGGTTAAGATATTATCAAGGATAATTATAGTTTCATATAGGACAAAAAGAAGCCTTACCGAATCTGAAGCCATAAGGAAGGACTTTTGTCTGCTAAAACTTGTAGTTCTGAGGATGCCAGCTCTGTGGTAGAGTGCTTGCCTAGCATATGCAAGGTGTTCGATCCCTAGCATCCTCCAAAACTAAAAGAAATACAAGTTTTAGTTTTACTATGTACATTTATATCTGTTTTATTTGGAATTATTTTGTAAATTGGGTGTTCCTACATGTGGGTTAGTTTCTTAGTTCTCGGTTGTATTTCACTGATAAGTGCCACCATCCTAGTTCTGAAGTCTTTCAAACTAGTAAGGCAGGCAAGCAACGTTGTATAATGTATTTACCTACAATCCCAGCAGTCAGGAGCCTGGGGCAAGAAGATTGTGAGTCCATAGCTAGTAATGGCTTCCTAAGAAGAAGATTCAGGCTGACCTGGGCTACATAGTAAGTCTAGTAGGACAAATGTCTCCTTCTTTTCTTGATGTTTTATAGAAGTTTCTCATGGCTTTTTCTAACCCCTTTCCATATAAAAGTACTTTTTGAAGCCAACAGTAGTGGCGCACACCTTCAACTCCAGCACTAAGGAGGCAGAAGCAGGCAGAGCTCTGAGTTCTAGGCCACTCTGGTCTACAGAATGAGTTCTGGGACAGGCAGGGTACACACAGAGAAACCCTGTCTCGAATAAAACAAAAATAAAAAACCCATGTAACCATATATACATATGAGGGTTTATCTCTGAGATCCCTGCTTCATTGCTTATAGCATGTCATCAGGTAATATATACAGTAGTTTATTATAGCTAGTCCATTTCAAAATTAGGAAGCTTCAACCTTCAACTTGTGTTATTTTTCAAAATCATTTGGGGTCCCTTGAGATCCATTTAGAAAATACTGTTCTGTTTCAGTAAACACTGACATTATAACCAGGCCTGGTGAGACTTACCTTTAATCGTACGTAGCATGTGGAAGGTTGAGGCAGAGGGATTGCCTAGGATTCAAAGCCACCTTGATCTGCATATCGCACAGTGACAACTTTAAGGCAGATGTACATAGTGAAATCCTCTCTGTTAAGGGTTGAGATGGCCTTCATTGTGGTTTGAGTAAGGCTAGATTAAAAATATAGATTACATTGGATAGGTTTGTCATCTTAACAGTATTAAATCTTCCAGTCTGTTTCAAGCCTCTGTCTCAGAAAGAAGCAATAAAAATCCCAACAACAAAAAGAAAACGCTGGGTATGTAACTAAACACCCCTCCCTAGCAAGTCCCACTCCTAGAGGAGAACTACCCATGTTCTCAAGAGAGTAAACAGGAAAACTAACCAGTGGATTGATATACCTCAGTGCCCAAAGGCTATCAAACACAGCAGGAAGAAGGTGCTTTCAAAAGGCCTTGGATAGCCAGAAGCAGTGGGTTTGTTGTGCTTTCCATCTATGCTTTCTTCTAACTCTGCTGCAGAGAAGTCCTCCTTCCAGTTTAGAGAGTAGTGGGACTCCTGTGTCCTGTCACCCATAGTCACATGCATCTGCTTCTCCTGTAAAGAAACTTAATGTCATCCAGCTTGGTGGCTCATACCTTTAATGCCAGCTTTCAGAAGACAGGTAGATGGATCTCTGAGTTAGAGGCCAGCTTAGTCTACATAGCAAGTTCCA
This sequence comes from Tokudaia tokunoshimensis, assembly GCA_036184795.1. NCBI lineage: Eukaryota > Metazoa > Chordata > Mammalia > Rodentia > Muridae > Tokudaia > Tokudaia tokunoshimensis. Next base: position 46,526,878 of record BTHU01000010.1, on the reverse strand, counting down.
GAACACCCAGGGCTACACAGAGAGACCCTATCTCCAAACAAACAGACAAACAAACAAACAAACCAAAAACCAGAAAAAACAAACAAAACAAAGAAAATGAATGTCCCGTGTATTCCCAGAATTAGACTAGCCTAACAACTAGCCAGTTCCCTAAAGATGACTTCACCTTACCACCCTAGCATCTGTAAACCCACCCTTCTCTCTCCATGTGCAGAGATAGCTTTTTTTATTATAGCATTTAGCTATTCCCACACTGAAGTTCATCTGTCACTGAGTTACCAAAATGCCTATGCTACCACTTGGGTGTTCTGGTGTCAGATATTACAAGTGTCCCAACCACTCCACCCCAGCTACTCAGCTCTCCCCTCCTGGCTGATTGTGTTGGAATGATACTCCTCTTGGGTTTCAGCATGTGTAGTCTGCTGTGGGTGGAGCCGTGAGCTGTTCACAGGAGTGCTCGTAATGTCTGGCCTTCAGGGCTGCCAAAGGCAAGAGGCTGGCCTCTTCTTGGTTTAAAGCACATATTTGGATTGTTTGGGGTAGACTTGGATGGAGGGTGGAGTGAGTAAATACCACTCTCTTCCTACTGTGTTCTCAGGAAATGATTATAAAGCAACTATAAGTGTGAATAAAGTTAAAAAATGGATTGGCACACCCACCTCAAAAAATAAAACAACAGATAGATTCCATCCAAGACCCACACCCTTATTTTTCTGCTGGCCTAACTTTGGTACTGTTTCAGAGCAGAGAACCTTTGTTAATGCTGTTGCCATGCTCCTCTCTGGAGCTCAGCAGTGCTCAGCTGAATGAGAGGGAACTTCTCCCTCTAGGCAAGTTCTGGGTTGTTTCCCTGTCTGCTCCACTTCCAAGAAGACTGAGCAGAAGCAGAGGTGCGAGGAAGAGCCAGTGCCAAAATGCAGTCCCTCAGTTAAGGAGTAAGTATGTTTCAGACCAGTAGTAAAGTCATTTGTAGTCCCTTGTCAGTCAACTCATGTCCGGTCCTTGCAGCTGCCTCCTCTATTTCCACAGCTTTTTGACTGGTACTTCCCTGAGTTCTTGAGACTATTGCCTGGTCTCCTAATGTGGGTGATTTGCTGTACAGTGCACAGGACCAGAGCCTGTTCTTCCTTCTCAGCAGCTGTTTGCCACTGATAGAGGTGGCGACTGAGTCTGTGTGTGTGGCCACAGTCAGTGATGTGCCACCCACCCAGGCCTGGGGAAGCCCTCAGCCAATGTGGTTCCTGTGGCAGCTGCCAAACATGCCAGAGCTTCGCATACCTTCAGGGCTGTGGTGTAGCAGCCGGCTTTATGCGGTGGCATTGTTTAGTGTTGGTTGACTTGACTTCTCTATCCCCACCCTCTGTGTTTAAGCCAGGGATTTTGGCCATCACCCAGTAGGGGAAAAGCTGGTACTTGCAGAGAATAGCTTCCTGCTGTCTCTCTTGTGGTAGAAGCCAGGACCACCTTCTATCTCTGCCTCCTACTGTGGCAAAAATGTCTGTGCTCAGTATCCTGCTGTGTGGTTTCAGGTCGCCTAAGATCAGGGTGAGGCTATATGCCTGCCAGGTTATCTGCCCAGATAAACATTTGTTGTTTAGTGGATGCATTTTCAAGTGCTCTGACTGGTCCCACTGGTAAAATTGTCTCGTTCCTCTGGGTTTTTAACTAATATATGGGGTTTGATGTCCAGATACAGAACTCCTGGAGCCTGAGCTGTGACTGTCATTTGAGTTAGCTTTGACATTGCCCCTTCCCACCCTCTGCCTCAGCCATTTTGTATCTCTTGTTCTGGTCCTGCCTCAGGGCACTGAAATTGCCTCTCAGGTGTGCAGTATCTCTAGCCTTTAGACTGCAGAAGCAACAGGGTTAAGGAGTCAGCAGCCGACAGCTGCTTCCAGGTGACAAAGCCAGCATTCCAATACTGTTTTCCTTGACAACTAGTGAACCTGGAGGTGTTTTAGTGAAGGTCATAAGAATAGAGGCCAATTTTCTGTTTCTAATCCAGCTTTGCTCAGTACATCTGGTCATTGTCCAATTTTTAATGCTATAATTGATTTTCCAACATTTTATTATGTAGCAAATTTGAAAGAATTTTCTAGAAAGCTTAGTTGTACTAGACACATATATTCTGTCATGATATTTTCCCTGTCTGTGCCTTATCTGTTGTTAGCCCTCTGTCAATACTTTTTTTTTTTCTGTGTATGTCATCAAGATACTTTTGCTTTTTCTTTTTCGTTTTTCAACACAGGATTTCCTTGTATAGCCCTGGCTGTCCTGGAACTTACTCTGTAGACCAGGGTGGCCTAAAACTCACAGAGATCTACCTGTCTCTGCCTCTGGAGTGCTGGAACTAAAGGCCTGAGCCATTATACCCAGCTTAGTATACTTTTTCTTAATCCTTCAACGTACACATGTATTATTGAATTTAGTATTTTTAGTGTTTAGAGCAAAATATACCTCAAAGAAATGCGGGCTGGTGAGATGGCTCAGCAGTTAAGAGCACTGACTGTTCTTCTAAAGGTCCTGAGTTCAAATCCCAGCAACCACATGGTGGCTCGCAACCATCCGTAATATCTGATGCCCTCTTCTGGTGTGTCTGAAGACAGCTATAGTGCACTTACATATAATAAATAATCTTTAAAAAAAAAAGAAATGTGTAAATATTGAGTGTACCTTTGCTGAGTTCTAATAGTGCATGTACCTAGGTAACCCAGAAATTTATCAAATATACATTCGTACATTTCAGTTGGAATTGCATACCCTTTACAAATTTATTTGAAAACAAAAAAACTTGAGAGTTGGAGCTATAACTCAGTAATAGAGTAACTGCCTAGCATGTATGAGGTCCTGAATTCTATCCCAGTAAACCCCTACTTTAAAAATGTACATAAATAAATAAAAGGAAAAGTTTCGGGGTTTGGGAGATGGCTTGGTTGGTAAAATACTTGTTGTGCAAACACGAGGACCTGAGTTTGAGTCCCAGCACTCCTGTAAAAAGCTGGGTGCAGCTGTAGACTCCTGTAATCCCATTGTAGAAGATAAGAGTGAAAGCAGGAAGATCCCTGGGGCTTACTAATCTAGCCAAATTGGTGAGTTCCAGGTTTTTGGACAAACCCTATCTCAAAAAATAAGCTGGAGGCCTGGAAAGATGGCTCAGCGATTAATAGTGCTTGCTACTCTTCAGAGGAGAACCTGTGTTCACTTCCCAGCACTCATGTCAAGTAATTCATAGCTGTCTGTAACTCCAGCTCCAGGGGATCCAACACCCTCTTCTGGCCTCAGCACTGGTACCATGGCATATATTCACATGGACACATATATGTTAATAGAAATTAATTAATTGTAAAAGGTAGAGAGAAGCCAGGAATGGTGTACACCTTTAATCCCAGCATTCAGGAGGCAGGGGTAGGTGAATCTCTGAGTTCGAGGCTAGCCTGGTTCACGAAGTGAGTTCAGGACAGCCAGGGTTCCTGTGACACAGAGAAACCCTGTCTCTAAAAAAATTAAAAAAAAAAAAAAAGGTTGAGGGCAGTTGAAGAAAACACCTGTCTTCAACTCTGGCCTCCAAACTCACACATCCCCAGAGAAACAGAGAGATTAGATTTTCTCATTAGAGCACAATAGTCTTTGTATATCCATATATTCATATTTTATGTCACATTTTTCATTAATTTTCTTGCTATAATGAATGGAACTTTTAAATGGGAAAATCTAAGTGATTTTTTTTAAAACCAGCTATCGCATCAAACTCATTTTAATTTTTTAGTTGTTCTCTGGATTTATGGGTTTTCTATGAATGTTGACTTCATATACTGACAATATTATCTTTTCTTTCTTTCTTAGATTTTTCTTTTTTTAAGACAAGGTTTCACTGTATCACCCTGGCCTGGAATTTGATATGTCTGCAAGTCTGGCCGAAATCACAGAGAGATACCTGAATGCTAGAATTAAAGGCATGTAATGTCACACACAGGCTCTTTTTTGGATTATTCATTTGTAGTGTTTTGAAACAGGGTCTTAATATATAGCCCTGGTTGGCCTGGAACTTACTATGTAGACCATGCTGCCCTCTGCTCCCTGAGTGCTGAGATTAACAGTGTATACCACTCTGCTATTGTCCTTTTTGGATTTTTGAAACAGTATCTCACCAAGTTGTCCAGGAAGAACTTGCCCTGTTGCTCGTGTTGCTCTTGAACTCAAAGATTTTTCTGTCTCCATCAACCCCTAAGCTCTAGGACTGTAAGTCTTCACCACTGTGTCTAGCCAGTTATTTCTTTTTAAACCATGTATCTGAAACTTTATGTTAAATAATATTTATAGTCATTCTAGTACTTTGGTAGAGTGCTTTAGTATTTTAAACATAGGCATAATGCCTTGTTTTAAAGACAATATTTAGCATATTAAGAAAGTTTCTTTCTATTTTAATGTATTGATTCTCAGGTTGGGAATATACTTTGAGAGTTGAGTGTGGTTTCCCAGCAGCTATCTCATTTGTTTTCTTTAATGTTTATCACTTTCCTAATGATTTGTCCTTTCCTGGGAGTTGTATAATTGTATTTTAACAGTCTTCAAGATACTTTTCTTAAGGTACATCCATTTCTATAACTGGAAGTAATCTTTCTGCTTTGTTCTTTTTAATTTGGGTATCAGAACTCTGTCTCAATGAGAACAGAGAACAGGTTTCTATTTCTTTGTCCTGGAAAATGTTGATTGAGCACCACTCTAGACTTGCACATCCTACTGTCAGTCTTGCACAGTGCTCTCACTGGCTTTGACATGTATACAGAATCCACTCTGGTCTGCAAAGCTATTTTCTTCTGTAGCTTTGTTCTCATTGTTTCCGCCTTCAATCTAGTCCCAAAACTACAGCCAGAGTAATGTCTTAAGATGTAAATTAGAACATTGAACACCTTTACTCCATATGCTTAGAGGATTTCATATTACTCAGGAGAAAGAATACCAAGTCCCTACCCAGGCTTACTTCCTTTCTTGTCACATCCGCTTCTCAGTTCTCTCTGGCCTACTTACTCTTTAGTCATGACAGCTCATGCTGCCGGGCCGCTGCACTTCTGTTCTCTGTCCCATTCACTGTTATCCCACTGCATGGTCTGCTTTCTAACTTCCATCAGATACCTATCAGAGGTCAACCTTACCAGGAGGTACTTCCGGGATGACTTATCTGAGTGCTCTGCACAACACTAACTCTTAAGAACTGGGGCTAATTTTTATTCTTAGCACTTAGCACTTAGCACTTGAATAGTAAAGCATTTATTTTCCTTATTTATTATCCCTTTGTGAAGATATTTATTAAAAGTTTTTATTTGCAGTTCTAATCCCAAACACTCAGAGCATAAATCTCATCCCTGTCATTCCTAAATATTAATTGAATGAATAAATAAATGAATTGAAGGAACTCACCAATAAAGGCTACTCGGCTAACAGTAGTTTTAAATAGAAAAACTTTTTAAAATATTTATTTATCTGTACATGTGTGCCTGAGTGTATTTATGTGTATCTCATGCATGCAGGAGGCCAGTGAAGTCAGAAAAGGCCATTGGAGCCTCTGGAACTAGAGTTACAGGGGGCTGCAGAGCACTATGTAGGTGCTAAGAACTGAGCCTGGGTCTTCTGCAAGAGCAACAAGTGCTTGTAACTGCGAGCCATCTCTCCAGACCCTAATAGAAAGCCTTTGATACTTCCTTTTCCTGGTTCTTCCTTTATTACTGAACATTTCAAGGGCTTAAGCTTTATACCTTGGGGCTTGGTTTGTTTTTTAAAGGCTAGTATACAAAGCACTGTTTTATCATCGCATCCTCACATGAACAGTTATTATACTGATACCTCTGTTCATCAGTCTTCTCCAGTGCTCTCTCCTATCCTCTGGTAGGAACAAAGCCAGGATCTTTTACATACTAGGCAAGCTTTCTAACACCGAAGTAGATAACCCCAGCTCAGATTTATTAATTCTGATGTCAAGTCTTTGTTTGTTATAGCCCTGACTGGCCTGAAATTCAATATATAGACCAGAATAGTCTCAAACTCATAAAGATCCACCTGCCTCTGCCTCCTGAGTGCTGAGATTAAAGGTGTGCACCACCTCACCTAGCCCTGGGAGGTTTTTGTTGTTGTTTTAATATTTCTACTTTGGAATCTCTTAGCTAATAAGTAAGGACAGAGTTTAGAGTGGTGCTCCTAGAAATCCTGGTACTCAAAAAACTAAGGCAGGAGAGTATTGTACTTCCAGCTAGTATGGGCTGCATAGCGAGATCCTGTCTTAATCAAAAATGTTAAGAATGGCTGGTTAGAGCCCCTTTTTATTCCTGGTTTTATTTATATCTCTCCTTTTTCTTATCTTGTTTTTTCAAAATGTGCCCTTACATCAGTATTCATTAATTTTTGTTTTTCTTTCTTTTCTTCCCTTTTCCCTACAACTGTTTTTTTCTATTTGTGATCCATCTTCCATGCTCATTTTCAATTAGTTTATGTATATCTAAGTTTTATGGCTTTGAATATGCCATTACTAGTACTTTGGCTGCATTCTAATCCATTTAAAAATGTACTATTCTATTGATCATTTTCTAAACAGTTTTATTTTTGCAGGGTTTTTTTTCTTTAATTATTTCCACATGAGAGTTTTTAAAATGTACCCTAATAACACTTAGTCTTTTTTTTTTTTTTTTTTTTTTGCATGCAGTCAGTGTAATTTGAGCAAGCAGAGAGCAGGGGCATTCCATGTAGAATACAGAAGGCCTTCCGGACATTATTAACTACACTAAAACTTTTCTTAATTTTGTTTTGTGTATGTGAGTGGACACAGGCATGTCACACTGCATGCACTGTCACAACCCTCAGGAGTTCATCCTTTACTTCCAACTTGAGTTCCAGGGATCAGACTGAGGTCAGCAGGCTTGCTTAGCAAGTGCTTCTCTTTTACTTGCTCAGCCACATTGCTTTCCCATACTTAATCTTTTTAAAAAGTCTTTTGAATTTTAAAAAAGAAGCTGTTTTATAGAACTCAACATTTAGGCCTAAGGAGATAGCTCAGCCCATAAGACACATGCTTGTAATCACAGCACTGGAGAATAGGAGACAGGAAGCCTGCTTGGTGATCCGGAGGCCAGTGACAGATTTTTTTTTTCATGTTTCTTGTGTGTCACTGTTTGCCCATCTCTTGGAGTGGCTTCTCTTCCGATTATTTATTAGGATCCTTTCTCTATTTATCAACGACTTTGTCTTGGGGGCTCCACCTCTGGTACCTTTCAGGATAGAAAAAATGAACCATCAGCACCAAGCATGAAAAAAGGAAAGAATGTGAAGTAAAAATTGAGACAAAAAAAAATCTAATTAAAATCTTGTTTTAAATAAAAGATTTAGTCAGACTACAAAATAAAGACCGTGGGCCCACAAGATGATTGAGCAGGTAAAGGCATTTCAGGACCTGAGTTATACCCCTAAGACCACTGAATGGGCAAAGAGAACTGACTCCTACAAGTTGTCCTCTTACTGTCATACATGTTGTAGTGTCCTTGCACCCACACACACACACCCATAAAATGTTATAAAAAATTATCTTTTACTTTTAAAAAATGTAGCTCTGTTGGTAGTCATTGCCTAACAGTCACAGAACCCCAGCATTGCACACAATTGCATGGGGCAGGGTTCTTCTGTATTCCCAGCATACTTACATGGCTCAGGGTCATCCAGAACACTGAAAAATCTTCCTTCATCCAGCATCGATTGTGGAGTTCCTGTATTAGTTGTTACCCAGATTTAGGGTGGTGGTCTTACTATAAAAAAATGATCCATCAAATCCCTCACAGGTATGCCTAGCTGCTTGGGGTTTAGTTGGTTCCAGATATAGTCAAGTTGACAACCAAGATGAGGAGCCATGAAGTCCTCTTCTAGTCTTTTCCAACCTCTAACTGCTCCCTGAGACCCTGTGCAGTTAAGGCAAATTTGCAAATGGCTTGCAGAGAGTGGCAGACTAGAGTCCATTGATTCTCCCACACCCTCCTTCTAGGAGGCTGTGTCAACAGTCCACAGTCAGGATCCTTCAGCCATCAGTAAGACATTCTTTACAAGCATGCACAGCCAAGCTCATGCGACAGTTTGACTCAGAGAATAGCACCCAAGGACCAGTAACATTCATGTGAGCTTCCTTTGCGTATTCAGAGCCTGATAAAGCTGGCCCCAGTGAACTGTGTATGCTATGAACCAGTAGGCTTCTACTCATTCCCAAGCCTCTACCCCTGGGTCAGGGAGTTGAGGTGGCAAACACAAAATTGAGTTCTGCACCAGGGGAAGAAAACCAAGAGAACGAGGCACGTCTCTGCTGATTTTAACACTGACAATTTTAGACCCCACCCAGTAATAAACCATACGTCTGCCAGGTGAGGTCAGTGCTCTCATTCTCCCTTGTAGCAACCACTTGGCTTTAGAGGCCAAGCAGTCCCCTAGCTACTGGCTCAGAGTTTTCTATTGATGCAGTCATTGACAGGCATTAGGGTGCGTTCCTTTCTATGGAGAGTAGAGCACCAACAGCTGTACCCTTGTGCCTTTCATAGCTGGCACTTAACTCAGATGGTTGTCATCTGACCCCCCACTCTCCCCCAACTTTTTCCAACCTAGACATTGTGGCAGGGTGGTTTTCAGATCCCTAGGGTATCTCCAATCCAAATAAAACTTTCAGAGTAGCATATGGCTATATCGCTCTGAGCTGTAGGGTGAGGTATAGTAGATTCATTCTCCAGTGCTAGTACACCAGATTGAACTAAGCCGTACCAAACCCTATACTACATTTAGAACTTTAGAGAACCCTGGGTTTCTCTTGGAGTAAGGGCTGTCCATCTATTGTCAACCAGTGCTACTTGCCTGCCTCTGTTGTGGCTTGGGTTCTCTCTCCTTAGGACCCGGGGCCGGAACTGCTAACTGTTTCTTCTAGGTCACCTTTCTATTACTTCATACTTTTTAGCTCTGTCCTATCACCTTCTTGATTCCCATTGCTTTTACCATCTTTCTCTCCTCCAAATATCATCTTTCCTTTGTAATCCTGACACGTCTCATTTGCAGAGTCACATGGAAGAAATGGCTATTCCCCTTTTTAAAAAATTTGCTTCATTATGTTCATCTGTATTTTTTCCTTCTGTTTTGTAGGGAAAGCTCCAAAATGTCATTTATTTGACTAATTCAGTTTTCCTGTTCTATTTAAATGCTGTTTACCACATTTCCTGTGGTTGTTTTTCTAATTGTTTTTCTCTGTATAACTGCCTACTACAGATTGAAATCAGTTTGATTTTTTTTAAAACCTTTTTTATTGAGCTGTAACCATCATTGAGTAATATAGTAAATTTAAGGTCAGTTAATTGATTGCCTGATTGGTTGATTGATTGACTCAAAGTATGTATTGACCAGGCTACCTTCAAACTCCTGCAGTTCTGCTCTAGGTTCGCAAGTTCTTGGGACTACAGGTAAGCACCACCACCTGGTATCCTCAGCTTTTATATAATTCTGTTCATGCTAACTGCTACCATGATCAAGATCAGAATGTATTGTACATCCAGGAGGTTCCTTTATGCCACTTCACATTGGTTCTCTAAAATTATTCTACGTTATTCACTGCCTCTTAGTTGTATCTGGTTTTGGACTGCATATTAGTTGAATCATAATGTACATGTACTTTGTAGTTGTTTCTTTCATCCAACAATCTCTGAGAGTTTCATCCATTTTGTTGCATGTAATGTTAATATGCATTGGTTTTGGCTATATAATATTTTAATGGTATTCTACTATTATGTTGAACATTTGTTTGAATTAACATTTGGGGCCTATTATGAATAATGCTACCATGAACACCTTCCTGTGTCTTTGTTAACTATATACTCTTTTCTTTGATATATACCCAGACATGGAATTATTAGGTCATAAAGTATACTTAGGATAGGCCCAATAGCTTAGGACTGTAACCTTGCTGCTTGAGAGGCTCAAGCAAATGATGAGAAGGCCAAGGCCAGCTTGGATCCTGTCTTAAAACTCAAATTATAAAAATGTAAAAGGAAGGGCATTTAAAAAAAAAAAAAGAAAGAAGAAAGAAAGAAAAAGCCAGGCTGTGGTAGTGCATACCTGTAATCCCAGGACTTGGGAGGCAGAAGCAAGTGGATCTCTGTGAGTTCAAGGCCAGCTTGGTCTACAGAGTGAGTTCCAGGATAGTCAGGGCTATGTACAGAGACCTTGTCTCAAAAAACTAAAAGGGGGGTGGGGAGGGAAGATATTGGGGTCTGGAGATATGACTCAGTAATTAAGAGCACATGCTACTCTTTGCTGAGGACCTGAGTTCATTTTCAAGCACCCATGTCAAGTAGCTCACAGCCACATGTTACACCAGCATTTAGCATCTGTGGGCACCTGTGCTCACATATGCACACATATAATTACAGACACACACAATATGGTCAAAAACATTGTATACATTTATCAAAATTTCAAAGAACTAATAAAAAATAATGCATCTTAACATAAAAAGGCTGGATTATAACTCAGTAGTAGAAACCTGTGTTCAATTCCCAACACCACAAAAAAAAAAAAAAGAAGAAGAAGCCAAAGAAAGGAAAAATGAGGCCTAACTAAAGTAGGTCTGCTGCACAGGCTGCAGGGTACTCTCACAGTGTCTCTGCCTGGCTCCAGTGTTGGAGAGTTTTAACTATATATCTTTGCAACCTTTATTACTTTATTTTTTCTAATGGGTTTATAGAAGAATCTCTTTAATGTTCTTAGTGTGTGTGTTTTAAGTACTTTCTACATGTCTGGGTGATGTCTGAGGCCAGAAGAGGGAGTTAGATATCCCCAGGAGCTGGAGTTACAGGCAATTAAGCCAAATGATATGGGTGCTGTGAATCAAACTCAGGCTCTCTGGAGGAGCAGCAGATGCCTTTAACCACTGAACCATCTCCCCACCCCTAAAACTCTTGATTTAAACTTGCATTTCCCTGATGAATGATGATATTTGAATTCTCTCCTGCTGCTGCGAGCCAGATCACTAATATGCTGTGGTATACCTGTTTCTGACTCCATGTTTTAACTTGAGTTGTCTTTTTCTTATTGGTGTGTAAGTTTGCCTTTAAAAATTATATTTTTTTTGTTGTCGGGTTTGCTTTTGGTTTTTGATACAGGGTCTCTGTGTGGCCTTGACTATCATGAACTCACATTGTGGACCAGGCTGGTATGGAACTCTATTTGTTTGTTACCTCATGGGAAGTCTCAGTTTTGTCTTCTGATAGCTAATACAAAATCCAGCTAACTGCATCACAACAACCTTTGCTCTTGACTTACTTGTTCCAAAATGAGGGTCTTTTTAGGGGGTTGGTGCTGCTAAGGCCTCATGAGCATTCTTCTCAAGCCTTTGGTAGGTTGAACTTACTGATCCTTTTCCTCATTCCATCCCCATCTGCAGTTTCTCTTGTAGCAAATTCCTGCCTGTGGTGTATACCTACCTTTTCATCAGACATTTCAGTAGAAAACTGGAAGGGAGATGAGGTGGTAAAGCATTGGACCATTGTAATTACAGGTCAGTGCTGGTTCCTATGGATGTAGCTTAGTGGTAGAGTCTTTGCCTAAAATGCTTAAAGGTCCTGAGTTCCAACCCCAGGACAAGAGGGAGGTGCTTTTTTATTTTTTTGTTGTTACATGATCATTTGTTAAAATATTTTCCCTGGGGGCTGAAGAGATGGCTCAGAGGTTAAGAAGCACTGACTGCTCTTCCAAAGGTCCTGAGTTCAATTCCCAGCAATCACATGATGGCTCACAACCATCTGCAATGTGATCTGACACCCTCTTCTGGTGTGTCTGAAGACAACTACAGTGTATTCATATACAATAAATAAATAAATCTTTTTTAAAAAGAAAACAAGCTGATGGGTTAAATAAATAAATAAATAAATTTTCCATGTACTTAACAAGCTGGGTATTCTATTCCACACTGTTGATGCCATTTATTATGTCAGGAGGGTGTGGGCATCAAAACTGCCACTCTTACACTAGGTGGGCTCCAAACTCTCTTCAATGATTCCAGAGAGTTCTCTAGATATGGATCAGTGTTGAATCTGTTCAGCAATGTTGACAATCTCATCAAAAGTGATATCTCCTACAAGGCTTAAATCTCAGCCCTCAGGAGGCTGAGGAAAGGGCATCATGAATTCAGAGCTGCATAGCTAGAGCCTTTCTTACAAAAACAGGCTGACAACTCTGATATTTTTAATGTTTAATGTTTTTCCTCTTGTTTTCCCCCTCTCCTAGTGGTACCTTGTGAGCCCCAGTGATCAGAGAAGAGGCAGATCAGTCTGGGCCTGTCTGTTCTGAGTGGTCAGTTTCACAGTCATCTGCAGACCTAGCTTGTCTCTGCTTGACTTGGTGATGTCATCATCAACTGTTTTGGGAGAAAGACTAAGGATCCTTCTTGGGGCAGACCAGATGTAGGACTGACTTACCATCAGCCACCTCACATAAAAACTTTAATTCAAGTTTGAGAAGCATGGCGAAAGTATCTGGTTACTTTGGATGACCAAAATTATACCTTAGATTCTTCTAAGTCAGAAGCAGAAAAATTCATTCCTAGGTTTCCAGTTTCAGTATCTTGACGGTGCTGCTCATTTTATTAAGATGGGTATTTCACTTAGAATGTATTTGTATGGTCTAAAAACACTTCACAAACAAGCTCTAGCAACCCTCCTGACCCCGCTGTCCAAAGTCCTTGGATTATATGAGTCTGCAGCATGTCCATGAGCGCTGGGAATTGGAACTCTGGTCCTCATTCTCACACAGTAAGTGCTATTCCCTGAGCCATCCCCGTAGTTGCCTTATGTGGATTTATATGTATGGGTTTGTTACTTTATAACAAGCACGTCTGCTCTGCTCCTTTAAAACTCAGGAAAGGAAATGAGGCAAGCATGGCAGAGAACACCTTTAATCCCAGCACTCAGGAGGCAGAAGCAGGTGGATCTCTGAGTTTAAGCCCAGCCTGGTCTACAGAGTGAGTTCCAGGGCATCCGGGCTACACAGAGAGACACTGTCTCAAAAACCAAACAAACAAAAACTCAGGAGGAAACAGCCCAATGATTCATGAAGATGTCTCCCTTAAGTCTTTCTGTGTTGAGTATGAATTTTGCTACACGGGGTATGAATGAGGACAATAGCTCCTAGACTCAGGAAGAAAGGAAAAACTGGACAGTGACAGATGCCTAAAGTGAAGTAGAGGCCATTGCTTTACACTCTGTTTAAGATGACGTACCTGCTGCCTTTGTTTGATAAAAATGCCACATGCCCCTTTTGGCAGAATTAGGAATAATAACTCAAGGAACAATTTGAGAATGTTATGGTCTTATAGTGCCAAAGCCAGCTTGTCAAAGGCTGAGCAGGAAAACAGGGACTGATTCCTATGTTCTTTCAATTTTCATGCAGGTCATAATTTTCAGGAATAAGTATGAGAATAAAGCACAGTTTAGAAGTTTGAGACTCATTATACCTTACATTTCCTGCTTCTTGTTTCCTGTTTGTTGCTTTTTGATGTACATAAGGATTTGTTTATTTTTTTATTATTGTTTTTATTACTTTCTTTTATTTTATTTTATTTTATTTTCTAAGTTTTTTTTTTATTTACATTCCAAATCATTTCCCCTTTCCCGTTTCCTCCCTCCCCGAAAGTCCCATAAGCCCCCTTCCCTCCCCCTTTTCCCCATTCAACCCCCTCTCGTTTCTCTGTCCTGGTATTCCCCTACATCCATTCTTTCCAGGACCAGGGGTCTCTCCTTCCATCTTCTTGGAAATCTATTGATATTCGAATTGTGTCTAGGGTATTCCGAGATTCTGCGTTAATATCCCCTTATCACTGACTGCATACCATGTGTGTTCTTTTGTGATTGGGTTACCTCACTAAGGATGATATTTTCCAGTTCTGACCATTTGCCTAGGAATTTCGTGAATTCATTGTTTTTAATTGTAGAGTAGTATTCCATTGTGACTGGTGTGAGATGGAATCTCAGGGTTGTTTTGATTTGGATTTCCCTAATGACTAGGGATGATGAACATCTCTTTAGGTGCTTCTCAGCCATTAGATATTCTTCAGGTGAGAACTCTTTGTTTAGCTCTGTACCCCATTTTTTAATAGGGTTACTTGCCTCTCTGGAGTTTAACTTCTTGAGTTCGTTGTATATATTGGATATTAGCCCTCTGTCAGATGTAGGGTTGGTAAAGATCATTTCCCAGTTAGTTGGTTGCCGCTTTGTCTTTTTGACAATGTCTTTTGCCTTGAAAACTCTTTGTAATTTAATGAGGTCCCATTTGTCAATTCTTGATCTTAGAGCATAAGCTATTGGAGTTCTATTCAGGAAATTCTCCCCTGTGCCCATATGTTCAAGGTTCTTCCCTAGTTTCCTTTCTATTAGTTTCAGTGTGTCTGGTTTTATGTGGAGGTCCTTGATCCACTTGGAATTGAGCTTAGTGCAAGGAGATAAGAATGGGTCAATTTGCATTCTTCTGCATGTTGACCTCCAGTTGAGCCAGCACCATTTGTTGAAAAGGCTATCTTTTTTCCACTGGATGGTTTTAACTCCTTTGTCAAAGATCAAGTGACCATAGGAGTGTGGATTCATTTCTGGGTCTTCAATTCTGTTCCATTGATCTACATGCCTGTCACTGTACCAATACCATGCAGTTTTTAACACTATTGCTCTGTAGTACAGCTTGAGGTCCGGGATACTGATTCCCCCAGAAGTTCTTTTACTCTTGAGAATAGTTTTAGCTATCCTGGATTTTCTGTTATTCCAGATGAATTTTTGAATTGCTCTTTCTAACTCTATGAAGAATTGAGTTGGGATTTTGATGGGAATTGCATTGAATCTGTATATTGCTTTTGGCAAGATGGTCATTTTTACTATATTAATCCTGCCAATCCATGAGCATGGCAGATTTTTCCATCTTCTGAGGTCTTCTTCAATTTCTTTCTTCAGAGACTTGAAGTTCTTGTCATACAGATCTTTCACTTGTTTGGTTAGAGTCACACCAAGATACTTTATATGGTTTGTGGCTATCGTGAAGGGTATCATTTCTCTTACTTCTTTCTCAGCCTGCTTATCCTTTAAGTATAGGAAGGCTACTGACTTGCTTGAGTTGATTTTATATCCGGCCACTTTGCTGAAGTTGTTTATCAGCTGTAGGAGTTCTCTGGTGGAGTTCTTTAGGTCGCTTAAATATACTATCATATCCTCTGCAAATAGTGATAGTTTGACTTCTTCCTTTCCAATTTGTATCCCTTTGACCTATTTTGTTGTCTAATTGCTCTAGCTAGAACTTCAAGTACTATATTGAAAAGATATGGAGAGAGAGGGCAGCCTTGTCTAGTCCCTGATTTTAGTGGGATTGCTTCAAGTTTCTCTCCATTTAGATTGATGCTGGCTACCGGTTTGCTGTAAATTGCTTTTACTCTGTTTAGATATGGGCCTCGAATTCCTGATCTTTCCAAGACCTTTAGCATGAAAGGATGCTGAATTTTGTCAAATGCTTTCTCAGCATCTAATGAGATGACCATGTGGTTTTTTTCTTTTAGATTGTTTATATAGTGGATTACATTGATGAATTTCCTTATATTGAACCATCCCTGCATCCCTGGGATGAAGCCTACTTGATCGTAGTGAATGATCGTTTTGATGTGTTCTTGGATTCAGTTGGCAAGAATTTTATTGAGTATTTTTGCATCGATATTCATAAGAGAGATTGGCCTGAGATTCTCTTTCTTTGTCAGATCTTTGTGTGCTTTTGGTATTAGCGTAATTGTGGCTTCATAGAACGAGTTGGGTAGTGTTCCTTCTGTTTCTATTTTGTGGAACAGTTTGAAGAGTATTGGTGTTAGGTCTTCTTTGAAGGTCTGATAGAATTCTGCACTAAAACCATCTGGACCTGTGCTTTTTTTTTGGTTGGAAGACTTCCAATGATGACTTCTATTTCTTCAGGGGTTATAAGACAGTTTAGATGGTCTATTTGATCCTGATTTAATTTTGGTATTTGGTATCTGTCAAGGAAATTGTCCGTTTCCTCGAGATTTTCTAGTTGTGTTGAATACAGGTTTTTGTAGTAGGAACTGATGATTTTTTGAATTTCCTCAGTTTCTGTTGTTATCTCTCCCTTTTCGTTTCTGATTTTATTAATTTGTATACTGTCTCTGTGCCCTCTGGTTAGTCTGGCTAAGGGCTTATCTATCTTATTGATTTTCTCAAAGAACCAACTCCTCGTTTTGTTGATTCTTTGTATGGTTTTATTTGTTTCTACTTGATTGATTTCAGCCCTGAGTTTGATGATTTCCTGCCTTCTACTCCTCTTTGGTGTATTTGCTTCTTTTTGTTCCAGGGCTTTCAGGTGTGCCATTAAGCTGTTAGTGTATGCTGTCTCTCGTTTCTTTTTGGCGGCACTCAGGGCTATGAATTTTCCTCTTAGCACTGCTTTCATTGTGTCCCATAAATTAGGGTATGTTGTGCCTTCATTTTCATTAAATTTCAAAAAGTCTTTGATTTCTTTCTTTATTTCCACCTTGACCAAGTTATCATTGAGTAGAGCATTGTTCAGCCTCCATGTGTATGTGGGTTTTCTGTTGTTTTTGTTGCCATTGAAGACCACCCTTATTCCATAGTGATCTGATAGGAGGCATGGGATTAGTTCTATCTTATATCTGTTGAGGTCTGATTTGTGACCAATTATATGGTCGATTTTGGAGAAGGTACCATGAGGTGCTGAGAAGAAGGTGTATTCTTTAGCTCTAGGATGAAATGTTCTATATATATCTGTTAGTTCCATTTGGTCCAAGGCTTCAATTAGATTCACTGTGTCCCTGTTTAGTTTCTGCTTTCCTGAACGATCCATTTCAGAGAGTGGGGTGTTGAAGTCACCCACTATTATTGTGTGAGGTGCGATGTGTGCTTTGAGCTTTAGTGAAGTTTCTTTTACGAATGAGGGTGCCCTTGCATTTGGAGCATAGATATTCAGAATTGAGAGTTCTCATTGGTGGATTTTTCCCTTGATCAGTATGTAGTGTCCTTCTGTGTCTTTTTTGATGACGTTAGGTTGAAAATCAATTTTATCTGATATTAGGATGGCTACTCCGGCTCGTTTCTTGGGGTCATTTGCTTGTAAAATTGTTTTCCAGCCTTTTACTCTGAGGTAGTGTTTGTCTTTGACACTGAGGTGCGTTTCCTGCATGCAGCAAAATGCTGGGTCCTGTTTACGTATCCAGTCTGCTAGTCTATGTCTTTTTATTGGGGAATTGAGACCATTGATATTAAGAGAGATTAAGGCATAGTGATTATTGCCACCTGCCATTCTTGATGCTATCTTTATGTTTGAGTGGTTATCTACTTTTGGGTTTGAAGCAAGAAGGTTACTATCTCATTTTTTCCAGGGTGTTGTTTCTCTCCCTGTATTGGCGGTTTCCACCTATTATCCTTTGCAGGGCTGGGTTTGTGGAAAGATATTGTGAAAATTTGGTTTTATCATGGAATATCTTGGTCTCTCCATCTATGGTGATTGAGAGTTTTGCTGGGTATAGTAGTCTAGGCTGGCATTTGTGCTCTCTTAGTGTCTGCATGAGATCTGCCCAGGATCTTCTGGCTTTCATAGTCTCTGGTGAGAAGTCTGATGTGATTCGGATAGGTCTTCCTTTGTATGTTACTTGGCCCTTTTCTCTTACTGCTTTTAATATTCTTTCTTTGTTTAGTACATTTGGTGTTTTGATTATTATGTGACGGGAGGTATTTCTGTTCTGGTCCAGTCTGTTTGGAGTTCTGTAGCCTTCTTGTACGTTCATCGGCATCTCTCTCTTTAGGTTAGGGAAGTTTTCCTCCATAATTTTGTTGAAGATGTTTACTGGCCCTTTAAGTTGCAAATCTTCACTCTCATCTTTAGGTTTGGTCTTCTCATTGTGTCCTGGATTTCCTGGATGTTTTGGGTTACACGTTTTTTGCATTTTGCATTTTCTTTGACTGTTGAGTCGATGCTTTCTATGGTATCTTCAGCACCTGAGATTCTTTCTTCCATCTCTTGTATTCTATTGTTGATGTTTGCATCTATGACTCCTGATTTCTTCCCAAGGTTTTCTATCTCCAAAGTTGTCTCCCTTTGTGATTTCTTAATTGTTTCTACTTCCTTTTTTAGTTCCTGGATGGATTTGCTGAGATCCTTCACTTGTTTGTTTGTATTTTCCTGTATTTCTTTAAGGTATTTTTGCATTACCTCTTTCAGGATTTCTGCCTGTTGACCCAAGTTCTCCTATATTTCTCTAAGCGATTTTTGTGTTTCTTCCTTATGGGATTCCATCTGTTGATCCATCGTCTCCTGCATTTCTTTAAGCAGTTCTCGTGTTTCCTTTGTCAGGGCATCTATCCGTTGATTCATTTCTTTAAGCAATTTTTGTGTTGCCTCCCTGTGGGCATCCATCTGTTGACCCATATTCTTCTGCATTTCTTTATGCAATTTTTGTGATTCCTTTGAAAGTGCATCTACCCGTTGATTCATTTCTTTAAGCGATTTTTGTGTTGTCTCCTTGTGGGCCTCCATCTGTTGATCCATGTTCTCCTGCATTTCTCTAAGCGATTTTTGTGTTTCTTTGTAAGGGCTTCTAACCGTTGATTCATGGTCTCCTGTAATTCTTTATTAGATTTATTTGTGTCCTTCTTGTGATCCTCTAATAGCATCATGAGAAGTGATTTTAAATCCAGATCTTGTCTTTCGGGTGTGGTGGGGTATCCAGGACTTGCTGCTGTTGGAGAGTTGGGTTCGGATGGTGCCATATTACTTTGATTTCTGTTAGTAACGTTCCTACGTTTGGCTTTTGCCATCTGGTTACCTCTGGTGTTAGTTGGTCCTGCTGTCACTGGCTGTTGGTTGGACCTCCTGTGAGCCTGCAAAGCTATTTCTGGCCCCCCTGGATTACCGGGATTCCCCTGGCACCGATTTCTGGGGCCTGCCCTGCTCCTGAGTGACTTTGGAGCCCTGATGTGCCTTGCCCCAAGTGATGTTATATTGGGGAGTCCTTGCACATCCAAAGGCTCAGCGTAGTGGATTCCCGGAGCAGAGATCGCCAAAGGGAGGCTGGTAGGCTCCTGCCCTGTGCAGGGGTGTGTGATCTCTCCCGGGGGGGGGAGGGGGCGTCCCTCTGCAAGGCAGAAGTCCCACAGCAGAGCTGGCGCGCTGGTTAGTGCAGATCTGCCCAGCTCTTGGGAGCAGGGTACACACAAGCTGCCTGAGACCCAAGCGATATTATGCCTGTCTGTCTCTGAGCCTGGATGTCCCAACTACCTGGCCACTGGAGCAAAGATGGAGGAGTGCACTCTGCACTCTCTCGGCGGCGCAGGTCACCCTGCAGAGGGGATGGCCCACAGCAGAGCTGGTGCCCAGACGACCACAGCGCTGTCCCGTTCCTGGGAGCAGACGGAAGCCCCAACAGGCCGTGTCCCAAGCGATGTTATATTGGGGAGAACCTGGGTACCTGTCTCCTCAGTGCAGTCTACCAGAACAGAGGTCGCCAAAGGGAAGCTGGTAGGTTCCCTCCCAGTGCGGGGATCCCTCTGCAAGGCAGAAGTCCCACAGCAGAGCTGGCGCGTCGATTACTGCAGACCTGCCCAGCTCTTGGGAGCAAGGTACACACAAGCTGCCTGAGACCCAAGCGACATTATGCCTGTCTGTCTCTGAGCCTGGCGGTCCCAACTACCTGAGGATTTGTTTATTTAACAAGGCATGATGCTCCTACTTGTAGTCTTAGCACACAGGAGACAAAGCAGGAAGTGTCAACTTCAAGGCCAGCCTAGGCTACAAAATGAGATCCTGTCTTTTTTTTTTTTTTTTTTCTAATTAAAAAAGTTCTTAAGTTTTATTCTCAACTCTAGTGGAAAAAAGTAAATATAAGTAACTTTTTTATTTTTGCATTATAATACAAATGCATGGACTTGGAACAGGCTCTTCTCTAACATGTTTGAAAAGAAATACAATAATAAAAAATTTAAGAGTACCCTGAATGTTACTTGTAAAGACATCTCCTTTCCCCAAGGGTCAACCTCATTGGGGTTCTACCTACCAGTGGAGAGAGGTAAAGGTCAGCTAAAGACATTGGCACTTCTGTAAGAAATTTAAATAACAAACAGACATATAGAGATTTGTTAATATATACTTGGTGCCAGAAAAACCACAGAAGATGCTGTATTTGTGGTCTAGGGAAGTTTAAATAGTTGTGGTCAGACTTAAAATTCTACATAGAATTCTCATCTGTAATGGAAGCTTTCCAGAAACTGCATGGTGGGTGTGTAAGCTACATAAACTCTTCTTACGGGGCTAGCCTGTAAAAGATCACTTTCCTTCTTTCATGTATGTGCCTACCAGTATGACTTCCTGATACTCCAGTGACCTGCCTAGGAAGGTCCTTTCAGCTCTGTGGCTTTCCTGTGCAATTCTGATCAATAGCTTCTCATCTCAGAACCTCTCCGTGCCCATCTTATGTTGATGCCAGCGTTCTTGAAGTGTTGTCCTCGTCTTTCTTGTAGTAAGTCCCGCCGCTCTCTGCATTTGATTCCCATTCTCTCTATGAAAGAAGAACATTGTTTTGCTCACTGGTGTGTTCCCTGGTGCCTGAAATAGGAACTGCCATATCACACCAGGTGTGTAACAAATGTTTAATAAATGTACTCAGTGAAGTGCTTTAGAGTGTTTAGGGAATGTAGTCTAGAGAGGGTCTCATGTGTCAGACCCTAGGATATGAGATCAACCTGAAACACCTCAAATATCTTACTTTATTCTTTCCCTTTTTTTTGGGGGGGGGGTTGGATGGAGTGTAGTTTTTTGACAGCCAGGCTGTCCTGGAACTCTGTAGACCAGTCTCAGGCTGACCTCAAACTCACAGAGATCTGCCTGCTTCTGCCTTCTAAGTGCTTGGACTAAAGGCATTTGCCACCACCACTGTACTTTCTATGCTGTGAAAACTGTGTAGTCCTTGAGGAGACAGGCACTACAGCTTTCAGAAGCACAGATACCTGACTTTCACAAAATAAAAGTTGCATTTTCACAGAAAAAAAAAGCGCTGTTTCTGGCTTTTTAAATGGTTGAAAATCCATTGGTATGGGATATTTGTTGAATGGGTATGGGAGCTCTTTCTAGGCAGTATGCAAACTGTAGCACATACACACTAGTTGCATGCTTTTCTGATATGTAAATACAATCCTTTCCACCCAGCCTTTGATCCTTTAACACCCTCCCTGGCTGAGTAGTCGGTTGCAGCTGACCACTCCTAGCCTTTGTATTTGAGCACATCTTTCTCCTATTGCTTTCTTTGCTGCCTTTAGTATGCTGTCTTACCTGTCGTCCTCTGTTGTAATAGACATGTTAGGTTTTTCTGGATGTGCTCCAGAGCCTCATTGCTGATGATCTGGAGCATTTAATAGGAAGTGTATTTCACAAATGATGTAACTCTGTTAGGTATGTTTATTTTGTATGTATAAATATATATGGCATTTATATAAATGTATTCATAAGGTTAAAGAGAGAGTTCATACTGACTCAACATATGGCAATGGCTCTAAAGTAGACACCAAAAATTGGCTACAGGGCTATGGAACAAAAGGTCTAGAAATCTGAGGTAACATTCTATTTTTAAAATTCTGCCTTTTCTAGTGATCATTTCTATAATGTATAGTGTGTTTTTCAGCTATACATTACTATACCCCTTCAATTTGACCTGCTAATTGGAGCTGGAGTGCCACCAGATTTTGAGAAGGTACTCACGTTGAATGTCTATACTGCTTTAACATTAGGAGCAAGGGTGGCTTCAGTGTACATGACAGCTGTTAGTTCTGTCTTGTTGGTTTCAAAACCTGGGGCTGTGTAGGATTTCCCTATACAGACTGGTAGAGTTTTAATCTTTCTGTCCTGTCAGTATGTAGCATCAAACCTACATTGAAAATTTTTAGAGATGCGCATGTCCTTCTTGTGTGCTTTTCAAATTGAATGA
Organism: Tokudaia tokunoshimensis; assembly: GCA_036184795.1. Taxonomy (NCBI): domain Eukaryota; kingdom Metazoa; phylum Chordata; class Mammalia; order Rodentia; family Muridae; genus Tokudaia; species Tokudaia tokunoshimensis. The sequence goes on along the minus strand of BTHU01000010.1, from coordinate 46,504,851 downwards.
GCACCACTCATTATGGGTTGCTATAGCCAACCTGCTCTCAACCTGCCAACAGCACAGATCGAATAAACAGCAGTGGACCTGAAGTTGAGCTCCCTGGAGGCTGCTGAGTGTCCTCACCGGGCACCACCAAATGGGCTTCCCAAAATAGCTGAACAGTGACTTGCTACTTGTCCCTCAGCAGAGTTTCTCTGTGTAGAAAACATCAGAAACTGGTGTCTGTAAAGTAAACTATCCCCAGACCCTTCACTGGTACTCGATTCAGAAAGACAAGACTGAGGATCCCCTGAGGCTAGGAGCTGGGCTCTTTGACATGGACAGAGTGAAATGCACAATGGTAGCAGTGCATGGCTGATGGGAAGGCTGTGCGCTTGAAAATTCTGCCCAAGGTCAAAGTGTTCCTTGGCTCCTCACGAGTTTTGGTGTTCTGAGTTTCTTGCCAAGAACCCAATTAAACAACTGATACATGTTTCCTTGTTTGTTTGTTTGTTTACTCAAGGGCATTCTTGGCTACATGTTAAGTTCCAGGCCAACCTGGCTACATAAGACCCTACCTCAAAGGAAAGATGAAGGTGACAGTGCTTAATCTATAAAATTTCATTAATGGTTAAATGAGAAAATAGGTGGAGATGTGTAGATTTAAAAATATGGGTCTTTCTCAATATGTGTTTTTAATGTGAGAGAAGATTTCTGTTAGGATTATAGCAGCTCTTTGGGGGTTCCCTTAATAGCAGTTTTACCTCAAAAGGCTGTTACACTCCTGCCACACAACAGGGTCCATGTATCTTCCCAGATCATCATGAAATTCTAGTTGCTATTTTCTGTAATTCCATCCTTTCCATGTTACATTTCCACTCTTCCCCATTTGGCTGTTGCCATTTTGCCTGTGTCTTTGCTGTTAAACCTGTTGACGTCACTCTGTAGTCTAACATTCAAGCCTAGCACAAAAGTGAGCTGGGCGTATGTGACTTTTCAGAAGGCAAAGCAGGTGTACTCACAGGCACGGCACCCCAGGATTTTCCTGCAAGCGGAAACTTACCGAGCCAGGGCCTGCAGCCCTTGCAGCAACACAACCCCACTTTGGGAAAGAGACCGTGTTATGGGCGTTCCAGCCTTTCTCTTGCTGGCCTCCTTTCTACACCATTCCTTCTGCAGTCCCACCCCACTCAGCCTTGGCACACAGTCCCATGAACATGCCACCTGCCTTCTCTCTCTGGCCCCATCCTTTGGCTGCTTGGTTTATTTTTTCCACATCCTCACCCTCTTCCAGCTCCAAGTTAAATAACTCTCACAGATGGCTTGTTCCATCAGAGCTGTTCAAGAACACAACACAATAAAGTGGGGTCCAGAAGAAGCTGCCAGAGTCTGAGACTGCCTTTGCTGTGATGGCTCAAGATGATTTTGTCATCTTCCCTAGAAGTCCACAGACTTGGGGCAGAGGGCTTGCGCGAGATGAAGAGCAGGGAGAGGGATCCTCAGTACTGTAAGCCTCTGGCAGCTAACAGCTCCATTTTCCACAAAAGACAATGAGAGCTCTTTGTAGTTGGCAGTTCTCCCCTACTTTTTATGGCATAGAAACCCCACAGGAAATGGCAGTCCTGTTTGTTTGGGCTAAAGGTCTGAGTCTTGACTGAACCTCTTCATGAACTCCTAAGAGGTCTAGATCCCTGACTTGTGTGACCTTGAAGGGCAATATTCCCAACTGTCAGCACGTCCTAGGGAAGGGGTGGGGGAGCTGGATGCCTATTGGAAATCCTGTGGAGAGACAAGACCCAGAATCTCACTCTTCCCTTCCTGACAGTAAGGCCATGGAGGCTTTCTGTCTTCCCTATCATCATCTTCCAATTGCTTTCTCCGACATTCAGCCGTCTGCCGTGTCTACAGTGGTCTGTAGAAGTTTGCCCTTCCCATTTCCCCACTCTCCTTCCTTCTGTTATAATCACATGTCCAGTTAGTTTTGTCCTCAATGAGTTAGTTTTTCCCATGGGGCTTGAGACCTCCAGAGACTCTCTCTTTTCCTTTCCACTCTTTTGAGCTACAGCCTGTGTAAGTAGATTCCTCTGAAGTCTCCAGAGAAAGGGTATTGTGAGCTGTTGACTGTTAAGGTCTCTCTTACTTAGTTAACAGAGTACTCCTGAAGGAACGCCCCCCCTCTCCTTCCCCCCTTCCTCCCTCCAGTAAAGAGCATGATGGCAGCTGATCTCCTTGAAAGCTAGCATGACAGAACAGAGACCAAAACATGTGCCATGGTCAGATATGTTATGCAAAGACCTTCGAGAGGTTACCTGTGTAGGCCTTAGCTTAGCATGCAGCTAAGCTATTTCTTAGATCCATGAAGCTCACTGTCTGGTGAACTAAAGCTTACCGAATTTTGTCTAGGAAAATAAAAGGAATCTGAATGACAAAACCTCTTTCAGGCCAGGTACTCTGAGAAATTTTTAATCTTTATTTACTTTTAGTTCTTACCTGTAATTCAACACCTATTCAGTGTGTGTTCCTCGAAATCCAAACTTTTCAAAACTGTTCTTTGGTCTTGGTTGTTTTGGGGCTATCACTGAGCCAAGGAAAGTGTTGTAGGTTTTAAGCTATGACTTGAAGCAGTCCTTTTCCTGTTGCCCTTTGCCAGAGCACTGTTTGTGCTGTGAGAGGCTGCATAGTGGTAGGACTGTAAGACAACTCAATAAGTCCCAGTCCAGCTGAGTACATGTTCATTTTCTCTACCATTCTGCTTCCTCTTCCGACCTCACAGGATTACTGTGATGATCAAGTAAAAGCACTTACAGTGCTTAGCTGCTGCACTCACTACTTTACCTACATCGCAGCTTTCCCAGTAAAATGGAATATTGCAACCACCAAGAAACTATGACCAGTAAAAAGTGCAGACAGGTAAGATAAAGTGCCGACTGGCTGCACTTAAACCCCATCCTCAACCTCCACAGTGGACTAGCTTCACATTCAGTACCCAAGGCTTTCAGAGCTTCGTGATCATTGTCCTGGAAGGCAAACCTGCTTCCTCTCTGCTTCTAGAGGTGTTGCTGGTACATACAGAGATGTAAACTGGTTGCCAGAAATTGCCTTGCCTCTTTGCATATCTGCTCTTCTTAAATGGTCCCTCCTGATATCAGATCCGATGAGAAGTTAGCCTAAAAGCCTACCCAGTCTCCTCTGGGCTCTTTGGTTTATACTCTCGATGTGACCCAGAAGGGGTTAGGGAATGTTGGAGACAGCCATGGGAAAGAAACAGCTCACCCAAGCACGTGGTGTATGAGCCAGAAGCTCCCTTCTGTCTGCTGCATTAAGCTCAGTGAGGCCACTGACAAGAAACTCCAGAACACAAAACAGGTGATTAAAACATCAGGATAAGTCTTTCCAAGCCTCACAGAAAGCTAACTGACACCAGTAGAAAGTTTCCATTCTAGAGCTATATATACACTGGTCTGCCATTTCTTCTTCTGTTCTGACCAGAGAAAAACTTTATGCTACTGTTGCCTTCAAGCCCTCCACATCTTCTTGAGTGGCTTATCATATGAGAAGAACCTGAACCATCTTTTCTCACCAGAGTCATCTCCAACCTCTTGCTATCACTTTAAATTGTGAGCCTTTAATTCTGCCAAGGGGCCAAGCCTAGCTCTTGGCACTGTACCCTAGTAGCTGAGTTCCAGCATCAAAACTCAGTAACAAACTGTCTTCCCTTTCCTCCTCTGTGATGTTCAGAATCATAGGGACTTTGAAGAATGGGAATGCATTTAGCAATCTTAACTCCAGTATATTTATCCAAAAGATCTAAAAATCAGTTTGTTCAAAAGATGCCTTCCTTCCCATGTTCACTACAGCTTTATTCACAGTTGCAAAGTTACAGAATCAACTTAAGTGTTCGTCAGTGGGTGGATGAAGAAAATGTAGCATTTGGTGGAGCACAGTAAAGAAGGATACCCAGAGTCAAAACCACAAAAGTGTGTGTGTGTGTGTGTGTGTGTGTGTGTGTGTGTGTGTGTGTGTGTGTGTGTCTCAGATTGCATATATGTGGACTATAAAACAATAGAGATGGGCTGGGATATGGACCAATGATAGACCACTTGTCTAACAGACACAGGGCCAGAGATTCAACTGTTAGCACCATTAAAATAACAATAAAAGATAGAACTCAGAAGCAAAGAATACAATAGTGGTTATGGTTATCAGAAGCTGGGCTGGGAGGTATGGGAGTTGATGCCACAGGATACAAAGACTCAGGCAAGAGGACTCTGAAGCATGGGGGTTTGGGTCGTTGGTTGAGTTTTTCTTGTTTTTGTTTTTGGAATCCACATATCACGAGTGGAGGAGACGGAGAGGTGGCAGTAGTGGTACAGTTGTGCTAGAGAATAAATGTAACGCTTCTGACTGTAAGAGATACAATGACTTTGACATGGTGGACGTGTTAATTAGCCTGATTAAATTACTTTGTGTTCATAAATCATACCAATACTTTATACCTCATGAGTATAAATAATTATGAATTTCCAATTTGAATTTTATTTTAACTTATTTATTCTTATTTTATGTACATTGGTGTTTTGACTGTATGTGTGTCTGTGTAGGGTTGTCAGATTCCCTGGAACTGGAGTTACAGAAGGGTGTGGGTATCTTATGGTTGCTGGGAATTAAACTCAGGTCCTCTGGAAGAGCAGCCAATGTTCTTTTTTTTTTTTTTTTTTTTTTTTGGTTTTTCGAGACAGGGTTTCTCTGTGTAGCCCTGGCTGTCCTGGAACTCGCTCTGTAGACCAGGCTGGCCTCGAACTCAGAAATCCGCCTGCCTCTGCCTCCCAAGTGCTAGGATTAAAGGCGTGCGCCACCACCGCCCGGCTTTTTTTTTTTTTTAAAGATTTATTTATTTATTATATGTAAGTACACTATAGCTGTTTTCAGACACACCAGAAGAGGGCGTCAGGTCTCGTTACAGATGGTTGTGAGCCACCATGTGGTTGCTGGGATTTGAACTCAGGGCCTTCGGAAGAGCAGTCAGTGCTCTTAACCGCTGAGCCATCTCTCCAGCCCGCAGCCAATGTTCTTAACCACTGAGTCATCTCTCCAGTCTCAACCATTTATTTTTACTTATTTATTTTTAGTTTATGTGCATTGGAGTTTTGCCTGCATGTATGTCTGTGTGAGGGTGTCAGATCCCCTGGAACTGAAATTATAGACATTTGTGAGTTGCCATGTAGGTGCTGGATATTGAACCTGGATCCTTTGGAAGAGCAAACAGTGTTGTTAACTGCTGAGCCATCTTTCCAGCCCCAATTTTTTTTTTAATTCAGGTGTATATGTTGTACCTGAGTGAGTTTCTGTGTACCATGTGAGTGCAGGTACCCATAGACATCAAAAGACAGCATCAGATTCCTAGGAACTGGTCTTGTATACTGTTTTAAGCCACCCAGTATGAGTGTTAGGAACCAAACTCAGGACCTCTAAAAGAGCAATAAGCCACTCTTAAGCTGTCTCTCAAGCTCCTATGTTGGTGTTTTGAGACAAGTTCTTACTCTGTAGCCCAGGCTGGCCTAGAACTCATAGTGTTCCTCTTTCCAGCTTAGAACTACCATGCCCAGGAACAAGAAACAGAGCTTTTTAGTAAGGGATTCTGTAGAGAGCTTCAGCACCATCAGCATTTCTCAGGCAAGGTTTAGTAATTTGCCCAAATTCAGAGTATGATATGGTCTTCCCCAGACCTCCTCTGGCATGTCAGCTACACAAATGGAGTGCACCAGGAATTAACGCTTCAAGAAATCTGCAACAAGAGCTGGAGAGATGGCTGAGGTTAAAGTGCTTGCTGTTGAGTATGAAAACTGGAGTTTGGCTCCCCAGAACCCATGTGAATACCAGGAGGACGTGGGCGCTCACAAGTAATTCCATGCTCAGAAAGCAGAGACGGGAGTCCTGGGAGCTAGCCAGACTAGCTGAGGATTTTCAAGATCATAAAAGTGCCATGAAAAATGTCAAGGATAGGGAACTGCTATTCCAGAGAACTCAGGTTCAATTCCCAGCACCCACTCGGCAGCTCTGTAATTCTAGTTCCAGGGGATCCCACATCCTCACTCAGACTAACTTGCAGGTAAAGCAACAAGACAAAGTAAAAGATAAATACATCACTTGTGAAAAGAAAAGAAAACTGCAAAGTATGAACTGGATACAACGGTATATACCCAGGCAGTGGTGGCCTTTAATCCCAGCACTTGGGAGGCAGAGGCAGGCGGATTTCTGAGTTCGAGGCCAGCTTGGCCTACAGAGTGAGTTCCACGACAGCCAGGGCTACACAGAGAAACCCTGTCTCGAAAAACAAAAAATAAAAACTAAATAAAAACAATGGTACATACCTGTTAGCTATGCAGGAGACTAGCACAGGAAACAGAAAGGAATGGGGGAGAGAGGGGGAAGGAGAGGGAGGGGAGAAGGGAAAAGAAAAAAGCCCAGCCATAAATACCTTTGAGACAAATTTGATAACCAAGTTCAATTCCTAGATCCTACTTGAAAGAAGGAAACTGACTTGTCCTCTGACTTCCACATGTACATTGTGTCACTTGCATCATCATTAATAATAATAATAATAAATTGGAAAATAGTAAGGTGTGAGCTAGGCATGTACCTCTGTGCCAAGCAAGGTATTTGCCTCCCACAACTTAAGTCTAGGTTCCATTCCTATACCATAAAAAGAAGATAATAATTTAAGGTCATATACACCTTAGCTAAAATAGAGTTGTATTTTGAAAGATAGACTAAAATTGTGGTTAATTTCAAGTAATCTTCTGACCTCTATTTCTTTAATTATTTTGTTGTTGGTTTTGTTTTGAGACATGGTCTCAATATGTAGTCCAGGCTGGCCTCATATCCATAGTTATCCTCCTGCCTCTGCCTTCCAAGATCTGGGATTAAAGGAATAAGCCACCATGCTTCACTAACCTTCTAGCCTTTAAAACAAGTAGTCTAGTTAAATCTGTACATTCTGTGTTCAGTGAAAGACCCTGTTTCCAAAATTAAGTCAGAAAGAGTAAAGAAATGGTATAGTGGGTAAGAGCACTTGCTGCACAAATATAAGGACTTATTTGAATCCCCATGACACAAATGAAAAGCCAGAGCTGTAGGGAGCAGAAGGATTGCTGAGGCAGCCTAGCTCCAGGCTCAGTGAAAGACTCCATCTCAAAGGAATAAGGTTAAAAGAGCAAGATGCCCAAAGCCATCCTCTGTCTTTTAAGGGTACACACACACACACACACACACCGTAACATGAAGAGCCATTGAGGAAGATGGCCATTATCCTTTGGCTTCCGTACACGTATACAATCATACGCCCACATATGCACAGACACATACAAACATAATCTCAACATTTGGGAGTTCATCCTTAGTCTGTATAACAAATTCAAGACCAGACTGGGATATAAGACCTTGTTTTTAAAAATAAGTGGTAAGCCGGGCGGTGGTGGTGCACGCCTTTAATCCCAGCATTTGGGAGACAGAGGCAGGAGGATTTCTGAGTTCGAGGCCAGCCTGGCCCACAAAGTGAGCTCCAGGACAGCCAGGGCTACACAGAGAAACCCTGTCTCAAAAAACAAAAACAAAAAAAAAAAAACAAAACAAACAAACAAAAAAAACACCAAAAAACAAAAAATAAGTGGTAAGATGCTTGAGTTGGTAAAGTGCCTACAAACACGAAGGCCTGATTTTAGATCCTCAGCATCCAAGTAAAAGCCAAATGGCGTAATATCTATAACCCTAGTGCAGAAGATGGGACAGAGACAAATGGAGCCCCAAAACTCATTAAATAGCTAGTCTAACCAATCACTGAGCTCTGTGTTCAATGGGAGACCCTGCCTTTAGAGAAAAAGAAAAAGTGCAATAGAAGACATGAAATATCAACTCTAACCTCCTTATGCAGAAACATACACTATACATACACAAGCTGAAAATAATGTTTTAAAGTAATTCTTAGAGGAAGTAGAGAGATGACTTGGTGGTCAAGAGTGGGTATTGCTCTTCCAGAGGACACAAGTTTGGTTCCTAACACCATGTGAGGTGACTCACAACTACCTGTAACTCCAACTCTGGGATATCTGCCTTAAAGGACATCATCACTCACTTATACATATATGATTAAAAATAAAGTAAGCCAGGGTTGGAGAGATAACTCAGTGGTTAGGAGCACTAGCTGCTCTTCCAGAGGACCCTGGCTTACTCATGTCCACTCACAACTGTCTGTAACTCCACTTCCAGTGATCCGACACACACAGACATGTGTGCAGGCAACACACTAATGGACAGAAAATAAAATTAATCAGGTGTGGTGTTGCACACACCTTTAATCCCAGCACTTAGGAGACACAGGCAGATCTCTGTGAGTTCAAGGCCAGCCTGGTGTACATGGCAAGTATACATGCAGACAAAATAGCCATATATATAATAAAAATAAATGTTTTCATGTGCATATTCTGGCATTAGAAAGATGGCTCAGCAGCGAGGAGTGCTTACTACTCTTTCAGAAGCCCCTGATTTGGCTCCGGAGCCCATATGACTGTTCATAACTATCTGTATCTCCAATTCCAAGAGATCCAGTGCATTCTTCTAGCATTGGCAAGCACCAAGGCACATGTGTGTTGTGCATATACCTGCCATCCAAACACTCATACACATAAAAAGAAATACAGTTCTTAAAAAGTGCATATTCCAAGATCTTAACTTCAGGAATACTAATTAATTTTGTGCTGTGTAGACCAGGCTGGCCCCAAACTCACAGAGATCTGTCTGCCTCAGTCTCCCAAGTACATGTGCTACTACACCTGGCTACCTTATCCAAAATCATTGACAGACATTTTTTAGCATAGTATGTCTTCTTTCTAATTGCAAGGGATAATAGATCATATTGGAATCAGGATTGAACTTAATACTGATCCAATTTAAAATGTATTACTACCTCAGCAGTAATCTCAGGGAACTTCTCTGTCCATATTTTAAAATGTATTATGGAGTATCTCCAGATAGTGATGAGGTTCAGTTAGTTTGTTGACTTTCTTTTCAACACATGACATTGAACACTAGGAGTGTAGCATAGTAACAGAGCATGTGGTATGTAGTACTTAGCATGCATATGACCATGAATCCAGTCCCAATCCACACTGAAAAGGAAAAGGGGAAAAGAGCATGTCATAAGTGTTCTGGAGAGCAGTAAGTCTCACCTTTCATCCCAATGCATGGTGCATCATGTGTTGCCCTGAAGCAGCAGCCTCCAGTTAAGACAAGGTAAGACGTGCCCAGAGAGCTCTGCTTCTTAAGGGTTTACATTAGAACCTCTGTAGGCTGCCTAGCAGAGAGCTCCTGTCCTAGCAGGAGGAGACTGCACCTCCTCCACAAGCAGCACCCTAGCAGAAGAGCACCTCTGAATGGGCCAGTGGTCTGTATTTCATAACTTTAGGGTGCATGTGTATAGTGTGGCTGACACCCTCTCCTTTATGACTTCTGGGACTATCCTAACCTAAGGTTGCCACCTGCCTCCCATGATTAGTCATCTATGTCGCCAAAGCACCCACAGGTTGTGTTAGATACTACAGGTAGATTCTACTTTATATACACATTACACATGCATGTCCTCAAGAATCTTAGGAGAAAATAATCAGGGCATCATAATGAAAGAGGAATACTGAAAAGTATCTGCAAACTGGCCAACTTTATGGATGGTGTTAACTTGAGAGACTAGGTACCATCTCAGATGATACATTTCCATCTAAAAAATATTCAGCTAGCTACAGTAGAAGTAGCATATGATGAAAGTAAGCCAGATGTGCTACAGTGCATGCCTGTTTCCCAACTATTCCAGCTGAGGCAGAAGAAGTTTAGGGCCTTCAACAAGATGGCAGGTTCAAGGCCACCTTGGTTAACTGCCCTAAAATCAGAAAACATTTTTTTTGTTTTGTTTGTTTGTTTGTTTTTTCAAGACAGGGTTTTTCTGTGTAACCCTGGCTATCCTAGAACTCACTCTGTAGACCAGGCTGGCCTGGAACTCAAAAATCCACCTGCTTCTGCCTCTCAAGTGCTGGGATTAAAGGCATGTGCCACCACTGCCCAGCTCAGAAAATAATTTTTAAAGTGGCCAGATGTGGTGGCACATATCTTTCACCACTCAAAAGTTAGATGGATTGCTATGAGTTCTTAGTATGACTTGCTTTTAAAAAGTTTAAAGACAGTTTTTTAAAGAACAAAATTAATTCCGTTTAGTCTGTTGAGAGAACTAAAGCTGATGTGGTGGTATATACATGTAATCCTAACACTGGATTAGCGGAGGCAGGAGGATAGGGGATTTGAGGCCTATGTTTCATAGCAAGACCTTGTCTAAAAAGTAATTGTCATCTCCAGGTGGTGACCTACATCTTTAATCCCAGCACTTGGAGGCAGAGGCAGGTAGATCTCTTGAATCTGAGGCTAGCCTGGTCTAGAGTGAGTTCCAGAACAGCTAGGGCTACACAGAGAAACCCTGTCTCAAAAAAGAAAACAAAACAAAAAATACTTGTTACCAAGTAAAGGCAGCTGCCACCAAGGCTGACAACCTGAGTTAGATCTCTAGGACCCACATGATTGAAGGAGAGAAGTGACTCATGCACATTCACCTCTGACCGCCACTCATGTGCACCATGACACACACACATACATACGCACACATGCACACACACATTACACGTACACACATATACACACACATACACACACTTGCGCACACATACACACACTCACACACACAAAACAGAATTCAGATATTCAGCACAGAATGAAGAAGTTAGGAATTGTACTGTGCTCTCTGTGTCCAGGGCATATGTGGTGCTTACACACTTGGCTTTTTTTTAAGATGTATTTTGTGTGTATGAGTTTCATGGGGCATGTTTTTATACACCACTTGTGTGCCTGGTGCCTGAAGAAATTGATCAGAATTGGATCCCCTAGAACTGGAGTTATAGATTGTTGTGAGCCACCATGTGAGTGCTAGGAACTGAACCCAGGTTCTCTGTAAGCGCAGCAAGTGCTCTCAACTATGGAACTGCCTCTTTAGCTTACATTTAACTCTTTTTTTTTTTTAAGCATTCACATAATTCTTTATTGTTACCATTATCAACTATATAAACTATCACTGGACATTTTAAGAAGTGAGTTTATTTGACACCTTAAAAAATATCTCTGTCTGAGTTCGAGGCTAACCTGGTCTACAGAATGAGTTCCAGGATAGCCAGGGCTACACAGAGAAACCCTGCCTCGAAAAACCAAAAAAAAAAAAAAAAAAAAATCTCTGAACATTTAAATATAACATATCAATCTTCTATTATCAGGCCAAGCTATTTTACAATTATTTAATAGATAGGCATAATTGGTAAAATTAAACGACATTTTCAAGGGCCCCATTGTCCTTGAGTACTTTGTCTTTAATTACTTGTAGCTTAAAACGAGTTGTTGTGTCCTCGGAAGCCTTCCTTCGCAGTTCCTACACTGGAGGATATATGCTACAAGTAAAATAAAAATAAAAACAAACCCCCCCCCCGACAAACAAAAAAAAAATCACAGAAGGAAAGAAAAAAAATGAGATTAAAATTGTGTGGAAATCCGAACTTCAATGACTGGTTGCCGCTGAAAACCACAAATGAGAGCTGGGGTTTATCTGCATGCTTGAAAGTGACTTATTAACTTCTTGAGTTCTTTGTATATATTGGATATTAGCCCTCTGTCGGATGTAGGGTTGGTAAAGATCTTTTCCCAGTTTGTTGGCTGCCACTTTGTCCTTTTGACAGTGTCCTTTGCCTTACAGAAACTTTGCAATTTTATGAGGTCCCATTTGTCAATTCTTGATCTTAAAGCATAAGCTATTGTTGTTCTGTTCAGGAAATTTTCCTCTGTGCCCATATGTTCAAGGTTCTTCCCTAGTTTCTTTTCTATTAGTTTCAGTGTGTCTGGTTTTATGTGGAGGTCCTTGATCCACTTGGAATTGAGCTTAGTACAAGGAGATAAGCATGGATCGATTTGCATTCTTCTGCATGTTGACCTCCAGTTGAACCAGCACCATTTGTTGAAAAGGCTATCTTTTTTCCACTGGATGGTTTTAGCTCCTTTGTCAAAGATCAAGTGACCATAGGAGTGTGGATTCATTTCTGGGTCTTCAATTCTGTTCCATTGATCTACATGCCTGTCACTGTACCAATACCATGCAGTTTTTAACACTATTGCTCTGTAGTACAGCTTGAGGTCCGGGATACTGATTCCCCCAGAAGTTCTTTTACTCTTGAGAATAGTTTTAGCTATCCTGGGTTTTCTGTTATTCCACATGAATTTTTGAATTGCTCTTTCTGACTCTATGAAGAATTGAATTGGGATTTTGATGGGGATTGCATTGAATCTGTAGATTGCTTTTGGCAAGATGGTCATTTTTTACTATATTAATCCTGCCAATCCCTGAGCATGGAAGATCTTTCCATCTTCTGAGGTCTTCTTCAATTTCTTTCTTCAGAGACTTGAAGTTCTTGTCATACAGATCTTTCACTTGTTTGGTTAGAGTCACACCAAGATACTTTTTGTGGCTATCGTGAAGGGCATCATTTCTCTTATTTCTTTCTCAGCCTGCTCATCCTTTGAGTATAGGAAGGGTACTGATTTGCTTGAGTTGATTTTATATCCGGCCACTTTGCTGAAGTTGTTTATCAGCTGTAGGAGTTCTCTGGTGGAGTTCTTTGGGTCACTTAAGTATACTATCATATCGTCTGCAAATAGTGATAGTTTAGAGAGCCAAATAACCCTATTAAAAATGGGTTACAGAGCTAAACAAAGAGTTCTCACCTTCACGTCTCTTGTCCCCATTCACTCCTAAGTGCCCCTGAGACATCTCACTTCCGCCCCCCCCCCCCAGTCGACTGTCCTGCAGGTCGGGGCAACTGTCCAAAAATAATTTAAATCTTTGTTCTTAATATTTGGGGAAGCTGAAAGATGTTGTGCCTCTTCTCATTAAGAGAGAGGGGAAAGGGAACAAGGGAGGAAAAGGAGGAGGAAGAAGAGAGATAGATATAGAGAGAGAAAGAGAGAGGGAGGAGAGAGAGAGAGAAACTAGATCTTAAATGTAACTTAGGAACATTTCTGCAAAACAAACCCTAGTTGAGAATTCGATGCCAGTTTGTCCTTACCAATAATATCAAAGTCCTTTGCTCATATTTACCTGGTTCTGAGACTTTTAACTGATTGATATATATAAAAATTACAATATGAAGACCAGCAAGATAGCTCAGCAGGTGAGCCTTCTCTGTGCAAGCCTGATGACCTGAGTTCGAGGTGAAAGGAGAGAACCAACTCCACACAGTGGTCCTCTGGCCTTCAAGTATACACCACGGTACACACACACACACACAAAGAAAAAAAGAAAAAAAAATAGATAGGCATAATTACCTAACATTATTAATGATATAAAAATTCTGATTTAAATCTTATGAATAAAAAATGTGTATTTGTATTCTTTTGGCTTATATTCTGCCTTCCAGAGTGTTTTACATAGCACAGCAAGGCATGTATTTTTCTCTTGATCTGCCTACTATGAATATAACCACACACATACACTGAAACTGTGGTCTCTGTTGAATTTCAGGTAGCCTTAGCAGTGGTTTTCAACCTGTGGGTCACAACCCCTATAGGAGTCACATCAGATATTAATATTACATACAGTTTATAGCAGTTGCAAAATTGCAGTTATGAAGTGGCAATGAGATAATTGTACGACTGAGGGTCACCACAACATGAGGAATTGTGTTAAAGGGTCACAGCATTAGGAAGGTTGAGAGCCACTGGCTTAAGGACTTTGTGGGATGAGAGCGGGGATGAAAGTGTCATGGCCTCAAAGTCATGTATCTGAGGATGGCCCTGAACTTCTGATCCTCCTTCCTCCACCTCCCATGTGCTGGGATTTATAGGCATGTACTGCCATGCCCTGCACTACATTTATATTCATGGACAAAATAGGTAATGAATAGAGATCTCTTTCCATTAAATAATGTCTGCCATACAAAAAAGAACAATTTATTTTGTCAAAGAATTATCGTTACCATAGAACTTTAAGTTACTATTAGTGAAAGAATTTGAGACATTGGTCTTACTGAGGTTAAGCAGGATGTTGAGGAGACAGCTAAAGTGAAAAGCAGATAGGATGTGGGCTTCTTTAGCCTAGAGAAGGTATAACATCACATCTCAAATAATTTGAGGCCAATCTGGTGGAAGTTTTCATTTATAATGGGCCCCAGATGCATATTAGGAGGCAGATTTGGTTTACAAGAATAGACATTTCCAGAAATGGAATGATATCTTTCTAAAAAATGAACCCTTTTTCCTTTGGTAAAATACCTATCTTTAAACTACTGTTCCTTCTGCCTCTGTCTCCCAAGTGTTGGCATGTCAAGTGTGTATTACCATGCTATTTATGGTATTGAGCTCTCTCGTAGATTCTAGGTGGTAACAGTCCTCTCATACTAAAGGTCAGGATTGGAAATTTAACAGAATTTTTGTTTTGTTTTGTTTTTTGGGTTGTTTTTTTTTTTTTTTTGCGTTGTTTTTGTTTTTTTCTGAGACAAGGTTTCTCTGTGTAGTTCTGGCTACCCTGGAACTTGATCTGTAGACCAGGCTAGCCTTGAACTCACAAATATCTGCCTGCCTCTGCTTTCCAAGTGCTGGGATTAATGATGTACCATCACTTCCAGCATAGAATTGTTTAAAACCTGTTTCTTTAGTTAATAAAAATTAATTAGAACTGGGCATGTGCACACACCTTTAATCCTAGCACTTGGAAGGAAGAGGCAAGCAGATCTTTATGATTTCCAGGCCAGCCTGGTCTATATAGAGAGACCCTGACTCAACAAAACAATATATGTACCTATTTTAAAAATACCAGCCAGGCTGGAGTGATGGCTCAGCAGTTAAGAGCACTGACTGCTCTTCCAGAGGTCCTGAGTTCAATTCCCAGCAACCACATGGTGGTTCACAAATATCTATAATGGGATCCGAAGCCCTCTTCTGGTGTGTCTGAAGATAGCAACAGTGTACTCACATACATTTAAAAAGACACAAACACAAAACAAAACAAAAAAAACAGCCATGTAGTAGTGTATGCCTTTAATTCCAGCATGGGGGAGGTAGAGGCAGGTGGATCTTTGTGAGTTCAAGGATAGCCTTGGCTACATAGAAAGATCCTGTCTCCAAAAACAAACAAACAAACAAACAAAAACAACAACAAATTTTTTTAAAGTTCTGTAAGTAGGACCAGAAAAGAGAAACAAGCACTGGCCTGTAGGCAATGAAGGGACAGCACATACCTATTAGATTTCTGAAGTGTTCCTTGGTACAATGAAAGTCTACCTTGTGAAATCAAGATGCTCAGGATGTCTAGCATAGCTCCTGTCATGAGATCTAAGTCTTTCAGAAAGATTTATAGGTAGTAGCAAGGCAGGATAAATAAAGACCTATTGGCTTCTTATGAAGAAAGACTTTAAAATCATGCAGGTACTTCAGAGACTAAGCCAGGAGAATCATGAACATGAGACCAAATTATATTACATAGTAAAACTCTATCTCAAAGGGAGGAGAAGAAGGAGTAGGGAAGGAATGAAGGAAGTTACTTCTACCAAGCTTAAAGGAAAATGAAGGGATGAAGTGATTGCATAAAGGCAAAGTCATTATAGCCTGGAGAATCAACTGTCAAATTTGCCAAGTCACAGAAGAAGCAAATGGCGGTAGAGGAAGGGGTCATTGCCTGGAGCCTAGAGTCAAGGGTTAGGAAGTAATAGAAGTACAGTAGTGGTGATCTATGTGGAAGTCATGATTGCACAGAATAGGGAAGCAGTGAGAGGTTAGAATTTGTTTTATAGCTAAGGGAGGTCTATGTCCTGGCTTTTTCACAACCCATCAGCCTTAAAGGCATAAAGCATCAGTGTATTAGGTCTCTGTATCTGTAAGGCATATATCCTCCTTTGGGGAAAGAGGATTAAGAATTCTACTTACCAGAATGCTGTAGGTAATTGAATCTCTCGTTCTACCTAGTATGAATGTGACTCTTAGCCCCACTGGACCAGGGACCTTGCAATGATGCTTGTACATACAGTAGATACTTAATAAATATTTGATGACTAAATGTTGCTTGTGTTGTCAAATGCTGCAAAGGACTCAAAAAGGACACTGTCTCCCCACACAGAATAAATAAAACTAGTGGCAGTTTTGGTTAAGGAGCCTGAACACAAACCTAAAGGGCAGGGTCCTGTGTGTGGCTACCTGGAAGGCAAATAAGAATGTCACTCAGAGCAACTATATCAGTGGCTCTCCATCTTCCTAATGCTGTGACCCCTAATAGAGTTCCTCATGTTATAGTGACCCCCCAACCATAAAATTATTTTTGTTGCTACTTCATAGCTGTAATTTTGCTATTGTTATGAATCATAATGTAAATATCTGATATGCAGATGGTCTTAGGCAACCTCTATGAAAGGTTAGTTTGACACCCCCTGCAAGGGGACCACAATCCACAGGTTGAGAACCACTCAACTAGATCCTGAGATGCTGGGATTCTAGCCCAGAATTCAGTCAGTGTGGAAACAGATTAAGACAGATGAAGACTTTCATCCCCAGGGACTGAGCTTGCAGCCTCCCCTGCTGGTTCAGTAAGTGAGGACCCAGCGCCTGTGTTCCAGGTTTCAGACCAGCTGAAGCCAGCCAGACCTGAAAGGCTTGTGTTGGCAGTGCCAGTTTCCGCCCTAAACCCTGCCAGTGTGGGTGGTTGCTCTGGAGTGCTCCTGCAGGGGAAACAGGATTGGACGGTAGCCCAAGCTACTGCTGCCTGTAGCCTGCTGTCTATAGTGCCCTAGCTGATCACAGTACACCTTGCCTGGAACACTGGAGCTCAGAGCTCTGAGAGGAGAAACTAGCTGCTTTCCCTGGGGAAACAGTTCGTGAAGAGCAAGCCATATCCTCCCCTGGGAAGATCAGGCTCCTAGCTGAAAAGATCAGAAAATTCAGGTGGGTTGAAAATTCCATAAAGAGTGTTTCTCATTATTATTTTTCTATCAGGATACCTGGGGCAAGGATCTTACTGAGCCTTATTAAGGCAAATCTGCCACTGTGAAGGGATTCGGATTTTTACTTAAGGCAGGATTTTATTTCTGATAGTTTGTATTACTAGTGGCATGCTTGCTTGCAAAGGAACTTAGGTCTTCCCCAGAGTCTTGTAGAATGCATGTTTTCTCTTGGTTAGCTCCAGGTCTTTGGTGAATAGGAAGAGAGAAAGGACTGCTAAAGAGAGGCCAGGCTTCTCCACCACCTGATCTGCTCAGTGACCTGAGTCTAGCACCTAATTGTGAGTGAATACTTACAGCAGTGTCAAGAGCCAGGTGAGCACTCTGGTCTATGCTCCAGCCTTGTCACTGCCTTGCCTGAGCCTGGCTTCTAAACCTCTCAGTAGTGTGTAAAGTCCCTCTGAAAAGAATGAAGCAGAGAGGAAGAAAAACTATAACAAGCACTCACTTATTAAGCACGCCTGGGGCAGGCACCTTGAAATGTTTGCTCTGCATTATACCTTCTACACCTCAGAAACAACTTCAGCAAACATAGACTTCAAGAAATGAACTTGTCCTTAGAGGCACAGCTAAGAAGTAGCCGTTAGGACCTCTTTTCCAGTGGTCAGGTTCCCACACCTTTTAGAATCATCAGTTATTAATTGTTGCTACAAAGTACTCCTACCCAACTATTTTCCACTTCTCAACCTGTCAGCCTTTAGGAGACCTGCTGCAGTGCATGTGTGTGCACATGTGGTAAGTATGAGTGTGGAGAACGGATATCTGTGCCTGCTGGTTGCTGACAATTCTGTTGCCGTCTCTGAAGAGATGGGAGCCAGGTCATAGAATCCTGTGGGTTGACCAGTGCTGTTAGTTAGCACTTTGTCTTGTTACCTGTTGACCCCTCCTTTAGCCTACAAAGGTCAACTGAAGGATCTAGGGAGAACCAGATCTAGGTATTGGAATCAGAGGTAACCAAAGAGTGGCCTATACTTGGCATATTACATAGAGACGTTGTTGGGGCAGGGATCAGGAAAGGGAGGCTATTTCAGTTGATCCCTCAAACACTGTATGCCCCAAGTCATCAGAGATATTATCTGTTACAGGACTCATGCTTTTCTCCATCTCATCTTGGTCACTCAACTCAAGTGCAGCTTCTTCTCTCACTTCACTGACCCCTGACCCTCTCTCCATTTTATACCTGTTTGTTCTGACTCAGGCTATGAGTGTGTATCTCCTGGTCCTAAACTGTCTTCAGAGTGATTGTGTATCCTGTGGCCAGTTTCCCTCCTGCCTCTAAGAGTCTGCTCACTGCCAGGAAGCCCCTCCCCCTAGGAATGTGAATAAACCATTTCCTCTGTCCTCCCAGCTCCAGAGGATTCCCTGTGTGGGATTCTTTATTTCTTATGTCTGAATTTTCATTGGCAAACCCCTTCTCAAGCTGACCCACCCTTGGCTGCTACAGAAGTGTGCTTTCCACCCTTTGTCTCTAGTGAGGGTGAGTTTCACATCGCTACAGTCCCTGCTTTGTGAAAACACATTAATGTGAGTTCATTTTCTTGTAGCCAATGCTGTAAGCTTGGCTCATTAAAGATGATAATTAACCCATTGCTAATTGACCTCAGAAGCCAGCCAAGCAGCCTATATTTTACCAGCTTTGGTGGTAGATTTGGAGTCTATTTTAAGGTTTCTTAATAATCTCAGCAAGACTTCACTTTTCCTGTCTGCATCTTATTTGCTCGAAGGACATTTTGTAAAATTAACAAGCTATAAAGCTTGATTGAAGGTTTCAACAAATGTGAGAATAATTGGCTCCATTTAGAGAAACAAGAAAAACAACCTGTAAACTTGAGTTTGCAGGGGGAAAACCCATGTAATTTTTTCTCTCTCTCTCCTTTTAACCAGAGGAGCAGTAGCAAGCTGGACTTTTAAGACGGGGTGTGTGTGGGGCGGGGGGGGGGGGGGGCGGAGGAGTGCAAGTTCTGATTCCCCTAAACCAAAAGTTTAGTGAAAGAAATGTTGCAAAGTAACTAACTCTCCTGTGCACTGAGCCTCTTCTTCGGGAGTTTGCTCTAGAGGCCTGTCAGCATTCCAACCCTTCCTCCTATTTCCTGGCTGGTCCAGGTTTTCTCCCTTCCCCAGGGCTGCTGTGAGGTGTTGCATCTTGGAACTCAGCTTACATCTGCCTGGTGCTTGGTTCCCTTTCTCTCTTGCTGTCCCCATTTTCCATAAAGTACCATCATTTTTTTCTGTTCCTGTGTTGGCCTCTGCTCAGTTTTCCACCTCCCCACCTAAGATAACGCAGACAGTAGACCAATGTCAGTCTAAAGGTTTCTTCTGTTTTTCTCAGAACTTGCCTCTTAGCCCCTGCCCCTACCTCATTACCTGCTCACATTATCTCTCTCTAAGGAACCGAACTGGGACAGAACAGGCACATATCACCTCTCCACATCAAGATTTCAGTTTTCCTTTCTGCTTGGTTCTGTGTGTGGACCTGATGAGCTGATAGGTAGCTTGAGCCCTGAAGCTTAGGGTTTTGGTTCCTGCTGCTGATGGGGAGCCACTTCAGATGACAGAACGGGGCTTCCTTAGGGGCTTTTCTTTCAGCTCTTCCAGACCAATCAGACTCCACTTTTCTATTGAAAGCAGGAATGATTCATGTGAGACATTTTGTTCATTAACCCTGGAGTTCTTGGTAGTCATCTATACAGTATCCACCAGGGCAAGGACTGCCGGTGCAAAGGCACACTGAGAAGGTTCAAAGTCTAGCAGCCCTTCACCCTTTCTCAGCCCCAGTCCAGTGCTGTTGTAATAACCCAAAGGGACTGTGTCATGCCCAGCTTTCTCCTCAGAAACAAGGAAAGTTTGCCCAAAAGGCAGTGGGCATACCATTTACATCCTCTGCCTTAGAAATTGATACAGAATGGAAAAATATGGTCATGAAGGGGTTACTGTGGAGATTACATCATAGATTTCATAGGTATTCTCTCCTTTCCAGAGAACATGTAACTCCTTTACCCTTTAACCCCAGAGACTTCATTGCTAAGTGAAGATCATCTTGGAGTTTGCTTTTTAAAGGAATTGGCTTGAAAGTCTTTCTCCATCCTTTTTTTAAAGACAGACAGACAGACAGACAGACAGACAGACAGACAGGATGAATACAATGTATCTGTCTTCAGACACACCAGAAGAGAGCATTGAATCCCATTACAGATGGTTGTGAGCCACCATGTGGTTGCTGGGAACTGAACTCAGGACCTCTGGAAGAGCAGTCAGTGCTCTTAACTTTCCAGTCCGTCTTTCTCCGTCTTGATATATTCCTTACCATATTAAACTGTTGTTCTGTCTCTGACTCAACTCCTAGAGCCCCTTCGTATGGGAGAATATCCTCAAGAGCCTCCCATAGAACTCTAGAGTCAGGAGAGCTGTGTCTTCCTCTCCACCAGGCTGGAAACAGGCTTCCCTGAGTCTTTGGGAAAGCCCTAGACATTATGCCCTTCATATTCCCAGTTCACTAAATACCTTGAATTCATTTCTCACTACCACACTGTATTTTAGAAACCTAAGAATACTGCATCCAACCTTAGTTGGTCTCCCTGCTGGTTGGATTACAAGGAAGAGAAGACACTCTTCCAAAACCTGGGTGAATTGTCTATGTAAACAGAGTTTTTTGGACCTCTTAAATACCCCAGTGAAGCAGATCTTTTTCCAATCACAGTAAGTGTCATTCCCCTTAAAGGCAAGGATGAATGACTATAGCAGACAAAACTCTCAGGGAAACTGGGTTCATTCTAAAAGGTGTGCAAATGAAAACTGGAGCAAGATGGGAGTTCCTTTTTGCTTGTCTTTCTTCATGATAGTTCCCTCTGAACCTCTGAGGATGTGCTACAGGCAGGCTCAGGATGTCTGCACCCCAGGCTCCTGCTGTGCCCTGGAAATCCCCACCTCCAGGAGTCCCACGTCCACACATGTGGCCTTTCTCCCTCTTGGCCCGAATCACACTGCTTCCTGAGCCATGTACTCACCCAGGGCCTGCCTTAATGACAACTGTGTTTCTTCCCACTTGCCCAAGCATATAACCATGAGACACTGTCTTCTCCTAGGCAGGTTTCTGCTGCAGATTGAACTGGGGCTCCTGTAGCCCTTTTACCATCCAGGTGAGCCAAGGACCACTGCAAACTCCTCTCCTTATTCCTTTTCCTCCTCCCCCCCCCCGCCCCCACTTATTCCGTGGCAGCAGTCTCATGCCAAAAAGGAAAGTCCTGGATCCATTACATAATTCTCTATAGTTCGAGCAGTAGCTGGGGCATAAGGTCAGAGGTCATAGTGGGGTCAGGTGGCTGACACACACTGTAACGACAAGGTGGTTAAAATTAGACCACAGAGAGGAAACTGGCAGTCTTGTGGAAATGCAGAAGTTTCCTCTGCAAGTGAGAGACTGGGGATGCAGGGAGGCCACTGTGCGTGCTGCCTGCCAGGCTATTACTCATTTCAGCTCTGTTCTTTAATGCCTTTTAGCCCCTGCTTCTGTATTTCTAGCCTTCCTCATCACATGCTTGAATACACAGGATGGAACCAAGGCTACCTGCCATGACCCAAGGCAGGACCATCCTTACTCCTTCAGGGAGGTATTCAGGATCAGCCCCCTTAAGCTCTAGAGGCTCTAAGCCTCTTCAGGGAAGCCTCTTAGACGGTGGTGATCAGATACTTAGCCTAATATTTTACCTTCTGGTGGCAATAACCATGGGTAGATACCATCTGAGCAGGGGAGAAGATGGCAGAGAATGAAATTGTGGCACAGATGACTGGTGTGTATGCACTCTCCCTGGCCAGCCACCTGGCAGAGTGGTGACTTGTTCCACCTTTTCTTAGAAGACGTGGATCATCCTGTATCACCTGTTCCTGTGGTCCTAGTGAGTTTCTTTCCACCTACCAGTCTTTTCCATGGGCCTGTTGTGTGCCACTTTATTTTACAACACCTCGCTAAGGAAATACAAGATGTGTGATCTTTGGCATGAGAGGGTTTGCCTTCTGCATGGAGGAGTTAGCAGCACAACAGTGGAATGATGAGCCCCGACAGTCCAGCATCCACATCAGTTCTTCACCTGTCCTTCACAGTCAGAAATGAGGCTGAAAAATGGCTCTGGGGGTGATGGGGTAGGGATAGAGATTGACTTAGCAGGTAAGAGCACTGGCTGCCCTTCCAGAAGACCTGGGTTCCATTCCTAGCACCCACATGGCAGTTCATAACCATCTGTTACTCCACTTCCAGGGGATCTGATGACATGTTCTGGATTCCTTGTGCACCAGGCATATTGATAGTACGCAAACATACATGCAGGCAAAAGATCCATGCACATAAAATAAAATTTTAAAATGGGTCTTGGTCATTTAGCATGTCCTGGAGTCACTGATGATGAAAGGGCTGCCCTGCGTTGTGTCTGGCCAATATGGTGTAGAAATGCCCTCTGCTTCTTAGATGCACATCAAGCAGGGACCTCCTCTTTGATGACCATCCAGTCAGTAGGCATGATAGGGCCCCAAAAGCCAGCGAATAAGAGAAGAGTACCAGATAGCAAGGAAGAGGACAATGCAAACGACACAAGCACAGAGAGAGGTAAAGGCATGCATATGTGGTCCTATAGAGAGGATTCCAGTCTAGGTGACTGTGGACACATCATCTGAGACCCTGACAAACTTGACAGCTGACCAGGATAATACTTCACATAACGGCTAAATCAGCACTATATATGTGCTGCTGTAGCAACATGGGAGCAACTAGTGTGAACCATGGAGGGCAGAGCTTTGGTGAACTCACCTGCTCTGCCCCATCCTCTCAGCCTGATAACTTCCTGCCCAGTTCTCAAGTAAGGCAGGAACCATCCACATAAGTTCAGAGAATGCCTTAGCTAAGATGAAACAGGCAAGAAAGCTTATCTTTCAGATAACCCCAGAGGGAGTCTGGGAACAGGGTGCTGAGGAACAGGGGTGCTGGGATACTAGAAAGCCGTGTTTTATGTTTTTAACCAGCCTGCTGCTATGCATTCCTCATCCTGTTACTTATATTCCAAACTTAAAAGAAATTATTTTCTGGCTTTTGTTTTTTATAATAGGACTTTAATAAAAGAAAAGCACAAGCCCTGAGGGCACCTGGCATTGGTCCTGAGGTGTCTGCTGCCCCAGGGATGACCTAAAGCAAGGCCCTGGTGACTTCCTTCCTTCCTTCAGAAGACCTTGGTCCTTGCTTTCCTCCACACACACTCTTGTTGCTCATACTACCTCCTCCCCAGTAACTTTGACACAATTCTCATGTGCCCTGCAGCTAACAATGTCTCTCGTCTTCATCCTCCCGCTCAGAAAATGCTGTTTTTCTTCTCTCCCTCTCGCCCTGTAGGTTATTGCAGCTGACTGCAAAAGGGTCACAGTGCTGAAGTATTTTCTGGAAGCCCTTTGTGGACAAGAAGAGCCTCTGCTGGCATTCAAGGGTGGAAAATATGTGTCAGTGGCACCCGTCCCAGACACCATGGGAAAGGAAATGGGAAGCCAAGAGGGAAAACAACTGGAAGATGAGGTACTATGCGGGAAGAGCCCGCTATGGCAGAGGGAAGTCTCCCCTTCCCCCCGTACCCTGATGCCCAGGCTGGAGCTTCTCCTTAAGGTTATTTATAACCTCTCAGTTCGGTGTCTGTTGAGGTGACAGCCAACCTCTCAAGAGTGCACTCTGCTGGTGCCCCTTCCTGCCAGTCCACCCCAGTGCCTCCATCTACGAGTTCCAGATGCTTCTTTTTAATGTTGCATTGGAGGAAAGAGTTTAATAATGTTCAGCTCTGGAGGCTTAGGAAAGAGAGTAGAGAGAGGGGTGTTAGGGTTCAGGCTGAGGATCAAGTTTATAGATGTGCGGAGCTCAGCACAGCACAAGCCTGAACTCCAGCCTCCGGCTCACGTACAGGAAGAGCTGACATTGCTGGCCCCGTGTGGAAATTCACCCCTCCCCCAGCCTGCTCTCTCTCTCTCTCTCTCTCTCTCTCTCTCTCTCTCTTACTCCCTCCCTCCCTCCTGCACATCCTGATGTGATTAAGGAATTCTCCTCTTGTTTGTTTGCCCTTGATTGTTCCTGTAGCCCTTGCTTCACTCCAGTTTCTCTCTCTCTCCTTCCCTCTCTCCCTCCATTGCTTGTGTGTGTGTGTGTATGTGTGTTCGCGTGCACATGTTTACCTATCCTATCCCTGTACCCCTGCAGACCTCTTTGGCTGTTGCCCTGTTGTGTATCTTTGTCTTTCTGGGATGATTTCTGATGATCATCTGTATGTGCCAGTTTGTCAGTTGAAATGAACATTGTTATACACACCCCTGAGGCCTGCGGACTGAGAGTCAGTGTGACTGTGGTAGAAATGGAGCATACGTACATTTAGCATCACTGGCAGCCTCCTTGTTGTTTATCTGAATGTGGGTAATTCTGTCTAGGAGTGTACACTTCTCACACTTTTGCCTGAAGGTTGGCTCTTTTCTTCTCTCGGCCCCATAGTATTAAAGGTGAGGGTCTTAGGTAGAAAGAAGCATGGGATGGAAGGAAGGGACGGAAGCAATTCTAGCCAGAGGGCAGGTCACCCATAGGCCAACACAGTCATTTGGCCCGCAGCAGTCTCAAGCGCCCGGTGGAGCAGGGCGGGGTACAGGGATGAAATCAGCAACAGGCCAAGGAAGCCAGATGTCAGCTGGAAGCTGTTGTTTAGGATCTCAGGCAGTGATAGAGTGGCCACCTTTGGAACAGAGTCTTCAGAGAAGCAGTCTTGGCCTGGCTTCGTTAGGAGAGCTGGAGAACTCCACCCCATGCCTGATGACACAGGCCTTAGCTTCCAGGACAGAGGTGGTTCCAGGGATATAGCTAAACTCATGATTCCAGGCTCTCTAGATGAAACCTGGGCAGAGAATAAAGGGAAAGAATGAGCTGTCAGCATGGGAGGAGAGAGTGGAGTTACCAGAGCCATTAGGGTGTCCAACTTTAGCAAGCAGAACAGTGCCCCTGCAGCTCTAGACACAGTGTGGGAGACACAGGCCCAGGATGTCCATACGTCTCCTTTATCTCTCCCATACTATAAGACTAGAAGAGCAGACAGTGGAGGAGGAGCAAAGTCAGCTCTCCAGCATGGCTAAGAGAAGCCTCTGGACATCTAGGACTGGCAGCACAAGCCTGGCTAGGCAAAGAGGTTCCCCTCCCACCCTAGAAGGGGTAGGCTACCTTTGGTGCCTGATCTAGTTGTACTATACTACTCTCCTTCTGAGGCTTACTGACCAGGCAAAGGTTCATGACCCACACCAGACTGCCCACTTCTTCCTTTTCCCACGAGTCTCCTGGGTTCCTTTATGTTAGTGGTCCCTGGGAAATCCTACTTACCCTGTTCTGTGTAATTTCATAACCCTGTACTTCCTTGTTTGCTATGAGAGCTGAGCAAACCTCAGACGCTTCTCTGACCTTCCTTTGACCTCAGTCTGTTCACTCCAAACCAGTGCTAACTAACTGTCCATCATCCCTGGTCAGAGCAGGCAGGAGCACTCTTTCCTCCGTGAACCAACAGGCATCTTGTTGCACTTGCTCTTGTCCAGGTTAACCCTGTGAGCAAGGAAATAAATGTGAAATTTTCTTCCTCCTCATAGCCAGATATTAATAAGTAAGTGGTGCTTGTGGACAGCACCCTAAACCCCCTCAGACCTCTCAGGACAGTTACATATTTTATCCTTACCTGCCATCTCCCAAGACTAGTTAGAAGAGGTATGGGTGGGGGTGGGGGTGTCATTGGACGTCTTTCTTTGTAACAGGACAAATTTGTAGTTCTTGGGGATACTGCCAAACTACCCTCCTTCCTTAGATCTCATTACTTCATCTATACTTATTAACTACTCTTCACCAAGAGAATCCTAGTCTATCTAAATAAGCCCAGGCCTAATAAAGCTGAGCCACCACAGACTGTGTCCGAGCTTGCTCTGTCGCTTTAGAACCCCAGCCCTGCAGGTTTGTTCATTGTGATTGGTTAGAGCAGACATGGGAGTCAGACTCACTTGAATTTGAATCCCTGCTCTGCTTCCTGCCACCTCTGTGATTCTGCACAGGCTATTTTATTCTAAGCCCCTTATTTATAAAGTGCAGATGGTAATAGCTATTGTGCAGGCCATTGTGACAATTAAAAGAGTTAATGTATGAAAAACACATAGCTGGGTACACAGCCCATAAAGAGCACTGAGTAGCTAGTAGCTGTCAGTGTAGTCATCATTCTGTTAGAATTACAAGAATCTTCCTTCTCCTGTTGAATCATTCCCCTGCTAGCCCCATCCCTCAGGCAGCTGTATGTTCTCTCCTGACCAAGGCCAAAAGTGAGAGAGTGAGGAGTGGAGCTAGGACCACCCGGGGAGCAGTGACTGCTGAGAACTGAGTCTGCAGTGAGAAGTGCCATCCCTGGGGAAGGCTCCATCAGCCTGGCAAGAAGGCTCTTTAAGCTAGCCAGCCACCTCCTACTTACTCTGCCTAGGCCCTTGGAGGGCAGCTGAGCAAGGCCATGTTATGTGAATTTTTTAATGGGGCCCAGAAGTCTCCCACACTACCAGGCTGTGGTCTTAAAAGGAAATCAGGGTAAGGTATATAGAGCTACAGCATCTGCTCTTGATACTGTCTGGGGCAAGGGAACTTCCTTGCTTAACTCCCAGATGTTGGCCAGAGTTGATTCCTATCAGATTATTAGCACGAATTAGATTTAAATTGAGCAGTTCAGGTTTCTCTATTGTTTACTCTTTGAATCATCTGTAATTTCAAAATGAAACCAGGTCCAAAGTTTATGTTGAATATGTGCAAGGGAGAACAAAGACTGTGAACACAAGCATGCAAGTGAATATATTGATTACGAGTAACATAGGTATAAATGTGCAAGAAAAGCTCTAGCATATAGGTACAGTTTTGTGGGTAAGAGTCACTGCTCCTACCAACACACTCCAGGGAACCCTTGAGGCATGTTCCCCTGTGGGATCGGGAGCTAAAGGACAGAGAGTAAATTGGCTAAATACCAGGGCTCATGATCTCTTCATTTTTCTTGTCTGTGTCTTTACTCCAAGGAAGAAGATGTGGTGATTGAAGACTTTGAGGAAGATTCAGAGGCTGAAGGCAGTGGGGGTGAGGATGACATCAGGGAACTTCGGGCCAAGAAGCTGGCTCTAGCAAGAAAGATAGCTGAGCAGCAGCGTCGCCAGGAAAAGATCCAGGTAAAGCCTCGCTGAAGAAGCTGAGTCCCACTGAGGAATGTGGCTATACATGAGGGTGTGGCTATGCAGGGCATGGAATGGTGTAAGCAGGAGTGGCAGGGGACCCTGATGTTACATTCAGGGTTTGAGTGCTAAGGCAGGGCAGGGCTGCACTTTTCCTGTGAAACTCTGTCAACACCATACATGCAGTCTTTGATACGATTTAAGGGACTCATATCTTTCACCATATGTAGGCATTCATGGAACGCACTCCTTCTTGTGGGATTAGAATGCCATAGCCACAGGCTACTTATCTGGGTTCCCAGGGTATTGGGAGAACCCACTTTGGACAGAGTACTCTCCACATCTTCCCAGGTAGATGCTACTTAATCTACATTCACAGTTACCTCACTGTCACCCCTCTTGGAAGCCCAAGGCTTCATTTCCAGCAAGTTTTTCTCTTTGGCTGTCCAAGATCTGTTTCCTTGTACTTAATACTTATTTCTCCAAGCGAGTTAAGCTCGTTTTATAGATTCTGTACATGGGGAGCATTAAGCCTCACTCTCTGCCTCTCCAAGCATGAGTCTTTAGGTCTCTCTCTAGGCCTCTCTTCAGATGTTCCTCTCATCTTCCTCCTACCCCTCTCTTTCCCATCCATCCTTTTCTCACCCCCCAATGCCTCCCTCTCTCCATTTTGAGACAAGGTCTGTATAGCCCTCGCTGGCCTGGAACTCACTATGTATACCAGGATAGCCTTAAATTCATAGAGTTCATGTGCCTCTGAATCCAAAGTGCCTCCAAAGGCAGGTATTACCACTCCTGGCATGCTGTTCTCCTCTTGAACATATGATTTAGGGCAGAAAGCTAAGCAAATTTCAAATAATTCAGGTTCTGACACTTATCTAGCCTTATAGCACTAAGCAAATTATGTAACTTTAAAGAACCGATTTCTTCATCTACAAAGCAGGATGGTAGTATCTCCCTTTTACTGTCCCCAGAGGCTTACATGAGACACTTCCACAAAAGTTCTTAGCCTACAAGTATTCCCTTTGTCTGATATTAGTCTCATCCCCTGCCCCAGGAGAGCAATGCTAATGGTTGGAATTGGTCTTTTACACATACTCTACTAGGATCCAGCATGCAATGCCTCTACATGCCTACCTGTTGTAATGTGACTACCCCCACAAACCTCTCAGGAGTCTGACTGTAAACACACTCTTTGTTGCTCAAAGAACAGCATCATCTTCATGTTTCTCTTCCTGCCCTTTTCTTTCTCACCATCAGTCCTCACAAAAGTCCCATCTCAAGTCCTCACCTCCACATCCTGACATTCAGTCCAGCTGTTAAAGAAAGTACTGCCGGAGAGGGGTGGGGATATTTGAAACTACTGCCAGAATTACCTAGTACCTGTTTTTACCAAACTTGGTTCTGCTGTGCATGGTGGTATAAAGCCTGTAATCCCAACACTAGGGATGTGGAGGTAAGATTTCAAAGCCATCCTCAGCTACAAAGTAAGTTCAAAGCTAGCCTGAGCTACATGAAACCCATTCTTTTAATTTAAAAAAAAAAAAAGAAGAAAAGGAAAGGGAAAAAAAAGAAAAGCCAAACTTAGTCCCCATTATAGTTAACTTCTTTATAGCTTTGGGTTCTTATGCCTGTCCCCTCCAGCCTACCATTCACACAGTAAGTACACTGTTGTCTTCTCTACTACTCAGAGCTACTTTCCCAGACTTCTTCACCATTTTTTAAACTCCTCCATCCTTGCAATTGTTTTTTAGTCTTGCAAGCTGAATTAGTAGTTAACAGAAATTTTTGGTTGACTTCTTTGATGGTAGCAAGTAAAACATCATCTTAAATTCTACCATGGCCTTTTACAAACCCTGCTGTCCAGTTTCTTTTTTTATTTATTTATTTATTTTTTTAATTTACATTCCAAATCATTTCCCCTTTCCCGTTTCCTCCCTTCCCGAAAGTCCCATAAGCCCCCTTCCCTCCCTCTTTTCTCCATTCAACCCCCTCTCGTTTCTCTGTCCTGGCGTTCCCCTACATCCAGTCTTTCCAGGACCAGGGGTCTCTCCTTCCATCTTCTTAGAAATCTATTGATATGTGAATTGTGTCTAGGGTATTCCAAGATTCTGGGTTAGTATCCCCTTATCAGTGACTGCATACCATGTGTGTTCTTTTGTGATTGGGTTACCTCACTAAGGATGATGTTTCTTATCATATCCTATCTATTCCTTCACTTCTCTCCTTCTAGGTATCACTGCACTCTACCCTAGTTCAGGGCCTTGTTGAATCATAACAACTAGGCTCCTGCATTGTATAGCTCCAGAGAGTGCCACCGCTGATAATCTGGGAATGGCCTGTCTTGGGCTTATGTACTCAGTCTGGCCACCAGGTTCACTCACACCATGAACCCACAATCTCATAGAGAGCCATTCCTTAGGTCAGAAATTATCACTGCCTAGCTTAACTAGGGAGATAAAATTTAATTCCTTCTAATAACATCTTAGACTTCCGATCTACTCCAAGTATGCTTTTCCTACTTTGTTTCCCATTAACATACTCCCTGTGAGCCATTATCAGCTAACAGTTGGACACTGGGCAAGGTGGTCAGCTTCTATGAGCCAGTTCCTAAATCTGTAAAATAAATTCAGCATAGCAGCTGCTTCATAGTGACTGTGCATCCTTAGCATGAGTGTGCACAGTGTCTGTCCAGCCATTAAGACTCCTTCCCAGACTGACATTAACCTTCCTCTCTACTCACTGCCTTACACTCTGCCCTTTCTTGCTTTTAGATCTTTGTTGAGTCTGTATCTTAATCCAAAGAGATCTTTTTCTGTTCCACGTTTCTTGTTACCTGTTGAAATTCTATTTTCGCCGGGCAGTGGTGGCACACGCCTTTAATCCCAGCACCTGGGAGGCAGAAGCAGGTGGATTTCTGAGTTGAAGGCCAACCTGGTCTACAGAATGAGTTCCAGGACAGCCAGGGCTACACAGAGAAACCCTGTCTCGAAAAATCGAAAAAAAATAAATAAATAAATTCTATTTTCCCCGAATTCCCCAATGAAACTCCATCTCCCCAGTGAAGCCTTCCCTGATTTCTCCCAGGAGGAATCTATCTCTGTGCACTAGGGTTCCTGCAGAGTTGATTTATACCTCATTTGCAGGACTGCTATCATGTCTCATATTACAGTTATTTGTGGGCCTTTTCCCCCCACAGTACCATGAATTCCTAGGAATCAAGGACCATGTTTTCAGCTCAGTTTAGCAAATGGTACTGAGCATTGACTCTCCTAATGGCTGGGATATACAAACCTTAGGGGTTCGAAGGGCAGGGGGAGGTAACATTTCAGAGCAGACTATACATATAGAAGCTATTCTTTTGTTAGTTTATTCTTTTGCTTGCTTGTTGTTTGTTTGTTTTGTTTTGTTTTGTTTTTGAGACAGGGTTTCTCTGTGTAACCCTGGCTATCCTGGAACTCATTCTGTAAACCAGACTGGCCTTGAACTCAGAGATCTACCTGTCTCTACCTCCAGAGAACCTGACTTAAAGGTGTGTGCCGCCAACTGCCCTGTGAGAAACTATTATTGAATAAGTGATTGGCATGTGAATGTGGTCTTTTAAAAGATCAAGTATTAACTGGGATGGTGACAGATGCCTTTAATTCCAGCACTCAGGAGGCAGAGGCAGGCAGATAACTGTAAGACCAGCTTAGAAACCAGCTTAGTCTGCATAGCAAATTCCAAGACATCCAGAGCTACGTAGTGAGATCTTATCTCAAAAACCAAAAAAGATCAAGTACGGGGCTAGCAAGATGGCTTAGCAGGTAAAAGTACTTACCACCCACCAAGTGTGATAATCTGAGTTCAAGGAACCGTATGTTAAAAGGAGAGAACTGACTCCTGAAAGTTGTCCCCTAATATATGCTATGACACATGTACCTACTCCCTCCACCACACATGATAGATAGATAGATAGATAGATAGATAGATAGATAGATAGATAGGAAGGAAGGAAGGAAATAAGGAAATTGTTTTTGAAAGATTAGGTACGGGCTGAAGGGATGGCTCAGTGGTTAAGAGCTCTGACTGCTCTTCCAGAGGTCCTGAGTTCAAATCCCAGCAACCACATGGTGGCTCACAGCCATCTGTAATGGGATCTGATGCCCTCTTCTGGTGCATCTGAAGACGGTGACAATGTACTCACATACATGAAATAAATCTTTGAAAGATTAGGTACAAACAAGCCTGGGTAATATCATATATATTGAAGCTCAAGAGGCTTAGGCAGGAAGGTTATAAGTTCAAGGCCAGAGCTAGACTATACAATGAGTGTGAAGTACGTAGGTTGGGCTACATAGACCCTCCTGAGATGGGAGAAGGATGCTGTGAGACCACATGCTCCATGTCCTGCAGCTCCATCTTCTGCCAGAGTACACTGTCCAGGTTGGCCATGCAAGCAATAAGCAGTCCTGATAACTGGAGGCCTAATACAAGACCTAACTACAGGGCCATAGATCTGTTCAGAGGAGGATGCTGTGGCCCCTTTAAGAACAGGCCCCACATGCACTGCTGTTGGCGGCCCTGCCTCCTGTCAACCTCCTTCCTCCAGCCCCATAGCCACAGGAGGATTTCTCAGCAGAGGAAAAATTCCCCCTTTTACCTCCCCCTTCTCTTTAATGCCCGGGGCCCTTCACTTCCATAATTCTTCATTTTCCAGCCTTGAACGTAAGCCAGACACATCTGTCTGGCCATATGCGTGAACCCTGGAGTCTGTGCCGAGGTAGCTGTAAAACAGGGCCGGTGAAGGCCCTTCTGGGAGAGCACACACATGTGTGTGCCCTCAGGCCATTGGCTCCCTGCCCAGAACCACGGGGCCTCAGTGCTTCAAACCCCGTGTTAACCTTCTCTATTTTTCCTCTTTTTGTTTAATTTAAGGGGGAAAATCCCAAGGAAAAGGTATAAATTGTCCTGGGAGTAGGGGAGAGGCTCCTAGCTAGAAAGACCATTATTGTTGGCAGGTACCTGGGTCACACTAATACAATAAGGAAGAAAGGAGCATCCAGTGAATTAAGATTGGAGAGATGGGCTGTAAATTACACTGCTCTGAACTCCATCAGTCTCCAGGGTGTTAACCGAGAGGTGTAAGGCAAGTCCCCAGCTCCCAGCGCCTTTTACAGATGCAGCAAAACAGGAACCACACATGTTTGGGGAAGGGGATATGAAGATGGGGTTGAACAAAAGCCCCCTTGCCCCAGGATGGCTATAAAGTCCAAGTGAGATCTGGGGCTGTAGCCACACCTCCACTTCCCTGCTCCTACACAGACCCTTGGGCCTCAGGCTCATCTATGGAGATGGGGGAGGTGAGGCCTGGCCTCCTTCTGCAGCCTGTCCCTCCCTGCTTCCGGGACTGCACAGAGGCTGGTGAGTGGGGCCGACTAGAGGTCAGAAAAGGGGTGTGGGGAGCTCTCAGGGCCTGTGCAGCTGGAACTGCAGAGCCCAGTTAGGCCCCTAGATGTGAGGGGTGCCAAATCCACCCACCCAGGGCTTTGAGACCACACGCTCTAGCATAGCCCAGGCCTTGCCTTGTTGCCTAAGACGGCGCTTCCTACTGTATCGGTCCTGTCTACCTCACTGATTTCTACCTGTGTTTTTATTTGTATTGCCATTCTTGGGAGAGGTCCAGAGTCCTTAGCAAGGTACATGATTTGTCTCGGAAGTTGGTCCACAGGGTTTCATTTCTAACCAAGCACCTAGGGTCAAACAGTCACTAAAAATCCTCTTCCAGGCACTCAGGAGGCATGGCCTGTTGGCACCTCATACTGTCCTGGCCCTGTAAATCTCCTGCCTCCTCCCCTAACTCCATGAGGCTCGCCTGTGATTTGGGCTGCTGTTGGGCGAGGTCAGGTTTCCTGAGCAGTTGCAAACATCCCACCTGAAACATAACAGGCTCTTCCTCTGGCCACAGCTATTGTTTCCCTCTGCATTATGGCCACAGTCTTGCTCTGTAGCCAGCAATGACATGTGTTCTGAAAATAGCTTCACTCCACTGTCCCCTTCCCACCCACCCACCCTCCTGAAGATGTAGTCACTCCTTTGTGGGAGCCCCAGGAGTTTCACCTAAATATAGCCACAGTCCATTCACGTTGCTACCCAGCCTGGGACGGGGTTGGGGGGGGGAGCATTGTGGAACAATGAGGGTATACACAGACCCCCCCCCCCAACACACACACACACCTGTATGGAAGGAAGCTAGCGGAAAGCAGACACTCAACCCTGGCTCCTAGCTGTCGGAGACATTGTGGGGGCCAGTACGCTACCACTTCAGGGGCACGTTCACCTCAGATGGAAAGCACATCAGTCTGCAGAGTTGGGTACCGCCCAAGCATGCCCCAGCCTCTCTGCATACCATGGTGCTAGACCTCTAAGTGACTCTAGTCACTGCTGCCTTGTTGGCTCCCACAGCATCCACAGGGTTCTGTCTTACCCCTGTATCCCAGAACGGTCAAGCCTTTGGGCTGAAACACCTTTTAGATTGATGCTTGTAGTAGGCTCGGAAATGTTAACTCTTAGCCCTTCGTTCTCCACAAAAGAGAGTGTGTACTTCTAAGCTTTTTCAGATCAAGAATTACTAACTTTCGGGATCTAGAGCAATGGTTCAACAGTAAGAAAACTGGCTGCTCTTCCAGAGGACCCGAGTTTCATTCCCAGCACCCCCAGTGACATCTCCAGCTCCAGAGGATTTGATACCCTGATAACCTCCATGGGCACTGCACAAGCACATGGTACACAGCCCATACATGCAGACAGACAATTTATGCATAGTACAAATTTTCATTTAAAAAATTTTTAACTCATCTGGGTTTTCCTTAAAGTATTATTTAGTGGCTGAGACTATGTGATTGAGTTCATTGAGCTCCTGTAATAATTAGGCCCTAGGAGCCTTATATTAAGTTCTGATGTGCCTGTAATCCCAGATATTCTGAGGCTCAAGTGGGAAAAATAACTTGAGTTCAACCAACCTAAGCAACAGAGGGACCCTTTATTTGTTTGTTTGTTTGTTGTTTTGAGACAGGGTCTCACTATGTAGCCTGCGTAGGCTAGAACTTGCTATATAGATCAGCCTATACAGGCTTAGATTTACAAAGATTAGCCTGTCTCTGCCTCTTGAGTGCTAGGATTAAAGATGTGGGCCACTACATCTTGCAGAGATCCTATCATTGGGGAGGGTGCAAGCAAAAGTCATTATAATGTTTTTAAAGCAAATGTGCTTATTTTTCTCTTGATTTTTGTACTTGTGTTTTTGTTTTTTTGAGACAGGCTAGCCTCAAGCTCAAGACAGTCCTCATATATTCTTTCCCATTCCAAGTGCTGGGATTATGAGTATGTACCATACCTGGCTTAATCATCTGTTCATTCCTGTGATGCTTTTGGACATCCAGAAAAGGGGCTCTTAAGACCTTCTCAGGGAAAGCTTTCAGCAGCCCATGCACTACCTGCTCCCTTGGTTTCTGCAGTGACCATCTTGCCACTCTTACTTTTTGTCTTCTCCCTTTTCTTTCACTTACAATCCAGGTAGTTTTGAAAGATAGGTAGTCTGTCAGGCACAGGTGTGTGCTTGTAATTCCGATACTCAGGGAGTTGAGGCGAGAGGTCATATGAATGAGGCAAACCTGAGCAATATAGCAAAGCCCTATCAAAAAATAAAGATTGTTCTCAGTTAAGAGTACTGCTTAGCTGGGCAGTGGTGGCACACACCTTTAATCCCAGCACTTGGAAGGCAGAGGCAGACAAATTTCTGAGTTCAAGGTCAGTCTGGTCTACAGAGTAAATTCTAGGACAGCCAGGGCTACACAGAGAAACCCTGTCTCGAGGGGAAAAAAAGTACTGCTCAAGCTGTGTGGTGGTGGTGGTGACTGCAGGCCTTAAATGGTAGGCAGAAGTAGGTGAATCTCTTGAATTCCAGGCCAGCCTGGTGTATAGAAGGAGTTCCAGAACACCCAAGGCTACACACACAAAATGCCCTGTATCAAAAAAACAAAACCAAAAAAACCTAACAGCTAATGAAAATCAGAAGTATCATTTTTCTCTTAAAAGACAAGGTTGGGTCTGAGGAGCTTCCTCACTAGGTAAAGCACTTACTCCTCAAGCATACTGAGTTAGAATCCCCAGCATCCACATAAAAAGCAGAACTCGTCTATATAATGCCTGTAACCCTAGTGTGAGGGGAAGGAAGATCAGGTGGATCCCGGGAGTCTGCTAACCAACCAGCCTTCCTGAAACACCAAGTTTCCACTTTAGAGAGACCCTGTCCCCAGACAAAGTGGAAAGCCATGGAGAAAGATACCTGGATGTCTTGCTGTAGCCTTTGTATATGAATACATGGGCACATGTATCCTTAAACTCACATACATATATCTAACATGTGCACCAAAAATGAGCTCGGTCTGCTGTCCAAGCTGGCCTTGAACTCATGGATAGGTTCAAGTGATCCTCTTGACTTAGTCTCCCAGGTAAGTTGGGATTATATGCATATATCTATACCTAGCTGCTGTTAGTCTCACAATAAAAAACAATACTCCTGGGACTAGAAGGATGGCTCAGCAGTTAAGATCATATAACTGTACTTCCAGAGTATCGGAGTTCAGTTCCAGCAACCATAGGCTCATAACCATCAGCAGCTCCAATACCTGTGACCTCCATAGGTACCTGCACACATGAGCACATATATGCATACACACCCAAGATTACAAATAATAAAAAAAAAATAAGTTCTTAAAAAGAAGTAAATATTCCTGTGCCCCCTTCCTATTTCTAGTCTTTGATGCGCACTCAGATGCACAGAATGTAAAAGAGAGTTGAATAAGAGAGAGTAGAAATTTTCATTGTCATTACCAATTTGTGTCAGGCACAAAGTTAGGTACTCTGTGACAATGCAAGGTGAATGTGAAAGTTTGCCTGTTATAAAACCTCTCATTTGTGGTAATGATATTACTCTGTCTCCAGAGAAATAAGGAATACAGATCCCATGTGATTCCATTACCCTTTCAAGGGAAGGAAGCAGCCACACTGTGTATGGATCTTCTAAGCAGAAGAAAGACTTCAGCCTCTACTTGGTGTGGTGACCCTGTTTCATGATCTGCTGTGCACCTTCTGTGTCAGCCAATTGCACTGCTTTTTCATCTATCTGTGTAATTTTGTGTCTGTTTTCAGTGGGTGAGCATTGTAAAATCATCTCCCTTTAACTTGTAAAGGAACCTTTTTAGAGACACCACCCATCAGCTGCCTCAGCTTTTGCGTACCATGTCTCTTTCCTAGTTGTGTGTCAGTTTGCTCCAGAAAGCTCCTGTTGCTCAGAGCTAATCGGACACTTAGCACTTTTCCCCAAACTGAAGTTATTTTTCTCTTGCACACTTCATGCCAAGATGGCCCTCATTGCTACAAGTCTGATTTAGAGTATCTACTCATTTTCTTTTATTTTTAAGTCTTTTTTGTGCTTGCTTGTGTGTTTGCTTGTTTGGGGGTTTTTGTTTTGTTTTGTTTTGTTTTGAGACTAGGTCTTGCCAAGGATGATCATGAACTCCTGGTCCTCCTGTGTACCACCACACTGCCCTTGGAGTGCCCACACTTTCCCAGGGCACTGTCTAAGAACCAGTGTGGCCCAGGCTAAGTTACAGTCGGAGGGCTCCTGTGGAACTCTCCTTCCGGGTCAGTACGTTTGACTCCAAGCCAGGGCTGATCTGTCTGAATCTTAGCATTCCAGTTTCACCCCCCTCACTCCCACCAGAGGCTTCTGCAGCTTTTTACTTGTACAAACAAAAATAAATGTCACTACCGGCCTCTGAACTCCACAGCAGCATGCTTCCCTTCTCCCTGAGCGTCCCATGGCTGTGAGTGGGACTTGGCACTCTCCCCATCCACATCACTTTTTCACTCCCTGCGCATCCTGTGTCCTTCTCTCACCGTGCGACCCAGAGATCAGAATGGGACGTGACGGCCGGCACAGGCGCCGTGCACAGCTGCCAGGAATCTGACGGGTAAAATCTGGAAAAGTTGGGAGGGCAAATGCTAAACACACACAGCGCCACTCAGAAAAGGCCGGAAACTCAGACACCCATCACAGAAAGCCTGACTCTTAAGCTCTTCTTGATCTGCTATTCTTTTTATTGGTACTGAACTAATCTTGTGACCCAGGTATTAATCCCCTTACCTGCTAAGCCCACTGGCACCCCAAAAGAAGAGACAGCAACTTTATCTAATCTCTTGAGACTCCATGAGGGCATGTGGGGAACAGGAAGCAGTTGTGTGGTGACTCACTGGGCAGAGCCAGGTTAGGGGAAGTTGTCTGCAGGCGTCCCTGGGACCGGATGAGGGCAGCCCAGCTCTGACCACCACACGCAGCTTGGCCCTGTCCCATTCCCAGGGAACCATCTGCTACCTCTTTGAGAGACTATGGCCAGTTCACCTTCTAGCCACAGACCATAGCCCCAGGTACCCAAGGAAATAAAGCTTCCCCAAACCTTACTCTGGGTTTTACATCTATCCTGTCTTAAAATGACAGGCTGCTCCCCAGCCTGCCTTTGCTGTCTGCCTTACCACTAGCATACAGGTGGAATGAACCTGGTCTTAGGAACCCATTGTTCATCCGAGGTGAAAAACCACAGTCATCAGCTTTCCTAATAGAAGTCTCACAAGGACTGCATGTCATTTCTCTAAGTAGGAAAACAGATGTAGGAGGAAGAGAGATGGTGCTTCCTTAATTAAGACTAGGGCTCCTGTCACTATAGGTGTTAGTGTCTCCTATCATCCACCAGCCATATGGCAGAACTCGTTATGTCCTCTCTCCTACCAAAAAAAAAAAAAACCAGATTTGGAACCCAGGGCTTTAGGAAAAGCATTCTGGTAGAGAGTTCTATGGAGGACAAAAGCCTGAGGGAGGACCGCTGCTTCTCAGCATACAGGGCAGCAGAGTATTTGCTAAACCTGAGCAGGACATTTTCCTGTTCTTCTCAGTGCCCGCATCAGAATTAGTAGAATGTGTGTTACTGTCCTTTTGCCAGTTCTTTGGGAAGGGACAGTGACCCAAAACCCCTGGGAAGGTGGCTGACACTTTCCCCTTGTGAGGTGAGATCAGTTGGAGGGTTTCAGTAGACAGGGCCTCTTGGCCACACTTCTCATGCTGCCATTGTCCCATGGCCTATGTCTTCACCAACTGTGGTGGCAGTGGCAGCAACAACTTACTCATAGGGAAAGGTCTCTGGTAGGTCACCGAGAAGCCACCCCCACCCTTTGAAGGCATGCCCTTTCAGTTTTACTGTCCCCTAGTGAAGCCTAAGCAGGCTTCTGTTAGTGGCCAGGCCCAGTACCGTGGGCCCCATCTCAGTTGGCACGCACATACACTTCCTCTGTGCTGTTTCTGGGTCTGTGTCCTTGTGGTTGCTATGTTTCAGAAGACCATAAGAGGGAGTGAGGGGACTGAGACTGACCCCACCTGCTTTTCTGGGTTCCCATTGGTACTGGCTAGCTCCTACATAGAGTCTGCCAGAGCAGATAAATTCAGCTGGTCAATTTACTTTCTGGCTATGATCCCCAGAAGAAATAGCACAATAATAAAGTTCTCTCTAGAGACAGATATACCCTAAACCCGTCCCATCAGGCCACTGCCACCCATGTAAGACTGTCAGACCAGAGGACACTGGGTGTTGCAGATGTTCACAGAATTCCACAGAAATGGAAAAGCCTATAGCACAGAGAGTTCCTGGTTTGTGGGCTTCTGAGGCTGACAGGGGTTGGTACACAGACCTGCTGCTGGTGATCAGAGTAACTGTTGAATAGTAGGAGATGGAGTACTTCGAATTTTCATTATGGCATTTGAGTTTGTGCTGGGATACAGCACAATTATGAAATCCTTAGTATCCTAGAGGACTTCCCTGAAGAGCCTAAGACAAAAAACCCTGATGCCAATTTAAGGGGAAAATGAAGGTTCTGGTGATGTTACTTGTTCATGGTTGTTGTGGTAAAGAGTTAAAAGGAGAGCAAAAAAGCTAGGGGTAGTATGCCTTTAATCTCAATAGAAGGTAGAGGCAGATAAATCTCTGTGAGTTCAAGGCCAGTCCTGTGTACATATCGAGATCCAGGACAGCCATAACTACATAGAGAGACCCTGAAATCTCTCATGTGTTTAAAAAAAAAAAAGACCTACATTTATGAAATGCTGTGCAAAGCAAGAACAGGTGGTATAGTTATAATCCGATGGTTGTTCTCTGTGGCTGGGTCATAACTTCTTCTTTATGAACTTCTGCTGCAGGAAATGATAAGTAGCATTCTACTA
Source organism: Tokudaia tokunoshimensis (assembly GCA_036184795.1). Lineage (NCBI taxonomy): Eukaryota > Metazoa > Chordata > Mammalia > Rodentia > Muridae > Tokudaia > Tokudaia tokunoshimensis. The sequence continues at coordinate 46,465,224 of BTHU01000010.1, read as the reverse complement.
ATGCCCAGTTTTTAAAAATATTTTACATTGTGTGTGTGTGCACATGTGTATATTCGTAGGAGTCAAATCTTGTCAATCCTTTTTTTTTAAGACAGGATCTCACTATGTAGTTCTGGCTGGTGTGGAACTCACAGAGATGAGTGCTTCCTCTTTCTGAGTGTTGAAATTAAAGTTGTGTGCCACCACACTAGACCATGTGTATATACTTTTAAAATTCAGATTTTATGTTTAATTTCATTAGGGTTTGGAGTAGGTGGTTGGTTGAAATGCACAATGAAGTGAGTTGAAATCACAAATTCTGGGGTTGTGGGTAGAGTGTTAACATCCTGAAGCCTCAGATTTGATACCAAGTATGAGTTTGGGCCAGCTGCATGAGACCCTGTCTCATTTTAAAAAGGGACAGGGAGGGAAGAGCAGGGAAGGAGGGAGGGGAGGAGAAGGGAAGAGAGAAAGGAAGGATTCTGATCAGAGTATTCAAGTGTTTGGATTGAGAACTGTCCTGTGTGTGCTGCTTGTGGAATATGTGACTCTCCTTGCCTAGCCTAGTTACTTGCTCCCTTCTTACCTTCTTGGTCTTAAGTCTTATGATCCTCTCAGAAACGTGTTTTTACTATTATCAGTTTCCTTTCTCAGTGACAACTAAAGTTTAGTGAAACTTCAGGCCTGGGCCATTTGGTCTGTGTTGATTTTGATTGTAATGCTTAGCTCAGCCTGAAGAGCTGTCCCTCGGGCCTGAAGGGGTGGCTGTGCTCTGGAGGGGGAAGAGATGTGTGGGGGCAGGATGCTTACACACTGTTGAGTCAGGGGCCTGGCTCACCCGCCTGCTCACTCTCTTGCTCCCTCATATTCTGTGTCCCTGTAGGCTGTTCTGGAAGACCAGAGTCAGATGAGGCAGATGGAGCTGGAGATCAGACCCTTGTTCCTCGTACCAGATACCAACGGCTTCATTGACCACCTGGCCAGTCTGACTCGGCTGCTGGAGAGCAGGAAGTACATCCTGGTGGTGCCCCTCATCGGTGAGCTGGGCGGGAGTTCAGAGAAGCCCTGCACGTGCACAGCAGCCCCCCTACACATGCCCGGAGCCAGGCAGACTGACCTGGCTGTGCGTGTGTAAGACAGGATTTGCAGAGAATGCGTGGGGCAAGGAAAATTGTTTAATAATCAGAGTAGTTCAAATTATTATGGCTGATCCATGGCTTAAACTGCTTGAGCAAATGGACTCCTGTGTCCCAGCAACCAGCGGCTGCATGAGCCCAGCCCTTGTTTTTTCCTTATAAAGCTTGCCATAAAACAGCAAAGCTGGTTCCCGTTATTGGTAAACACTCAGCCCTGGCAGATAACGGCAGTGCTGCTGGGTGGTCTGGCAGGGAGGCTGGGAGGATTTGGAAATGGTTAGATGCCTTTGGTCTGATTGTCTTGTAGCTTTTCATGATCATTCTGTTGGTTCGAGGTAACATTCTTCTGGCCAATGTCACCCTAAGGCCAGACTGACAGGAACCCTTTAGAGCAAGACCTTTGGCTCACGCCTTTCAATTCCTACCACTTGGGCCATTGGTACTGGTTAGCATCTTGGGGTCCAGCAAGCCTGCTTTTCCTAGCTGAGTACTCATGGGAGATTACTGGGTACCCCTAGTTCTTAAGCTTAATGGTAGGTCAGCCTCTGGTTGTGCTTTGGTCTCAGTGAAATGTAGCTAACGTAGCTACTGTAGCTGATGGCTGTCCTGTGGGGGGAAAGGGGTGTGTAAGATGAGGGCAAAGACTAGGATCTTTAATGTCCCTCTTCCAGCAGCCATTTGAAGTAAGTTCGAGAACACTATTCTCTGAAAAAGGCACTAGACTGGCAGTCTGCCTGACAGGCCACCTCTGACATCCATGCCAAGATGTTCCATTGGGCCTTCCCTCCCAGTCCCAAGTGTCTTAGTGCCAGATGGGGGTGGAAACAAAGGGCAGGAAACATCCGCCCCTGCAGAGCCTGTAGAACCCTGGGGGGTTGTGGGAAACACGTTAGCACCACCTGAGAATGTTGGCACTGAAGCAGCCCTCCTCCCTCCCTGTCTTCCTTCCCCCTCCCCATGTGGCCTGGACAGAAGCTCTTAAGCCCAGGCCCTTAGACCTAAAGGGAGGTTTGCTCCACTTCAAAAGAAGAGCAGCTTCTGTCATAAGGCTGAGCACCAGAACCACACAGTGCCCTGAGCTTTCCATTGCCCCTCTGAGTAGACTGACTTCCAGGCTTTATCACTGTGCCTTCCTCCTAGGAGGCGTCTAGTTAGGATAAAGAAAATAGATTGGTCACTTTTGTTAGATGGTCTGTACTTGGTATAACTGAGAAAGCCCACTGGTGTCTCAAGGTTGCCTCCCCAGAATGAGAGCATTGCCCTCATACCTTCATATGCTAGCAGTTCCTGGCATTGCCTGTGCTCCTAGTTGTGCTTAGTCTCTTTGTTCCTGATAATACAGTGGAAAGTCAGAGCTGTGGCCCTTGGCCCTAAAGAACTTAAGTTTGGTAAAGAAATTTAGATTTAGTAGGAAAGGGACAAATGCTAGAGGATAAATTTCAGAACACAGTCAGTGAGCCTAAGGGTACTAGCAATTGACCGCTGTATTGCAGCCACACAGACCAGACACTCTGACCCTGTATCAGCTGGGCAGATCCCTATATCCAAGGATGTAAGCAGAGCTCCTGTTCACTCATGCTTTCCTCAGTGGACTCCTGCTTTATGACCAGAACAACAAAGGGTTAAGTGCACAGCCTTCCCTGCTTGTGTCTTGTGCTCTTTAACCTGCTCTGTGCTCTTTAGGTCTGACCCCAGCATTGAGAAGTCCCGCCTGGTGCAGAAGCACAAACAAGCGTCCCCTTTGAAGCCTGTTTAGTTTGGAAGCAGGAAAGCAGATTTGGGGATAGAATACCAGTTTTTCCTGTTTGATGTTCTGTTTGCTGTACATACACCATCCACCACTGCTACACATTATCCGGACCTTTCAGCTTCATGGTGCTAAAAGCATGGATGTGTGTGTCTGTCTGTCTGTGTGCATGTGTGTGTGTGTGTGTGTGTGTGTGTGTGTGTGTGTGTGTTCCCATATGGGTCCTTTCCAGAAAATGTTTCTGAATACCCAGACAATGAGTGCCAGGCTCACCATGGAACAGCATGCTCATGCCGACTCCCCAAGCCATGAATCATTGTAATAAGGAGAGGCCTCAGACCCCAAACTCTCCCTAAGCCCCTAAGGAGTGCATATTTCCCACTTGACCTCAGGCTTTTGGCTGGAATTTTGGAAAGAATCTTCACCAGAAAATGAAGCCATGTCCCAGACACATAGACAAGCAGACAGGCACATGCACGCGAGTACACACACACACTCACATACACACACACATGTAGATTCAAGGAAGTAATGTGTGCCAAGGTTATGGTTTTATGAAATACCAGGGCCCTTGCAACTCAGTGTGGCTGTCCTTCTTCCTATGGCTTCCCTGTACTCTGCCAGACTGGGCAGTAGAACCCTGCCTCCTTTTTAGACTGCTACGGCTCAGTCCCAAGTAGTTGAGGAAGGGCACCTCACTCACCTTTTGCTCCTATGTCCCCAAGGTTCCCTTTCCATTTGATCTATACTATAACTAAGGAATGCCAGCTTCAGAAAATCCTATACATTGCCCTGGGAGGAAGATGGAGCTCAGAGGAAGGGGCAGAAAGGAGCTAGAGCTCAGGAAAAGTCTTAGATACTTTCTTATACCCACAAGTGCCTATCCTACCAGATTCATTGGAAAACTCCTGTGGAAAGGTGGCCTCTGTTGTCCCCGAAGGGGCCTGGCTGAGCAAGGAAGTGGGCAGAGAGCACAGGCATAACTGCCAATTATTCACTCTGTCCCATCAGTGATCAATGAACTGGATGGCCTCGCCAAAGGACAGGAGACAGACCACCGGGCTGGGGGCTATGCCCGTGTGGTGCAAGAAAAGGCCCGAAAATCCATTGAGTTCCTTGAACGGAGATTTGAGAGTCGGGACTCCTGCCTGCGGGCCTTGACCAGCCGTGGCAATGAACTTGAATCGATCGCCTTCCGAAGTGAGGACATTACTGGACAGCTGGTGAGACCCCCCAGAAAGAAGTTCACTATTAGAAATGTTCCTGAGCTGGGCAGTGATGGCACACACCTTTAATCCCAGAACTCATGAGAGGCAGAGGCCAGCCTGGTCGATAGAGCTCCTTCTAGGACAGCCAAGGCTACAAAGAGAAGCCCCGTCTTGGAGGGGGGAAAAAGTGTTCCCAAAAAGAAGGAATAAAAGAAGCCCTTTGAACCTGGGCAGCTGAGGGGTAGCCACCATCAAGGCCCAGGAGGGGAGAGTTCCTTGTTCTCCCTGAATCACTGACGACAGTTAGACTCAGCCAAGCAGAGCCAGAGCATGTCTGAATAGGACTCCAAGACATAGCCCTGGAAGGGCCTCTGCCTCTGCATGGCGCCCCCTCCTGCCCATGGTGCTTTTCACACTGTCTTCCTCCAGGGTAACAACGATGACCTGATCCTCTCCTGCTGCCTGCACTACTGCAAAGACAAGGCTAAGGATTACATGCCCACCAGCAAAGGTACAGCCTCTCCTTGAGCCATCCATCCCTCTGCCCTGCTTTCTCCTACCCATCCACAGTCCCTAAGAAGTCTCCGCTGACTTTGGGCTGAGAAGTCCATACAGGCCTATACAAGCCTGAGACCATCTTGTTCACCTTCCCAGAGGTTAGACCTCCTATCATAGCTTCCCCTGTCCCTAAAGAATGTTATGTGATCTAGAGCCAACTAGGGATGAGCCTCTCTAACCCAGGAAGTCCTGCTCTAGCCTATAAGCTTTCCCACTCAGTCTGCATCTATTTCCCTTCTTGGGTGAGTTCCTTCTGACAGCAAGAATGTCTTTATGATTCAGAATAGCTTGTTCAGGCCATGGTCACCTGCATCCAGTCCTCTGCAGCCATGAGCAGCAGAGAACCTCTAGTGGGCATACTTTATTTTCTTTGGCCACGTTCACCTCCCTATCATTTCAGGGTATTTGTTGAATGTTAACCTGCATCAGGCCTGCAGTGGAGGTTCTCCCCAGTCAAAAATAAGGTCTTTCTTCCTGATCTCTATTGCAGTGAGCTGTAGCATTTTACAGGTTAACTGGAGCTGGAAGTAGGAAAGAGTTTAAAGACTGAGCTTATAGCAGAGTTTTTAAAATGTTTTGGTGAGCATCCCACTGCTGGTTCACCCTGAAACTCTCAAGTGTGTGACCACCTCAGCCCTGAATGTCTTGTACAGCCCCACAGGGCCAGTGACATGTAGGAGACTTTGCTACTAATTCCCAAGACTGACATTTCTTCTTGTGGAAAGGAATCCTACCCCTTCTAGCTCCAAGTCATGTGCTGAACTAGTAATATCAGTGGGTCTCTGTTGACCTATGTAGCCTCATGATTTTCTTTGTCTGTGTGACCCTCTATACCCCGCCCCCCCCCCCCCCCCATATCCATGCCCTCAGTCTTGGCTTGCTGGCTCACCCAGGAGCTGTCCTCTCCATGTCTCTTCCATTGTTTAGTCCAGCCCTCACTTGTGCTTATATCGATATACCAGGAGCTAGCTAGTCAGGAGCCCAGCACATGTACTCTCCCTGAGGACCAGACCTAGAATGCTCAACTGACAAATTAGAATCCTTGCTGAGCCAAACAGAGGAGCTTGTGCCCTGCCCTAGAGCAGCTTCTAAGAGGGAAGCAAGGTTGCAAAGGTCCTGTGGAGAAGTGTGGTTCCAGTAATCCTGAGCCACCAAAGTTGTGTTCTTAGCCCAGATGCATTTGAACTTGTCCCACCACCCCCCAGAATTACTCCCAAACAGAATCCCACTGCCATCATGGGAACCGCCCCTATCAAAATTACATCAGCAACGACTGGTGTAATCAAACCCCATTTGTCAGTGTGAATTCTTAGCAGATTAACTTGTCAGATTCACAGAGAAACCATCACCAAATGTTTATGTGTAAACGTTGTTGAATTTTAAAATCATGTGGATTATGGCGGATGGGGCCTGACAAGATGACAGTCTCTGGTTTCTAACAAAGTGAAGTTACCAGTGTCAAAACAGAGGATGTTTATTGTTAAAAATGTCTCAAAGTATCCACAGAAACCCCTGCAGACCCCTGCCAGCAATGCTGGGCCTTTGTTGGCTGACCTAAGGCCTAGGACTCTTCTGGTCTGAAGCCCAGAGCAGGAATGGTAGAGTTGCAGATAGACTCAGACAACAGCTGGGAACCCCATGTAGCACCCCACACCACTACCCCACCACACACTCACATTCCAGGCCTAGGCAACAGAAGGGTCTTAGACCTCCCTTAATCATGAGCCATGTTCTTCACCCTCTATACACAGCCCTGTCCGTCGTCCTCTTCTCCCTTTCCTCACCACCATCAGCCCCCTGAGTCTCTCCCTCTTTAGCCCCAGATTCCTCCCTAGGCTGAAAGCCAACTCTCAGCCTCCCTGCCTGGAGCTGGCAAGCCCAGCACTACTCAGGTCAGACATGGATGTTTGCAATCCTCCAGCCCACCAACCCTAGCAGTCCCCAAACACCACAGGACATTTCCTGTGCCTTTGCTTTCTGCCAGACCTCCACTAGGAAATGCCAGGGCAGGGCTGAGGTGTAGACCTGCCACCCAAGCAAGCATGTCCAGGGCCTAGAGTGTCACTTGGGTGATTCCTGGGCCCCATTTTAAGTTTTCTCCTCTACATTAGTCAGACACAGGAAAAATCTGCTGTAAAAATTATCTAAAAAGATGAAGGCTATCTGTACTGGTACAGAAAAATGTTTTAAGTATATAAAATATAAGTAAAGAAGGTATGGCTAATATGGTCTCAGTGTTACAGGAGCAATCTAGCATATGTACGTGAGTGTATTTACAAGAGTGCATAAGGAAATCAAGAAGGCACAGAGCTACATGGAGCATGAGACAGCTAGGAGGACAATCCTCTGCTACTCTTTACCCTGTAATAGATGTTCACAGATCACTTTTTTAACAGATCCTTTGACCATAGCCACAAGGCCCCTTTAGCAAGTCTCTCCTGAGAGCATCCCAGAGCTAACCCCTTTCCCCACATTTGTAAGCTCTATTCCTACTTTCTATTCACCTCTGGGTTTTTTTTTTTTAACCTTTGGATACATAAAACATTAACACACACATCCCTCCTTTAGAAGGAGAGACTTTGTTGAAGTCGGGGTGAGGGCAGTTAATAGGAATCTAGAGCCAGGGGTATAGTTAGGAGTCTGCTTCCTATTAGTTCTGAGTCCTTGGAAGACAGGTCTGCAAATGCCAACAGTTTGAGTACTCTCAGGCACCAGGCACCAGAGTCCCATGTGAGAAGGAGTTCATAGCCCCAGCACAGCTCCTACCTGGCTTGGCCCTCTAAGCATCAGGGGAGTGGTGCTCTGAGTCTGGAAAGAACTTGCCCCTCCAGGACCACATTCTCCCCAAGACAGGAGATAGAATTTGATACTTCTATCCTCAGTAGAGCCCATCTGATTTCTGTGCCAACAGAGGAGCCGATCCGCCTGCTACGGGAGGTGGTGTTGCTGACCGATGATCGGAACCTTCGTGTAAAGGCGCTGACAAGGAATGTGCCTGTGAGGGACATCCCAGCCTTCCTTACGTGGGCCCAGGTGGGCTGAGGGGTCCACACTGGGGCCCACCCCCATGGAACCATTCCTGAGAGGCCACCAGGCGCCCAGTGTAACACGGAAGATGTCCACGTGCCTGAGCTACCAATCCACCCAGACAATAAACCATCCTCTTCCAACCTCACGCCGTGGCCGTGCTGTGGGGGAGCCGCTCCTCACAGAGCCCTCCCAAGGGTCAGGCAGAAGCTGCTGGGACCCTCCTGGGCTGCCAAGATTTAGCAGGGAGGTGACTGGCTACAATGACAACAGGTGGACAAGCCGAATAGGCCACCAAGCTCCCACCCTTTCTCCCTCCTCTCTGATTCCAGGGCTGGAGGGAGGCCTACTCACCCTGAGGACCCAGCCACTCTGTAGTGGCTGGCAAGGGGCAGGCAGAGATTCTAGAGTTTCCATCAGATGCAAGGGAACTTGATAGACCCCTCAGTCTGCACAATCTCTGTCCTGAATGTCTGAGAGGCTTTGGCTGTCAGGAAGAGTGCCCAGGTGTCTCCATCTCCCTGAGGCCTAGATGCCCTATGGGCCTACGCTGAGTTCTGTCTGTAACAGCAACAGCAGACCTAAAACTAGCCCTTCAGCCCACATACACACCCGCACACACACGCAGGCACGCACGCAGCACATGTGCATATGTTTCTCTTCCTGTCCACATCTTGCACTTTGCCCTTGTTTTCCTTTTGGGCAGTCATGGCCTAGAGGGAAGGGACATCTGGTCTTAGGCCCTTGCTTCCTGAGTGGCCTTCCACCAGCTCATGCTCCCATCCTTGGCCTTCCTTTCGCTGTAGTACCCTCTTGGGGAAATTTCCTCAGACTCTTCTTGTTCCTTCTTTGCCTGCCTTCCTTTTCTAGTTGGCCCCTTTCATCACCCCAAAGCCCCTAAACTTCCTCACCTCAGTTCCTTGTGGAACTTCTCATTCTGAATCTTACCCACTACCACCTGTGACAGGAACAAATAAAGCTTCCCCAGCTATCCTTCCTTCCCAAGCCCTTCTGAGAAGCTGGTGGAGGGACCTGGGGTGTTGAGCCTGTCTCTAGCTTTGTCACTGTACTTCTCTACAGAAGAGGGGACACGGGGGCCCTTTAGCCTTTGAGGGTTTTGGTTCTTTTGGTTTTTCTGTTTCTCTGTTCACAACCTCACTTGGAGTCTCCCTACCAGGAATGAATTCCTTCAGTCTAGCGCAGAGGTAAAGGAGAGGATTGAGAAGGCTGTCTCGGGAGAAGCAGGGGTGAATCTTGATAGGATCACACAACCCACCTTAGGAGGAGCAGTGCTTCACCAAGGGCACTTTGCCCTTTTCAGGCCCAGGAGAAGGCTGTGCAGGAGAGCCCAGGACAGTGCCCCGGGGCTCAGAGCTCAGAAGACAGGCTCTCGATTGTAAGGCCCAGGCTGCTTCCTTTGAGGTCCTCCCCTCTGGCTGTGAAGGCCATTTGCTGTGGGTTGTGGGGTGGAACGGGGAGAGCACCTTTCTTCTTTCTGTCCCATTTGGAACCCTGGTTTTGTTTCCTTAATAAATTTTTAGTTATGAAATATAATTGACCTCCTGCTGGTCTGTTTTTTTGGGACTGGGGAGGGGCGGCTGGTTCCGGCCTGTACACCTGAGTTGGGGCCCTGCCACCCACCCTGGTGCAGGGGCAGAAGAGAGCCACAGGATTAGGGACCTTGGTTACTGCTTTATTGCTGTTTGGTTGAGTATAGAAAATGGAAGCGGCTCTGGAAGAGCCTGTGTACAGAGCAGAGAATATACAAAGGGACAGAACGGGAACCAAGGAAGGAGACCTCTCTCCAGCCCAGCTAAAGTTGGGCTCAGGATAGTGGCCACCTAGGGCGCATGCAATAAATATGGTGGGGGGGGGCAGGAAGAGGAGGGGACACCTCGGAAGCGGAGACAGCTGGTCCAGGTCTGTCATCCCTGGCGCCAGAGCTGCCCACCCTGGTGGTGAGGAAGGGAAGGGTTGGCCCTGGGGCTAGTGCCACTTGTGCAAAATGAGGAACTTCACATTATCAGTCCCGGGCTGGGCAGGAGCCGGGGGACGGGGAGGCCCTCTGGCCGGCTCAGTACCCTCCCCTCTCCCCAACTGTGCCCAACGCTCCGACCCCAGCAGGGAGATTCACAGTGAGAATGGGTGTGGTCGCAAGGGCCGGAGGTAGGGCTGGGAGCATCGGAATAATGGCACCCTTCCCCCCAAGAGCAGCACGGAGCCGGGGGAGGGGGCCAACGAACCACAGGGAGAGGCAGGGTTCTCCTTTGGTCAAAGCTGATATCAAAAATATAAATCTCCCTTCCCCTATCCCACCCTCATCCCGGGGGTTTTCCCCCACTGACTCCCCCAGGCTAAGGCACAAAACAGTGAGGCCAGGTGAGGTGTAGAAAGGTGGGGCCACCACTGCAGCTCTGCCGCTGCTACCAGTTGTCCCCGGGCTGTCAGGCAGCGCCGGGCGCACCTAGGAAGGGCGCTCTAGGTGGGAGAGAAACGGTCGATGGTCCGGCTGTCCGGTCCTGCAGCCAGGTGCGCGCCCTGGCTCAGCACCTCTGCCGCCTTATCTGGGCTGAGTCCTAGCTCAGCAGTGAATTTGGCCAGCGGGTAGAGGCTCTCGAGCGCCACCTTGGGGTCGTGCAGGAAGTGCGTGGTCTGCGCCAGCAGCTCGGCGGCAGCTGCCTTGTCCTGCTGTTTCAGACTCAGCTGTTCAGCTGTAAGGCGGGCCACTGCAAAGACACCCTCGGGGAAGTCGAGCTTGCCCTTGCCGTCCGGGCCAGGGACGCCAGGTAGTCCCCCCAGGCCAGCCAGCGCCCCGGCCGCGCCGGCCGCGCCACCTACAGCGTGCATCTTCATATGGCTGATGAGGTTGCGCTGTTGAGCAAACTTGCCACCGCACACCTGGCACTCGTAGGGCTTCTCCCCGGAGTGGATGCGCATGTGCTCCGTGAGGCGATACTGGCGGGTGAAGCGCATGCCGCACGCGTCGCACGCAAAGGGCTTCAGGCCCAAGTGGCTGCGCATATGGCGTGTCATGGTTCCGCGTTGCGTGAACTTCTTTCCGCAGATGGTACACGGATAGGGCCTTGTCAGCCAGTGTGTCTTCTCGTGCTGCCTCAGCGTGGCCGGGTCCTTGTAGCTCTTGTCGCAGGACGCGCAGCGGTACGGCCGCAGCAGCTCTCCTAGGCCGCCCGGCGCCCCAGCGACCTTGTCCCCACCGCCACCAAAGGGGGGCCCAAGGCCGGCGGCCCCAGCAGCCACCTCAGCAGCCTCTGCCCTGCCATACAACGCCTCCTCTTCCTCTACGTGAGCCTCCACGTGTGCATTCAGCTGTTCCGAGCTGGGGAAGCCTTTGCCACATGGGATGCACACGTACAGGTTGTCACCAAAGCTCTCAGGCTCACCATAAGCCAAGTGCGGGCATGGGTAGCCCTCCAGGTGGCCGCCAGGTGGGCTGGGGTCCTCGCTGCTACCAGTCTCCTCGCTGCTGCTCTTATAGTCGTCGCCGTCGGCTCCTGTGCCTGGCCCGTCCAGGCTCCCGGGATAGCGTGGCGGGGGTACCAGGCCGAGCGGGGGCCCCCCTGGTGAGGCGGCAGGATCCCCACCGCGCTCCTCGAGGCGCTCGCCCGGGGAGCCTCGATCCCGAACCAGTTCATCGCCATAACTGCCCAGGCCTGGCTCGTGCTTCATCCAGCGGTAGAGGAGGCTGGAGCCGTCGGGGCGGCCGGGGGGCTCGGGTCCCGGACTGCCACCGCTTCCTCGGAACGGGTCTGGAGTCGGTACGGCCTCCTCCAGCTTTTGGAAGGGCAAAGGCGGCAGCGGCGGCAGGGCGAGCGGTGGCTCCTTGTAGACTGCGGGTCCCGCACCGGGAGGGCTTTCCGGGCGTGCAGGCAGTTCGCGCTCACTCAGCGGTCGCTCGGGGACCGAGGAACCTGGCGGGCTCTTCTTGGACAGATCCAGGCCGCAAAGCGGGGAGCAGCGACGCTCCGGGGCGCAGAGTGAGGCTGCTGGGCCCGGGCCCGATGCATATAGCTCGGCGCAGTGGGTGTTGACGGCTGCCTCGGGACCCGACGGCGGCTCGGCGGCAGGCGGCGGCGGTGGCCCGGCCGGGGACGAGTAGCAAGCCTGGATGACGGGCGTGGCCGCCCTCAAGCCCCGGCCGGGCCGCCCGTAGGGCGCGTAGCCGCCGCCGCCGCTGCCTCCTCCCCGCAGGTGGCAGTACTTGCCGTGGCGTTTGAGGCGCTTCTTGCACAGAGCCACGAGGTCAGGGATCTGCAGGTAGCTGGCAGCAGCCAGCACAGCGCCCAGGCTCGGCTCGGCGCCCGGGGCCACCGCTGCTGCTGCTGCGGCCTCAGCACTGTCGGTCAGGCGGCCGGTGTAGATGAAGTCCAGCACCAGGCGGAACACAGCCGGGCTCACCATGTCATGGTCCAGGTTTAGCAGGTTGTCATGCACCACCAGGGACTTGAGGTAGGCGCTGCTGGCCGCCAGCACATTCTTGTGCGCGCGGAAGAGGGCGTTCTGCACCACGATGATCACGTCGCACAAGAAGCCCTTGGTGCGCTGATTGTTGAGCTGCAGCAGTAGCTGCCTCGAATGGCCAGGCGCCTCCATCGTGTCCAGCATCGTCTGCCCAGCACACTCTCCTGCGGGAGACACACACCAGCTGAGTAAGAGCTACGCAGCGCAGTGCCCTGGCCTCTTGTACCCAACCCAGTCGGTTCCCCTCCGCTTCCCCTTCCCCTCAGTTGAGCAGGGGCATGGAGCACCACGGCCTGAACAGTAGCGGAGAAGGATCAGCGGCCTCCGGGAGTGGAAGGCTAGGCCCGCTGGCCCCAGACAGAAGGAGCAGGAGGAGAAAGAAAGGCTGCGGATGGAGAGTAGGCCAGGTTAGCCTATTTGTCCCAGCCCCAGATGCTCCTGGGCACTCGAACTGGGTGCTGGGAACTTCCAGGGAGAAATCTGTTAGGGCGAAATGACCCTTTCGGAGACAATTACCCGATTTAAGTAAAATGTCCGCTTCAGGAAAAGTCATTCAGGGCCGAGAAGTTTGCCCAAGTGGGGAGAAAAGGAGCCGAGTTAGAAGCGCCTCCCGCCTCGAGAGAAGTTGCCCCGGTTAGGGGAAGTGATAAGGAGGACGGGAGCACGATGCCCATCGGGACGCCGCCCTGCCCGGGGGCTGTCAGGCCTTCGGTAGAGCCGGCCGCCCCGGCACGGGAGCGGAGACAGTGGCTGCGGTGGCGGGCCGAGCGCGAAGGCCGGGCCCCGGCGCGGGGAGGGCGTTATATCGGGGCAGGAGGCTGAGGCAGGAAGCAGGTGGGGGGGAGGGGGGAGCCACGCAGCTCCCAGGGGAGGGAGGGGGCAGCGCCCCGGGCGGGCACGGCGCACAGCCGGCTGCGGCCCTGACCCTGGCCTGCGCCCCACCCGCGTTCTGGACCCAGCCCGGGCCTCAGCTCCACATCTCTTCCCCAGCTCCCCTCCACCCCGTCTCCCCCGAAACTCTGCCGCCCCAAACTTAGGGGAAACTTTCCCAACTTCAGACAGGGCGGGAGGAGCGCGCCGGCCCCAGGCCCCCTCCCCGGCCCCCAGTTTCTCCTCTAGGCCCCCAATTCCAGTAGCCTGGTGGCCGTGGGGACCCACACCAAATCTAAAGCCGCCCTGCCCTCCGGCGAGCACGTCTGCCCCTGTTCCCCGCCTGGCCCGCAGGGCCTCGCCGGCCCGTTACCTGCGGCGGCCGCCCAGCCCGGCTTCCCTCCCTGAGGCGGTGGCAGCTCCTAGCCTGCGCCCCACCCGCCCCGCTGCCAGGCGCCGAGCTGTGCCAGGGCAGCGCCCCTGCCAGCCCCGCCCGCCGGCTCCCCTTGCCTTCCCCTCTCCTCCCCAGCCCATGTGCGGGCAGAGCCGGCCCCGGGCCGCTGACCCCGCCGTGAACCCGGCGCCGAGCAGCGGCCCAGCCGTCCCGAGTCCTCTAGGGAAGACACTTGGAGCCCCAAACGCCAGCCGCGACCCGGGCGCCCACGCCTGAGGATGCTCCCGAGGCGGCCGGCGCGCGAGGACCAGACTGTCCCGGGTCCCTTACCCTTCCCTGTCCCCAACTCGAGGACCCACCTGGGGGGCATGTCGGAAGCCCCGGGCCCGGCTGCCGGCGGATCCAGAGGGGGACGTGGCTGCAGTGCGCTGCCCTCCGCCCGCCGGGCCCCCGGTCGGTCTGTCTGGTCGGTCCGTCCTCCCCGCGTCCTAGTCGCGTCTCAGCCCCTCCGCGCTTTCCGCACACTCTTATCTGGAGCGGCCCGAACCGGCAGACGCTGCCGCGGCCATGGCGCCACCTCGCGGCCGCGCTGGGACTGTGTACGGCTGGGCTGCGACCTCTGGCGCACACCTGGGCTGAGAGGCTTGCAGATGCGGAGCTGAGCTCGAGATCTTGCAGGTTCACGCGCTTCCAGATGTGCCCACCTGGAGACCCAGATATCGGACCCGGGAGTCCCATAAACCTTGGGGTTTTGTGCTGAGTGCTCCCGAGTACATGTTTATATGTTATATTGCGCCTATTTGGGGAAAAAGGTTCTGTCTTCAAATGGGGAACTCTTAAGTCAGGGGTGGTAGCGCACTCTTGTAATCATCCTAGCACCCGGGAGTTGGAAGCAAGAGGGCCGGGAGTTCAAGGTCAGCCTCTTCTATAGGAGACCCTATCTTTAAAAGGGGGTTGGGGTGGAACACTACTGACAGCATGCTGTGAGAGGGCGATTTTAGAAATCCCAAGTGAAATGAAGGTAGAGAAATTCGGAGCGGGAGGGGGTGGCTTTTATTAGGCATTTCTGAACACCATTATTCACTTGGACTCAGTGGGGAGAAAAATTCCAACTCTCCCTCAGACACATGTTATCAGTATGCACATCATAAACCGTCCACACTCAAACACTGTCCAAGCAGTGACACTCGAGGGCGCGCATGTTTACACAGACCGTCCGCCCCCTCCCGGAGTCCCAACTTCTTCGGCTACTGCGTGAAACAGGGTAGAGGTCCTACCAAGAGCCCTCCCCGAACGAACTTGCGGGTTTCCAGAAGGACCCCAGAAGGACCCTCTTGGAAATAGCTGGACAGAGCCCCCTTGCGACGTGCCTCTCAACTCCCCCATGCCCCATCTAAGCAGTTTTTAGGGATCCTAAAGTGTTTTATTTTTCCCTCCAATACACCATTCAAGAGATATCACGAGGGAGGCAGCTTGCGACCCCCTCAAAAAATCGTACACGCCATACGAGGGAGAGCTCGATTCATGCTGGCGACGCCTCTTCTAGGAGGGAGGGAGGGGACCGTGCACCAGCTCTCGGGTGCTCACCGGAAATGTCCCTGCATAGCGGGGCGGAGGCACAAGCACCGTTGCAAGCACCGCGCCTCCGTGGCCCACGCTCCGCCTCTTCCCCGCACCTCCTGACCCCCGCCCACGCCATAGGGGGGGGTCCCCCCAAACCGCCCACAGCTTCTTATTGGCTGCGCCTTCCTCCGTGGCCAAGCCGGAGAGGCTGGGGCGCAGAGTTACTATGGTAACCAATGAGGTTCCCGGGATCTCATCTCTCAGAGGCCTTGGAGCGCTTAGCAACCGCGCGGGGCGCAGGGCGGGTGGGGGCTGCGCTCGCCGCACCCCACGCTGTCCTCGAGCCCCCACTCCCCCGCTTGAGGTAGTGGCTGAGTCACCCGCCGGCCCGGCCTCTAGCTGTACCAGTGAGACACCAAAGTCTTGGGCGCCCCCTAGAGGCTGCGTTTCTTTGGCAGGAAGACTTTTCTGTGCCTGGCCTAGGCTTCTGGTCCGAAGAGTTCTCAAGACTCACCAGGTTTCCGCGGCGGTGTGCTCCGCCTCCATCTAATCCACTTACTACTTTGTATCTCCGTACAGTGTCTATACAAGACAAGCACTGCAGTCCCACAGTGGACTCCGCAATGTCTGAGCTCTAGAAGAAGTGAACAGGGTACCTTGGTATCTCTGTCGAGGGATATGTCTTGGTGCTGAAGCGGAAGTGTAATGGAGTGTTGGGGATAAGAAGGCTCCCCAGAAGTGCTCTTAGGGATGAGTTTTGACAATTATGAGTTCTCCAACCAAATCAGAGAGCAAATCCCAACTGGCAAGCAAGGGTGTCTCTGTTTTAAATCTTTTCTCCTTTTAATGGGGTCAGATTGTGCGAGTCTGGAGAGAAGCCTCTGTATGTCTTTACACAATGGAGTTTATCTGCTGGTTGACCCATAGGAGGTCGGCTGGGTCCACAGTTCTTTCTTGTTCTATCCCTCTCCATCCTTGTTGTATCGCTATGGGACCAACTACATAATCCTGCCCAAGTTTCTCTGTGTACTCTCCTCTCCTCTCCTCTCGTCTCCCCTCTCCTCTCCTCTTCTCCCCTCTCCTCTCCTCTTCTCCCCTCTCCTCCTCCTCCACGCCCCCACCACCAGTCTCAGGTCTAAGGTTAGCCTCAAACTCATGAATCCGTCTACTTCCACGTGCTAGGACGCGCACCACCATGCCCCCTCCTTTTAACTCCGCTTTCCCTTTCTCCCTGAGCTCCTCGGTCATTCTGGTACAGCTTTCTCCTCTCCGTGAACGCATGACTCCCCCATTTAGAGCCTGGATACAGAATCGAGTTGTTCTGGAGAACCTGCTCCACATGAGCATTTAGTTTATTCTGACTCCTCTAGAAAGGGGTCCCAGCCACCCCCCTCTGCCAAGCTATTGAGCCCCCTTAGTCCCATTCCCCCTTTACAGGCTCTGCCTATGTATATCTCACCTATGCTGAGGTGGCCCCTCGGTGCTCCCTGCGGCACTGCCAAGTTGGCTCTCCATTCCTTGTCGGGCTAACCCTTTTTGTGGATACTCCGGACACATATTTTCCAAACTCTTATAGAGGATCTTCCGCTTATTTCTAAAGTCCAGACCACTCTCCTAAACACCCCGATCTACGATCTTCCCTATGGTTTCCACCATCTGACTGGTACCTTTCCTCCTGTGGCCCTGTCAGGAAGCCTTCCCAAAACTCTCAGGCTTCTCCACCCCTTTCCCCAGCCCCTAGATGTCAAAGTCTGAGGTGCACTCTACTCTCTTCCTAAACTGGTCCAGTTTCATTTCCTTGCCAACCCCCGCCACACACACACACACACACACACACACACACACACACACACACACGAGGAAGAGCGTGGACTCCACAGTGGCCAAATGGGTGTTACCATCGCGGGGCATCTTCTGGCGTCATAGGGCTGTCGGGTCTAGGAAATGAGCAGTGTGGTTTGGGGGCGCCAAGGGAGGACCCCTGAGGTCCAGGTGACAAGGACTGAGATCCTAGGACTGGCAAAGCCCCCGAAGGGGAGAGTGAATAAACACGTAACAGGGCCTCACCTTCCCTGCACTATTCTCCCCCAGCCTGTCGCCTGCAGTTCCGGAAAGTTAACCCCTTGGAGACCAAGCCTGGGGTTACGTACTCCCCTTACCCGTTCCTGCTTCCGCGTGCGCACCCTCCTCCCGCTCCCAACTCCCTGTCGCTTCGTCCCGTCCTCCCCTACGCTCCCCCTCCCCGCTTGCCACTATAAATAGCCTCTTTTCCCGTTTCCTAAATTCTCTGCTGACGTCGGCAACGCGTCAGTGTGTAGGAGCCGCGGCCGCATGAATGAGCCGCCGCACGAGTACTACGCGCGCCTATAAAAGCGGCGGCGCCGGCCGGGCTGCGGGAGGCAAGCCGGCACTGGTGCGACGCGGCCCGACAGGTAAGGACCACCGACAGTCGGAGATGGGCCGATGCGCGGACACCATGGGAGGGCAAGGAGGGGACCGGAGGGGCGGCGGGTCGGAGGGTGACTCCGGGAGTGAGGATGGGGGCAGAGTGGGAGGGACGAAGGTTCCTTTCAGCTTGGTGGACCAGGGGCCGGCGGCTGACCCAACCCTATGCAGCACCTGCCGGCACCCAAATGCAGACGCAGACACTCCGGAGGAACATCAAGCGGAGACCCGAGCCCCCGACCCCATTTCCCGAGGCGGAGCGGCTCCTGCGCCATCCTTTCAAGAAAGTGGGGAGAAGGTGCTGGCGTCTCTGGAGACGCGCCCCCTCATTTTCTCCCCTGTCCGCAGAGCGGTGACTCAGCCTAGATGGCCCCGACTGACTGAGCCAGGGCGCCCACGACAGACAGAGGCACACCTTGGCCCTGCGGCTCTCCCGGGACCCCCGTCCCGCATGCTGCCCACACGCCCCTTCCCTGTCCCGTCCCGCCCGTCCCATCGGACTGTCCCACTGAGCTCAGGACTTCCCGCCTCTGCAAGCGGAGCTGTCCTCTCAGGACCAGGCGGGGGCGGGGCTTCGAACAGGCCGCCCCGCCCTACCCCCCCACCGCTCTCCACCGCCGGAAGTGCCTCCCCGCTGGGATATGTTTGACGTCACAGGACTCTGACGTCACGATCGCGTGTCTGTCCGCGCGCGCTTGGGCGGAGGGGGGCCTGAGAAGCAGCAGCACTCTGAACTGCGGGCGACGGGATATCCCCGCCCGGGCAGCGCGCCGGCACCTTGGCTCTAGACTGCTTACTGCCCGGGCCGCCCTCAGTAACAGTCTCCAGTCACGGCCACCGACGCCTGGCCCCGCCCCAGGACCGCCGACCCCCCAGCCCCTCCGCGCCTCCCTGCGCCGCTGTCCGCGGTGCTGATGCAGTGCAAGCGCCTCCCTCGGGCACGCCTGTCCAAGGTTCCCGTGGTTGCGGTGGGCGCAGGCCCCGCAGACATTCACGCCACCCCCGCCGCCCGCGGTGCTGACGTCAGCCTGCAAGCCCCGCCCCCGCGTCTCCAGGGCAACCGTGGCTTTCGATTGTTACTGTGGGAACCGGAGGTAACAGTCTACAGCCATGGTCGCCCCGCAGCACGCCCACGCTCCCCACCACTCCCGAGTTCTGCCAGGCTGGGTTTGAGCAGATACAGAGCAAGAGGAGGCGGGGCGGCGACGCAACATCCGATGTGTCTGCGGAGGTGGCAAGAGATGTGCTCATAGAGGCGGCCTTCCAGGCTGCTGCGTATCTACCTCAGGCACAGAAGCAAGATCCACGGAGTGTCTGAACATCCTCCTCAGTGACTGTCCTGTCTTCCCAGTCGAGGTATCGCTGCCTAAGGTGGCGAGAAAATGGGTGGTTCTGCAATAAGGATTCTTATCTCATGAGTGGTGAACCTGTAAGAAGGAAGAAGTCACTTTTGCCCGCAGAGAGCTGAAGGGGGAGGAGAAGGAAGTTTTATCACACCTTTCTTCCAGAAATCCCTAGGTGAGCAGGCAGAGGGGAAAGGGCAAATAATCCATTTCCTGATAGAGCCAGAGCCTTCCTATAACTCTGTTCCCCAACTTTCTTCTGAGCCATGATCAAAAGGGTCTTTAACACAGCAAGAAACTGGCAGGCTAGTAAAGTTCACCTGGTCCCTAATGCATTGTCTGAAGGTATCAGTCATCAGTCTTCCCTCACCCGGTCTCTAAGTAATGCATGCCAACTTGAGTTCTTCAAACATGCCCCAAAAAGGAATACCACTACAGAGGCTGCAGGTAAATACCTTGTGACTATGGCCTATCTGATAGGATACTGTCTTCTGCAGAGCTTTAGACATCCTGGGTGTAATCAAGATGCAGAAAACAAATAGCAAGGATATTTCGAAGAAAGGACAAAACATTTTGCAGATGGAACCCATCAGAAGATGTGGCTAGGTTGACGATATAATGCTGTGAATGTTTGTTGTCCTAGAAAGCATTTAGTGTAAACCATGCCTTCCTCCCTGACTTTACACATTAGAAAGCAGAAGCCAGCCGGGCGGTGGTGGCGCAGGCCTTTAATCCTAGCACTTGGGAGGCAGAGGCAGGCGGATTTCTGAGTTCGAGGCCAGCCTGGTCTACAGAGCGAGTTCCAGGACAGCCAGGGCTATACAGAGAAACCCTGTCTTGAAAAACCAAAAAAAAAAAAAAAAAAAAAAAAAGAAAGAAAGAAAGAAAGAAAGAAAGCAGAAGCCTAGATTGGGCATTTAGCCTATAGAAAGAGGTAGTTTTTGCTTACTTTTTACTGGACAGCAGAGAGACCAACCAAAACCAGTTGCAGCAGTGTATTCCTGCAGTCCCAGGTGCTCAGGAGGCTGGGGCATGTGAACTCTTGAGCCCAGAAGCTCCAAGGTAGCCTGGACAATAAATATGAGATCCATGTCTCAAAACAAGGGGAGGTGGGGTGACAACAGGCAAGAATATGGGCTTTTGGATCTGAATCATCCGATCTTGAGTAAGGCTCTTAGCCTTTATGGGCCTGCTTCCTCAATTGTAAAGCTCATTAGGTTAATGACAGTACTTTCTTCATGAAATTAGACAATGGGAAGCAGGGGTGCTGGGCATAGAGCTCTGTGGTACAGTCTGTGCTTAGCATGCCTGGGTTTGATCCCGGCACCAGAAATCAATGAGTTAGGCTATGGTGGGGCATGCTTTGAATTCCATCTCTTGGGAGACAGAAATAAGTGGATTTCTGTGAGTTCAAGGATAGCCAGAACTACTGTGAGACCCCCATTTCAAAAATAAGTTAGACGACAGGCTTCACTTGTCTCATTGTCTGGTATAGTTAATTCTCAATAAATATCATTCCTACCTCTGTACTTTACCTGCCTGGGCTATACATAAATGTTAGAGCATGGATTCCTCAGGGACCTTCTTTCTCTCCTCCCCAGAGGGTTTTGAGTCACTCTAGAGGTTCTTTTCTAATAGCACATATTTACCAGAGACTTAAAATTCTACCCAAGGCTGTAGTTTGCAAATAGTTAAATCAGGAATGACCAGGGGCAGACAAATAGGTCTATAATTTTCTCTAGGAACTCCAAGTTTAACCAGTGTTCCTCATGTAGGTGGCCCACAGGATGTGCATGTGGTAGTGAAGTTCATTCTGCACGGTGGGAAGTAACACAATCAGAACTGCTCTGATTCCTGGGAGGAATCTTTCCTTCAAACATGAGCATGTCCCTCTGTTCCCTGAACAGCTCTGCTTGAGCCTCTCCTCCCTTTCTCCCGGTAGAGCCAGGGCCGAAAGGTCACCCACGTGGG
Source organism: Tokudaia tokunoshimensis (assembly GCA_036184795.1). Classification (NCBI taxonomy): domain Eukaryota; kingdom Metazoa; phylum Chordata; class Mammalia; order Rodentia; family Muridae; genus Tokudaia; species Tokudaia tokunoshimensis. Next base: position 46,444,504 of record BTHU01000010.1, on the reverse strand, counting down.
CCCCACCTTTTTTTTTTTTTTTTTTGGTTTTTCGAGACAGGGTTTCTCTGTGTAGCCCTGGCTGTCCTGGAACTCACTCTGTAGACCAGGCTGACCTCGAACTCAGAAATCCTCCTGCCTCTGCCTCCCAAGTGCTGGGATTAAAGGCGTGCGCCACCACCGCCTGGCTGGGCCTTCACCTTTATCTATAGGGCTACCAATGAGTACGAGTCACCCTTCTCCCAGCTTGGAGCAGGCTCACAGGGGCAGCCTAGTACTGATTTGCAGACCCATCAATTATTTACAGAAAAGCAAAGACTACTAATAGACCAAGGCCAGTGGGGTTTATAGAATTCCATCTGCTCAATCTCCTTCTGTCAAGGGAGCAATCCCTGTAAGACAAGAGCAAGGCACAGAGACGAACTCCCCATCCCAGCTTTGTTACAAAGGAATCTAAAATCAGTAAATGGGACTTTGGGGGTATAATTCCAGTCTATCCCTTTGTGAAATTTTAAAATGTTTAGTGTGTATGAGACAGCATGTGTGGGCAGTCAATGCCTTTACCTGCTGAGCCATCTCACTGTCTTTTGGTGGATGGTCTTAAGCCCTAAAGAAGCCAGAGACCGTTGCAACTGAATCAGACTTTTACATAAGTGGAATTCAGGGGAAGAGAATACCTGGCAAGGCTGTGCCTCAGTCATCTAACAAAAGTTACAGAAAGTGTCTATGCAGCCCTATCTGTCCTGGAACTCCCTCTGCAGACGAGGATGGCCTGTGCTGGGATTAAAGGCGTGTGCCACCACCTCCTGGCTGTTTTTGAACAGGGTTTCTCTATATAGACCAGACTATCCTCTGCCTCTATGTACCACCAGAGCCATTGACTCATTGACTTTTAAGCACATGCATCCCTGGGACCTTGTACTAGACTCTTTGGAACTAAGAGCTATAGATGTTTGTGAGCTACAGTGTGGATGCTGGGAACTGAGCCTGGGTCCTTTGAAAAAGCAGCCCATGTCCTTAACCACAGAACCATTTCTCTAATGTATACCTTGAAACACTTGTGTGTCAAGGAACATATAACTCTGGGTAACTTAAATGTGACTGTTACAAGAAGGAGTATCTGGCCAACTCCAACTCCTGCTCAGTGACAAAGCTCCCTAGTGGTGTGGGACTAGGTAGGTACCTTGTGATATCTTAGAAAAACTGTCTTTCAGAGGCAGAAGTCAGAAAGCAGTGTGCCTGTGTGTGGCAAGACTGGGCATTGAAAGTGAGAAGAGAAATGGCAAGAAGTTAAGCTAGGCAGGCTACTTAAGCTTTGGCTTTCTCAACACATCAATAATTAGCATCATCAATTAGAACAGCAGTAATCTCAGAAAGCCTGCACATGGGTTCATTAGGAAAAGGCAGTTTACTCTGCTGTCTATAGCCTCTAACCAACATATATACTACCCAAGTCTTCAGGCTCAGAGTTCAGAGAAAGCAAAGACTAAGCCAGGGACCAGAAGAAAGCCAACTTCCAATTCTCAGGGATCAAAATGTAGGAAACCTAAAAGCAGATGGATCCAAGCAGAGCCTTGCCAAGTGTTTTCTTTCCCCAAACTCCTCAAATAAAACTTTCTGATTCTAATTCAGTCACCAAGATAGCTGGCTTCTTTAGTCTGGGACTTAAATTTCCACAAAAGGATGGTGAAATGGCTCAGCAGATAGAGGCATGACTTGCCAAGCCCAAATCAGAGTTAAAAAAGAACCCCATGGTTGAAAGAATCAACTCACTGCAGTTATTCTCTGACCTCCACAAGCCTACACCCATACACACAACAAGCAGAATTTAAAGATACAAAATAAATGACTTCCACCAAAAATGTGTTCTGGGGGCTCACAGCTGCAAGTAATTGCTAGTTTGGCGTTGCCCCAGGGTCTGTGCAGCAGGAGAAAGACATTCAAAGTCTATCACTTTATTGTTTGGCAATCACAGGGGTGCCGGCCCCTGCTTGCCCACCACTGTCTTCTCACAGGCTCTCTGGTCTCATGTGTGTCCTGAGAACTGATAGTTGCCTTTTAACCAGCCATGGTGAGGAGTGCCACAGGAGGGCATTAGACAACCGGCTGCTAGAGAAAGTGGGAACAGTTCGGAGACATTTGTCGACTCTTCATTCTGCAAACTGGTCCAAGAACTTAAGGTAGGACTGACGCTGGGATGCAGCTGCTGGAATGAAGTGACCACCAGAGTGGGTGAGGGTGACGGCTCCAAGGAATCGGCTAGCCAACTGCATACTCTCCTGAGAAGGAATGACTCGATCAGTATCCCCAAACACATGAAGTGAAGGCAGTGACATGGGGCTCTGCGGGATGGGTTCCTTAGGGCCAAGGCCTCGGGGACAGAACCCCGACACAAGTATGACGAATCTTGGCAAGGGGAAGCGAGGATCGCCTGCCTGACCCAGGGCGCACACATAAGCTGCTAGCGCGGCCCCCTGGCTGAAGCCAAGAAGTCCATCGAAAGGCCCCAGCGTGCCAAGGGCCTGGGCCACCGTTTCCAGGGCCTTCTCCAGACCCCTGCACACTGTGGGCTCTTCCAGAGCAGAGAAAACATCTGCTTCCTCTTCAGAAAACCACCAGCCTCGAGGTTGCTCCTCCGGAGAACAGGGCCCTGGAAGCAGATGGGAGATCAGGGTCAGAGAAGGGGAGAGGAAGAAGGCAGAGCTTGGGAAAGACGCAGTCAGGGGATTTGGGGGGCGGGAGGGACCTGGTATGGACTGGTCACAGATAAAGGAGAAAACCTGGGAGCTCTGACTAGAGCCTGAGCTGAAGGGGCTAGGTGAGAAGAACTGAGGGGTCCGGGTGTGCTAAGCCGGTCTCACCCGAGTCAGACCCTGCACCCTCGGGAGCCGCTGCCTCGGGGACCGGGTGCGGCCCGCTGAGGCACACAAGCTCTGCGCGACCCCGCAGCGCCTTCCTCAGAGCTCCAGTCTTCTCACGGAAGCCCCGCTCGCTCTGCCGGAAGCCGGCTAGACACAGCACCCTCAGGGTCGGCCGTGCCGCCATACCGCAGACCGAACCGGAAGCAGACCTTCCCAAGCGGAAGTAGAACCTGCAAGGGGGCAGGGCCCGTGCGGGCAACACCCCTAAGGCGGGACTCAGAGAAGGCGGGGCACCCCTAAAACAAAAAGGTGGGGCGTGGCCGCAAATACCTGCAGCTCCAGACCTCTCAGGGAGCTGGCGGTGTAGCCTTCTGGTCTGTGCAGCTGCAACCCTCACAGGCTGGGGCTGGAGAGCCGCCTCCGGACCCCGGCTGCACCTGAGGTAGCCGACAAATCCAAGTCACTCCACAGCGACCTCCACCCGGCTCCCTTGCACTTCCCCAGGGAGGCGGCCGTGGATCACATCACGCCAAGGCTGCGCGCCTGCGCCTGTAGCTACGCCTCAGCCCTCGCTCAAACCCTCTACCTTGCCCGATGCAGGCTGGCAGAGACCCCGGGGTATTCGGTCCCGACCGTGGTTCACTGTCCATGGCCCTAAGGAACTGCCAGCGTAGAAGTCCATGGGGTAGGGTTGCTGCCAAGAAATGTCCTTCAGGGCCACGGCTGCCTAGGGGAGAAAAGACGATGCCAATACTTTTTTTTTTTTTTTGGTCCCTGCATTAGCAAATTTGACCAGGGTCTATGAAGGTGTGTATTATCATTATACTTCAGAAAGGAAGTGTGAGGTGAAGAGACTCGCAGCTACATGGCGAGTCAGGTGTGATGGCTCATGCCTCCCAGTACCGTAAACTGAGACCAGCCTGGGCTCTACAGAAGACCAAGTCTTAAATACAAACAAAAACAACACAGCAAGATGGTGGGCTCAGTCTCAGAACCTGTGCCCCTACGTGCTGCTTACCCACGGCAGCCATCTCATAACCCTCCCTCAGCAGGACGTAGAAAGCCCACTACCCTGCAGATTTTCAAAATGTGGTTGTTACCTCGTAGGGTGTCAGCAGTGGCTTGGGAAAGGCTGAACCCCAGTCAATGGAGAGGCGTGGACATGCCACCTGCACCCACCTAAGAAGGTAAGTCGGTAAGATGTGACATGAAAACCACCTCTCTCTGGGGTACCACACTGACGAACATAATGGTGTCTCAGTGCTGTCAACAGGATGTGTTGACCTAACTATACTGTTGGGAAGGTAACTGTAAAGTGATTGCTCTTTGGGACCTGACCTTAACTCCCAAAATAATTGCATTAAAAGCAAAAGTGGGGCTGGAGAGATAGCTTAGTGGTTAAGGGAGCTGGCTACTCTTGCAGAGGACTCAAGTTCAATTCCCAATACCCACATAGTGGCTCACAACCATCTGAAGTACAAGGCAAAAGTGTGTGTGATTGTGTGTAAGAGAGAATGTGAGTGTGCGCATGTGTGTGTGGTATGATATACACTTGTACCCCAGCACTGAGGAGATCCAGACAGGTGGATTGCCAGTCAGTCTACTTAGCCAGTGAGAGATCCTGTTTCAGGGGGAAAAAAGGGTAGATACCAAAGCTTTACACAAACTAATACATATGCAAAAGAAAAAAAAATCCACCTTAATGGAATCAAACAACAGGCATCAGCCCTTCGCTCCATAAGCCATCTCCCCAGACCCCAAAAAGCTTTCGAGGACAGTTCATTTGTAACCACCCATCTAGAACCAAGGTTTGTACACAGGACTCTTACACTCATCCCACCAGACTATGGTGGCCAGACAATGCAGGCGGCCCATGGTCAAGGGTGGCTCCTGCTAGATAAGTTCTTGATTTCATGACCACATATGCAATTCTCATTGGCTGTAACCTTAAGTCTGTTCCGGCCAGAACCTGGTTTCTAAGCTCCCTTTAGCTGGTCACCATACATGGGAAAGGTGGGGAAACTCACACATCCACCCCAGGAAGTAGACTGAGCTTGCTGGGGAAGATCTCAGAGAGCAGCAGCCTCACGAAAGGAAATCCCAAGTTTCTGAGCTGAGATTCCAAGTGCTGCCAAGAGAAGGGGGCCAAGTAGGAGCTTCTGAGATGGAGTGGCCAAGGCCAGATACTTTGGCCTACTGGCTTCTCCAGCTCCTTTCCTGTCAGCCCCCTCCTGACACTCAGCCCTCTCACCTCCAGGATCTTGGGACTGCCCTGACGGCCCAAAGTTCCCAGAATAAGGCCCCAGGACTTGGCTGAGCGTGCAACAGCAATGGCTTCCTGGCGAGTGGCCTGCATGCGCTGATGGTCATAGTATTCTCTGGATAGGACTTTGCTATATGGGTCATACCTGGAAAAATAGGATCACTGAGCTCAGGACCTACAGATGGCTTTAGGAAATCTGACCCTGACATCAGTAACCACAGAGATCAGCCCCACAGCTAGAGCAGGCAAGAGCAAGGGAGTGTTTTAAGAGCTTGGGGGTGACTCCCAGGTAGGCAGCAGCAGTCCTGGGTCTAGATTCCAGATGTGCTTCAGTTAGAGCTGCCTGTCATTTAGTGACCAGGGAATGAGGGGTAGTTCAGCCTAATGAGGGCCTCCGGGGCAGAGGCTCTCACCCTACCACACATGGTCAGCCCTCCCCAGCCCATACCGGTAAGCAGATATATTAGGGTTGGCAATCATGATAGACTCCAGGTGGAAGCGGCCATCTCCAAGATACCTGCAGGGTGGGAAGAGTATGTAAGTGCGGTGATGGAATAGCAGAGGGGTGCCCTTGCGGACAGCCACTCATGCTACTGAGTGTGTGAAAACTGACAGCAGGCCTCAATTCACGCCTTCAGGTCTCTCATATTACAGAAGGAGCTGGACTTAGATGCCTAGGAGATACCTCTAGCTGTGTAATGGCCAAAGTAAAGGAAGTTCCAAGGCCAGAGAAAGGCCACCTGGGCCCAAGAGTGATTTGAAAGTTGAGGGAGTGCTTCTTTTCTAGTCAGCTCAACGTAGACATAGAGGTGTTTAAGATGTCTGTGCTCAGGACTGGAGAGATAGACAGCTCATTGGTTAAGAGCACTGAATGCTCTTTCAGAGGATCTGGATTCCATTCCCAGCACCTACACAGTGGCTCACAGCCACACAAACTCCTTTTCCAGAGGATATGATGCACTCTTCTGACCTCCAAATGGACCAGGAACACATGTGGCAGACTGCAAAAACATTCATACAGTAAAGAGTGGTGGTGGTCAGCAAGGTGGTGGCATCTCACAGAAGACAGAGGTGGATCTCTGAGTCTGAGGCCAGCTTGAACAGATGAACTCCAGGATGGCCAGGGCTACACAGGGAAACCCTGTCTAAAAGATCTAAAAATCTCTGTTATAATGGCTGTAGAAGAGGTTCCAGGGAACACACTGGCTATTCTTGGACCACACCAGCACTGATACAAAGTTAGAACAACCATTTCTTGTACTTTCTGAGTTCAAGACCTGAAGTAAGTACCTAAAACACCTATGCTATTGCCATCTTACAGGAGCTAAACTCAAGTTTCAAGGACTTTAATACATTTGTTCAAGCTAGGCATAGTGGCTCATGTCTTTAATCCCAGCAGTTGGGAGGCAGAGGCAGGGGGAACTCTATGAAGTTGAGGCCAGTCTGGGCTATGTACAATGAGTTCCAGAACAGCAAAGGCCACAAAATAAAACAAAACAAAGCCCACTTGCTCAAAGCTCAAAAGCTATCAAGCAGTGTATCTGATATTGGATACCAGGTTTCACCACCAGGCCACACAGAACATACCCTCAGAGATACCCTCACTCACAGTACCTTCCTAGGACCTGCAGAGTCCAGGGCTTACAAGATAAGTCACTCATAGCAGCTGCTTCTCGCTCGCTTGGAGAGCATAACTCCTTGTGAGGCCAATGCTCGGGGTATGTCCCTCAGATGATGGGTATACATTATGCTAGCACAAGTCCATGGGGAATGGCCCTCAGGGAGCAGGGCTGCCAGGCCTGGGCTGTGGAAGTCCTATATGTGGGCTTAAGGGCAGGAGTATCCTATGTGGATGTAGCCAAACCTGTGGGACCAGTCCCCAAAGCTCCCAGGGGTGGGGCTGAGTTACAGTGCTCCTCCTTCCCTTCTTGCCACTAGCTAGGAAAGGACTCCCATCCCCAGTCCCAGCCAGAGGAGCCGTCGGCTGAGAGGCTGGCTGCATTCACACAACATTAAGCATTTCCATTACCTAAAATAATTAGGCGGCAGGAGACACGCCGCTCCTGCTTGTTAGCTGTCCGGATGCTAAATTAATGGGGCTGCAGCCTGGGCGTGCCCATCCATCTCCTCCAATTACATTCCCTCCATTCCATCCATCCTGACCCCCCCCATCAGGCCCTCTGAGTTTTGAGTTCTGTCTCCACCCTCAGCATGGTCTTCTGGATGAAGGATGGACAGCTGGAGAGTGCAAGTGAACTTGAAGTGTGGTCCCCACAAGGGCCCCATCTTCCAAGGTGACTTTGAGCACACAGGTTAGGAACTTTAGACTAGCGTCTTTCCCTGAGTATGCGATTTTGAATGTCTCTACAAACTAGCCCCCATTTTTCACTTACACAACAGCTTCCACTTCCTTGGGAAGTCGAGGGGATGTGCAGCCTAGGATCTCCCCAGGGGACAGGGGCTTGCACTGTGGGACACTGATGTGATAATCAGCTTTCAGCTCCTGTGCAGCTGCCTGTATTGATAATGAAGAAAAGGAAGCTGGGAGAAAGCCAGGGCCAGAGGAACAGCCCAGAGCACCAGGCACGGGAGTCAGGAGCACCTTGGAGTAGCCCCTCCACCCCACATGTTGCTAGCTGACCTACTCACCTGTAAAGTTGACACAAACTGAATGGTGCTGACGAGAGCGAGGGAGCTGCCGGGGGTAAAGGTGAGGCGGACCGAGTCTAGAAGGTGGGCAGTGTCTATCCGGATATCCACAAAGACATACAACACACGGAAGTCTTGTACCGAGGTGTCCATGGGGACTACAGAGAAGGGTTCAAAACAAGTGTTCTGAAAGGCAAGAGGAGCAAGGATCCTGGCCAGGTCCCAATCTTAAGAGCAGCCAGGGCACTGGCTTCAGCCTGCGAGGGTCCCAGTCTCCGAGACTATTGTCATAGTTTAGCAGGGTACCCAGCCTGTTCTCCCAGTAACAGTCTTTCAAATACCTGTATCTTCCAGGTGTGCTCACTGACAACTAGAATCCTAGCAGCTGGGAGGCTGAAACAGGACAGCTGTTAGGTCCCAGGTCTCCCTGGGCTAGACAGTTAGACTGGTCTCAAAAACCAACCCAAACCTACCAAACACAAACATCAAACATGCACATCTGAGACAGTAGCAAGATTTCCAAAGGAAACCCAGCCAAATCCCCAAGAAGGAGCAAACTGCAAAGCAGAAGGAACAAGGCCACCCTGGAAACCAGAAGGGACTTTGTGCTTGCAAGTAGAATAAGAAAAAGACACAGGAGAGAGGAGCAGCCTGCAGCCTGCCTCCCTGCCAGTGTTCTGGTGTCCCAGCCCACCATACCTAGACAGCTGTGACCATAGTGCACCAGGAAGTCAACTCCCAAGGCCCTTGCAGTGAAGTCATCCACACAGCAAGCCCCATAGGTGACGTCACCCATCACCATCACCTTAGCCTTTGTGAACCTGTGGGGATGGGGTTGGGGAACAGTGAACAGAGACACAGTTTGAAATGGGAGACAGTCCTCACTCTGGAGGTGTCTCAGGACCCAGATCTCCTGGAGTTGGCAGCTGCCAACCAAGAGTAGGAGGGGTGCATCTGCCACCTCCCTCAGCCCTGGCAGCAGCTCCTGGAACAGTTGCTGTGTGAGGATATGTCTGCAAAACCCTGTCCAGCCTTAGACTGCAAGACCCCTACCCTCACAAGTATATGTGCATAGTCCAAACAGACCTGAGATTGTGACTTATCCTACCTAGGGCAGGTAAAATTTCCCCCCTGACAACCTGTGGCATTATTGTTTGTGGAGGCGTGGATGTATGTGGAGGTATGGCCTCTCCTTGCTCAGACCCCCACCCATAGGTAAGGCCATGGGCGCCCAGGATGGGGAGGACCCATGCGCAGCTCCCCCACAGCACATGGCGCTGCCCACACTCTCATGAAGTCAGGAAGAGTGGGCTCTGGACAGCACATTGTTATGAGATCTGCTGCCAGGCCTGAATCACTGGGGGGCAGGGTGGTAGAAAAGACCCCGCACCCCCAAACTCACCGCTGGGACAGAGCAGGAGGCTTAGCTCTCCTAGGAAGAGACCATAACTGGGCATAGATGCTGGCTCTGTGACTGGGCTCCCCCATTCTTCCTCCAGGGTGCAGTGGGGGAAGCTGAAGTGCTGTCAGTCTTCGCCCTCCTCCACCCCCTTCCCCAAATCAGGCTGTGCACAGACGAGGATTATTCAGCTCCTTAGCATGCAGCCCGGGCTCTGAGTCAGCCAGAGCACTTAATTTTTTATAGATTAAAATGTATGCAAATTGGCCTGAGCCCCAGAGAGCATCCCCAAGGGGCAAGGGGGTGGGAGCAGGGAAGTGGGTCTGTGGTGGAGGGGAGGGAGAAGGGTGAGGGCAGCAGCAGGCAAGTAGGAGGTTCCCAGCACGAGATGACCTCCCCTTTCTGCATTCCCCCTCCCTGTGTTCATGCTGGCTCCAGATGGCTGAGTACTGCTCCCCCCACCCCCCCAGCAATGGTTCATTGTCATGAAGAAACTTAGGAGGGGGCAGAGGAACTGAATATCTTTCCCTAGGCACCTCTCACCTCTGCCACCCACCTACTCCCACCCAAACTGAGCCTGAGAGAAAGATGCACCCTCTTCAACTCCCCAGCCTCTTCTCCCTCCACTCTGCCCCAACCCTTGACCGCCAGACCCTCACCCATTTAGGGTTAGCTTTTTTTTAGGCTCCTCCCAGATGCTACCATCTGCTCTGGCCTAGAAACAGAAATGAACTTCTTTGCCCTTGCCCAGACTATATAAGGGAAGGGAAATGGACACACCAAGTTCTCAGCAACCTGGGAATTTTGTTTCGAATTTTTCCTTTTGTGTGTATATACATGCTTGTAGGAGGCCTAGGGGTTAGCCAGTGGTCCAGAAGAGAAAAATTATGCCAACAAGCATAACTATACTGGGCAAAGGTGCAGCTTGCTGTCTAGTGCCCAAGCCTCACCTTTCCAAGATATCCACAATGGTGCAGGCAAAGAGGAGGAGGCCTTCTGGCATTTGTAAGGCCACTGCAAGACAGAGACATGGTGAAAAGCAGAGGACTACAGGAGGCTGGGGCAGGACCGGCCCCAAGTCTGGGCAGGCAACCTTTCCAACCTCACCACAGCTCCACCCTTTGAGGGCTCACCCTTCTTGGCCTGGGCTTGTTGGATCCTCCAGATGGTCTTGGGGATCTCAAAGTTGTAGTTAGAAGGCAGAGCTTGGACAGCAGCCAGTAGCTGGGGATTGTTCAGGATCTCAGGAGGGATCTGATTGGCCAGTCGCCCCCGAGAGATGCGACCTAGAAAAAACATTAAGTCCTGAGTGTGCACCTGCCCTGGACCACAGGCAGCCAGAGCCACCTAATCTGTTAACTGGAAATTGAAGGCCCAGACTCCACACAAAGGAGGATATCCACCCAGCTTTGCCCTAACTCAGTTCATCCTACAGATAGAGACAGCCCTTAAACCGGGGGTGGGGGAATCTGCATAATTAACTTCCGTGCCGTGAGATTACCAGCAGTCAGAACTGGGACTATGGCTCACCCTTCGGGACTACAGATGACACAAAGAAGACTAAAAAGCTAAGGAGTCACACAACTCAAGTCCCATTAATTTGGCCAGAGTTGCTTAATCCATACCTTTGTCCTCTCATTTAAAAGAATAAAGTCAGACACCCCAGCATTCAAGAAGCTGAGGCAGGAGGATCATGTCAAGACCAAGCCGGGCGGTGGTGGCGCACACCTTTAATCCCAGCACTTGGGAGGCAGAGGCAGGCAGATTTCTGAGTTAGAGGCCAGCCTGGTCTACAGAGTGAGTTCCAGGTTACACAAAGAAACCCTGTCACCAAAAGCCAAAAAAAAAAAAAAAAAAAGCCAGGGTTGGAAAGTTGGCTCAGTAGTTAAGTGCACACTGGCTGCTCTTCCAAAGATGCTGAGTTCAATTTGCAAAACCTACACAGTAGCTCACAACCATCTATAATGGGACCTGATACCCTCTTCATCTGCAGGCATACATGCAACAGAACACTCATAGACAGAAAGCTTTGTTTGTTTTTGTTTTTGTTTTGTTTTGTTTTTGAGACAGGGTTTCTCTGTGTAGCCCTGGCTGTCCTGGAACTCACTCTGTAGACCAGGATGGCTTCGAACTCAGAAATCTGCCTGCCTCTGCCTTCCAAGTGCTGGGATTAAAGGCGTGTGCCACCATTGCCCGGCTTTTTTTGTTTGTTTGTTTTTTAAAGACAAGTTCTCTCTGTGTAGCTCTGGTTGGCCTGGAACTCACTATATAGACCAGACTGGCCTTTGCCTCCTGAGTGCTGGGATTAAAGGTATACCACCATGCCTCTATTAAAAGCTTTTTTTAAATTAAATAAAAGGTGATACCTGACATTGACCTCTGGCTTCTACATGCACCCCCCCCCCCCCACACACACACACATACACAGTCCCCCCCACCTCTTACTCACACACACATGCTCACACACACTTATACACAGTTTAGCTGGGTCTAGTACAATAAGACTGTATCAAAATGAAAAGTAAAGATAATAGCACAGACTACTTGCTTAGCATGGACAAGGCCCTGGGTTCAATCCCCAGTGGGGTGTGTGTGCCGTGTCAGTGTCAGTGCATGCATGTATGTATGTATGCGTGCGTCTCTGTGTGTGTGTGTAATTTTTAAATTTTATTGTTGGTGGAGTGGTCATGGTGGATGTCTAGGCCACCATGTTTAAAATCCTGTCTCAAACAGCCATGATCGGCGATAGAGTAGTTCAGTCCTATGGAACTTGTTCTTTTTCTAGAGGGCCAGAGTTTGATTCCAGCAGCCACATTGGGCAGCTATAATTCCAGCTCCAGAGGAGCCTGCTTCTAGCACACACACACACACACACACACACACACAATCAAACAAGTCATTGACTTTTTTAACTAAAGAGAAATAAGCACATACACTGAATTAATAAGTTCCCTAGTCCTATGTTCAACCTAGGAAGGCGAGAAAGAGCACACACTAGTGCACCAACGGTCAAACAGATAAGGCCAAAGGGTGACCTTACACCTTAGAATTTAACACTCTAGCCTGAGCAGAGATATACAAATAAGCCCTTGAACACAAAAAAATACTAAAACCAGAGAGATAGCTTAATGTGTAAAGATGCCAAGCCTCAGGACCTATGCTCCAACCCTGTGCATCCATCTACACGGAGAAAACTTACTCCACTAGTTACTCTTTGACTTCCACAAGCACTGTGACACATAATGTAAAATAAATGAATTATGTTAAAAAAATTTTTTTTTTTTTGGTTTTTCGAGACAGGGTTTCTCTGTGTAGCCCTGGCTGTCCTGGAACTCACTTTGTAGACCAGGCTGGCCTTGAACTCAGAAATCCTCCTGGCTCTGCCTCCCAAGTGCTGGGATTAAAGGTGTGCACCACCACCGCCCGGCATGTTAAAATTTTCTAATTCATGTTTTGGTTTGAAAAAAAAACTGAGTCGGGCAGTGGTGGTACACACCGTTGATCCCAGGACTTGGGAAGCAGAGGCAGGCAGATCTCTGGGAGTTCGAGCCCAACCTGATCCAGCAGAGACAGTCAAGGCTACATAGAGAAACCCTGTCTCAAAAACAAACAAACAAAAAAAACAAAAAACCCCAAAACAACCAAAAACCAAACAAACCCAACAACAACAACAACAAAACAAAAACTGAGGCTCTTCAGCAAGACTTTATCCTGGACTTTCCACTCTACCCAACAGTAAGTATCTCACTAGGAGCCAAAAAGTTTGGAAAAAGACAAATTTAGTCATCCCATACCTCAGACCCTGTATTAAGTACCAGAACTTCTTGCCAGGAGGAAGAATCCTCCCAGACCTGTGCTTTTATCTACTGTGGTAGAGGAGTGCCTGGGAAGCTGGGGACCTGACGTCGCGTTTGAATATTACCACTTTTAGAGCGTTGGGTCAGTTTCATGGTCTTGAACAAGCTCAGACTCGTCTGCTTCCCTACTGAATCTCTTCAGACAGGTTCAAATCTCTTGTGGGCTTTTGGGCACAGCAGGAGCAGTAGGCACCTCCTCCTTTATCAAGGTTGTCATGTTTGAATTTGTATCCCCCGCCCCTCCAGTTGAGTAAAGATCCTTGAGCCAGGGTAGAACACTAGTCCCTATACCTAGCACAAGGCTGGCATTTACTGGGCGCCGGCTAGTGTTTGGTAAAGGACACCAAACTCCTCTTCGCATAAATAAAAGCAAATCCTCCGAGTCCACTTCCCTCCGGTCAGATCTGTCCTATTCCATCACTCTTCAGAGGTCTGTCTGCTAGCTGGAATAGGACGTAGTTTCGCCTTGAGGAAAGTAAACTCCCAGGAGGGACAGTTTTTGTCTTTCCGAGAGAAAAGACGGGTCCCTGGGTCTCTGGTGATGAGAGCTCAGAACTTTTAACTGTATGGATCTCGGGTCTCGAGGAGAAAGGAGTCACCTCCCGCCCTGTCCCTGACCTGGGGGTCCCACCAGAGATGCGAGTTCAGGAGGTCACAGCGTTGCTGCACCCACCTCTGCCAGGGCCGACTCGGCTTCCTGGCTCCGAAGTCTCGGACACAACCAGCGCCGCCATCACCCGAGTGCCCACGTGGGGAACAAAAAGACAGCGCTGGAAGAGCGAGGAGAGCGCAGGTAGCACAATCGACCGCCGAGCCGCGGAGCCGAGGGCGGAGATTCTAGCAGGGCGGAGACTAAAAGGAGATGAGGGCGGTGCTACAACGGGCACCAGTTGGTACAAAAGGTTTGGACTTTCAAGCCTCTCTGCGTCCCCTAGTGGTCCCCCTTGTTCCCACGCTCTTCTCTATCCTAGATCAAAGCTGTTACTCCCAGATGGGTGTGCCTAAAGGAATTCTGCGATCTTCTAGGCCTTTCTGTTGCTCCCCATCTTCTACTTGTTTCTTTCATTGTAAGGTGTAGTCTGTCAGCTGACATGGGCACATTCTCTACCCCAGAGAACTCTGCTGTCCCAGCAAGATGGAGCCTTAACGCCTACCAGCCCAGCTCCCAAGCAGTAAGCTTGGTGTGAATTTCTATGTACCCATAGTGTGGAGGGTCGACATAGAGGAAGCTGGTACTCAAGGGAGAAGCTGGACACTGAAAGGCTTTCTTGGAAGGACAGGGCAACCTGGGGCCTCAGTTCCCTAAACCTCCTGGGTCCTGCCCTCTCTAGTCTGTCCTTCAGGCTATAGCCTTTTTCCTGATCGGTAGACAACACTCCTGGGACCCCCAAAGAGAAGGCAGAGCAGTCAGCAAGACAGCCTTGACCTTTGGAAGAACAAAGCACCTGTGGGGCTTACCCTCAGCCTTCTCCAACATGGTCACTAGCACTCTGAACCTCCACTCCCATCCTCTCTGCAGTGGTGAGCACCGCCATCCCTTTAAGACAGCTCTGTGGCCTCAGGCTCCCCTGGAGGCCCTTCCTGCTTGGAAACCCCTAATTAAGGTGCAGAGAGCTGTAAAAACAAGCAGCCAGGTACAGGCCTTGCCTGGGAGGCTGCTCAGAGGAGAGAGCAAAGCAGACTGGGAAGAAGTAGCCAAGGGCAGGGATGGAAAGAAGGGCCAATGCCCCTTCAGTCTCTTAAGACAGGTATAGCTTGACCCAGAACGTGCTCATCAAGGAACGTGCTCATCACCTTAATAAGAGTCCAGCTTGGGCTTCCTGTCTCCCAGCTTCTCCGGACATGCCCACCCCTCAGTGCATTCTGGAGCCCACTCTGCCACCTCAGCGTACCAAGGCCTAGTCTGCCTGTGGACAGCTTCCATTCTAGATTTAGCTTCAAGTTCTATGGTGGAAAGATTGGCGCCAATGGCCCAGTGGCTTCTCCCTGGCAGCTGTCTCATCTCCTGGAACCTTTACCTGGTCAGCGGTACACACCATCTCCTAACATTCCTGTATAGCTTCTGTCACACATGAGCAGCCTTGCCCCCACTTAGGAAAGAAACCAGGTGGTACAGAGAAAAGCTGCAGTGCAAAACCATCATGATTGTGTCCCTAAGACCTTGCCTAGCAGGTCAATGGTAACTGTCAATCAGCTTGGGCTAAGGATACTTCCATCTGTCCATGAGGGTCCCCCTTCCCGAGTTACTCAGCAGTCTGAGTAATTACTGCCTGATGAGAAGGCAGGCTCAATGTAACCCCCTCCCCCATTACACCACAACACCCACCGACAGCCACCCCCATCCCCTGGCTGGATTCCAAGTCAACATCCAGCCCTCCTAAATCTCAAAATAACTGCTTCTCACACTCACACCGCCCAAGTTTGCCCAATATATTGGAGTTGATGGGGCAAGGGGGTCGTGGGGAGGCGGCACGGGGAGGTGGGAAAATGAATAGCAAAGCCCTGATCCAGGCCCACAGTTTAGAATTGATTACTGGGTGCTGTTGAGCAAGTCGTCTAGCTTCTCTGGGCCTCAGTTTTATGGAGCGTCTCCACAACTCTGTCCTAGAGTTTAGTCTTCCAGGGCACAGGTGGTACAGGGTCAGTGGAGTCCTGCAGCCGGTAGGAACTAAGGAGTGTCTCACTTTGTGTTCCCAACCCTAGAGGGACCAAGCTGGAGAATGTCCTAACGTTAATTCAAACATTTGTGCATTCTCTCCTGTCCAGGTGTCCTTTCCCTCTACCTGTTGAACCCAGACTTCAACACCAGCACCTTTTCTGGCAGGGCAGTGGTGGCACATACCTCTAATCCTAGCACTTGGGAGGCAAAGGCAGGTGATTTCTGAGTTTGAGGTCAGCCTAGTCTACAGAGTGAGTTCCAGGACAGCCAGGGCTACACAGAGAAATCCTGTCTCAAAAAACCAAAAGAGAGAGAGAGAGAGAGAGAGAGAGAGAGAGAGAGAGAGAGAGAGAGAGAGAGAGAGAAGAGAGCACCCTTTCTGATTCTCGCTCACACCCAGCTCAAACGGGGGTGGGGGTTATGGTTCTGAGTATCTGTATTCGTGCATAAATGATAATGGCCTCACTTTTGATCTTCCTATCACGCCTCCAAGTTTGCTCCACAGAGAACTTAGATTTCTGTTTAGATGGCAGCTGTCACATCAGCTCCAATCCAACCCCAACCCCCACTCGAATCCCGGATCAGTTCCAGAGCTACATCCTGCTTGTCTTTCTTCCAGACACTTCCATCATCTGAACTTTTCTCTTTTGGTCCTATTAGAATATAAACTTAAGGACAGGGACCTTCTCTTTTTCACTGGCTGAATTTCCATATAGTGTAATACATATAACTCTTAGTATGATTGACCCGGTCTAGTCTTTTTCCTCTTAGGGAGTCCTTCTTATCCCAGGCCAGTAGGGGGTGCCGGCCTCCACCTAGGATCTCTGCTCGCTTGAACCGTCTCCGCACTTGGCCCAAAGGGCCCTTGTAAGACCGACCGGCTTTCCAGGCGGTACCTCTTCCCTGTTTGGAGAATCCTCTCATGGGCAGGGTCTGTGTAGTACTAAAGGGGACCGGAGGCCTTCCAGCCAGAGATAGCCCACCTGAACTCCCATAGTTCTTTATACGATTTCCAACTGGACATCCCCGAATGCTAGCTGTACCGCACATCTCCCCCCAAAGAACAGTGTTTTGGGACTCTGGATGGGGTGGGGGACGGCTATGTCGCCGGAGCAGTTCTGGGCAGGGAAGAGCCGTCGAGCCTCACAGGAAGGAAGGGACGCGGGTCAGGGAGGAGACAGGGCAAGGGTGTTGGACTTGTCATCGGGGCTGGGGCTCAGGGCCGGTACACGGTTCCAGCCACTTCTCTTGATGACCTCCAGCCGCGAAGGGCAAACAGGCGGGGGCTGGGCTGCGGGTGCTCGGAGAAGCCTGCGGGGCCGGGGAGGGCGGTTACAGTGGCCGGACGACCCGCCGAGGACTGGGGCAGGTACTTGGACGGACGCGGGCCGAGGATCGTCCCCGGGGGCAGGTGCAGCGAAAACACCTTGGAAGGCGGCGCCGCACGGCTGAGCGCCGCTGCCCTGGGAATAGGACGGCGCTCCGCACCGCGAGCTGAGAGCACTTTCATAAATTTTGTATGGGAGGCGCTCCGTGAGCGGGGGCGGGGAGCGGAGCGGGAGGGAGGGAGCTGAAGAGCCAGGGAGGGAGGGAGGAGGAAGAGAGGTGGGGGAAGCCGGGGGGAGGAAGGGAGGCGCCCCGCTCGGCGGATCGCTTGGTCCTGCAAACGCGCGCCGGGCGCTTTCCCGGAGCTGGGCTGTGCGTGCGTGCGAGCGCCCTTTTGCAGCAGCCGCTGCCCGAGGGGGCGGGGAAGAGGGGACATCGGCTGGCCGGCCAGGGGGCGGCGTCCCCCCTCAAAACCGCCTGCAAAGTGTTTGGGGCGGCAGAATCAGGCCGCCGGCTTGGCGGAGCGAGCCACTCGCCCCAGGGCTGAGCGAGCGCACCGCGTTGGTTGGCAGCGCCGCGGTTGCTAGCAGGCGCCGGTGCCCTCGGCGCCGGGCTTGGGCTCACCATGCCCCTGCGGGACCGGGCTGCCGGGCACAAGCGGATTCCCGGCTTGCCCCCGCCTCGACGCGCTCGGATTAGCTGCAGCTGGCGCCCAGGGATTTGAATCTGGACCCCAGGAGGGAGCGCGCCTAGGCCGACCTCCGAGCGGCGTTCCCGCGGCCAACATGCTTCGCAAAGGTGAGTTGGAACCTCAGGGGCAAGTTGGAGTTACGTGGAACCGGGCCGAGCAATAAGCCCCGGGAGCCGTCGAACGCCAGGGAAATGGGTCCCGGAAACAGCCCCCCGCTAGCTGGATGGCTTTTGTCACAGGCACCCGCCGTGCGCCTGCTGCTGGAGCTCAGCTCCCGTTGGTGGCCTCCTGCGAGACACGGGGTTTGTTCATGGATCGAGTGGCCAGGCCTCAGGGATCTGTCTTGAGGGCTCAGAGACCAGAGTGAGAAACCTTTGGTAAAAAGGGAGCTGGCCTCCTGGGACCTTTGTCTCGTCATTATAAAGTTTTGCACTTGAAGGGGCACCCGCCCCTGCTTCTGCTCCTTCAGCACCGAGTACAACCCGCGCTTGGGTGCAGGCAGCGGTCAGTCACCGCGCGGTCCAGGCGACTCCAGAGGCGCGCCGGGACGCAGGCATCTTCCCAGCATCCTACCCTTATCCCCGGGGACCAGCCCTGAGCATTCAGCGACCGAGGGTGGGGAGTGACAAGTGCCAGAAGTCCGGTTCCTTTAACTTTCTTAATGCCTGGTTCAAAGGGACGCAACGGCCAAGGCCATGCTGGCAGTGTGCGCGGCCGGACTCAGGTTCAACTTAACGGGCGCTGGCTCGGCGACCACCTCGCCCAGACTCCCCGGCAGCAGGAGCGGAGCAAAGTTGGCGCGGGTGCAGGGGAAGTCCTGCCGCGCCCCCACGTGGTTGCCGTTCTAGGTGCTGTCTCTCCGGCCCCGAAAGGGCAGGTGACCACACGTGAGCCCGCGGACCGGTTACCCTCTGGTCCCCACCTCTGCGTCTCTTTGCTCTGAGGTCCCAGTGTGCTAGCTGTGGCGCCCCGCTGGGATTCCCTTGTCCCTTGCCTCGGCCCGGCCGCTGCTGAGCCTTGGTGCCTGATGCTAGCTGCTCCCGCCCTGCGGGAACCAGCTGAGGCGGGAGCTCAGGTAGCGGAGGGGCCTGATCCCTGCGCTCCAGCCTTAATCCGCCCCTGTTTCCATGGCAACAGACCGAGGTGTCGTAAGCACAGGATTCTGACCTCACAGCAGGATGGGAAAGGAGAAAGCGGGCAGGGGGTGGTGGCAGAGGTAGGGGGAGCGGAGCCCTGGCGATGGGCGGAGAGAAACAGACACCGGTAGGTGGTAGAGACCCAGATAAGCAGGTCGGACAGGTGGGTGAAAAGCCACGCCTTCGTGGTGGTTGTCCAGCCTCAGGCAACCGTGGAGGTTTGTTTGCCCCACCGTGTAAGAACAATCACAAACTTGTGTGTGACTTGTGCCCTCCACGTGGGTCGGAACAGTACCAAGGGGGGTGGGGGTGGGAAACGACCCACTGCCTTTCGTTGTGGTATGGGGCAAGTGTCTGCAGTAGTTAGAAGAATCGCTTTACTGTTTAACACCCTAGTTCCTTTTTCTACAGAAAGACACAGAAAGTCACTTCAGTCACTCAGCAGTGCTGGAGTGCAGGCCAGTGTGTCTGCACAGGGAAGGTGGTTTTTACAGAGCTGGAGACAGTGGAGTCTGAGAACCCTGGGCATGGAGCATGTAGACTCGCTCTAGTGGAGAAAGCTTCCCAGGCAATTTTGTAAAGGCTGCCATGTCTGGGCTGCAGGTCTGTGATGGAGATAATAGGGAAGACCTGACATCTCATTTCCCTTTTGGTCTTTTGTCTTTTGGCAGTTTACAGTTAAGAATGAGCCACAAAGCAGCCCACACACTTTATTTATATAGCTTAGGTGCCCGGGGAGGCTCCAGCAGCCTCCAGTATCCTTGGTATCCTTGCTAGCCAAAAGCCCAGCTCTAGAAAGGCCCAGTGCATTCCGGGGGGGGGGGGGGATGCTCCCTGGGAGAAGGATCCTTTTCCTGCTCAAGAGGTGGCCACTGGAAGCTTGGGCTCTTTTTCCCAGCACAGATGAGGTTGGCTAGAGAGATTCCATCAATTAAGGTTCACACCTGGATTGGCTTGAAAGAAACAGAGCAGCAAAGCGATACTGCCAAGGCTGGGCAGGGCATGGGTGGCCTGGAGCCTGCTCCTGGGACACCGTGTGAGCAAATGACTTTTGTTTTGGTCCTTTCCTGGTCAATTTCCTCTTTGGGGCGCTGATCCGATACTATAGATTTGTCTTTGCTGCACACATGTGGAGGAAGCTCAGATTCTTTGTGTGGATTCTAGGTGTGTGCCCGAAAGCCAAAACATGCCTCAGGCTAAGGCCAAGGGAGGTGGCCATTGAAGTTTCTGTTTGTAGATTTGTTCCCAAAAGCTCCAAACAGCAAGGTTTATAGGTTGGTTTGAGAAGATAGTTGCCTAGCTGATGCAGGACCCTACGTGGGGTCCTGGACTAGAGCGAGTTTAATGGTTTATGATTGGGGGGGGGGGGTGAAGGAAGAAAAAGACTCTTCCCAGAGGAGAGAGAGCAAATAAGCCCAGACCATGAGTGTCATCGATTTGATGTCTGATTGTCCTAGTAAAGCTATCCCCGTCGGGCCTTTGGGGGGTGGGGGGTGGTTGGGGGAGATATCTTTATCTCAATAAACGGACTCCTGGCCACCACCTCTGGAGTGAAATCTAGCTGCTGACACTACTGAAGGCTTCAGCGGCTGCTCTGCCAGTGTTTACAGCTCACAGCCTACCCTGACAGAACCTGAGATATAAAAAGCAAGCCTCTGGTCAAGAGAGATGAGAGGCATCGGGGCAAGCAAGGCCCCAAGCCATCCAGCATTCTCCAGGAAGGAAGAGTGGCCTGCTGGGGGGTTTGCTGTGCCAGAGTCGCCTGCTTAAGGTCAGGAGCTATGGTTTTCATTTTTAGAGCAATAAAAACGGAATGCAAATCAAGAGCTTCTGGGCTAATACAGAGCCCTTTTCTTAAAGTTTTTGTCTTGTTAAGCAAGGAAATAGAGTGCCAAATAAGCTTTGTTAAGTGGCAGTCTAATTAATAATTTAAAATCGTGTAGTTGTCTTTCATTAGGATTTATCTGTACATCAACCACAAAATCGGTCAAACACACTCATTTATAAGTTAGTGCTACCCTAAGTAATTCAGGAAGTGCTAGACTAAGGCCTGCAACCCTGTAAGATGCATTGTCTTCTCCTGGTATCCATACCCAGATGGGCTGGCTGGGTAGCTGAGTGGGTTTCTTCACTGTGAGGGACAAAGAGAGTCAGAGGGAGAAAACAGTGTGGTGCTATCAGGTGACCTGTGGATTCCACAGAGTTCCCTTGGTGATGTGAGAGTCTCCCCAAGGAGGTGTGCTTATCTGTGTCTGCGTCTCTCTGGGAACACCGAGGACCCAGGACTGTGGAAACTTGGGTGGTCTTAGCCCCAATGGAGAAAGAAAATGGACAGCATGGATGACCAAGACACCTTTTTCTGCTGGAAGAAAGATGTGGAGGAGACATATGAGCTCTTTTCTAGAGAGAGCTGAGAGAGTTGGCCTCTTCAATCCAAAACTAGGCATGGAATCAGAATTTCAATGTCCCCAACCTGTTTTGTCTCAATCTAAGGATGCAGCCTGGTGGAACCAACTTCACAAAAATTCTTCTGTCATAATTGGCCTGCCGGGGACTGTGCCTCTCCTCAAAGCTCCTGGTCCTTACTCTAGAAAAGAAAAGCTGAAAGGAGTTGTTTTAGGGGCACTGGAGAAGAGAGGAAAGGGAGAAGGGGCTGCTAAGTGAAGTTGGGGAGGCGGCTCTCATCTGTAGCTGGAAGGAAGGTGTATAGTTTTTGTTTTGTGTTGTGTTGTTGTGAGGCAGAATCTCTCTGTGTAGTCCTGGCTGTTCTGGACTCTCTATTTATACCAGGCTTGCCTTGAACTCACAGAGATCTACTTGCCCCCAAGAGCTGAGTCAAAGGCGAGTGCCACTACAACCAGAAATAAGGGAGGTGAGACCAGAGTGAGCTTGGACGAGATAGACAGTGTTTGATCCAGTTCTCGTCATGACAACTTGCAGTCAATTCCTTGGTACTGAACCTTTAGGTCTGTTTTCTATAGGGAAATTGTCTAGGACCCAAATCCCCAATGTGAATACTGTTCCTTCACTGTAGGAATGAGCCATAGATCTTCTGGGCTCTTTTTCCACACACTAGCTTCCAGCCCTTCAGAGGACTCAACATTACTATGGGGAGCCTGGTAGAGAACCATAGCGGATGTGTGTTTAGGAGATGCTCTTGGATACGTCTGACAAGAGGAAGTCTCATCAGGAAAAGGCAGGGAAGGGAAGGGTAGGAGTTGGGCCTCTTAACTTGAGGTAGGGTTACCAACAGATGGGGCACAAATAAGGGGAACCTTTAGGGTAAATCCACCTCTAAGCTCTAGACACATTTTTGGATGGGGCCTGAAAAAGGACAGAGCAGTTTGTGCCAATGAGCTGAGAAGGAGGGAGCAGGCATCATGAAAGATGTCAAGAACGGGCTGTGTGGTACCATCTGCAGTGAAGTAGTGGCTAAGGTTAAAGCAGAGAGGAGATGACAGGGAGGGAACAGATGGCCAAAGAAGCAAAATAGCTGGCAATCAGGAACAGAGTCTCCAGGGACAGCAGGAGGCAGGACCTCAGCACAGAGTGCCGGAAGCAGCCCTTTCCTTGGAGTGTGATGACCAGGCCATTCTGGGTAGAAGCGAGTCAGGGAGCTAGCTGGGTATGGTGGCACATGGCTATAATCTGGAACCTAGGAGACTGAGGCAGGAGAATTGAAGAGTTAAGGGCCAGTATGGACTACACAGTAAGACACATACATAACACACACACACATACACACACAGTAAGACACATACATAACACACACACACACACAGAGAGAGAGAGAGAGAGGGCGAGCGAGCATTGGGGCTGTGGCTCAGTGGTTAGAGCATTTATCTAGTACTATGCACAAGACACTGGGTCTATCATCATCAATATGGGAAGAGAAAACTGAAACAGAAAAAGTGAGTCATGGGTAGGAGGGAAGGAGGCGCTCATGCTGGAGTACCTGGCTAGAGCCCCTTCTTCTTCTGTGCAGGTGCTTTCTTGGGTATTGATGCGCTGTGCAAGGAGGCACGGCTGGGTCCGTATCTCTCTACAGGAAGGCAGAGCCACCTTGGATCTTCAGGCATACTTGAAGGAGAGAACTGGGACAGCTCCACTTGTGCCAGTCAATGCCCTCCCATTAGCAAAAGCTGTTCATACCTGCTTAACACTTACTGTGGGCTAAGCTACGTGCCTGTCACCATGCTGTCTGCAGCAAACCCCAAGTACACTCATTCCCACTTTATTTTTTTTTTAATTTTGTAATTATATTTATGTACAGAAAACTTAGTGTACATCTAACCCAATTTAGTGGCGAGATCTTTAGCCTTTGCCTTTTCCAGTGTGGCAATGTGAGTCACAGACTTAGGACCCAGGTCATGGCCTCCCCAGTGGCGGCGGATCTTGTCATATCTGTCATTATAATGGGTCCTAACAGCTCCCACCAGCTTAGCCAGAGCACCCTTGTCTTCCGAGTTAACCTGTGTGAAGGCAACAGTGGTGCATGGCTTCCTGTGGACCAGGCACCCCAGCATGGCCTTTCCCTTGATGATGCAGTAGGGCACCCCCATCTTTCCACACAGGTCAGGCAGGAAAACCACCAGCTCAATGGGGTCTACACCATGGGCAATCACCACCAGCTGAGCCTTCTTGTTCTCCACCAAGGTGGTGACTGTGTTGACTCCCACTCGGAGGACAGGTGGTCTCTTAGTTGGGACGTCCCCTTTGCCAGTGGCTTTCTTCTCAGCACGGCCAGTAGCCTTTGCTTCTTGCTTTGTCTCTGACCTGTACTTGTGGGCAAGCTTGAGCAGCTGAGTAGCTGTTCGCCTGTCCAGGGCCTGGGTGAACTGGTCAGTGGCAGGAGGTACTTTGAGCCGCTCATAAAGGATGGCTCTTTGTCGCTGCAGCCTGATGTAGCGGGGCCATTTGACGAAGCGTGTTAGGTTTCTTTTGGGCTGGATGTCCTGCCCAATGCCGAAATTCTTGGGCCTTTTCTCAAACAAAGGATTGACCACCTTCTTGGCCTCCTGTTTCTTGATGATGGAGGGGGCTGGGGCCACCTTCTTCCCCTTGGCCTTCTTTCCTTTGTGCATCTTGCTCGACTGGTAGAGAGAGCTCATTCCCACTTTAAAGATGAGGAAACTGGGGAGAGGTGCCGCTAAGGCCCACTGCTTTTACCCAGGACCAGAGCTTCGTTCCCGGCACCCCCATCAGGTACCTCACAACCACCTGTAGCTCTGACTTCAGGGGATCTGATATCTTCTGGCCTCTGTAGGCTCCCGTACGCAATACACATACTCCCACACACAGATGCATAATTAAAACAAAAAAGAAAACCTGAAGCACACAGAGATTCATGTAGTCCTTGGGTCAAAGCCTCCCAGCTAGCCTCCCTCTGCGTCTGGCCTGGTCCAAGCCTCTGTGAAGAGCCCACACCCTTCTTGTCCTCTCAACCCCTAAGCTCCACAGGCTCACATGCCCATCTGTCTTGATTTCTATGACATTTGTTTTGTGGGGTGCTGATGAATCATTTATGTCCTGATAGTTTTCCCCAAGAAAGCTTCTTGACTGGGGTCCAGAGCCTTGAACCACTGTCTCTTGTATCTTCTATTTGATGTTCCCCTCTGAGTCTTGGGGACACATCCCTTCTTCCCCTCACTCTTGTTCTGGGTTCTTTATTGCCAGCAGACACGGGACCATAGGCCAGGAGGAGCTCTCCTGCCTGTATCAAGTTCCTGAGAAAAGTCCAAAGTCCATGGCTTATTTGAGCTAGCCCTCCCCAGAGCCTGCTCTCCCTGGCTCTTCTCCCAGGCTAACAGGACTGAGCAACACAGCCACACCCACACTGGTGGGTAGGTGGTCTCTGGAGCAACATGCTCGCCAGGGTAGGTGGCAGCTGATAGGCTGGCTGAGACAAATGATTCCACCTGTACTGGTTTTTCTCTTGCTATGGTCCAGCCATAGCCCTCCCAGCCAGAAATGCACCGGCAGGACTCAGGGATGACTGTACCTTTCCAATCACAGCAGATTCTCATATGATGCAAGGTAGAGTCTATCTGAATCTTGAGGTGTGGAAGAGCAAAATCCTTCTTCAGAGGGGAGGCTTCTCTCCACTCAGGAGGTATCTGACCTAACAGATACAATGGGTGCTTCCGAGCCTGTGATTACTGCCACATCAGTCTATCTGATTCATGAGAGTCACTCTGCTGGCACAGTAAGAGGATTGGAACAATGCAGTGCCTGTAAATGTGTGTGTGTGCCCGCGCGTGCACATGAGCAAGTGTAAGCGTGCACTCACCTGGTGAGCATTCAACAGGCTCCCAGAGTGTTCATGTCCATTGTTGCAAAGCAGCACCCCTCAAGTGCACTGGCGCAGATGTTGGCACCCACGCTCCCATCCACTAGCATGGCTTGATGCCACGGCAGGATGGTGAGACACTCATTTGGGGGGCCCAGGAGTGGGTGGGCCAGTGTGGTTGTGTGCCACATGTTGGGGACAAAGCTTGGTGAGTGGGTGTGTGGCTCACCCTATAAGGGTGTGGGTGGGCACGACTCACCGCTTGTCTGCCAGGGGACGAGCCACTGCAGCCCCTAGAGACAGAGCCTCTTGTCAGTTTACTGGCTTTTTTCCAGAGGGTGCTAGCATCATGGTGACAATTTTATTAGTCTACAGGAAACAGAGCAAAAGTCTTCCTTGAGTCAGTAGAAAAGCTGGGCTCCAAACTCTCAACCCATGGAGATAGTTTATAAGTTGATTCTGCCTCCAAATGATCAGGGCTCTCTCTGGGCTCATGACCAGCTGATTGTGAAGGAGGCCTTTACATAGGCTTATATAGAGAGATTCATGAGCCCCTTGGGGGAAAATTGGCATTCTTCTTACGATGATTTATTTATAGGGCGATTGGATGATGGGATATGGGAGGCCAAGGTGCTTCCATTAGCAAGAAGCACACAAGGCAGGAAGCCTTGCTCTGCGTTTTGACAT
Organism: Tokudaia tokunoshimensis; assembly: GCA_036184795.1. Taxonomy (NCBI): domain Eukaryota; kingdom Metazoa; phylum Chordata; class Mammalia; order Rodentia; family Muridae; genus Tokudaia; species Tokudaia tokunoshimensis. The sequence continues at coordinate 46,418,708 of BTHU01000010.1, read as the reverse complement.
TTAGTGGGGCGACTCCTACCAGGGAGCTGCTTTTTCTGTTAGAAGGTTTTTCCTTTAATGTTCTATTCATGGACTTGTCTGGGTAGGCTGAGGGAAAGAAGGAACATGTGGTGAGACGGGCCATGGACTGAAGCTGGCCAGTCTCAGGGGAGATGGAGCCTGAGGAGGTCACTTAGTGACCAGTGTGGGGACAGCCTGGATGCTGGAGGAGAGAGGCTCTGCTCTCACACTGCAGGCAGAGTTGCTGGCCCTGCTACCTCTCGACATGTGCTGTATGTGACACAATGTGTGTTAACTTTCCTGTCTCTTTCTCCCTACAAGCTGGCAACCTTGGCCTTGGCCTGGGTGACTTTGGCCTTTTCTCTCTGGGAACTGTGGAATCATGGGAAGAAGAACCTCAGAGTTGGAGTCCTGGGACTGGGTAAGGGTCTATCTCTGTGACTGAGTCACTAGGACCCTGGACACATCTCTTCCTCTTTAAGCTTCAGTTTACCCACTTCTAATATGGCTGGATTGGTAGTCTGCAGGATGCTTTTCAGCAGTAGAACAGTGTCTTCGATGTTCCCAGTGTCAGAGTTAGGAATATACCACACAAGAGTGGGGTCTTTGCCACAGCCTTCCACAGCCCCGCCTCCCTGCCTGCTTCTCCAGTTTAGAGGTTTGTGGGTCTACATGGATCTCTCCTAGCAAGGCTTCGCACACTGGACAGTCACTAGTGTGTTAATAGGGAGAACATTCCTTCTCCTTGGAGCATAGGGCTTGAGAGCAGGCTCTACAGGAAGGAGCCTGTTTCCTATATTTCAGTTTGCACCCTGTGACCACTTAGCTCTGGCTCTCCCATCCTGGTGTCTTGGGAGGGGTTATCTGTACTAGCAGCCTCCGTGTTCCCACTCCCCGATCATTCCTCAAGCTAGACTTCTCACTTTGTCACCGTGCCCCTTGACTCAGCTGGCTGTCCTGTCTCCCCTGACTTCTATCATGGCCGCTCCCTGGGTCTCTCCCAGTTATCTCTTGCTGCTGCTTCTCAACGGGCTCCCCCCCAGCTTCATCTCCTTCGCCATCCTTCACTGAGGCGCTTCCCAGGGATGCTCTGCTCTGGAGGGCTTTCCGACCACCCCATCTGCCTATCTCAGAGAACATGCTGCATTTGATGCCCACGGCCATCAGTCAGTTGACCCTTGAATGTCCTCACAATTTGCCTCCCTAATACCTCAAAATCCCATATCCCTGGAGCTCTATTTGCCCCTGACCCTGTCTCTTAGTAAGCTGCTTGTGCACACACACACACACACACACACACACTCACGTCTTGGCATCGGCACCATCTTTTCCCCATGTACCTCTTCCTAAGAACTGGAAGTCTCGGGTGGTGCACTCCCCTGCTTCCTCCCCAGAGCCATCCTGGAGTGGGGTCTTGGGGTCCCTTCACTAATCCTAGCCTCCATCCCAGCCCAGCTGTCTCTGCCTCCCCCACTGCCTTCGCCCACTGTGGACTTTTCACTGTGGCAAGATTCCACGGTGCGGTGTGCTCTCCTCACTCTTGCTAGTTTGGTTTTTTTTTCATAGACATTAAGATTGTACATATTTATGGGGTACCATGTGATGCCCTGTCACTCAGTTGCTTAAAAAACCCAGCCTCAGTGGCTTTCTCCTTCAGGGGATGGCCCAGACTTCCTACCCTGGCTGTCAAATCCTCCACCTCCCCCTACCCACACTGAGGCTTCCTCTCCCCTCTCCCTCCTTTGAACTCTAAGCTCCAGGTCTACTCAATGATTTTCCATCCTACTGAATCATGGTTCTTCCTCACGTCTAAGGATTTGCACAAATAAAATTTGCCTGGAATACTACTTGCTGCTGCTTCCTCTGCACTCTTACTCTGTAGACGGCAGCTGACACCCCGCCTGCCTCCTGGGAACTCACCCCTGGACTAGAGAAGCGTTCCTGTAACTTCCTGTGCTGGCATTTACCGCCCAGTTTGTAGCAGTAATTTTTCTATTGTCTATTCCTGATGGTCCGTTCAGTTCCATGAGAACACAGACCACCACCTTCCCCATTGTCCTTCTTAACTCACTCATGACCCTACTGTCTGCCCCACAAGGTTAGCTTGTCCAAGTTCAACAATGGACTTCTGTTCAAGTAGAGGTGAGCCACCATGAGTTCTCTGTAGCCCGTGTGAAAAGTCACCCACAGGTTTTCCCAGAAGTACAGCCAGCAAGGATCCAAGCAGGTAGTTTATGTGGGAAGCGATCCTGGGAAATGCCAGGAGCCAGTGGTGAGCTGACAGAGGGAAGGCAAGAAGCCAAAACAACGCCTTATTGCACGGCTTGCCACTGCGGCTATCCAGAACTTAAACTCACTGGAGAAACTTTGGGGTGTGGTCTAAAAGAGCATGCATCTCCTTTATCTCACCCTGAGAGGAAATCAGGGAAGCCTGGTGGGTTTATATGCCACCCCCCAAGCATTCCAGGGGTTCTGGAGAGGTATTAATGTCCAGGTCTTTCAACCTGCTCCAGGGCTGACCAAAACCAGCTCCATTGCTAGGCAATGCCTGTGGCAGAGCAGGCGTGTGTCTGTCTTATGGATATCTGTTACACAGGACACACACACTCTCACTCCAAAAAGTTTAGGCTTGGATTTGGCAGATTTGGGGGAACAAAATTTGCACTATTGATTCTGTGGCAAATGAAACTCTCTGGTGGACACTCTGGGCTTCCGAGATCTGAACTGTTTAAATGAGGAAGGACCGAGCACGAGGAGGCGAAATTACTAACTAAGCTGAGCACAGGAGGTGCCTGGGGTGAGAAGGCCGGCTCCTTTTGTCTTCTCTCTCCTGTGAAAATGACTTGCTCCTTTGAACTGATGGTCTCCTCTCCTCACAGGAGGCCTCAGGGTTCTTGCCCAGGCCTGTGGTTTCAATAGAAAATCCGAGCAGCGGAAGAGAGGCTGGCAGCCGTGCACAGGGTCAGGCAGAGGGAGGCTGCTGAGGGGTACACTTTATCACCAAATCCAATGGTGGGGCAGAGGCTGGCCAGGGGCTGGCTGCAGGTGGTGGTGGTTTTCTTCTTCCTATAATTGGCCTACTGCCCCTGGTGGGCCAGTGCGTCTGCCTTGAGGACACATTTGATTGCAGAATCAACGCTTGTTGGAAATGGGCAAATGTTGCAAGATGAGCAACCCATGCTTCCCAGGCCTCCAGGAAGGAGATGGCTCACACTGGCTTCTCTGCAGTTCCCCTCCTGGCCTCTGCCCTGCCCAGCCAGTTCCACCTCCTTTACCCTGCTTTTGACATCCCTGGATTGTCATCTTGCCCGTGGCTCGATAAGGCTTACTCTTTAAGTCGGCCTTTCTGCTTCCCCTCCCACAATGCACTGCTTCATGCTCTGTTGTTAGTGTTACCGATTCTATTTACCAGAAGAGAGCCACTCAATTTTTTTTTCTTCATGGGGTGAGGCAAGATGGGAGTGGTCTCTGCCATTTCACAAAGATGGATGTCACAACTATTAGGGATTTTAGTTTTTGTTTAGAGGCACAGTCAATCTCTGTAATTCAGACTAGCTTCAAAACTACTATGTAGCCCAGGCTGGCTTTGAACTCACTACATTCCTCCTGTGTCTACCTCCCAAATGCTGTGATTACATAAGCCACTGTATCTGGCTGGGTGTAGTGGCTATTGACTGGTGGCCTATTGCTATCTGGGCAGGGGATGATGCAATGATTAAACCAAGCCCCCTGCTTTTTTTGCAGCATACACTATAGTTGGGGGTGGGAAAGTAGGTAATAAACCACTGATTATAATCTCTCCAGTAAGGCCAAGTGCTTAGCAGAAAATCTGCAGAGTTAATTAAAGGATAGAAGGTAACCAGAGAGCTTTTGATTTAGAGAGATTGGCTGTGAAGCCTTTCTGATAAGGCGATATTGGACCTGGGACCTAAGCAGAGGGAAAGAGGGAGCTCTGTAGGTGATCAGAGCCACTTCATCCTGCGAAGTACAGAGACCCTGACGCACAGCCGTGCCTGTTGGTTTAGCTGACTGCTCTCTGGGGGGAAGCAGGACCCGAGTTCTGAGGTGTGCCCTAGAGTTAGCTTCACATTCCCCTGGAGAGGACAAGGTCTTGGAGCCCCATCCCAACTTCAGAGACCAAGACAACTGTCATGGAGTGGGGGAAGGTTTGGTGGGTCTGCTGAGCCCCGTACACCAGCATTAGATGTGTTTCTGGGATATTTCTGTGACCCCAGCAATGCTCCGAGACATGGTCAAGGATTGGGTCCCACTGCCCTTCTTTTATACCGCAAAGCACACCCGTGGGACTGAGTTCCCATGCAGTCTTGTCTGTCTGTTCACCTGCCGCCTCCCACACCAGCCTTCTGTCTCTATTGACCATTGGTGTTGGCCAGGCTTGAGCCCCAGTGTGCTGTCATCATTTCCTACTTAGCTTTGTTTGGTTTTGGTTTTGGCCATGCTAGGGATCAAACCCAAGGCCCTGTGAATGCTAAGCCAACACTCTGCCACTGGGTACATCCCCTGCCATTTCCCGGGTAACTGAATTTCACTGTGGTACAGAAGGGAGTAGGTGACAGTCTAAATGGAGTCTCTACCCTCAGGGAACTCAGCCTGATGCGGGGGAAACGCCATGTTAGGGAGAAGCCATAGCTGGAGAGAAGGGAAATGAAGCTATAGGTGTCAAGGCAGGTGGTTTCATGGGGTGTGGCTGGGGCGGGGAGAAGCTCCTCCTCTCCAGCTCACCTGGCCAGACTTTAAGTCAAGGAGCCTTTGAAGAAGAGGCTGAAGAAGTTAGAAGGCTGGATGAGCAGCGAAAGGCGATATTTGCTGTCTGTGTCACCAGTGGCAGATCAGTGGTGGCAGATTAGTGGTCAGGTAGATTGGCAGGACTTTATTATTGCAGAACCTTAATTACCTAGGAGGAGGAGGGTTGGTTAGCTCAACAGCCACAGAGTAATTTTTTTTTTTGAACTTGCCAAATAGTACATATCCATGGTAGAAAAACCACAGGCTTTCAAAAAGAAGAAAAATCACTGAAATCTCACAACCTGAGGAGTGAGCGCACGGAAGCACAGCCGGCTGGGGGACTTGGTGCTTCCTCCAGCAGGTCCTTCCTACAGCCTGTAAATGTGTCCTGGCTTACCTAATCCTATCCTGAACACCTTTCTTTTTTTCAGGAGTTTCATTATGTAGCCCAGGCTGGCCTGGAATGCCTGGACTCCAATGATTCTTCTGCTTTTTGAGTGGCTGAGACCCCAGGTCTCTGCCACTGTATTGACTTAGCCCAGTTATCACAGCTTTTGTTGTTTTGAGAGATGGTCTTACTATGTAGTCCTGGCAGGTCTAGAACTCACTGTGTAGAACAGACTGGCCTTGAACTCAGGGAAATCCTCTTGTCTCTGCCTCCTGAGTGCTAGGATTAAAGGTGTGCCCCACCACAACTAGCCAAAGTCAAAGTAATAATGCTTGTGAAAGTTCTATAATATGCCACCCAAAGTCCCCTTTGATTGGCAAGACCACTTGGTAGAGACCATATTATGGCTAACAGCTGACAGATTTGGCTCTGTGCTTATTGACCTCAGAGAAAAAAGGTGGGGCCCTGCAGGGAGCTGGGTGGGTAGAAGCCATCATGGGAGGTGAGCGACACCCATTGTGACACATGAGCATCCAGTTAAAACCCGAAGCAAGAATCAGAGAGGAGGTGTTCTCTGTCTGTGTGTGTGTGTGTGTGTGTGTGTGTGTGTGTGTGTGTGTGTGTGTGTAAGTGTCTGTGTGTGCGCGTGCGGGTATGTGTACATACTGTGACCATGCCCTTAGTACTGAGTGAAGAAGGTTGTTGCTGGAGAACCCAAGAGGCAGATCTACAGAGACGCGTGTCTTCTCTGATGCTGGGTGGTTTGTGACTATAGAAGAGTTTTGGGGATGGGGATGAAGAGGAATATGCCGCTTGCTCCTGACTTGTGCTGAGGGATTTGATGGATTTCTAGATTCCTTGACTGAGGGTGTAGCTCAGTTGCTAGAGTACTTGCCTGGCAATCATAAGGACCTGTGTTCCATCAGCACCACACAATTGGAATGTGGTGGCGAATGCCTTTCATCCCAGCTCTTGAGAAGTAGAGGTACCAGGGTCAGAAGTTGAGATCATCCTTCACTACATAGCAAGTTCAAGGTCATCCTGGATACATTGGGGGGTGAGGGGGAGGGTGAGTTCTTTGAAATTTGATGCTAAAGCGATCTGATCTCTCTCTCTCTCTCTCTCTCTCTCTCTCTCTCTCTCTCTCTCTCTCTCTCTCTCTCTCTCTCTGCTGAGGAGGCTCAGAGAGTTATAAGGATTTTCCCACTGTCACACAGCAGAGAAAAGAGTTGGCTTCAGGGCTAGGGGCATGGCTCAGTGGTTAAAAACACTTGCTGCTCTTCCAGAGAACCTGGGTTTGGTCCCCAGCACCCACAGGGCAGCTCACAGTTGCCTGTGACTCTGGTTCTAGGGCAATGGCCTTCTATGGCCCTCTGTGAACACTGGATAATCACATGGTGCACATACATACCCACAGGCAAAAGACACGCATAAAATAAAATAAATCTTAAGGAAAAGATGATAGTTGGCCAATGGATTCCAAAGAATATTCAAACCAACTGGCAATACCTTCTCTCCAGTACCTCATCGCCAACTTCTCTCTGCAGAGCCTGGCCTCCCTGGCTTGGTCTGCCAGTGGCTGATTCTTAGTAGAAGCTTCCTCCCCACCATGGGAGGATTTGGGAGGGCCAAGTCTACCACCTGTAGTGGGGGGTGGTTAGTGATTAAACACTGGATCTGGGCAGACCCGGACTCAAATCCTGGGCGTTGCCTTATTTCTTGAACTTGAGTTCCTTCCATCCACGAAATGGGGTTGTAGTAGTACACACCTCATGGAGTTAAAAAGATTAAAGAAGATGTCTCAGACAAAGCTCTTGACACTTCGGTGTGGTCTGACCCAGAATAGGCTCTCCTATGTGATGAACACTGTCATCAATGTGGATAGAAGCAGCAGTAACTTCCTTCCTCGGAGAATTCCCGTGTTGTCTTCCTCCTGCCCACCTCTGACTGCTCTTTGAAGTTTAACTGCCTGTCATCCAAAGCTGAGACTTGAGAGTAGCCAGGACTGGAATCTCAGGGCCTGCACAGATGGCTACCTAGCATGGAGGGTATAGCTGTTTGGAATGAGTCTTTTTCATTCTGATGATCTGAACTCTTTGCCCTGTCCATTAGGGGTGCGGAGATGTTGTGGACACATCCTTACACTGTTTATTAGCCAGGAAGCCACAAGGTGGGGGTGGTGCCTATCTACCAACCACTTCTACCAACCACTGCCTACTCTGACTTCTCATCTGTCTCTTCTCTCAGAAAACAGAACCATGATCAAAAAAGCAAACCTAGCCCCAGCCTCACGCCTTGGTCTGGTGGCTGTGAAACAGACATAGCTTCCTTCACAGTTCCTCTGGGGCCTTATAGCTGGACTGCTAGGTTCCCCTATAGCCTCTGCAGTTTAGGCTAAACAGACAGGTAGAAGCACTGTGGAACCATACACTTAACCAGTGGTCTAACCATGACCAAATGCTTTTAATTCTTGGGGGGCTCAGTACTCAAATGTGTTGTGGAGGCAGGAGGATCAGGATTTCAAAACTAGGTTTGGCTACAAAGCTAGTTCAAGACCAGCCTATGTTATATTAGACAGGCTCAAGCAAATTGAAACAAAACCATAGGTTAATGCTTCCTGCCTGTTGGGGATTTGGGAAGGGTGACTGAGTAGACTCAAAATGCCTTTCTGAGGAGCTGGGCCTCATTGCAACCTTAGTGCTGTTCTCTATATCACCTCTGAATTATTCAGCAGCCCTGCCCTACTGTGTGTGGTGAGCACTGAGGCCCTACTGTGTGTGGTGAACACAGCTCCCTTCCCTGTGCTTCCTTCTCCGGCAGTTTTCTTCCTCTTCCGCCTGGCCCTCCATCCACCTTGCTACAGGATCTACAACAAAGAGCCTGCCAGCCTGCCAGAGCGGGCATCAGTGGGCTTCTGGTCCCTTACAGGGGCGCTCCCATCTTTGACTAAGCTCATGGCCTGCCTTCTTAGCAGGGAGATAGGCTTCTGGAGGAGAAAGGCGTGTCCTGGGAGCTGTCAGTGCCCCCTGTGAAGCTCTCAGAGGCTTGGGTGGAAAAGGCAAGGGAACCTGGGGGCCATTGATTTGTCTCTTGTCACCCCTTTGAAAAGAAGAGCTACCCTGTGGGAAGGCTGCTTACTGTGGAGTGTTTGTCCCAGAGAGCACTGGGACAGAATCAGCTGGGGACACCAAAATGAGGGCACAGATCCCCTCCTGAGCTACCCCCTCTCTTTGCTGAACCTGTGCCTTCCCTATACCAGGAATATGGATGCGCCGAGGTCACGGGTCCTGTGTGCCTCGCTGCCAGTGACCTATCCACCCCACTGGGAACTGGCTGGGTGTTTTTACTAATAAGCTAACTGCATTACCATCTCAACAGAATTAACCAAAAAAAGAAAAAGGAAAGAAAACCAGTCCTTGAACAAATGCTGCCGGTGTCTACCAGGACCTAAGATCTGGTACTATCTGTTTTTTAATAATTGAGGGTAATAAATATGTATTTCTTTCTCCTCCCCACCCCCATCCTCCGAAGCTTGTCAGCTCCCTGCGTCTCTCCTCTGATCAGACCAAGTCTTCCCCAAGCAAAAAAAAAAAAAAAATCCTTTAAGCAAAAAAGGATTAAAGCCTTGAAAGTAGGTCTGCCTGCACTCTCTCCTCCCCTCCCCCCAGGCCTGGCATGGAGAGGCCCCTCAGGAAACCAGGGATTGGGGTTGGATGGAGACAGCAGATCTTGGGTAAGGAGCTCACTGGGGAAGGACCCCTGTACTAGCCTGGGCTAACCTGGGAGTAGCAACCAGTGCAACATAAGTCTCCCTTGGTACCTGAAGGCTAGCCTGAGAGCTAGGTCCTCTAAGGCCACTTCGGTCTCAGCTGCAGCTCTGCTTTGCACCCTAGTTCAGTGTTTTGGGAATCTGTGTGTCCTTAGAATGAGCATCTGACTCTGTGTTCTTATCTATAAAATGGGAAAATAAAGCAGAAGCAGCCACACGGCGGATCAAGCACGGAGAGGAAGCCCAGTACCTCGCACATAGTGAAGCTGAGTAAATGAACTACTGTTTTAATGGAATCTTCTCAGATATAGAGGGCAGTCTGTCGTCTCCCCCATCCATGACCCACCAGAGCTCCCAAGGGCCTGCCAGGCCATCAGCCGTCTTGCTTAGCTTCACTCCTCACGACCCTCCAAGAGGAAGTTGAATTTAGAAGGTGTGTTTAGGGCCCTGCCTAAGACTGGCAGAAGTATATCCTCTCACCCTCCTGGCCTGACTTTGTTTTTTCCTTTCAACAAGGTCTCACAGGGTAGCTTTAATGGGCTGACACTCACAGTGTAGACCAGACTGGCCTCGAACTTGCAGGCCCATCTGTTTCTGCCTCCTTGGGTGTGCTGGATTTAAAGGCTGAGCCACCACATCTAGCTCTGGCACTCTTCCTTGTGTCCATGTTACTTTTTATTTGTTTTTCAGACAGGGTCTCGCTCAGGCTCACTATGTAGCCAAGACTGGCTTTGAACACCTTATATCCAGCCACTCTCATGCCCCAAGTGATGGATTTATTTTATATATATGAATGTTTTGTCTGCATGTATGTATGTATGTGCACCATGCATGTGCCTGGTGCCCTTAGAGGTCAGAAGGTGGCACCAGATCCTCTGGAACTGGGGTTATGGGATGATTGTGAGACACCATGTGGATTCTAGGAACCCCAAGTGTTGAAAGTACAGGTATAAACACCCCCACACTCACACCCCATGACTCATGACAGTTCTCCATCCCAATACTAGGATTACAGACATACACCACCACGCCCAGTCCCATTCCATCTTCTGACAAGATCCCAGAGTCGCTCTCAGGAGCCTCGTAGGAACCCAACCAAGGAAAGGCCTGGCCTGGCCAGGAAGGTGGCACCAGGGCAGCAGTGCCTCTGCCTGGCTCCTGCCTTCCCACCAGCTGCTGACAGCCTTACAGTTCTGCTGATGCAGCAGCCCTGGCCAACGCAGCCTCCCTCCCCCTGGGCTGGGCTTAGGCACCCTGGGTCGGCTGCAGGTGGCCTGGAGCTATGGCCTCACCCCCACCCCCACCAGGTCCTAAGCCCCTGGTCTGCTCCATTGCTCAGTGGTTGGCCAAGTGGCCTCTGGGACCCCTGCTGCCTGCTCCCCACCCCCAGGCCTGCCCTGGCTACTCTGGGCCCAAGGCTGGAGAGAAGAGGCAAGGCTCGGCCTGAGGGCAGGAAAAGCAGGAGGGAGGTGGCTATTTATAGCTGGCTTTGCTTTTGTTCCTTTTCCAGCAATGCTTCTCTTTAAATAGGAGCAGGGCTGGAGGCTGCAGCTCTTCCCCAGCCGCCCGCAGTCATTGTGCGCAAGCGTGTGTGTGTGTGTGTGTGTGTGTGTGTGTGTGTGTGTGTGTGTGTGTTGTAGACGTATCAGATGTGGTAGGGATACACATGTCAGTGCATAGGTGTTTATGTGTGCACAATTGTATAAAAAGGATGGGATGGAGGTGTGTATATGTGTGTGTGTGTGTGTGTTGTAGACGTATCAGATGTGGTAGGGATACACATGTCAGTGCATAGGTGTTTATGTGTGCACAATTGTATAAAAAGGATGGGATGGAGGTGTGTATATGTGTATGGTGTGTGTGTATGTTGTAGACGTATAGAGATGTAGTGGTACACATGTCAGTGCATAGGTGTGTATGTGTGCACAATTGTATAAGAAAAGGATGGGATGGAGGTGTGTATATGTGTATGGTATGTGTGTATGTTGTAGATGTATAAAGATGTAGGGGTACACATGTCAGTGCATAGGTGTGTATGTGTGCACGATGGGATGGAGGTGTGTATATGTGTATGGTGTGTGTGTATGTTTGGTAGGGGTATGCATGTCAGTGCATAGATGTGTATGTGTGCACAATTATATAAGAAAAAGATGGGATGGAGGTGTGTATATGTGTATGGTGTGTGTGTGTGTGTGTATCATTGCAGGGGTTATGTGTAATGCTGTGTCCTTCCATATACGCACAGAGACATAGAGATGGAATAGGGCAATTCTGATTATGAACAGGTTTCTTGACTTTTGGTTTTGAGACAAAGTCTAGATAAAACTTCCAATTCTGCCTCTGTCTCCTGAGTATTAGAACTACAAATGTGAACTCCAGGCATGTGTAGATAAGTTGATACACATCATGGGATGGTGCACCACTCCTATATGTCTCTGTGTGTGTGTGTGTGTGTGTGTGCATATGTGTGTAAAGATGGCACTGAGGTTGGGCCTAATGTGCTGCCAACTGCTTTGCAGGGTATTAGGTCTTTCCACCCAGTGGAGCTAATGCCCATGGTGCCAGGAGGGGGAAGGGTCAGGCAGCTTGACTGTACCCCATGAGGCTTGGGCTTTCTTTTTCAGGCCAAGTGTTGACTGGATGCAGGGGGTGGGGAGGAGAGTGAATGTGTGAGTGTGTGTGAGTGTGTGTGTAAAGGGCCCCTGGGATCCTATCTGAGTATACACCAGCAGGTGTTTTTAGCGCACTCACAGAGCCCCGTGGGAACAAGAACACTCCCCTTTCCATTTCTCTGCTGCAAACCCGGCCTAGTGGGGCAGAGCGCACCAGAGCGAACTCGGATAGGAAAGTGCCAGGGCGACCTTGGTGACCAGATCCCTGGAGGTCACACAGCATGTGCCTAGCCCACATCTGTAAAAAGGGGAGTGTTAACACTGGCCAGGCTGCTGTTAACCAGCTTGAGAGGTGCCTTTTTTAGCACGCCCTGAGCTGGGTAGGGGCGCAGGAACTGGGATGGGACTAAGGGTTCCTGCTGAGGCTCCCAGTGACCAACAGCTCAGCAACCCAGATCTGTCAGCGCGGCTGGTGGCCTGGGGGTGGGGGTGCTGCCACTTCGGTAGCATCACTTCTGGGCACGGGGCCTGGCATCACCCTCGCCCTCGCCCCTTGCCCGGCCTGGCAGCTCCAGATCGATGCGACAGCCCTCCCTGGCCCTCCCCCCAAAGGCCAAACAAAACATAGTAAATATTTAATCCGGGCCAGGGAGCCAAGGAGGCCTCCCCGCCCCCTCCACAGCCGTCTGGCTCCTCTGCCAGCCCGGGCTCTCTCCGCGGTAATGAGGCCGGGAACGGCAGGGATCGATCGCGGCCTGGGGCGGGGTGGGGGTGGGGGTGGGACTCCCGGTGCCCTCGGGGTGGCATCGCTATCCACCCCAAGCTTCGGGTTGGGGAGCCTCCTCAATGCACACCCGCATGCTCGCTTTTTCTAAAAGGTCGGGGGATGGGTCCCTCACTGGTGCACCCCTGCTTAGAGGCCAAATGTGAGCAAGTCGGTTGTGGGAGTCTATAAGGGCATAGGGAGTCCCATGCCTGGCTCATGTCTGAGTTTGCGCCCCAAGACCGGATCTAACCTTCAGGACCTAGTGGACTAGGGGCTGTGGGGGGCGGGGCAGGGGCAGGCATAAAGACTCCTAGAGAGAAACAAAGCCAGTGGGTTTTCAGGCTTCTAGTTACATTTTACTGGCTTAGAGTATACCTAAGGGAGCTGATGACATCTTCGCTGCTCCATTTACATAGTAATCTCTGAACACCTACTGTGCGCTGAGCTACTAGCTGCCAGCCTAAAAAAAACAAAACAAAAAAAAACCGCACAGGCCCAAGTTGCAGACATTGCATTGCTAAGAGGATTGGTAACTAAACCCAAAAGATGATTTCAACTAGTGGTTGTAATATGATACTGTGCTTGGCTAGGGAAAGAACGTTAGCTGAGGTGGTCTGGATGACTGTGGGTTGGGATAAAATCATCCCCAACAAAGTTTAGAGCAAGTGCAAAGGCCCAGGGGCAGGAACAAAACCGGCCTGCTCCGGGATTGGGAGGAAAGGCCTGCAAGGTTGAAAGCGGTGAGCAGGAGGGATAAGTAGGCAGTGGCAATCTCTAAGGATCTGATAGGCTGAGGGAGGAGTGTGCATTTTGTTCTAAGTGCTGTGTGATGGCAGAGATTTCAAGCAAAGGAATGACGTGTCTGATTTACCTGTTCTAAAAGCTTCCGCTGGCAGGGGGAATAGAGAAAGGAAGGCGGAGAGTTAAGAGAAAGGCAAGGGTTGGTGGGGGATGGTCTAATGGTAGCCAGGAGGAAGACTGGGGCCTGGCTGGGGCACCTGTGAGTGGTGGAAGGGCCCAGCCAGAAACAGCCTGCTCTTGGTGCACCATCCAGGGGGCTCTGTGCAGAGACTGAAACTGAAGTGGCCACTGTTCTGTCCCCCTGACCCAAACCCCATGATGGGCAGTCCAGGAAATCTTTTTTTCCCCCCTTTCCAGGAGCATTAGAGAATGTTGACATGTTTTTTTGAAACAATTTCAGATCTGATATCTCCGCCAGATTGAGTTTGTAACCAGCTTTATTGTTTAGGCCTGCTGGGATTTCATCAAAGGCGTCTGCTGTTTACTCAGAGCTATTTCATCGGAGAAAACAGCAAACAGACCTGCATTTCTATCTGATTTCACTTTTTCTCTTCTCTCGCGAATTTAAGTGCTTGTGAAAAGCCCAGCTGATAAGGCAAAGCAGCAAGGATCAAGCCTGAGGAAGGGACTCAGGGTCTCAGCTAAGGCTTATTAACCGACCCAGAAAAGCTGGGGGTGGCTGGCTGTCCCCCGAGGGGGGCTCAAAGGCATTCCTGGCTAGCTGCCAGTCTTCCCCAGGGGGAACACTGGGGAGAGCCGCTCTTCCCCATACTCTGGCAAGATTTTCCAGAATGTTCTGGTGTCTGTAACGGATTTCCACTTCAGAGGCTGATAACAATGAGATGGAACATCATCGGCTCCATTTAGAGGGAGAGGCAACCCAGGCACAGAGAGGGGCTGGATGAGGCTTTCCTGGGAAAACAGCTGAGGGCTATGTGGAGCAGAAGGCAAGTGGAAGGCAGCTCACAGGAGTGCCAGGAAGGTTGCCTGACTGCTCCCCTGCCTGCCCTGGGACTCAGCCCCTCTGCCTGTGGCTGCCTGAGCCGGCAGAGCCAGGAGCACTCACTCTGCCTCCCCAAAGGATCTACAGTTACTGTTACCTCCACAGTCTCAGAGGGCCTGGGACCTTTAAACAGGACCGTTGACCCGGCAGATATTTCAGACCACGGTTGGAGATGTGCCTCTGAAGCCCATCGGAGGCGTTCTGAGAAATTCGTGTTCATGCGCCTCGTTCAGTTGCTTGAGTGGCAGCTAGTTAACCGCATGGGTTGCCCGGCACACAGGTCGACTCTTACCAGTCATACATTAGACCCACTTGTAAGGTCAATCGATGTGAACCAATTAGCTAAGGATAAGGACTTGTCTTGAGCCAACTGGATCTTACAGCAAACCTTCCTAGAGAGGGACTGTAGTCCCCAAGGGCAGGGAATTCCATTGTACTTTATTTCTGTCCCACAGATGGGACCTGCAGCAGTCAGTGTCCCTCACCCTTGTGCTAAGCCTACAGGGGGGGACAGTGAGGGAAGGCCCAAGGTCTCGTCCCCAAGAGCCAGTTCTAGGTCCTCCCAGTGGTTGGTGCCCTTTGCACCGGCTGCCTTGGAGATATAAGCTCTACTGCCCTCAGGCTTCAGGGGCTCCCTCGATCCCCGGAAGCTTGGAGGAGGAGCTGCCAGGCTTCCTTCAGGAACAGAAGAGTTACATGCCTTGGGAATGTTGGCTGCCACCTTTAAATTTTTATTTTATTTTTTGTATGTGTGCGTGATGGGGGTGGGGTGCCTGCCACACAGCACATGTTGGGGTGACTGGGTAGCTTTGTGGAGTGTGTTCTCTCCTCTCACCTTCCCTGGGTTCCAGGGATCCAACTCAGCTTGCCAGACTTGTGCAGCAAGTGTTTTTGTGTGCTGAGCCTTCTTTGGAGGGACCTACATCATATTCTCTCATCCGTATGTTATGTTTCATCCTCATTGTCACATTGGCCAGGGCTGGAGCCTTGGAGATACACCTTGGGCTTGTCTGTGGGGTTTAACAGAAGATCCACCCAGAATGGGGGCGGTGTCATCCTATGAGTTAGGGTCCCAGACATGATGAAGGTGGAGAAGGGGGAGAGCTAGCTGGACACCATTGTCCCCTTCTCTCTAATCCCTAGATGCCAATGCCCAAAGCACAGGATCTCCTTGTACAGTCCAAGGTCCCTGAGCTGGGATTGGCTTGGTTTTGCTGATAGTGATTTCGTTTTGTTTTTAGGCAGGGTCTCCTGTAGCTCAGGCTAGCCTCAAAGCCAAGGCTGACCTTGAACTTCTAATCTTCCTGCCCCTACCCAAAACCTTTACCCAAGGATTACAGGTATGTGCCACCACAACTAGTTGAGCCTGGGTTTAAATCCAGTCTAGGTGATTCTGGAGCCTGGAATCTCTTTACTTGGTTTCCCAGTGAGGCCAAATTTTGGGGGAAGTTAGGTACAGTCAGGAACTTCTCCCAGATTGGGACTAGAGGAAAACAAACTCCCAAGGTGTCCAGGAGAGTGGAATGGGCCCTTGGGCATTCTGAGGTAAGGCCGTGGTATTTAAGCCACTTGCTCCCTGAGTGGGCTAGTGACCTCTGCTGGGGCATTTCAGGTCCTGTTATCACATTGTTATAAAATTGGTTTATGGCTATTTGGGAGGCTGAGGCAGGAGGATCACTTGAGCTCTGGGATTTGAGGTCAGCCAGACAAAACAGCAGTTCTCAGTGAAAACTTTGGAATCAGGCACAGGGGAGACCCCCACTCTATTCCCAAGGTATCCATCTTTGACCCCAAACCCCCAAAGTCCTTTCTCATCATTCCCACAAAAGGAGGGATAGCTGCTCCATCTTCTGTCTCTGGCCACCACTTTCCTCTGGACACCTGTCCCTGTGCCTACTATCTGGGAATTCCACTGAAGCCCACAGCCCTCAGACCCAACTGACTCTGCTCTTATCCCTGAGGCTAAGAACTAGACTCAGGCCATGGATTGATGAGTGCTGAGGTATAGTTGCCTGTTGAGAAGTCCCAATGCAAATGTCTCAAGGAATGGGCTTAAGGAGGAGTGTGTGTGTGTGTGTGTGTGTGTGTGTGTATGTGTGTGTGTGTGCCTGTATGTTGGGCTATGTTTGTTTGAGACAAGGTTTCTCTGTGTAGCTCTGACTGTCCTGGAACTCAATCTGTAGACCAGGTTGGCCTTGAACTCTGAGATCTGCCTGCCTTTGCCTCCTGAATACTGGGATTAAAAGCATGCGCCACCAAACCTGGCTGCCTGTATTTGTGTGTGTATGTGTGAGTGTATTTGGGTGTGACTGTATATGTGTGGGAGTCTGTGTATGTGTGTTTTATCTGTATGTTTGTGTGTATATACATGTGTGAGAGTCTGTGTGAATCTGCGTCTGTGTGTGAGTGTATGTTTATATGTGCATGTGTGTGCACATGTGTGTGCGCGCTCGTGCACGTGTGGGTGTGGGTGTGCACATGTGGACTTTTCTTTCAGTTCTGCCATGCTTCCTCAGAAGAGTTGACTCTAAAACTGCCTCAGATTTTGCAGTGTTTTCCTCTTATAGCATTGACCATCGAATCCTTGACCTTTGAGGGTGGGTTTGACTTTTTTTTTTTTTTTTTTGGAAAAGGCCAAAAGTAATTTGAAGCTGTGTTGTGAATAAAGGGGATGAGGAGTTTTCAGAATGTGAGCTGCATGTGTTGTTGGGATTTAAAAAATTGTCTGGATTCAAAATGAGATGGAACCCTAAAGAGTTGGGCCAGGTTTCTCCCACAGACGCTCTAAGAATGTTTCTTTTGAGATGGGGACTTGGTTCCGGAAGTGGCCACTCTCGACAGGAGGGCGGCGGAAGGAGAGTGAAGCTTTATTGAGTGACTGCTATGTGCCAGGCTCTACATACATTACAGCAGCTGACTGAGGTCATTTTTGGAGTAAGGCCCATCTATTAACATTTTCTTAAATAATTAATTTATTATCCTTCTTACTCCTCACTATATCCCTATTAGAACAGGCTCTTAGCCCGCTTCACAGGTGATAGAATTAAGACCGAGGGAAGGTAAATGACTTCCCAAGGTCAGAGAGCTATGCCAGGCCCAGGGTATGAACTTGGGTCTGATTGATCCCCCCCAAAATGAAGATAATGCATTTATTATTCACTGATTCATTGAGACAATCTCTGCCTCCCTAGTGCTGGAATTAGACTACCATATCTAGGTTAATTTTTTATATAACTTTTATATGTTTACCTTACTCACCCTCACACAACTGTGATTTTATTATGTCACAGTGACATCATTCGAGCTGAGTTCACTTAAGAAAAAAAAAAGCAGGTCGTAAAAAGTGAAATGCTGACTGTGTGCTGTGGCAGCCATCGTCAGCAGGCATCAGGGGATGCGTGGGTGACAGCGGCAAAGCATGAAGTATGGTGTTTATTAGGTACTGGCAAAGACCTGGGAGTTCCAGATGCCAAGCCATGATAAGTGGGAACTGCCTGTCTCAGCTTCGTCCAGTTCCAAGAGCTGAGGGGGCTCCCAGTTCAGTGCCTTTAAAGCAACTGGATGCAGAGACCAGACCCGCACCGGGAGTTTTCTCTGCTTTTGACAAGGCGGGGCTCTCCCTGCATCATGATGGCAATAATAGGCCTTGATGAAGCCTGAGCTGATGGAGCATGTGCGATAAGCCAGGCATTGATTGCATCATTAAACTTTGATCTCTCTCTTTGCTCTTAGCCCACAACTTGAGGATGCTATAGGCTGTTAGCCCTAGCAGGGCCCCCAAATACACAAACTGACTCTCTAAATCCAGAAAAAGATTCTTTTCCTTTACTGTGATGTGGTCACATGTCACTCGGGAACTGAGCTTGCAAGGAAGGGAGTTGAGACTTCTCTTGGAGAGACATCGCCAAGAGAACTTCTCAGCCGTGTTCGCAGGCCCTCACCCCAGGAGCTTGTCTTCTGGACACCCTCTCGCCAGTGAGCAGAAATTCGAAATAGAAAGTATGAGGAATACCACCACTCATAGTA
Source organism: Tokudaia tokunoshimensis (assembly GCA_036184795.1). Taxonomy (NCBI): domain Eukaryota; kingdom Metazoa; phylum Chordata; class Mammalia; order Rodentia; family Muridae; genus Tokudaia; species Tokudaia tokunoshimensis. Next base: position 46,400,597 of record BTHU01000010.1, on the reverse strand, counting down.
TCAGGCACGGAAAACAGACTAAACGCCCTTCAGTGGGAGGACTACTCATATCAGCTGGAGGACTGATTGGTAAGAAGTGTAGCGCCCTGAACACTGGAAGTCTGCAATCCAAGGAATGGGTGAGTCTGCGCTGCTGTGGGCTGAGTGCCAAGATGTATAGCCGAGTGCAGAAGCAGTGCTAATACACTGTGATAACATTTGGATTTTAAAAGAGAAAGATTTGCTTGTACGTGATAGACGTTTTCTGGAAAGGCACAAAAGAAACAGTTAGCAGTGGGATGCCTCTGAGGAAAGATCCTGGGGACTAGAGGTCTGAGAGACGAAAAAGAGAGTTACTTTTCAGTGGGTATCCTTTTGTGTTAATTTTTTTTCTCTGTGAATGCATTTTTTTTTTATTCTGTTTAAAAAGAAAGTGGTGGGGGACTTAAGGAGCAGAAAAGTCCCCAGGCTTTATTGCCAGGTTGTGCTATCCTGACTCAGGCCATTTCCCAGCCCTCTCACCCTCTGCCTCAGCCCATGCCCTACCCTCTCCAAGGCAGCCATTACTGCCTCTTACAGGTACTTAAAACCTACCTTTTTTGCCTTGAAATACAAATAACTCCAATCTGCAGAGACGAGCTTCATTGCACTCACAGAGTAGACAGAAATCGGCTGGCACCGGGATGCTCGATAAATGTTTGCAGATCCAATTGAATCTGTGACTCGGTTGGTTACACTGAGCAAGGGACTAATTGGCCAAGGTCAGGCATCCAAAGCCCACACGGGTCTGCGCTCTTGGAACTTTAGAGAGGAACTTTCTTCTGCAGTCTGGCCCCTTGCTCCATTGTGGCTGTATGTCACGAGGAGAGAGTTCTGTCTGCACAAGGAGAATGGGGGGCTCAGGGCACAACTTGTCTCCTGGAGACACAGCTCAGAGCCACGTGAGCAAGCAAGGCAGAGTAACAGTGTGACAGATCAAGAGACCCAGCTTTGGAAGCATTGTGACTCAGAAGAGTATTTGAAACCAGGCAGAAGGCTCAGCACTGGGAAGGGAGAGGCACAGCAATGGCTGAGTCTGAAGCTAGCCAGGCCTCTTGAGTGAGCTGTTATCTCAGATGTTCCTGTCTCCACCCCTGCCCATCTCTTCCTCTTCTTCCTTCCTTTTATCCTGAATATTAGGAGGTTTAGTTTTATCCCGAGAACTTGTAACTAGACATATAGAATTCTCCACTAAATATGGCAGTGACTTACTTACATATTGCCGCATGTATTCAGTAAGACCAGAAATTAAATATTTGACCCCCCCCCCAACACCTTAGTCCTGGACTCTACAAATAGCTACAATGACAATCCCAGACTCTCTCATATTCTCCTCTCTCTCTCTCTCTCTCTCTCTCTCTCTGTGTGTGTGTGTGTGTGTGTTGTATATATGTGAGTAAGGGCACTACTTTTGATAGTGATAGTCGATTCTTTTTGACCACTAGGATGCAGGGATCAAACTCAGTTTGTCAGGCTTGTGTGGAAACTACTTTTACCTACTGAGCCATCTTACTGGCTCATTTTTTAAAACTTAAATTGTATTATTTTAAATATTTATTATTTTTTATTATTTGTGTTTATGAGTATACTGTTGCTATCCTCAGACACACCGAAAGAAGGCATCAGATCCCATTAACAGATGGTTGTGAGCTACCATATGGTTGCTGGGAATTAAACTCAGGACCTCTAGAAGATCAGCCAGTGCTCTTAACTGCTGGGCCATCTCTCCGGCCTTTATTATTATTTTTTTAAGATTTAGTTTTACTATTTTTAATTACGGGTCTGTGTGTGGATTTATGTGTGTGAGCGCAGGCACATGCAGGAGTCAGAGGCACTGGACCTCCTGGAGCTGGAGCCCTGGGCTCCCAGTTGTGATGTGGGTGCTGAGAATCAAAGAATCAAACTCTAGTCCTCTGGAAGCATTCGCTCTTAACCTGTGAGCCTTCTTGAACCTGTAGGTTTGGTTTGGTTTTGTTGTTGTTGTTACTCTTGTTGTTTTGTTCTATGTTTGTTTGTTTGTTTTCTAATAGGGTCTCATGTTGCCCAGGCTGGCCTTCAACTTGGTATGTAGCCAGTAATAACCTTGGCCCTTCGATCTACCTCTCAAGCGTTACTTATCTCTCCTTTTTGAATCTTAGAAGTTCATTAACCTAAGTCTCTTGGGTTAGCCCATGCCTATAATCCTACCACTACAGTATTCAGAAGACTGAGGCAGGAGAATTGTCATGAGCTCAAAGCTCTTTGAGACTGTATAGAGTTTTGGGAAAGTCTGAACTACAGAGAATCCCATCTTTGAGAAAGGAGTGGGGATGGGGCCTCGGGTTAAGAGCATTTGTTCTTCTTGCTGAGGACCCAGGTTCAGTTCCCAGCACTCACAGAGCAGCTCACAACCACCTCTAACACCAGTTTCAGGGGATCTTATGCCATCTTCTGGCCTCTGAGGGACCGGGCACAGACATGATGTATGCATATGGAGCCAATCATATAATCACATTTTTAAAGGGGGGACCACTGGAGAGATGACTCAGTGAACACTTTTATCTTTCTGAGACAGGGTCTCTCTACATAGCCCTGGCTGTTCTGGAATTCAGTATGTAGACCAAGCTGGCCTTGAACTCACAGAGATCCACCTACCTCCACCTCCCAAGTGCTGGGATTAAAGGGGTGCACCAGCACATCTATCACTTGCTGATTTTTTAGAGGATCTGGGTTCAGTACCCATCACCCACATGGTGGTTCTCCACCATCTGTAGCACCAGTTCCAAGGAATCTGACCCCCTCATCTGACCTCCGAGGGCACCAGGCATGCACCTGATGGACAGACATGCTTGCAGGTAAAGCACATATACCTAAAAATAAACCTTAAGAAGAAATATTGGGAATAGTGTGGTATACTTTTAATCCCAGCATTTAGGAGGCGGAGGTATGTCAATATCTGTGAGTTCCAGTTCAGCTAGGGCTACATAGGCCCTGTCAAAGGAAGGGAAGAAGAAAGGAAGGAAGGAAGGAAGGGAGGGAGAGAGATAATGGGAGAATGGAGTGAGAGGAAGGACAAGAATTCATTAGACTGGAGGAAGCGGCACTCAGGCAGTATGGCCCATGACCACCTTGCCTTTTTAAAACGAACCCTTTCCAGGTTCTCTGGCCTTAGCTTGGATGCAATGTCTCTGAACTTATTTCTCGAATCTGCAGGGCAGCCGCTTGACTTGCGCTCCAGGCTCTTCCTGCCAGTTCCCTCGCTTGCAGAAGAGACTTCTTGTCCCAGTAAGAGTTGTTATGATGAGGAGGCATTTGCCTGGGAGCACAGTGAGTCAGAAAGTTTGATGTGCCTTCCCCCCCACCCCAAAGAAAGCATCTATAATTTTTGACCACATTAATAGAAGTGTCCAAATCTAGGACAGGGAGGGATCTGGTTGCTCCTGTGGAGTGCTGACTGACTCATCTCGCTGTGACCATAGTCATCGTCCACCATAGGCGACCGAATCCACCCCCTTCTGTGCACATCCCCTGCTTAACCCAGACCGCAGCTCCTGCTCGGAACACGGCAGGAGACTCCTAATTGGTGTTTTTCAGTCTCTTGTCTCCAGTCTCCTCACTGCAGTTGTGGGAAAGACAATCTGACCATAGCATTCCGATGCATTACCATCTTCCGGTGGCTTCTCTCAGTTCTTAGAATCCACCTTTCCCTTCCCCTGCCCCTCACATTTTGTTTTGTTTTGTCTTAACATTTATTTATCTTATGTGCGTGTGTGTGTGTGTGCGTGCACATAGACACACATGCATGGCACACACATGGAAGTCAGATGACAACTTGTGGGAGTCAGTCTTGTCCATTTACCATTGGATCCTGGGATTGAAATTCAGGCCTGAGGCTTGAGAGCAAGTGCCTTCATCCACAGTTCCCTCTTTACTTAAGGGAATACATGGTGGCTCACAGCCATCTGTAATGGCATCCGATGCCCTCTTCTGATATGGAGACATGAATTCAGACTGAGCACTCACACATAAACTACAGAACAGCCGGGCAGTGGTGTCACATGCTTTTAATCCCAGCACTCTGGAGACAAAGATGGGTGGATCTCTGAGTTTGAGGCCAGCCTGGTTCACAGGACAAGTCCCAGGAAGGTCAGTCAGAGCTACACAGAGAAACCCTGTCCTAAACAACCAAAGGGGAAAAAAAACAAAAACAATTTCTTGACACTCTGGAGGAGGCAGAGGCAAGTGGATCTCTTTGAGTTCAAGGCCAGCCTGTTCTGTGAAACAAGCTTAGAACATCCAGAACTGTTATACAGAGAAAGCCTGCTCCCCCCACCCAAAAAAAAAATGAAGAAAAAAAAAATCATACAGTGAGAAGTGGTAGCATCTGTCCTTAAACACTCTGGAAGTTCCAGGTCAGCCTGATTTACATAGGAAGCTTCAAGCCAGGCAAGGCTACATGGTGAGACCCTGTCTCAAACCCAGTAGGCGCAACACCTGGAGCAGAGGTTGAGAGCACTTGTCTAAACAGGATGCAGAGAGTGAGCTGTGAATGGCATGGTGGCGAGCTTTTGAAACCTTAAAGCAGCAGGTATGGGGGGACACAGGAGAGGACACAAACACCACATACGCACATGCACATGCACGCATAACCTGCAGTGACAGCTTCCTCCAGCAAGGTCACACTTCCTAAGCTTTCCCAAGTATTCAAATGTCACACTGTGGGAGCAAGTGCCCTTGACTGTCTCTGTAGCCCCAAAGGCCCTAGTCTTCCCTCCAGACTCACTTTACACCCCTTTCCTCCTGCTTCCCCATTTACACATGGGTTGGTCTCCTCACCCATGTATACAACATGCTGACTATGCTGATTGGAAGGCTGCCCTGAGCCTTGTCTTGTTTCTCACCTCGGTTACTCTCTTCCTTGGGTCTTCTTCGAATGATGCTTCTTTAGGAAGTGTCCCTAAGCCCTCCAGACTAGGTCAGGACCCCAGTTATCAGTGAGGACAGCATTCCACATTCACTCAGTCAGCAAACATTTAATGACATCAGCAGGATGCCAGGTACACTCCTCGGGTGCTGAGGCCTTACTGTTGAGCAAGCCAGCTGCCTCTTGAGGGAACTGATCACACATTTGGAGAGGCCTTAATTAGGTCTTAATTACCTCTGGTCAGAGATGTTGGGGGAAATTCTACATGAAAGAACGTATGTGTGCATGTCTGGAAACTCACATCTGTGTTCCTGGTACCCATATTTTCTGGCCTAGAAAATTGTACAGTTTCGTGGGGTTGGAGAGGTAGCTTGGTGTTAAGGACATTTGTTGCTCTTGCAGAGGACCTGGGTTACATGGTGGCTCACAACCATCCTTAACTCTAGTCCCAAGGAATCTAATGCCCTCTGGTCTTTTGGACACCTGACAGATACATGATACACACACACACACACACACACACACACACACACACACACAGGCAAAATGCACACATTAAAAAAAATGTTTTTTAAATGTCCCTGAATGGCCAGGCCTGCTGCTGCGTGCCTCGTACCTCAGCACCGAAGATGATGAGGCAGAAGGATCTCTCTGAGTTTTAGGTCAGCCTGAGCTACATAAGAGAGCTTCTGTCTATGGGGGTGGGAGGAAGCTTGTTATGGGAGGTGGGACAGAGACAGGCTGATCTCAGCAAGTTTGAGGTCATCCTGGTCTACATAGCAAATTCCAGTATGGCCAAGGCTACATAGACCCTGTCTCAACAATGAAATCCTGCCTGAGACCTAAAGGTGAGGCACTGGTGAGGGAAGGAAGGGATGGGGGAAGAAGCTGGAACACAAAGGAACTTTCAGACTGTGGAGGTAGCTCAGTGGGTAAAGCACTGGATCCTCCAAAACCCAGGTAAAGGCAGGGACAGGAATAGCTTAGATGTGTGAGCTTTGGGCTCAGCTAGAGACCTTTCCTCAAGAAAGTGGAGAGCAATTAAGGAAGACACTAATGTCAACTTTGAACCCCTAAATGCAGATTCACAAATGCATATGTGCACAGGTACCCACATGCATGAGAAAATGCACACAGACGGACTAATGGTTTGCTAGGCTTTTTCATAAATGCATACCCCTCCAACCGTCCAACCCACACACCACACACCTCACACAGAGGTAGTGTTACTACGACCTGGTTATTTTTGTTTTGTGGTTCAGCACAGAGTCTTCCTATGTATTTCAGGGTTGCCTCATTACTAGGTAGCCTCAGCTGGCCTCCAGCTTGTGGTGGCAGTCCTCTCTCCTCGGTCACCTGAACACTATGGTTTTTTTTTGTTGTTGTTGTTTTAAAAGACATAGCCCACCAGACCATGATGGCATGGCATATGCCTGCCTTTAATCCCAGCACAGGCAGGGTCAGTTGGATCTTTGAGAGTTCAAGGCCAGCCTTGTCTACATAGTAAGTTCCTGGATAGAGTTACGTAGTGAATCTCTCTCTCTCTCTCTCTCTCTCTCTCTCTCTCTCTCTCTCTCTCTCTCTCTCTCACACACACACACACACACACACACACACACAAACCAAGACAATACATCCCAGACTGGCCTGGCACCCAAGATCGTCTCTGGAAGCTGTCACTGTCCCAGGTTGCTAATTCTTCCTTCTCACTGGAAGAACTTCTCTTCCTCTGTTGAGTCAAGGTTGCAAGCCTGAAGTGAAGGCTGGATGTTACAGCAGCCCCTGAGACTTGGACATGTGAGTGAATGTGGTACCAGTCCACTCTAAGGGGGCTCCATCAAAGCATGGAGTGATGGGTTCAGATGTCAGTACTGAATGAAAAGCAGAATTCTGGGTTGGCAAGATGGTTGAGCGAGAAAAGGTTCTTACTGCCAAGCCTGATGACCTGAGTTTGATCCTTGGAACTCACAGGGTGAGGGAGAGAATCAACTTCCATACAAATAGTACGGCCCATGTGCAAGTGCATGCATGTCCGCATACCCACAGGTACATACAGGAAAAGTAAATATAAGATTTTAACAATACCAGCAACAACAACATGTTGGTCCTGTGACCAAAAGGCAGAGAAGTCACGCTGGACATAGTCTCAGGCAGTTTTCTAAGCCTTTCTTTTCCACTCCACATTACCCAGAACTCCTCTCAGCTGGTGTGGCAGCCCCCGAGACACACCACTGACTTTGCCTGGCTGAGAAAGCCGAGGTCACGGAGGCAGCAGGATGGAGCCAAGGCTTCTGCCCAGCAGCATCACATGGCAAGCAGAGCCTGAGTCTGGGGTCAGCCTGCCAGAGCCTGGCACTGCCATTTGTCAGCTGTGGGATTCTAGCAGTTTCCTATGGCTGCTGTAAATTACCACAAACTCGGTGGTTTAAAAACCACAGAGATTTATTCTTTCACAGCTCTGGAGGCCAGACATGTGAAATCAAGATGTCTTCAGGGCTATGCCCCCTCTGGAGATGCTGGGGACAATCTGTTCTTGCCTTTTTCAGCTCTGGTGGCTGTCACTTGCATCTCAGCCTTCACATGCTTCTTCTCTGTCTTTAATAGGGACATTTGCCATTAAATTTAGGACCCATCTGGGTAATCCAGGATCATCTCTTCTCAAGATCCCTAACTTAATTACCTCTGCACAGGCCCTTTTTCTAAATACTGTCACAGTCACAGGATCCAGGGATTTGGATGTGGACATATCTTTTGGGTCACACCACTTTCCAAATCTGTTCAGGGACCTCCATCACGACATTTATCCTCTTTCGACTTCCAGGTTTTCATCCATAAGGTCATAGCTGGGTGTGATGGCACAAGCCTGTAATCCCAGATTTCGAGGACCAGGAATTCAAGGTCATCCTCAGCCAAATTCCAAGTTTGAGGCCAGCCTGGGCTACATGACACCCTGTCTTTAAAAAAAATAGACTGGGTCTGGTGAGATGGCTCAGTGGGTAAGAGAGCTAATTCAATCCCTGGAATACATGTAGTTGGAGAGAGAACCAACTTCTTAAAGTTGTCCTCTGACCTCTGCCCTAGAGCCCACCCCCCTAATAAGGAAATATAAAACAAAATAATCAAAAGTGGGTAAGTGTGTGTGTGTGTGTGTGATGTGTGGTATGTGCAAATGTGTGTGGGGCATGTGTATGTGATGCATACCCTTGAGTGGGCAGGTGTGTATGCTCATGTATGTTCATGCAGAGGCCAGAGCAAGACCTTAGATGTCTTCCTCCGTTACCCTGCCCAAATAGCCTTGAGATAGGATCTCTCACTGAGGGGAAGTACCATGTTTCACGGAGGCTGGCTGGCCTGTGAGCTTTTAGACTCCACCTGTCTCCACCCCTGAGATTATAGGAACACAAAGAAGCCATGTCATGTTTTCTATGTGGGTTCCAGGGATTCAAACTCAGGTCCTCATGCTTGCAAATTAAGCTCTCTCACCCACTGAGCCATATCTGTAGCCCCAAGTGCTACTTTGTACGATTGCCATGAGGATTAATACAAAATGATCCCAGTGAGTACTTCACATAGCAATGAACACTTAGAAGTGCTCAATAAATGTTGATTATTATGACCACACATGGTCTCACTTGGCCGTCTAGATGGCTTTTTTCCATAGGTAAGCCTGGTTCCCATTAGCTAGTATTGGTAGAGACAAGACAGGGGTGGTTGGTGTCTCTTGAGCAGAGACAGAGTTGTCAAGGTTCTACTCAAGGGACCATCTGCTTGTTCCTCACCTGGGGATTTCTTATTATCCTGTCAGGCCGGGAGTTCCTGCAATCTGAGAGGCAGGACACCCCAAGGAGGTCTCCCGCCAATCATGTCCTCCCTCACCCTGGCTGCAGGAGGCTGGCCTGGGAACGCTATGATTTACAGTGATGAAATGTAAATTGCAGAGATTCCTGGCTTCCTGTGCAGCCAGGATCCCATCAGCATTTCATTCCCCTTACCTGGGGCTCCTCCTGGTCTCATTTGGTGTATTCTGTTGGCGGAGAGCCTCCTCAGCGACCAGGACCGTCTTGCTTCCTACATCTATCACACCTGTGCTGTGACAATGTAATTTTTATCTCTGGTTGTTTATTTCTCAGATGGAACTACTTGTAAATTCCAAGAAGAAAATATATCCCTGTGTGTGACAGAGCCAGCCCAGGGCGATTAATCTGGGCTTTTAAGCTGGGAACACACACCAGGCTTATGCTGCTCCGTGCATAAGTGTCCCGTAATCAACCATAACCATTAATTGTTCACTGATAGAGCAGTGGCCCCAGAAGAGGCTGGGATCTGTGGGATTTGATCTAGATGGATGGGTCAAGGGTCTTCATTTCCCATCAGCTAGGTGATTAGCAGGCCCTTGGGACAGAGTGGGAGGCTTGTGGCTTCTGGCCAACAGGTACAAAGGTGGAGGCAGAGACCTATGTTATCTTTTAAGACCAAGTTGACAGTGGGTGTGAGAAGGAGGGGTAGTGAATGTGGAGTAGACATACAGGTGAATGAGTGTCTGATGGTAAAAACTCTTACTTGCTTAGTCCAACGGACTCAGGTTCAAAGCCAGGTCCCACCACTTACCCTGAACCTTCACCAAAAGACAAAGAGTTTTGATCTGTAAAAGAGAAAAGAGTAACTTGGCCCAGAGGCCTCTGGGAGAATTGAGAAGCAAATGTGACACACACACACACACACACACACACACACACACACACACTGCCCACAGTGGGTGTGGTCAGCATAACTGAGTCCACGGGCTTGAGGGAGCCTGCTGACCATAGAAGACGAAAGCTGCAGGTGTCCTCGGAATTCTTGAGTTGGAAAGAACTCGGGAGACTCCTAATGAAAAAACTCAGTACAGGTTTAGGAAAGTGAACAGACTAGAAGCTGGGAAAGTCCCTCTCTTGGCCGTCACCACTGCCACCGAAACAAGGCCTTCACCTGGGATCCTTGGTCTTGATTCTGTGGCTCCTACAAGCCCAGATGGTCTATCTCAGGAGTCCATAGGTTCCCTAGAGCCAATTGAGGTGGTGGACATAGTGACTGTCAGTATTTGGAAGTAAAGGCACAAGGATCAGGGGTTTAAGGTCGCCCTTGACTACACAAAAAGTTTACAGCCAGCCCAAGCTACAAGAGACGTTGTCAAAAAAAAAAAAAAAAAAACCAACCAAAAAAACCCTAAAACCAAATATGATGACTTTAATCCCAGAAGTTGGGAGACAGAGGCAGGCAGATTTTTTGTGAATTTAAGAACAGCCTTGTCTACACAGCAAGTTCTATGTTAGCCAGGGTTATACAGTGAGACTCAAATTCAAATCAATCAAAGAAGTGTAGAACCGTAGAACTCTGTTCTGCGTGCAGGTACACTGTAGAAACAACAGCCTTCAGGCTCTCAAAAGAATTCCCCACTCAAAAGGGTTAGGACCTTCCTTGTAAGTCAGCGTCAGGGATAGGGAGCCACCTCCCATGACCTCTTACCTCATGGTTGAAACACATGGATTTCCTTGGTTTTAGGGTCCTCTGACAACCCTTATTCTAACCCAGTTCCTGCTGCTCCATCCAGAGAATAGAGCTCACAAGCACCGCCCAGGAAATGGCAGGGTGTGGGCCTCTATTTGGCAAAGGAATTTCCAGATTTTGGCATTTTGGCCAGATCCAGATTTCATGAAGTCTAAAAATGGTATGTGTGGGGTGGTGGTGGTGGTGGTGAATATGTGTGTATGTGCATGTGTAGATGTGCGTGTGTGTGTGTGTGTTTGTTACTTTTATGAAAGAGCCTAGCAAACCATGAGACCTGAGTTAGGTAAAAAGCCTTGGGAAGAACAATGTAATCGTTTTATAAGGTAACATTACTGAACACGGATCCTCTGGGTACATGGGGTCTCAGTATAGCTCTCTCACCAAATGGCCTCTTGGGGCTTACTGTGTCATCCCCACTAGATATTTGCCCAGTTTTCTGGTTGCAGGCTGTTGGGAGAGTGATACAGAATTTTAGAACCCTCCCCCCCAGGAGCTCACAAAGGGGACCTGGCGCTGCCCTCTCCCTGAGGTTTTTCTCTGATTCCTGCTGATGTACCCACTTTCCTGTTCTTTCTGCTCAATCAATGTCTGTGCCCCACTCATCTACTTTCAAGGGCTGCCCCATGGGCTGTATTCACCTCTGTGCAAGAAGGGGAGAGCGCCCCCTACAGGCAAAGTAGGGCAATGTATTTGAGACAACTGCCTTCCCATAACTCCCCTGCCAGGCTTTGGACAAATTCCCTGGGAGAGTGAGGCTGGGAGGTGTGGAGGCTGTGGGCTGCTTCTCTATCTGCCTTTCTCCTCCTCCTGGTACTTGTTGGGGTGTAGCTGTGTGCCAGGGATTGTGCTGGTGATAGGTGAGAAAAACACTATTGGGAACAAGAAGCTGAGAGAAAGGACTTGATCTAACTCTCTGGTGTTGCCACTTCCTGATGCAAGCACCTGTGGCCTCAAGTTTACCGACTAGAAAATGGTGATGACAAGCACTTGCTGGGCTCTTGAGTTTGGGGTCCTACAGGTGTGGTGTGGGGCATAGGGCTGGCCCTGGGGTTGGCACTGTAAAGCTGTGCTCTTACTATCTTGAAAGGTCTCTCCAGCCTGTTTTATCTCTGGCATCTTGAGTCTCCTTTCTGGAAGCATGGTCAGGATAAGATGTAATAGAGCTTTCAGGATGGGCTCTGGTCAGTCACCGTGCAGGTAAGGCAGCAGGAGGACCCGGGACAATCCTATCTGCACCACTTCCCTAAAGCCTTTGAAAAGACAAGTTTAACAAAGAGGAAACACCAAGACTGAATCTGATTCATCACTAGCCCTCGTAAGCTCTGGTCTGTGCCCTGGATGAAAGATTCCTAGGAAGCCAAAGTGACTCCAGAAAGCAGCTAGGGAAGGTGTCATCCCCCACCCCCTGCCAGGGAACCTATGTAATTAGCTGAACCACTAATTAGTCTTTTGTTTTTATTTCTTTTCACTTTGCTCTTTAAGACACTCTCAAGCATTCCAGGCTGGCCTCATGCGTAGCTGCTGAGAATAATTCAGAACTCCTTTTATTCATTTTTGTTTTGTCTGCATGTATGTTTGTGCACCACATGTGTGCCTGGGGCCTGCAGAGGCCAGAAAGGGGCATTGGATTCCCCTGGAACAGGAGTCACTTATGAGCCACAAGCCACATGTATGTGCTAGAAACAGAACCTGGGTCCTCTGGAAGAGCAGTCAGTACTCTTAACTTCTGAGCCATCTCTTCAGCCCCTAATCTAGAACTTCCAATCCTCCTGCCTCCATCTCCTAAATGCTTATTATAAGCATGTGCTACCATGTCTGTTTTATGCTAGAGACTGAAACCAGGGCTTTGTGTGTGTTTGGTAAGCCCTCCACCAACCAAGCTACATGCACAGCCCTGTTGTGGATTTTTGTTTTGTTTTTGACTCTCTCTCTCTCTCTCTCTCTCTAGTTCAGGCTTTCCTGGAACTCACTGTAATTCTGTCTCAGCCTTCTAAATTCTGAAATTATGGTTGTAAACCATCATGTCTGGCTTTTAATTTTGTGCGTGTGTCTGTGTGTGTATTTGTGACGTGTGCACGTGTTGGGAGGTAGAGTCTGAGGCTGGAGCTCAGGTTATCAAGTGTGGTGGCAAGCACCTTTGCCCACTGAGCCATCTCATCCCCTCCTCCTCCCCTTTTTGGAAACAGGGTCTCAAGAAGCTTAGATGTCCTATCTGCTATGTAGCTGAGAATGGTCTGATTCCCCTGCCTCCACTTACGAGTGCTAGGAATATTTTTTGCACTTATTTATTCATGTATTTACTTGATTATTATTAGATTTATTTTATTCTCTTTGAGTATCTTGCCTGAATTGTATGTCTGTGGACCATACATGTCTGGTGCCTGAAGAAGTGTTGAGCCTCCATGTGGGTCCTGGGAATCAAACCCAGATCCTTTGCAAGAAAAACAAGTGCTCTTAGTCACTGAGCCAACTCTGTAGCCCCTGAATGCTAGAATTACGGGGCATGCTACTATGCCCAGTTTTATGCTGAAGATACAACCCAGGGCTTCCTGCATACTAGACAATCACTCTACTGACTGAACTACATCCTCAGCCTTTTTTGAGATGTGTCCTGCTCCATAGCCCAGGATGGCCTGAAATTCTAAATTCTCCTCCTCTCAAGTGCTGGGGCTATGAGAGGTCCACACCACCACACTCAATTTCACTGTTTCTTTTGTATAGTTTTCTATGTGCCAGGAGCCAGCAGCTACACCTGCTAGCTGGGGACCCATAGGGGAGGTCAGTAGCTCGTTTTTCATTGGGGCCTCTGTCTGGGAGCCTGCCTGGACAGGTTGCTGGATGCTTCAGACACATGGTTGTCTGAGTGGGAGTCTCTCCAGCAATTGTGTGGCTTGTGCCATGGCCACAGCTTCCACGTCCCAATGGAACTGGTTGTTTTTCTGTCATGAATCAAGGGCTCAATGTTGGGTAAGCTCCGTGCTATGCGTTCTAAGTGCATGGCTGCACTCAGTCCTCACGGCAGCCCCATAAAGTGGGCCCTGCTTCCTCCCATTTTATGGATGAGCAGATTGAGAGGTTAAGGGTCGAATTCAAGGTTCTACAGCCAGTTAGTCCCGGTTGGAATCCATAGGCAGGTCTAATTTGAAGCCCGAGCTCCGAGTCGCTATTCGTGGCTGCTGTTGCCGGGAGGCTCCAGGCAGAACCCACCTGGATGCTTCCGCTTGGATGGCTATTGTGGGAGTCCACCAGATATCTCCCCCAAGGCTATGCTCCATTAGCTACTCCTCTGGGGACGGGAGAGAGCGCATCAACGTGCCAAAGAGAGCCTATGTCCCAGAGAGGAATGTGTCACTTGTCTTCATTCCCAGGGTTCTCCACAGTATGGGTTTGGGCGAGAGTGGGGTGGGAGCTAGGTGCGCTAGGTCAAGTTTCTCCGCCACTGATTTCTTAGCCCTTGAGTCGACGCCTGAAGGCGGCAGAGGAGGCAGGGGCACAGTGAGACTAAACGCAGCTCAGCAAGGCTTGGCAAAGCTCCCCTATCTGGACCTCCAGAGGCAATGTCTATTCTCTCTAGGAGGGGCAGCAAGGTCGTGAGGTGCGCGTGCTGATAAGAGTTGCAGGATGCAGGCCAACGCCCCCGCGCCAGCTCCCACCTGGGCCAGCCCTGCAGGCGCTGGTTGGCTCCCTGGGAACGCTATTTGTCCTATCGTGCACCTGCACGGTTGCCAGGCAACTGGGACTGAGTTGTAACACCTTGGCGAGAGCCAGGAGGGTGTTTTTATTTCCTAGCTGCTCTAAGTCTTTCCTTAGAAGTTGTACAAGGATAGAATTTGCTTTCCTTCCCTAGAAACCCCACCTCACTCAGTCCTTGGTCCTCAGTCTCCAGTCCCCAGTTCCCAGCCTAGCCGGGATTCAGGCCAGATCAGCCTGGGGATCTGAGAAGTCTCTTTTACTTGAGGGGGTCTCAGGCAGGCAAGGGTCTTGGAGGGCTGTGCACAAGTTCTCTGGGTTTGGGAAAGTCACCCTGAGGGGAGCTGGGGACTTCGGCCAGAGTCCAGATATGAATCTAGGAAGAACCCTCAAAGATGGGGCAAGGCAGGCTCCAAGGTCACCGTCACAGTTGCTGGTTTTGAGACAGCCTTGCTTGTGGCAGTGGGAGAGTGGGGCACATTCTGGGTCTATCTGCCCCCTGGCCTTATATAGGTTATCTGGGGGCTTCCCAGAATTGAGGTTCCCGCCTCACACCTTCCCAGTGGCTCACCCATCTGTGTACCACCTGCAGTATATTTTCCGCTTTCTTTTTTTCTTCTGTAGATTGACCCACTTTAGCTTAAATAAATGTATCCAAAAAGGAAACTTGATAACACTTCTGTAAATGGAGACTCAGTATCACTTGCCATAAATAGAAAGTAGCTGTAAAAATAAATACAAAGAAGAAAAACCTTATTAAATTTTAGCACATGGAGGCTGATCTAAGGGAGCTAAAAATGATAACAAAATAATTGCTTATTACTCACTGACACTTACGATGGGCCAGGCGCTACCTAAGCATTTTTCATGTATTTGGATCTGAGATATGATATCCTTAGTGTTCCCATTTCACAGATGAGGAAGTGGAATATTCAGAGATTCTAAGGGCTATGGTGAAGGGTAGGTAGACACTGAATGACCAAATTCAAAGTTGAGTCCTACTCAAAGGTTGGGCTGTCTGTCAGCCATGACCTGTGCTGTCTCCAGACATGGAATCAGCCCTTAGTGTTGGTGGGAAGGGGTGAGGGGCAATCTTCAACTGGTACAACGAACTTGAACTCCAGCTGCTGTGGTTTGTGCTTGGCCTCAGGGAGCTGTAACCCACTGGCTACTCTCGCAGCTAACCCACACAGCTTCCTGGCAGCCCTGGGCTACTCTCATCTTACAGTTTAGGAACTGAGGTTTGTGACAGCTAGCTACCTCTTCAGAGTCCCACTGCTGCCATGGTAAGGCTGGGGTGTGGGCCTCATGTCCCTCTGCAGTGCTAGCAGGCTACATTCTCTTCTGCCTCTTTGTGGCTCATTCAGCCTCATGCGAAGAGGAGAACCTTTTATTCTTAGCAAATCTTACAGTGGAACTGAGCCCTTCTCCTTCTTGCAGGGAACCAAATCTCCACCTGGGGAGAGTGGGATTTGTTGAACTCAGCCCAGGCTGTGGGCAAATACCTCTTTAGAACCAAGTTTAACCATGGGCCTTCTCCCAGTGGGCAAAGACCCCCCTTGGCCTCCCCACATCTCTGCTAGACTCCTGTACCGCTGACCAAGGATGTTTGTTTAGTTTTATTATCTGCCCTCCTGGAGACATGCTCCACCATCCCTTATCAAAATGAGTGACTGCCTTTCTCACCCTGGAACTGGCTTCATTCTTACCTGGAAAAGAAAGAACAGGGGTGCATTTGGAGAGGGAGGAAAATCATATGTTATTTTTAAAAGGCATTTTGAGTGAGTGCTGAATAGAGTTCAAGAAAATTGCCTTAAAGACCTGTTCTCTGCGGGGTTGGCGTTTCTCATGGCTCCCAAGTATTTGGAAACTTAATTGCACATTTGTACGGGCTACTGTTTTTATTTCTTTCTGGTCTCAGAGGTGGGCTTTGAAGATTGTGAGTGCTCTCTCTTTCTCTCTCTCTAATGGTTTTTCTTTATCTCAAATAAATTCTGCACACCTGCAAGGTAGAGTTGCCTGAAAGAAACTGTGTCAGAATTGGCTCTCGATTTAATAAATCTGCAAATGGCGAAGGGGCTGCTGAGATGATGTGGTGTTAGCTCTCTCTGAGCTCCTGTCACAGGGGCCCAGCCTAATCCCCTCTCCCCTCCCCCTCCCAGGGAGCTGAGCTCTCTCTGCTGCTCTGAACTTCAGGGTGAGCATCAGCCCACATCTTTGCTGAAACCCTTTCTCCACCCTAAGCTGGAAGCCGTGGTGGGGAAGGGAGACTGATTTCTGTGTGGGTGTGTGGGGCCTTTTAGGCCAAGATGCTAATAAGAGGCTTTTAGGTTAATTGTACAACCACAGCTCCCCACTGTCGGGGACTTCCTTCACTTCCCACACTGTGTCTTCTCAAAGAATTGGCAAGTCCATTTGGTGCTCAGAACTATACAGTAAAGGTAGGAGTTAGTCCCAGCTTGGGGCTGGGAAGCAAGTGTCAACCCTCAGGATGGCAGGGAAATCCAGGTATATTAGTAACTTCCCTCATCCTGCAGCCAAACACTCAACAAAAAGCAACTTAGGGGTAGAAGAGCTTGTTTTGCCTCACAGTTCAGAGGGAAACAGTCCATCAAACCCGGAAAGGTCTGGTGGCAGGAGCCACTTGGTCTGAGGAGGCAAAGGAAGGGGCATGCCAGGCCTCAGCTAGCTTTTCCCCTTTTCTCATTTTTATTTAGCCAGAGACCTCCAATGTAAGAGTTTGTCAGAAGACCCTCACTCAAAAAGACCACAGAGACCAGGATCGCTGCAAACTGCAAGAGGTGTATTGTTCCAACGCGTGTTGGGGTCTCTCAGCACGCAGGCAAGAGGAGACCCTGAGCTCACAAAGCACACACTTTGTATGTACATTTTGGCGGGGAAGTCTAGGCGGCCGCCTGAGTTAGACAACCGCGACTGGCTACCCTGAGTGACACTTAAAATTATGATTCATAAGGGGTGACTGCCTTGTTCATTCGGCCCTGTCCTGCCCATCTTGATGGTTTTCCTGAAATTGTTCCTCTAGTAGATCATTTCCCTATCTGGCCTCACCCCAGGCAGGGTGGTTTCCTGTCAGGCCATTTAGTCATGTGTGTGGAGTGGAAAGTCCCTGTCCGGCAATGGGTCGATATTTTAGGCCGAGGTGAGCCGGCCTGTTGTTTCTGACATGGCTCTCACACCAACTTATCGGGTCCTCTCCCCTTCAGTTAAAGCTCTTTGGAAACTCTGACACTGGTGGCACACACCTTTAATCCCAGCACTTGTGAGGCAGAGGCTGGTAGATCTCTAAAGTTTGAGGCTAGTCTGGTCTACAGAGCAAGTTCCAGGACAGCCAGGGCTACACAAAGAAATGTCTCAAAAAAGCCAAACAGCAACAACAAAAAAACAAAAACAAACAAAAAAAAATCACACCTCTTTTGGGTCTTACTCTATAGCCCAGACTGGCATTGAACACTTCATCTTCCTGCCTCAGCCTCCCTAGTGCTGAGATTACAAATATGTGTCACCACCCCAGACCTGGTATTTTATTGCCGTGCAGTTTGCTTTTGTGGTAGTATTGAGAGCTAAACTTAACATCGCTTACAACGTACATGCTTGAACCAGGGCCTGCGGGACAGCAATGGTGACCCTCAAGCTGACCCTGAGGGTGAAGGACCTCTGTCCTTGAACTATGGCATTTCTTGCCTAACTTGTTGCTTTCTGGGCATGAGGTGGGCACTGCTGATGGGTAGCCTGGTTTGGACTGACGTCAGGGAAACACTTCTTGTGTGAGTTCCCGAGGAGGCTCTCCATTCTTCAGACAGCAGCCCATTCTCTTTAGTCTTTATTGTTGTGGGTAAACAAACAAACAAAAAAAAATACAGCTTTTGCCTGACATTGTGTTTCCTGAGAAAACAAAAGAAACAGATGACAAGATGTCCCACTGAGCAGCGGGTGAGAGGAGGCCCAAGGCTGGGAAGATGGCTCAGCAGTTAGAGACACTTGCCGCTCCTGCTGAGGGCCTGGCTTCTATTCCCAGCACCGACCTGGTGACTCACAAGCATCTGTCACTCCAACTCTGACATACTCTCTAACCTCTGGGCACCAGGCACACGTGTGGTCAGACACACGCATGTGTGCTACATACAAGTGTGCAAGCAAAATGCTCAAACATGTAAACTGAAGTGTCTACAAATTAAAAACAAAATGAAAACGAACAAGCCGCATCTTAGTTCTCTGCATGAAGGGGACAGACATGTCCAGTCCTGTCAGCCCCGCTGTCCCTCTGCACTGTGAACCCCAGTCCGTCTTGGCCTTGAGGACTCAGGCACCTGAAGATCAGCATAGTTAAAGGGAAGGTTCCCACACTAATCGTGTGGATGGCAGCCTGTCTGGGAGTGGGGTGAGAAAGTTATGGGGGTGGATCTTCGTTCCCATAGGGTCCACAGCTAAGGCTGTGAGATAACACGAGAGGAGAAAGCCCTCAACAGGAGAGGAGCAAACAGGAGCTACTGTGAGGTAGTTCAAGGCTAGGGGAAAGCGCTAGGGAGAATGAAGCATTGATCTTGGAGAAGGGAGAGCATTTCAGAGGAGCAGTCATAGTGAGGAGGCCAGGTGAAGGATAGCACTGTGTTCCGAGGACAGCTGGGCCACAAGCATAGGAAGGAAGGGTCAGGTGGCTCTCGGGGCTTTCCAGTTTGCCTCAGGTGCCCAGGTGCTACGATTACAGGCATAAGCTACCATGTCTGATTTCATCCTTTGCTTGTTTATTTGTTTGAGAAAAGGTCTCTCTATGTAATTTTGTCTAGTCTGCAACTCAATGTGTAGACCAGGCTGCCCTTGAACTCATAGAAGTCTGCCTGCCTCTGCCTCCCCTGTGCTAGGATTAAAGAAGTGCACCATCGCCTCTGGTAACAGCAGTAAGCGATTTTACCTACCTAGCCATCTCTTCAGCCCTGAGAAGGAATTCTTTTTGTTTGGTTGGTTTTTTGGACACAGATTTTCTCTGTGTAGTCCTGGTACTCACTTGGTACACTGAACTGCCTCTGAGTGCTGAGATTAGAAGTGTGCACCACTATGAAATGGCTAGAGAATTCTTAAGCTGAGGCTCATGGTTCAGAGTATTCCTAAGCTTCTGAAATTGTGTGATGCTGTGCTCAGGAATATCTGGGCTTTGCCATCAAACCTGTCATCTCCGAATCAAGGCTCTGCCTCTCTCTAATAATTACTCCTCTCCCTCATCATTATGTTTTTCTGGCTGGCCTTGAACTTACAGAGCTGCTCCTGCCTGTCTCCTAAGTACTGGCATTAAGGTGTGTGCTACCACATCTGGTCCCTTTAACCTCATCAGCATCATCTTTCCCACCTAAAGAATGGTGCGGGTGCGAAGGGCTGGAGAGATGGCTCAGCGGTTAAGAGCATTGACTGCTCTTCCAGAGGTCCCTAGTTCAATTCTCAGCAACCACATGGTGGCTCACAACCATCTGTAATAAGGATCCGATGCCCTCTTCTGGTGTGGGTCTGAAGACAGCGACAGTGTGCTCACATACATGAAGTAAATAAATAAATCTTGAAGAAAAAAGAATAGTGCCAAGATGGAAGTTTGGAACCCGAAGTACCTGGTAGTGTCAAATGGATAGTGGAGACTTCCCCTTCACAGTGAGCCTCTTAGTAGGGGCTCAGCAAAGGGCATCTGTCATTAACCTGTTCCAAAGCTATGAGTGACTGTGATGTCACTTCCTTAGGGAGGGGTCGCCTACAGCTGCAGTGTGATTGCTTAAGGGGGTCCCTGATTCAAAAAATGTTAAGCACCACTCACCGCTTGAGAGGTTTAAAAATAGAGGCGCGTTCAGCGGCAGAGAGCAGTGTTTATGTGAACTAAACGTGTTGGCGGGGCCTGCAGGCAGGGACGCCTGCATGGAGCCCTTCTGTCCATCTGTTGGCTCTGCCATCTCTCATTCCTTCCCATGGCTTTCGAGCATTGCTGAGAGGCAGCTCACTCAGGCCCCCTGCCAGGCGTGGAGGGCAGAGTCAAGAACAGCAGTGTCAATGGAAAAGGAACATGTGCCAGTCTCCAAGGAGGGCCCCACCCTGTGGCCACTCACGTCGGCATGAGGCCCCTTCCTGGGTCGAATCTGGGCTGAGTCTGCAGCCTAGTTTATTATTTTGGTTTGTGTGTTGTTTGATTGGTTAGTTGGCTTTTTGGGGTTTGGTTTTTGAGATAGGGTTTTATACAACCCAAGGTTCACCTTGAACTTCTGATCCTGCTTCCAGTTTTCAAGTGGTATTAAAAACAGGAGTGTGTGATCGTGACTATCTCCCTCTCTTTTAAATTAAGTGTGTGTGTATGTGTGTGTGTGTGTGGTGTATTATGCTATGTATTCGTGGATACATATGCTTGTGCATGTGGAAACCACAGGAGGAGGTGAGGTGTCTGCCCCACTACTCTCTGCCTCATTCCCTTGACATAGGATTTGTCATTGGCCTTAGGGCTCATCTGTTCATCTAGACATGCTGGCCAGAAAGCCTTCGAAGGGATGCACTTGTGTTGCCCATGGCAACACTGGGATAATAGGCACTTGTATGCACACAGCCACACCCAGCTTCTAATGTGGGTGCTAAGAATTGAACTCAGGTTCTCAGGCTTGCACAGCAAGTGCACCTACCCCTGATTATTCTTCCCAGATCCTATTAGTTTTTTGAGACATGGGTTTGCTTTCTGGCCAGGCTGTAAACTCCTAATCTTCATACCTAAGTCCCCCACATTCTGGGCTTACAGGTAAGCACCACCACACCTGGTCTTGTGGCTTGATTTAGCTCATAAATAAAATGAAAATGAAACTACAACATGTACCTGTTGCCTTAAGAAGGCTGCAACCTGGGCTGAAGAGATGGCTCAGCGGTTAAGGGCACTGACTGCTCTTCCAGAGGTCCTGAGTTCAAATCCCAGCAACCACATGGTGGCTCACAACCATCTGTAATGGGATCTGATGCCCTCTTCTGGTGTGTCTAAAGATAGCTACAGCTAAATACAGCTACAGCTAATATAATAATTCTTTAAAAAAGAGAAGGCTGCAACCTAAGCCAGGCATTGGGACACACACTTCTAATTCCAGCACTCAGGAGGTGGAAGCAAGAGGATGGAGTTCAAGGCCAGCCTTGGCTACATATCGAGTTTAAGGACAACCTGGACTATGTGAAACCCTGTCTCAAAAAACGAATCAGACAAGGTAATGCAGGCCTTTAATCTTAGCACCTACCAGGGTAGATCTCTGAGTTTGAGGCTAGCCTGGTCTATACTGTCAGTTCTAAGACAACCAGGGCTGTGTAGAAAGACTGTGTCTCAAAAAAAACAAAAAAACAAAACAAAAAAAAAACAAACAAAATGAATAGAAGCAGCCTAACTTGTGTATTTTGGGGATCTTGGAGCCCCAATAAAGAGGCCAGTTTGTGAGAGGCATCACTTTGAGAAGAGAAACCCACAGGAAGGAAGACAGGCTCAGATGTCCGGCATGTTAGTTCAGTCCCCAGATGGCTTCAGAAGCTGCTACCATCTGACTACATCCGCATGGGACACTCCCAGTGGGAACAGCTGTCCTGCTGAGTCTATTTAAGATAATGGATTAGCTTTGTTTCAAGCCCTGTCTTAGTCCATTTTCTGTTTCTATAACAGACTACCCAAGACTGGTTAATATATGAAAGAAACAGTTTCTTTTGGCTCGTGATTCTGGAGGCTGGGAAGTCCAAGAGAGCAGACACTGACTTCTTGTTGGTTTTTGGAGAAAGTCTCATGATGCTTTGACTCATGGTGAAAGGGCAGGGGGGGCACATTTGAAAGAACATGAGAGCCTTCCTTGCTTTATTACATCCTGTGCTGTGTCACCCAACCCAGTCCTGTGAAAACAAGAGCTCAGTTGTACAAAAAAAGACATTAGCCCATCCTGGAGACTTCTGCCTTCATGACCAGAACTATTCCTATTACAGACTGCCTCCATCCAACATTGGGGACTAGGTCTCACCATGTGTTTTGGTGGGTACAAGCCGTATTCAAAGCATCACAAACCGTTACCTTCAGCAAGGTTTGTTACATGTATGGTAATAAATGAAGAATAACAAATCAAAGAATAAAGGCTTTTTATTCAAAGCGGGTTATAGCCAGGGGGCGGCTGCCGTCACTTGCATTTTATCAGAGCCAAAGGCAGACAGAGGACTGGGAAAGGCACTAGTAAGCTCTCTTTGGAGGTAGCTAACATGGAAAGCTGTAGGTAGGTGAAGTTGCAGCCAGAAACTCAAATGTACTTGGCTAGTACTAAGTGTTTGGTTTCTCTAGCTGTCCCAAGTTGGAAGCAGGAACAAAAAGAAGTTAGCCAAGATCTGGCTGGTTTTAATCACAAGGTAAAAGGCTGAGTTTTGCAGTACAGTGGTAGTCTATTCTTATTTACAGCTATCAAGCCGGCCTCTTAGGCTGGTCCTGCAGAGAATTAGGCTGGTCTCCTTGCTTGGGGCTCCTTGTGGGTCCGAGTGTTATTTTTATCCATGGTCTGGCAGTATTCCTCCATTTAGTCTCTCACTTGCCTATAGATACCTCCACACAAACTGGCACCTTGAGGTCATGTTGAATGAACACAGTGTTCTGGGTAGGCTCAAAGGGAAAAGAAAGCATTTGGCCTGGGCCAAGTTTAAAAGGAGAGTTATTCAAAGCTGGCCATGGTGGTGCACGCCTTTAATCCCAGCACTCAAGAGGCAAAGGCAGGTGGATCTCTGACATCCTGGTCTACAGAGCAAGTTCCAGGACAGTCAGGGCTACACAGAGAAACCCTGTCTTTAAAAAACAAACAACAACAGAAGAATATCTAGATGGGTGAGGGAAGGAGGGGTGTCCCAGATGGAGGAGACAGCATGACCCAAGACTGGAGATAGGA
Organism: Tokudaia tokunoshimensis; assembly: GCA_036184795.1. Lineage (NCBI taxonomy): Eukaryota > Metazoa > Chordata > Mammalia > Rodentia > Muridae > Tokudaia > Tokudaia tokunoshimensis. The sequence goes on along the minus strand of BTHU01000010.1, from coordinate 46,377,521 downwards.
GAGAACTCAGCACGCGCCAGGAGTTGCAACAGCCTCCTGTTGAAGTGTCGGCAGGATCCGAATGTTGGCTGAGTCCAGGGTACTGAGCAGAGTCAGACAAATTCCCGAAGGGAGGGTCACAGATATCGAGAGTGATGTCATCAGATCCAAGTTTCAGAGGCACTAGGAAAAGGTGCAGGAGAATGGGTTGCACGCAGAAGATGTATAGAAAGCAGCTGTGCTGTCAGGAGAACGCACCGGAAGTACAAGCTGAAACACCGGAAGTACAAGCAACAGGACTTGGTAGACTGGACCCAAGCAACCAAGAGAACACAGAGTTCCAGGATCCTTGAAGCCTGAGCTGCTTGTGCTTTCTAGAAAGTGACAGGGTGGAGGAGAGGAGTTTAGGAGAGGGGCAAGGCATGGAGACCCCAACAGGACACACATGCAAACCATTTGGTATAGATCTGGAGTTAGAGTAAGTGGGAGACGGCTTTGCAGAAATCGTGGCTACAGAGGATGTGCGCCGTCCCACCCCCACCCCACCCATGGACTGAGAAGTAGGAAGGGTGACTGTGACAGGAACCGACTGGAATGTCTAGAAAGATTGGAGCCGTTCTAGGAGAGAGTTCTGCTGAGAAAGTCGGGGAGGAGGAGATTTTAAGGCGGCTCCAACCTCAGGGGCACCTGAGGCAAGGTGGAAACTGGGATTTTGGTATAATCGGGTTTGTGCATGAGAAGGAGGCTCCGTCCTGGGTGCAGGGCTTGAAGAGGTGGGAGGGGAAGTCAGCTTGCTTCTGGTGAAGGGATGGGGAAAGGCAGTTGCTGATATTTCATTTCTACATGGTTTTGTTGTTCAATGGGAGCAACTGAAACAGGCCCACAGCAAAGGAGTCATGGAGTGGGGGTTGGTGGGAGGAAAGTACTCTCCTTGTGAGCTCTGAGGGGTCACAGTACACAGTTCTGGCAGCTGCTGGCAACCATGGCCTCAGGCAAAATCCAGGCTACAGGTGGAGTGGTGTTTGCCCACACACTGGTTCTTTGTTTATTTTTTGAATATGGTGTTAACCAATTGCAGGTACAAATCTGAAATGCTACACTCTGGCAAACCCAAAGACATGATAACCAGAGCCCTACTCCCCTCTGTCCAAGGCAGTGGTGGCTGGAACCCAGGGCCTTGGATGGGCCTGGCTGCCACCAGTGCCCTCTTACCTGCCCACCTCCTCCTTTGGTTTCTTGCTCGATTCCATCTGTCAGCATATGAGAGGAGTTGAGGGGCAGAGAGCTCTGAGAGAGATGGGTGTGGGAAAGGCCACTGAGCATTACAGGAGAAGCACTGAAACGTACTGGGCTTGCAGAAAGCTGGCCAGCTCAGGATGAACTAGGCATGGGCAGTGACTGGTTTCCATTTCTGGGAGACAGAGCAGGAACCAGGACTGTTCTCACCCTGCATCAGTGGCCCTCGTCTCTAATAGAGAGATAATGAAGTATCCAAGCCTCAGGGCCACTAAAGACAGAACCTTGTGCTCCCCAATCCTCCCCAATCCCAAGGGTACCTCAGGGATGGGACACACTGAGACACTCCTCTTAGCGTGGGGAAGGTGTCCTGTCTAGGAGCCCCTGCACAGTTTGGATATGCCTTCAAGATCGTGACTTCCAGACCATCAGAGTGGCCTCCTGTCTCTGTGACAGGCCCTCAGGAAGTACCTTCCGTACCCCCTCCTGCTTCTCTTTGCAGTGGCAACTGTCCACACATACTTCCATAGCTACCCAGGTGGGGTTGTCTGCTTCTGACAGAAGAGGGGCTCTCATCTGGGACTCTCCCCAGGAAATAATTCCATATACACTTCAAGATTAAAACATCCCCATTCACACCCTCTGTGGGAACATTCTCAGGCTTATTGGGAATCATATGTGGACTGGACACATGTCACCGTCTCACGTTGAGCTGGAATGTAATTAGGTGATGGTGGAAAAAAATTCCATCCGTCTCCTGGGAATGCTGTAATAATGAGCCATCAAGACGGACCGGGGAAGCTGGCAGGGGCTGCTGACCTGAGCCCAAGTGCGGATCATTCATTAGCTTCAGAGATGCCCGTGATCTGGGCTGCATAAACGAGCAAGCCTGTTCGTAAGTGGGGAGCAGGAGCTAGAGTGAAGAGCTTGAAAGCCTGCCTGCTTTAAAGTTGAAAAGCAACCAAGCCATCTCCTCCTGGGCTGGGCCACAGGAAGCAGGGGGCGGGGGGGCTTCTACTGAGGCTTGGGGCTGATTACTAAGCCACGCCCAGGTGAGAAAGGCCACTCCTTGGACAGACACTCGAACTTACCTGTGAGGCAGGGCTGAGGGCAGGACTAGGGCAGGAGAGCAGGGAGTAGCCAGAGGTCTCACTAGGAAGGTTAACTCAGAGACCAGCCCTGGGAGCTCAGACCTGGATCACCCTGAGCCACTGCCCCACCCCTGGGTCCTTGAGGGTCACCCAGACTTCCTTAAGATCCTCTACCTTCCTACCCTCCCATGGAGGTATGAAAAGCTCCAATCTGGCCTGCCCAGCAGTCCTAGGACATGTCTCCTTTCCCAGCAGATCCCCATTGTTAGCATTCTAAGCTCGGCCCCCACCCACTATAAAAGGGGCTGCTTGCCCCCTCCTCGCTTTCTTGCCCTCTTGTCTTCTTGCTCCCACTCTGTCTCCTGGCCCCTTTCCCCCTCTCTCCACGTCATGGCCAGCCTCTACTCCTCTCTCTCTCTCTCTCTCTCTCTGCCTTTCTCTGCCTCTACTACCCTCTTAACTCCCCTTCCCATGCTCTGAATAAACTCTATTCTATCCCATCATGTGGATGGTCCCTCAGGGGGAGGGGATGGCTCTACATGGGCCCGCTGAGACACCCCCTTCCCCCACACCTCCATAGAACATATCCCTCTCTCTTTATCTTTTTATAAACACACCAACCGTTTTACCCCAAATAGCCCTACCCAAAGCCCGCCACTATAGCGCAAGCTGTTTCCCCCAACAGCTTGTCCTCCTTCTTAGGCGGGCACTTCCGGTGGGCATCCTTTCACCTCATCAGGTCTACCCCACCTCGGGCACTGTCCATCTTTGCACCCTCTCGTCTCAGGCTTTTCGAATGTAGACAAGCCATCTACCCCTGAGCTGTGGGCTCACCCCGGCCTCCTTTCCCCACTTTTCCCTTTGCTCAGCTCTGGGGCACTCCTGGGCACTATTCCAGCAACCCCAGGACTTCCATTTGCTCTCCAATTGAGAACTGCATCCTGGTTTCTTTCTTCTGTTTTGTTTTGTTTTGAGACAGGGTTTCTCTGTGTACCCCTGGCTTTCCTGGAACTCACTTTGTAGACCAGGCTAACCTCACCTTGCATCTGGCTTGCATCCTAGATTCCTTTTTTTTTTTTTGTCTTTTTTTTTTTTTGGTTTTTCGAGACAGGGTTTCTCTGTGTAGCCCTGGCTGTCCTGGAACTCACTTTGTAGAACAGGCTGGCCTCGAACTCAGAAATCCGCCTGCCTCTGCCTCCCAAGTGCTGGGATTAAAGGCGTGCGCCACCACCGCCCGGCTGCATCCTAGATTCTTAAACATCAGAACAGGATCTTTTCTTGCTGTTTCCCACAACAGTATAAGCCACTGAAGTAGCCACAGGGACTCTACAATGGCCAGGGTCAAGGTCTACACTAGAGGAAGGAGAGAACAACTATAAGATCCTTCCTCTCCAGGCCACGTCCCTTCCTGGCTCAGGCACCAGAGGTCCTGAGTTCAGTTCCCAGCAACCACATGGTGGCTCACAACCATCTGTAATGGGATCCGATGCCCTCTTCTGGTGTGTCTGAAGAGAATGACAGTGTATGTATGTATGTATGTATGTATGTAGAGTACAGTGTACTTAAACACATAAGATAAATAAGTCTTTAGATGCCTGCCCTCTGCCTAGTCCCAGGATTAAAGGTGTGTGCCAGCACTGCCTGGCTTTAAAATGTTTTTATTTAATTCAATGTATTAAACTATTTCATCATTCGTGGGGCTGGAGAGATAGCTCAGCTGTTAGGAGCATTTGCTGCTCTTGCTGAGGGTCCAGTCCCAGCACTCATGGTAGCTCACAGCCATCCATAGCCCAGCCATACAAATTAAATAAATGTAAAAGTTAAAAAAAAATCTCTCCATAAATCAATATAAAAGCTATTCACGAGATATTCTACAGGGTTTTTTATGTGAAATCTTTGAAATGCCATATTTCTTTCCTTTTTTGTTTGTTTGTTTGTTTTGAGACAGAGTTTCTCTGGGTAGCCCTGACTGTCCTGGAACTTGCATTGTAGACCAGGCTGGTCTCAAACTCAGAGATCTGCCTGCCTCTGCCTCCCAAGTTAGTGGTGGGATTAAAGATGTGTGCACTACCACCCAGCTGAAATAGCTGTATTTCAGTGATTCCAGAGACCACAGCTTTAGACCATGTGCTGGGTACTTGAGATCCCAGAATTCTGTATTCAGATGGTCCCTTGCATCTAGAGCCCCTTGCCCATGAGATGCACCAGCCACTTTCCCGTGGGCTTGTTGTCCTCGTTAGCTTAAACTCCATTCTGGTGCTCAGGGCCTGAGTGATGAGAATCGTGAACAGAGAGGAGAGAGAGGAGGGGCACAGCTGAGGAGGTGGTGGGCTGGGATTCATAGCCGTGGAAGGGAGGACTGCATAGGCCCTGCCGGCAGGAGGGAGCAGGGGCTGCAGTGGGAGTGCCACAGTCCACAGACAGATTAATGGCTCCTGCCTTGTACACAATTGAATTTGCCCTTCTGAGCCTTCTGGCTTTGGGGAAGGGCCTCTTCTCCTGGGAGCTCAGCTGGACTCCCAGAGCCACAGGGTCTGGACCATCTGGGCTTGATTCGATCAGGAGAAATGAAGAACAGTGGTTTCACAGACATCTTTGTGCCCAGAGGAGCTGGGGGCTCAGCTAAGAAAGATAAGGAGAGCTGATGGGGAGGGGGTGGACCGGTCCCAGGCCTATCCTGGCCCTGCATATCTCCTAAAGAGAGCGACTCAAAGGGCAGACCCCTCCCTGACTCCTGGAGTAAGCTGCGGTTGCCTGTAATGCATCCTTCCCCGCCCATCTTCCCGTGTTTCTAAAAGCTGTTTGTAGAATGATGTAAAAGCAGCTGGGACCTAGTCGGTTCTCTCTGCCAGTGAAACAGTGAACGTGCTAGGACCTGGGGGGTAGGGGGCTGCTGTGTTGAAGAAGAAACAAACAAACAAAAGAGACTCCATCCTCTCTTCTGTACTTGTTGCGTTGTATCAGCCCCAACTCTGAGGCCTATGATGTCTCCTCTGTGCAGGCTCATGAAACAATGGGACAGGTTGAAAACTGTCTATAGCTCCTAACTGGCATGTTCTTCCAGCCTCTGGACTTGCCCAAGTACTTTCGTCTATTTCAAAAGCCGTCTCCAATCCTCCGTGCTCTCCCAGGCTGACCTTCCCTCTGAAGCTGTCCTCCTTACTCCTCCAGGCGCCTCACCTGGGTTCCTGTAGCAAGCTAGATGGCTCTGTGTAGAGCAATACATAGTGTGTTGGCTCTTTCAGACCACCAATAATCGTTGAGGGCCCAGCACTGTCCTGGGGACAGGGAACACATAAGCAAATAATTAAACCTGGTACTCGAGGAGTGCGGAGTGCAGAGAGGGGAATAAATGGAGCAGCGTTCTTATGAAATCAGCAGTTGCTGGGGGCAGGAGGAGGGTGTTCTAAAACAGGGAGGTGATGTCTGATCTGAGACCTGACAGCCAAAACAGAGATGGCCCTACAAAAGCCCTGCCTGGGACAAGCAGCCTTGTAGATACAGCCAGTGTTAAAACTCCGAAGCAAACGTTATATGATTCTGAGTCTATGAACTATTCAGAACAGGCAAATCCACCGAGACTTAAAGGAGATTTGTGGCTGCCAGGGGCTGGGGGAGGGAGTATGGGGGTGACTACTAATGGACATGTGGTCTCCCTTTGGGGTGAGGGAAATATTCTAGATAATGGTGGAGGCTGGCACAATGCCGTGAGTACACCACATGCCGCTGAACTGTGTGCTTTTAAATGGTGAAGTTTGTGGTGTTCACATGTAGGGAGTATGTGTTTACCATGAAGCATAGTCAAACCTCCAAGGCGACAGAGCTTGCTCTGACCCAGTGTGGCTCGTGTAAGATGGTGCTAGCGAGGTCAAAGCCATCATGAGGCCATGGCGGACTAGTGAGAGACTGCATTTCATTGTGGTGCAAGGAGAAACTACTGGAAGATTCCAAACAGGAGAGTAACACAGTTATACTGTTTTATTTTGCTTTGTTTTGTGGTGTTTGTGTGGTGGCATAGGCAAGGCCAGTGCTGTGTCACTGAGCCACACCCCCGGTCCTGTACTTACTCTTATATTTCTGGTTGTGAGCCTAGCCTTTAATGACTGAGCCATCTCTCCAGTCTGGTCCTGTACTTACTATTCTGGACAATATTTCTGCTGTGGTGTGGAGTGTGGAGATGATGGGATGAAAATAAAAAGACCCAGTAAGGAAGCCATCGTAGGGTCCAGGGGGAGAGGTGATAGCGCCGAGGACAGAGTGGGTATGGAGAAGACAGAGTAATGTGTGGTGGGGAAATCAGGGGGACGCAGGGAATCAAAGGAGAAGAAGCTAAAGGAAAGGGAGACGGGGAAAGAGCCTCTGCACTTTCAACCTGAGCAACCAAAAGAATGGCTCCCTCAGCCGCCAGGCGGGGTGGGGAAGCCTGTTAGGAGGCACGCAGAGGATGCAGTGAGCCTGAGCTGTTTGTGAGATACCCATGTGGCACCGTCAGTGAGCAGTCTAGTGGGCTGCTGTGCTATCCTTAGGGACGATGATCAGACTTGACTTCATGAAGACGGTGCTGAGCATGTTTACTGGGGACGGGTGTGTGACTACAGGGGAGGGAGCTGGGCTCAGTCCTAGAGAACAGGGACACATGGAGACTAAGCAGGAGCAGAGTGAGGAGCTACAGCCAGCAGGACAGATGGGAACAGCAAAGTCCTGCTTCTGAAACCTAGAAGGGACAGGGGTCTCTGGACTTTAAGGGCAGCCTGGACTATGGGAGACCCTGTCTCAGACAAATGAAGTCCAGGGAGCAAATGAGGTCAACGTTGTCATTGGGTATAGCCTTAGAATTACAGGCCTGCCTTCCCGGAGAGCAGAGCTCACACTAGCTGTCGTTAAAGCCTGGAGTAGGAGGAGGCTGCACAGAGGGTAAGGAATCTGAGATTGAGGGAAGTGGCCAAGGTTCTGGGCCACCCAGGAAATAAATGTTATCGTTGTTGGAAGGGGAGCCTTGGGGATCCGGAGGAGCCCAGGACTCGGCACATTCTAAGAGGACCTTATCCTCTCTCTGATCCCCTCTGCCTCTCGGGGTGATTCATATTTCAATGTATTCCAGCTGAGAAGGGGGCCCACTCAGAGCAGGTGGTAAGCCAGTACATGGAAATTTGATATATTTTGACTAATGCATTTTGAAATTTGAAAACTGCAGACAATTTTATTCAGGATCCATTTTTATACCAACTCATTACTGGGAGGAAAAAAAAGGCAAGATTTCAGGTTTCCTGTGAACCTCCAGACCTGTCAGCATCAGGCCCTGCTAAGCAGGCTTGACCTGGTCGGGTCAGCTTTGCATGCAGCCACTGCCTGCCTCAACCACCGAGTCCCTGCCGGAAACTCTTTCTTTAGCAACCTCTTTCAAGTACCCCTCTGGGGGTTACTAGTCCAATTTAATCTGACCTTCAGCCCCACCTCTGTCATGCCAACTCCAGCAATCCCCCGGGGACTGGCACTTAAGACGAATTTTGTGATACAGATGAGGGTTTACACAGAGTTTCCACTTCCTTCCCCATCTGCCCTGTCCTTTCTCAGGCCTCCTGAGCCTGAAGCCAGAGGAGCGGAAGTAAATCACAGAGACTGGGGAGGAGGGAGACTGTCCACAGGGGAGCAAGGGCAGAGTCTAGGAGAGGGTGGTGCTGGGAGAGGGTCTCTGAGCGAGCATGCTCCTAAGGAGGCAGGGATCCTCTCGCTATGGCTGCCAGCTCCATCTTGTTTGAATCCCATCCCGGGCAAATGGCTGTAGTGTGTTGAGCTTGTGTTGTTCTCACCAGGAAAATGGGGATGTGAATGTGTTATGATTTGGAGGAGCTATTCAGGAAATAAGTGTGAGTAACCCTAGGACCACACAGATGTGGTTTAACACACGCTTCCACCCTTCATCCCCAAGCTCTGGTCTCTGAGGAGCTCCCAGTTTGGATGGGAAGACAACAAGGGAAAGGACTGCCTCTCTAAAAGCCCCTGTAGCTCGGGTCTGTCTGGGTGGCTCTGAAAGCGAAAGGCTGTAAAGCTAAACTTTCTAGAAGATAACTTGTCAATGTTCATTAGGGCAACTTGATCTCAATGAAATTGGTCTAAAGAAAGATCAGGAATTTAGACAAAGATGTTTTCAGTGTTATTTAATTTAATTTAACTGACCTTAAAGAATTAATAGATACATTGACACAGTAATAAATCAAAAGTCCCTGGCATATAGAGAGGGGAGTTTCCTTCACCCCAGTCCCACAGTTTCCCATCAGCCTCACCTCCCAGGAGGCAACAAATATCACCAATCCTGCCATGATTTTTTTTTTGTCTCGTTTTAATTTGAAACAGGACCTCATGTAACCCATGCTGGCCTGGGCCTCCTAAGAACGGGGAACTACAGGCCAGAGTCACCATTCTGCCATAAGTTTGTTGGCTTTTTGTTTTAGCTTAAAATGTTTTGTTTTTGGTTTTCCAGACAGGGTTTTTCTAGGTAGTCCTGGCTGTCCTGGAACTCACTCTGTAAACTAGGCTGTCCTGGAACTCAGAGAACCGTGTGCCTCTGCCTCTAAAGTGCTGGGATTAAAGCATGTTCTGCCACAACCTGGCTAGTTTAAATGTTTCTTCTTCTTCTAGTTGTTCTTCTTCTTCTTCTTCTTCTTCTTCTTCTTCTTCTTCTTCTTCTTCTTCTTCTTCTTCTTTTTAAGTTTATGGATCTTTTACCTGTATGTATGTGTGTGCATCATGTGGATGCATGGTGCTCTTAGAGTCCAGAAGAGGGGATTAGATCCCCTGGAACTGGAGTTTCAGAGGGCTGTGAGCCACCTTGTGAGTGCTGGGAATTGAACCTAGGACTTCAAGTGCTCTTAACAGCTGAACCTTATCTTTAGCCCTGCCATGTTTGTTTGTTTTTTGTTTGTTTTGAGACAGGTCATGTATGTAGCAATGCTTGAATTCACTATGTATCCCTGACTAGCCTCAAAGATCTTCCTGCCTCTGTCTACCAGCTGCTAGGATTAGAGGTCCTAATGCTCAGCTCAGCCATGATTTATAACAATGAAATGAGACCTAAATGGTTTTAGAGATAAATAAATTATAATGTATGTGTAAGTTGGGATCATCTGCAGTCTCCAGGAATTTTGCTTGTCACTCCTTCGTTCTTCCTTCTATTCATACTTGGGTAACTGGTCCTGGCTGATTGATGAGAACTGATTTCCCCACTGCCCTGTGGCAGGGACCACTGCGCCCACAGGGCTCCCTAAGGATCATCAGGACATTGCTGCACAGCTGGGTGGAAGCTGAGGGCTGCATATATAACACGATCTCAACTTTATTTCTTTAAATAAAAATTTTATTTAAATTTTATACAGCTCTATATAAACGAAGGACCTGTCAACGGTTGTCAAGGGTAATGGCGATGTAGTGGGTTTTTTTTTCCCTTTCATTTTCCTTCCATACTTTCTACATTGCCCCACAACTGGCAAGTATTATTTTAAAATGAAAGTAAATAGTGACAGATGACTTTGAAGGGAAATTGAATCCGTAAAAAGAGGGCTTGGCGACCACCCGGGAAGCCCAGGTAAATGTAATCGGAGTCAGGTCTCCCGGGCCTGTGGTCTCAAGATGGGCAGTTGTGGGACACTGGAGATGTACAGCAGGGACAGGGAGGAGTTGGAAACCAAATGAATACCCAAGGTGCTCACCTGGGCTCCAAAGGCTGTGAAGAGACTCCGTGGGAATCAAAGGATACAGGCCCGAGGACTGGGGCCTGGAGAGCCCAGGTATCTTTTGTCCTGGAACATGAGACAGAGCCCCAAGAGTCCAACGAGAGGCAGGAAGCATTTGGACCAAGGATTAGAAATCACATGGGATTAGAAAGGCACGTTTGCAAAATACTTTCAAACTTTTGGTCCTTCAACGATGCACACTCACCGGAAACCCCACCCTTGGGTGTCCCTTCCCCGCCGCTTGCTACAACTAATAGCTGACATCACTGGAGAAAGTCCCAAGACCAGGCTGGCTGGAGCGCCTGACGGTTCCACTCTCCTGGAGGGCCCTCTGGAGCTGGCTCGCCCACACGCCAGCTGCCTGTGTCCTTCTCTCTTTTGCCTTAACTCCCGCCCTCATCCATCTCTACCTCCAACCTCAGCAGAGGGTCCCTCTACCTCATGGGAACATAGAAGCTGCCAGTGCTAACTGTATTGTTGTCCCTGCCCGTGTCATGGTCCCCCATTACCGGGAGCAGGTGTTACTCAGATCTCCCCCTATTCTCTGCCCTTTCAGGCTGTCTCAGTTTCTCTCCTCCTGAATCATGTTTGTTGGCATGCGAATGGGCTCCATTTCTTCCATCCCAGAAAACAAACACTGGGAGGGTGTGGGAGACAGAGAGCACGGTTAATGGGTGCCCCGGCTCAGCTGGGTAAGGGTAACTCCTAATGTTCTATTGCCCAGTAGGATAGCTGTGGTTGTCAATTAATTGTAAATTTCAGAACAGCTAGTAGAGAGGATTTTGGATGTTCCCAACACAAAGAAATGATAAACATTCAAGGAGATGGGTGTGCTAATTACCCTGATCTGATCACCGCACATTGTATACATGTTTTGAAATGTCAGGCTGTACCCCATAAATATGTACAATTACTGTGCAGCGATTCAAGATAAAAACTATAATTTTAAAAAGCTAAAAACAGAAGGAAATAGCTGCCCTTGACCCCCGCCCCTGCAAGGTCCTTCCTGTTTGTCCAGCCGCTTAGTGTCAGAGCTTCCTGTGTGAGTGTGCTCTTGGTGCCTACAGACACTCCTTCCTCTCTCCCTCTCTCCCTCTCTCCCCATAAGAGGAGTCACCCCTGTCCCATGATGACATGCAGGGCCACATGCGTGATGTCAACCAACATATGTAAGCAGAGATGATAACTGTCTCTTGCAACAAACAGGGAAAAAACAAAACAAAAAAAAAACAGTGGTTGGTTTACCTCTGTGTCTTTTCCCACATAAAGTACAGTTGGGCAAATAAAGTAGCCCCCATTTATTTACTTATTTATTTATTTATTTATTTATTTATTTATTTATTTATTTTTCCGAGACAGTGTTTCTCCGCGTAACAGCCCTAGCTATCCTAGAACTCATTTTGGAGACTGAGCTGGCCTGGAACTCATAGAGATCCACCTGCCTCTGCCTCCCAAATGCTGGAATTAAAGGCGGGTGCCACCCCCCCCACCTGCTCTCTCATCTAAACCTTTGTGCTTCCAACACCTACACTTGGTCTTTGGTGCACGCTTCATTCTTTGTGTTCTACTCTCTCTCCCCACAATGGAGGAGCCATGAGTGAAGGAGCGGTGTCTCCCAATGTTGCCTGGACAACCATGAGCCCACCCTCTCCCTAAAATGGAGGAGAGTGGAGGGACAGATGTAGAAAGGGGTGGTCAGCAGGTATAGGCTATACTCATAGCCTGGGTATCAGTCCTGAATGCCGTTCACTGACAGCCAGGGTTGGGCGGTTCTGTGGAGCTGGAAACAAGGGCTGCTGGCAGAGAACTGCTTCTTCTCTGACTGCTCAGGAGTTGGCAGCGTCCCCCCTCCCAGCACCCTCTCCTGCATATTCCTCAACCCCCCCTACAGACATTTCCATAGATAGTCATAATCCCTTCAAAGGTCCCCTGCCCTGCCACACACACCCAGGACATTGGCACTTACCCATTGGGTTCTAGGTGCACTCACAATTTGCTATTGTTTGTGGGGAGTGGCAGTTGGCTTCACAAGGTTCATAAGGAAAGAGGCAAGTCTGGGAAGGCTCCTGGGAAGGATGGACGCTCAGAAACCTCGTCTGCAGGGCGTGGCGGCGCATGCCTGTATTCCAGAACGTGGTGGCAGGAAGATCAAGAGTTCCAAAGCTTAGGGCCTTTCCTACATGAGGTTCTGTTAAAAAGAAGCTGAGGTCGGGCAGTGGTGGCGCACACCTTTAATCCCAGCACTTGGGAGGCAGAGGCAGGCGGATTTCTGAGTTCGAGGCCAGCCTGGTCTACAGAGTGAGTTCCAGGACAGCCAGGGCTACACAGAGAAACCCTGTCTCGAAAAACCAAAAAAAAAAAAAAGCTGAGGAGGAAGAAGAGGAAGAGGATTAATGGTGGTGGTGGAAGGCATGGAGGGACAGATAGAGGGAAACCCACAGCCTCAACCTGGGGCCCTCAAACCTAGCAGAAGATTTGAGTAACATGAGGACACGCAGTATAAGCTGGGAGCGTGGGTATAGGATGCTGGGAGAGGGAGAGAGCTTGTGAGCCTCGTGTTTTCCACAGAGAGCATTAGGCACAGATGGGGACGACAGACCTGGACAGAGGACAGAAGAGAAAGCCAAGAAAGCTTCCAGGGGTCTCAGCCCTGGGTTAAGTGCTTCTCAGCATCTGCTCTGTTAAGAGGTCTGGAATCTGGACCATCCTGAATTGGGGTGAAAGTCAAGATGTCTTGGCAGTCTGGGAACAGTATTCTTGCAAACAACAGTGACACAATCTCCCTTGCAGGCTGCTCAGGTCTAGGGTGCCCAGCCAGGCTCACTAGGTTTTCCATACCTATGCCCATACCTACCCTTATTGGAGAGATTTGTGTGCCCATCTGGAGTTGCCTAGGTGAAATGACTCCCACTGGCCTGGGTCATAGGTTGGGGTAGTGCCTCACTACAGAGCTATACAGGTTAGCCTCCATCCCTGCCTCCTACAGTGCACCCCTGCAGGCAAGGTTAGGCCTAATGGGCAGGATGTGAGAAATCCAAATTGCTCTCAGGAGAAACTGTCAGTCCAATTAGCATGGTGCTGCCAACCAGACCTGTTTCAGGGGACCAACCCTAGGCAGACAAAAGCCAAAACTATTCTAACTATTCCAACAGTAGGTAGCTACCCATTCCTCAGCTGAGAGGGATCCGAGGGTGTTTGATTCAGAGAGTGAAGGGAGCGGGTGCTGAAGGCAGAGAGTGAGGACCAAGATAAGACACCTCAGAGACAGCCCCCCCCATCCTCAGCATGTGCTGCCTCCCTCGGGGTGCAGGGCCTGGGATGCTGCAGGATAAAAAGGGCCCAGTCTGTCACTCCCAGTCTCCAGGGGTAGATGTGAGTTTACGTGCATGGACTCAGATACATGCAAATGCCTAGCATAGGAACACAACTATGTCTACATCCATAGGTACCCGGGCCAACACCTGTGCCCACATGAACACCTCAGGTATGCATCCACACAGACATGCACATAAATACAGTGCTCAGATATCCACTAGCACACACTAACGCTTTGGCTGAGTCCAGCCCTCACTCCTGGATTGCAGGTCCAGAGTCAGAGTATGATATCATACTAACATATATGTGTATGGTTTCTCCATGACTGCTCCCCCCCCCCATATTTCTAATTTGGGCGGCAGGTCAAGCAGGTTTCTCTATGTAGCCTTGGCTGTCCTAGAACTCGTTCTGTAGAATAGGCTGGCCTCGAACTCGCGGAGATCCATCTGTCTTTGTCTCCCAAGCATCTGGATTAATGATGTGCACCACCATATCTGGCTTCCTCTCTTCTTAAACCCAGACATTTCTGTTTGAAAGGTTCTGGTCCTGGCCCCTTTTAGAGTGACTAACTTGTTCACCATTATTCCAATTTAGTGCTGAAAATCCCATACCTTGGGAAACTCCCCAGTTCCAGTCTATGTCCCCTTGCCCAAGAAAGGACTGGTATTGGGTCCTTCTCAGAGTGCTCATCCACCAAATTGTCACTTCCTTAATGGACCTAAGGAGCCTTGATGAGAGCCAAGTGGTATCTGTTCTCATCCTGAAGGCTCTGAGTCTCCCAGGACTAATTACAACCAAAGTTTATTGAGCACCTACTATGATCCAGGCCCCAGGCCTGAGTCTGGGGTTTTCTGAGTGTCATCACTCAATTCTCCAGAGACTTGGAAATTTCCTCCCCCCCAGAACTGTTGATGAGCACCTACTATGTACAGGGAGCACACTCATCTGGACAAAGCAGCAGAGGACAGAAAGTAAACAAGTGACTTATGTCGTGCTGTCCAAGAGTTTGCATGCTGTAGAGTAAAATGTACCAGGGAAGAAGCATCTTGAAAATCACTGCTCAAGAGTGGCCTCACTGGGAAGAAGCCCTGCAGACACACTGGGAACCATTCCAGGTAGACAGAACAGCATGGTCAAAGGCGGAGGCTGAGTGCTGGCACGTGGGAGGGACAGCAGCAAGGTCTGTGCAGCTAAGGAGAGGCAGGGCCTCTGGGCCATGAGAAAGACCTGGGAGCAGCTTCAGGTTAGATGGTAGCCGGGGAGGATGCAGGCAGACGAGCGGCACTTTCTGACACACTTTCCCTGGACTACCCTCGTTCCTGTTGAAGGAGATGTAGGGGTGAGGGGGCAGGGCTGGGGGGCCATCCAGGAGGCCACTACATCACCCTGGGTAAATGGTAGCAGTGGCAGGTCTGATAAGTGGATAGACACTGGATAAATTCTAAAATTTAGCCAGCAGAATTTCCAGAGTGAGCCACGGCGATTCTGAGGTGTTCCTCCCGGGCAGCTGAAAGTGAAGTAAAGGGATCATCGTTACCCAAGATGGAGAAGCTGTGAACGGAGGAGGCCGTAGAGGAGGAGAGGAGCTTGGTTTGGATGGTTTCAGTTAGACAGATGGAGATGTGGGAAGGGCAGGTGGGTACCAGTATCTGTGGGCTGGAGGGCTGGCTGAGTTTTCAGTGACTGCCCCATTTTGCAGGTGAGGAAAACGAGGCTCGTGCAAGCATTAAAAGGAGCAGCCAGGATTCAGCTTCAGCCTCTGGCTCCACCACCCTGCTCTACTCCCAGCCGTGGAGAGGAGGCTGCCGGCCATTCTGCACAGCAGTGGAGGCTCAGAGGGGAGCCCAGCCGCTCCCTGGGCAGCTCTCCTGTCTTCAGGGCTGAGCCAGGAAGGAGCCTATGCTTAGAACATAAGTGGCACAAGAGCCAAGTGGCCTGAGGCGCCAGCAGCCCCAGGAGTGCAGCCAGCCTGGCCTGAGGCCGCCATCATTCCGTTAGCATCAATTGCTCAGAGAAGAGCAGCTGGCCAGGCTGGGGGCAGGGGAGGGAGGGCTGAAGGCCAGGAGATTGGCTACATGGCACATCAGCCTGCGAAGCTTCAGAGAGATCCACTGGCCTGCCCAGGGGCCATGAGGAAACTAGCCATGTCCCTACTTAGGGATAGAGGGGCAGCCCCTTGGGTGTTAAGCTGCAGTGGCTGCCCTGACACTTTGGGGCCTGAGAAAACTGGCCAGCCCTATTTGAGGCTACTCTGCCCACTCAGGGCATCAGGGAGCTGAAGGTAGAGCCTCAGCCTGAAGGCAGGGTAGCTCGGTGGGACCTGTCCCGCTGCTGTGTTCTCCAGCCGTGTGACCAGCCACTGACGCTCTGAACACTTCATTGTCTCCTGTGCAAAGGCGGCTGCTGGAGGGCTTCAGTTAAAGACATATTCCCAGCGTCAGATCCCCATTAGTTCTCTTCCTACTTCTGGTGGCCAGGGTGCCGCAGGGCCCCTACTGCACTGGCTTGTGTGGTCTGGGTTTAGCAGACAGGCCCTGTTGATGCAGGTTCCGGTGCCAAGTCTCTGGCCACCTGAGTCCAGCTCAGCTGAGGTTACAGTCTTCCTTGGAGGCGCAGCACCATTAGAGGGGGTGGGAAGCACAGGCCCTTTCCCACCTCAGTGCCTTTGCACACGCTGTTCTGCTGCCCTAACCTTGCCACCCATGCCACCGGGTCTGGTCCCATGGGACCATGGTGAGGTGACTGGTAGTGCTCAGCTTGGCAGGCGGAGTTTGGGTCTGCCAGCTGACCTGCGGCCACTGCTAGTTCCCTTGTTTGCATGCCCTCTGTTGAGCTGTCTGAGCAGATTCCCCTCACAGCTAAGGCAGCTGAACAGAGCCGGACCCTTCTCAGCCCTAGTTCACAGGTCAAATACTCTGGGAGGTTGCGGAAGGGCTAGTGTTACAGAGGGGATCAGGGACCAAGCAATGCTGACTGCTGGCCCAGGGATAGCAGAGGCTTTCCTTAGGCCCCTCCCTTAATCTCCCCTATTCTCTCTCGGTACCTACCAGGGTATTGCCACCCCCGTATGCAAATGAGTCATGACGCTCATTGCCAGACCCTTCCCACACTGGCTTCCATGGCTCCTAGGCTCCGGGGCAAGTATGAATGGAAGAAGTAATGACGGAGGCTGTAGAGCTGCTCGGGGGGCTCACGTGCGAGCGTCGCCGTGCCGGAGGTTTGGAGTAGGAAGCGGAACACAGTGAAGGGCATCCCCTGGAGGGGAGGGAAAGCGGAGCTGGGTCTTCCCCCTTCCGCCCCCTCAAGTAGAAGGCAGCCCGGCCCAGGAGGTGCCTGATGAGTCTGGCAGGAGAGGTGCAGGGCCCCTCCACAGAGACTTGGATTCCTGCTAATTTGCAATTTTAAAATGCACAGCAAAGTCTCCATCCTCACTGTTGGTACATTAATCAGGCAATCCGTGGGGCGGGGCTCCCAAGGGCCTCATAGAGGGGCATAGAAGGCGCCATGGTGATGCAGTGCTTGCCTCCCTGGGAAGAACCCTGCTGGGTGACAATCCTAGGATTGGCACCTGCTGGCTCAGGCAAGGAGTCCAGAAGTGGCCAGGACTGACTAGGACAGCTAGCTCAGGGTCTTGGCTTTCAAAGGCAGGGGTGCAGAGTGGCTGAGCCCCTTAACACCCCCCTCCCTTTAGAAGAAAGAGATGGAGGTTCTGGAAGGCTAATGTCCCTGGCATGTGGAAAAATACTAAAGGACAGGGACCAGCTGTCCTGAGCCTGCATTCTATTAGTATGCTTCCAGAAGAGCCCTTCACTGCAGGAAGTGACTGTCCTACAAGGTCCTTGTGGTCTCATTGCCTTAGGCCTCCTAGTGATGATAACCTATTCTTCCTTGAGGTAACAGGGGAACTGAGCCTGGTTCTGCATCAGCTCTTGGCTAGTGTCCCTTTGTCCCCTGTTGCCCTCTTAGAGGGAAAACCCCAGTCCTACCTTCACGCTGTTCTGCTGTCTTGCCACTTGCCACAGTGTGTGGCGTGTTCATAAACCGGTTACTAAGTCTACACCTGAGGTTTGGTGCAGGTTTTTTTTTTTCCTAAATAAAGCCCTAGCCTGGTTTCCCCTGTGCACTGTATCCTCTGGAGGCCCCTACATAAGGAGTAAGCTCCCCAAGGGACTTCCAGATTCTTCTGGGGTGCACAGAGACAGAGCAGCCACAGCAGGTGGGAGAACACAGGAGAGGTTGAGGGTGCAGGCAAAAGCCCTCTGGAAACTCCGACGAGCTGTACAAATGTCGAATGGTATTAGTGATAAACCCACTGCAGCCCCTACCTGCAGGCCTGGGAAGAAAAGCTTCATTTTCACAGGACCTCCAGTGAAGGCTCTGCCGCGTCTCATCCAGCATAAAATGTGGGACAAACATCGTGAATGTCCTTGAACCTAGAACCCGGGCTTTCCCAGGGTATCCTGACAGGGCCTCTCCTTGGGGCAGCTTCTGGCAAGAATGGCCTTCCTGGAAGAGGGGATGTAAGCCAAGCAAGGAGGTTGGAGCGGGTCTGCGGACTGTGTAGCCAGTGTGAGCGCTGACGGCACAGGGCAGGGTGCCCTCTGGCCGACTAGAATTTGGAACCTCTCTCACTCTCGCCTCCCTCAGTGGCACTGGAGCCTTAGGACAGAGGCTGGTAGGCTGGAGGCCACGCCCAGGACGCTAAGGAGGAAGATTGACAGTAACACTAGACCTGCTTTGCAGCGGGAAATTGAGGCAGAGGTGGCTATAGCCTGCATGCTGTCTAGGGGCTGGTTGGCAGAAAGCACTGCAGAGGGCCTGAGGAGCACGGCCCAGCCCAGAAAGGGTCCTGTGCTGTGCCGCCACTGCCGCTGAGGTCATAATTGCTCTGAAATCACAACTGAACCCAATTATGCAAAAACTAAATTATACTCGATGATTTTTATGTGCTGGAAACATTCAGTTGAAGCCGGGTGATTACAGGGGACGAGAAGCAGCTGCCACTCTCTGGGAGCCCATAACTCCCAACAGCTGGGAGCTGTCAACTTACGATGCTGTTTCTGTCGGGAATGAGGGTGGTGGTGGTCGGGGTGGAAGTCAAGGTGGAGACCTACTCTGCCAGGAGCCTGGCAGTCCCTGGGCCTGTGACCTCGAGTGAGAAGCCTGGTCAGGAGGGTGGCCTCTTTCATTCCACATGCTCTGAGCACAGCTAGCAGCAAGAAGATTCAGCTCATATACCCCAGGGGCCCAGGCTCTCCCAAGAGTCCCAGCTGAACAGGCTGGAAAAGAAGGGGCAAGAGGCCAACTGAGGCGGCATAGGTCACAGCTGCCTGACTCTTCAGGGTGGGCGCCTGTAGGCCTGGAGCCCGTCCCCATCTTCCTGTCGCGCCTGCTGGGCCGCTTGGGGCAGCTGTGACCCTGGAAAAAGGCAGGTAATGACAATCGTCCATAATGAGGCTGCTTCAATAATGAGCATAGGCCTATTACCCGACCACAGGCTGGACACATCCGAAAATAATTATTTTAAGGATCCATTAACGAATGCCTAATTAATGCCCAATTAGAGGGAAGTTACAGAGGAAATACTCCGGACAGTCAAGAGACAAGGCCCAGTTTACAGCCACAGTCTGGCAATCTCAAGCATGGCAGAGAGAGGCAGAGGGCCAGAAGGTGAATCAGAGGGGGGCAGCCTCGATCTGGCAGTGCCATGAACCCCAGGGAAGCCTTGTGCGTCAGCTCTGGTGTCACTCACAGCCCCCCACAGAAACGTGCCTTCTCTGTACGCCAGCTCAGCCCTGGGAACCGTAATTAACAAAAGAGAAGCGGAGCCATAGAGGAAGAGTAGTAGGTTTCAAGTTTCTGTAGCACAGTGTGAAAGAGGCATTGGCCGAGCCATGCTTTGGTGTCATGGACGCAATGCTCTCTTTCTTTTTGAGGAATCACTTACATAAAGTGATCATGCAGGACTCCAGATGGGCCATTTGCTTTGTTAGAGTCATTCCTTGCAAAGGCAGCTAACCTCAAGCTAGTGACAGAGCTGGAGGCCGACAGACTCACGTGTGCCCCACCCTGCAGTGGGGCTGACAGTCTGAAGACCGGCTTGGATGGGATTCCAGACTAGGGACAGAGCTAGAGAGGTGTGGAGATAATGTGGGCCTTGGCCCCAAATGTCCCATCCAACCACCAAGCCTAAGGGACCCCTGCGTACAGTACAGAGGACAGAACCTCTGTGAGCCAACAGGGTCATTTGCCTGCCCCCATTCCACCCTCTGCTGCCCATGTATCTCCGGGCAGCCTCTCACAGCTGTTCTGTCTCTCCCCGCCAGGGTGCTGTGTGGAATTGCTGCTGTTGCTGCTGGCTGGAGAGTTACCTCTGGGTGGTGGTTGTCCTCGAGACTGTGTGTGCTATCCCTCGCCCATGACTGTCAGCTGCCAGGCACACAATTTTGCCGCCATCCCGGAGGGCATCCCAGAGGACAGCGAGCGCATCTTCCTGCAGAACAATCGCATCACCTTCCTCCAGCAGGGCCACTTCAGCCCTGCCATGGTCACCCTCTGGATCTACTCCAACAACATCACTTTCATCGCTCCCAACACCTTCGAGGGCTTTGTGCATCTGGAGGAGCTAGACCTTGGAGACAACCGGCAGCTGCGAACACTGGCACCGGAGACCTTCCAAGGCCTGGTGAAGCTTCACGCCCTCTACCTCTATAAGTGTGGACTGAGCGCCCTGCCCGCAGGCATCTTTGGTGGCCTGCACAGCCTGCAGTACCTCTACTTGCAGGACAACCATATTGAGTACCTCCAAGATGACATCTTTGTGGACCTGGTCAACCTCAGTCACTTGTTTCTCCATGGCAACAAGCTCTGGAGCCTGGGCCAGGGCATTTTCCGGGGCCTGGTGAACCTGGACCGGTTGCTACTGCATGAGAACCAGCTACAGTGGGTCCACCACAAGGCTTTCCATGACCTCCACAGGCTAACCACCCTCTTTCTCTTCAACAACAGCCTCACGGAGCTGCAGGGCGACTGTCTGGCCCCCCTGGTGGCCTTGGAGTTCCTTCGCCTCAATGGGAATGCTTGGGACTGTGGCTGCCGGGCACGTTCCCTGTGGGAATGGCTGCGAAGGTTCCGTGGCTCTAGCTCCGTTGTCCCCTGCGCAACCCCCGAGCTGCGGCAAGGCCAGGACCTGAAACTGCTGAGGGTTGAGGACTTCCGGAACTGCACCGGACCAGCATCTCCTCACCAGATCAAGTCTCACACCCTTACCACCTCTGACAGGGCTGCCCGCAAGGAGCATCATCCACCCCATGGTGCCTCCAGGGACAAAGGCCACCCACATGGCCACCTGCCTGGCTCCAGGTCAGGTTACAAGAAGCCAGGCAAGAACTGCACCAGCCACAGGAACCGAAACCAGATCTCTAAGGTGAGCACTGGGAAAGAGATTCCTGAACTACAGGACTATGCCCCTGACTATCAGCACAAGTTCAGCTTTGACATCATGCCCACCGCTCGACCCAAGAGGAAGGGCAAGTGTGCCCGCAGGACCCCCATCCGTGCCCCCAGTGGGGTGCAGCAGGCCTCCTCAGGCACGGCCCTCGGGGCCTCACTCCTGGCCTGGATACTGGGGCTGGCGGTCACTCTCCGCTGAGGACCCAAGGCACCATTACCCAGCACTGCCACATGTCCAGCAAGGAACAGAATCTTTTCTTCTTTTCTTTCTTTCCTTTCTAAGTGGAAGATCTGCTGGGTTCCAGGAAAAGGCTGCTAAAGCCTTCAGCCACAGTCTGGACCCTTCCTGGTGGATTATAAGCCCAAAGTGTACAGCCCTAGACAGGAAGGGTAGCACATCTCACCCGGCTGTCCTGACCAAGCACCTCCGGACAGTCTCCACTCCAGCACAGTGGTCAAAGGCTTGCAAAGGGAGTTATTAGGAGTGTTGGGACACGTGCCCCTTGAAGAAACTGGGCTCTGCGGACTCCTGGTCATTTGGAAAGAAGGGCTGAAGGACCCTGCTGGTTTTGGAAGGAACAGGACTCAGAACAAGGCTCACCTAGAGGCAGCTGGGGCAACCAGCAGTCTCAGAGCACTCTTGGCTCTTGCCTGAGATCACTTAGTTAACCTGCCCTGTCCTATGCCACCCTTAGTCCCTACCCATGGGGGTAATGCCTCTCATTCCTGACATCTCAGGCAGTCCTGGCAGACCTGCTGGGGTCCAAGAACCAATCACCAAAGGAGAGATCACCAGAGGATGACATTTAGAACTTTACTCGCAATGAGAGTCACACAGAAGGTGCAGTTTTATACCTATGTCCACTTATATATATTCTCACTCTGCCCACACATTCACATAATATATATATAAATATATAAATATATAAATGCACAGGTCCCCCAACCCACTCCTTACCAAACTGTATGTCTTATCATGTTTATAAACTATACGGGAACCTATATTTGCTCAACTAAGGACTGTATCCGTAATTTCTAGCAAGAAAAATGCTGCGGCAATTTTGTTCAGAACCCCTGCTGGCAACAGTAGTCCCTGGGCTTGCTGGGGCAAAGGTGTCAGTGGGAAGAGTCTGGAAGGAAGAGAGGCAGCGAGAGAATCACTTCAGGGGACCAACATTCTTAGATACTTAGAACATCACCTCGTTTTTATATGCAACACATGCCTGTCTGGCACCCCGGAGCACCCTACCACCCCTACTGTAGAAGCTGCAGACCTTAGCAGGAGAAATGGATGTCAGGGTGCTGGAGGCGAGCTAGGAGGAGCCGGGGAAGATGTTTCTGGGGTTTTCAAGCCAGCAGAAAAGGCAGCATCTACAGTGTTAGTCCAGTGGGTTGGATGGACAATGTCCTTCTAGCATTTTGCCAGTAATGGTCTGTGCAGGCTAGGGAGGCTCTGAGGCTCTGGTCTCAGGAAAGGTTTAGCTGCAGTTTTAACGTTTAGGCTCTCTGGCCAGTGACCTGCTGAGGGCTCTGAGTAGTCTGACAGTGGGAAAAAAAATCTAGTGGCCTTAGCGGATGAGGGTGTTTCAGTAGCCATCTCAGGCACCCTGCATCACAGCGGTCCTGTTCCTCCTGACCATCCTGGATGACCCCAGGATGAGCGGAGGTCAGAGGGCCAGACTCAGGGGTCAGCCCAGAAGGCAGCATGCAGGCAAGTCCAGTCAGGGAATAGGGGCTGTTGGCCCAAGGGTCTCTGGTAAGCACAGTCTCCTGTGCCTTGCACAGACAGACCTGAATTCCCTACCAGAGAGGATACGTGAGGAGTAAGAAATGCTGAATCCAATTAAGAGAGAAAAATAATAATAAAAATTCTCTTGGACAAGAACCCTGTTTTTTATTTCATAACCCCGCATCCCTCATGGGGTGGCAGATCCTGGGCTTTGGTGGGGTGGAAGAGCCTGGCCAAGCTTGACTCTCAGAACACAGCATGCTTGTTGGCAGGAGGAGGCGAAGGGAGCAGCGGTACACTGACTCACAGGAGCACACAAGAACATGCTCTCTCCCTGTCTCTGTCACACACACACACACACACACACACACACACACACACACACACACACACGCACGCACACGGCACTTCCCTCACCCGCAGAGAACACAGTTCACTTCCCACATCCTGGCTACCCAGCCCAGAACCATCTCCGTGTCTTTCCCCTGCAGAAGGAGAAGGAACAAGCTCCCTCCAAGCTTGCCCAAGAGCCGCCGCTGCTCAGTTCTGGCATCAGCAGGAAGGCGACAACAGTCAGTTCTTGAGCCTCAAGCTTCTCTGGGGAGTCCAGGAACTGACCAGGACAGCAGAGGGCAAGGGCCTGGGAGCTATGTCTGCCTCTCTGGCATCTCTGCAGATGGAGAGCAGAGGTCTGTTTTTAGTACAAGATTCACTGCTTTAATGAAAGGGGGCCTTGTGCCCCAGAACACATCACTGCCATCCTGCCCCTGAGCCTGACGGTTCGCTTGCTCTTACCCAGGCCGATGCCCGTGTCCCTTAAAATTCAAGCAAGTTGTTATGTTGTTGATTTCATTTCCAACCCCAGGCAGCAAGGCCCTCGGTGGGAAAATCAGAAGTCTGAGCTCTTTATTAAATTTTTAAAAAAAGACTTAGCAAGTCCTAGATGGAAGAGGCGATGGTCAGCGGAAGGGCCGTAATGTCTCCTAACGGCTCTGCCACTGTGCACCAGCGTAATCCCCGTGGCTGAGTTTTTCCAGGCTGGGCAGTGGGGCCCAGGTCATTGGGTGTATTTTTGGAGCTTTCTCCCCCAGGAAATAGAAGGATCGGAGGCTGTTGCTGATGACATCATCTGTCACTCAGCAGTTCATATGCTACGCAGTTAGAATGACACCGTTGTCCCAAACATCAAAATGGTTGATTCTCAGAAACTAAATGGAGTCTCTCTTCAGTAAGACCGGCTACTTCTGCCACCAGCCATTCAGGGTTGCGTGCTGTGGAGTCTTTCTCCCCTAAAGTTGGAGTCATCCCCTTCTGTCCCTGATTGTTAAAAAAAAAAAAAAAACCAGCCCCCTCTGACATGTTTTTAAGCTCATGGATTTTTTTTCTTTTTCTTTTTCGTTCACTATGTAGCCAAGGCTGCCCTTACACACCTCTTCCTGCCTCTACTTCCCAAAGCACTCACTCTTGGCTTCATGGACTTTAAAAAAACATGTTCTAGGGCCCTAAAGAGATCTATATCAGTCAGTAAAACGCTGTTTGAGCAGGAGGCCCTGCCGCTAAGCACTGTGCCCTCCTGAAGTCCCGACACTGGGGAGGCAGGAACAGGAAGGTCCTTGGAACTTGCTCTCCAGGCAACTCAGGAAGTTCCAGGTTCAATGAGACACCCTCTCTCAAAAAATAAGATTGAAGGCCAGCAAGATGGCTCGGCAGATAAAGACACTGACTCCTGGAGTTCCATCCAGAGAGTCGACATGAACGTGGGAAGAGAGCCCTGGATCCACAGACATCCTCTGCCCTCCGTGAGGGCCATAGCCATACTCACACTCACACATCACACTGATAGTATTAATCATAATGTTTGTATGAAAATAAGTTGGAGAGGGATTGAGGAAGAGACCACCCCCCCCACATATGCACAACATGTATATTGCACCCACACATGTACACACCCATCTGAACCCGGAAGCTTTTGTAGAAGTGTATTCTGCGCGTTAAACACATTCACACCACACACCTGTGCCCCCCCTTTCACACCCCTCCTGCCTCCCATCAGTCCCTTTTGTCTCCTTAGACAGTTTTACTTCCACTTTCTTTAAGAAAATAATTATTTTATGTACATTGGTGTCCTGCCTGCATGGATGTCTGTGTGAGGGCGCCGGATCCCGAGACTGGAATCACAGTTGTGAGCTGCCATGTGGGTGCTAGAAACTGAACCCAGGTCCTCTGAAAGAGCAACCAGTGCTCTCAACTGCTGAGCCATCTCTCCAGCACCCTACTGTTATATCATGCAAACATACATACATACATACATACATGATTTTATAGGCCTTTAAAATGTAAAAAAAATAGGAAAGGAAATAGATGACACTTGCTTTTTGAGATGGATTTACCTTACATAGCATGGCTCTCGCCAGTTGGCCTTCTGCTGTTTTGTTGTTTGCTGGAGACAAAGTCTCATGTAGCTCAGATTGGTCTCAAACTCGCTATGTAGCTGAGGATGACCTTGAACTTCTGATCTTCCTGACTGTACCTCCTGAGTGTTGAGAGTACAAGCAGGTGCCACCACGCCTGGGTTATGTGTTGGGGATCGAACCGAGGCCCGTCCTTGTACATGTTAGGCAAGCACTCTAGCAACAGAGCTACCTCTCCAGCCCATTCTGCCATTTTTGCTCAGCACTTTTTGGTAACCCCAGGGGAGACCATCCCTTCCTTCCCTTATCTCACCTCCCACCAGGCAGTCTTCTGTTCTACAGTGACAGAGGATAGCACCAGCCTAGTGGAGGCATGGGGTGGCCCCTGGAATCCTCAGATAAGCTTACAATTGGACCAGCTATTGTCTAGGCTTCGGGGACAGGAAAATGAGAAAAT
This sequence comes from Tokudaia tokunoshimensis, assembly GCA_036184795.1. NCBI lineage: Eukaryota > Metazoa > Chordata > Mammalia > Rodentia > Muridae > Tokudaia > Tokudaia tokunoshimensis. The sequence continues at coordinate 46,352,121 of BTHU01000010.1, read as the reverse complement.
GGGCTCTCTGAGGAGCTGAGAGCCATGAGCATTCTCAACCAGTGTAGAACTGAGCCTGTGTTACTGTGTTACTGAGCTGCTCCTCCCCACCCACCCCCCACCCCCCACTGGAAGAAAGAGGGACATCTAGAGAAGAACGTGGGGGAGGGTCAGGCTGCTGGCTAGCGGGCACACAGTAGCTCAGCCCTTAAGGTCTCTATAAACCTCAAATTAAGGATGAGATGCTGTTTGCTGGTGTGCTGGGAGACCGTTTAGGTAAAGGGGGGACCAGGGAGCCCCCCCCTTGGGGACTCTGCCTCTGCCTGGAATTAGAGAGAATGTGTGGCTTCCCCGCATGGGCTCTTCACACCCCAGCCTCTTCGTGAGCACATGGGCTCCCATGGCACCCTTACCGCTGTTCCTCAACTGCGGGTTTCATTATCACCACTTGCCTCTTGGGCTCAGCCAGCTCTTGCTTGTGCCAAAAAACTGGAGTGCTCACTGGAAGTCTGCCTGGGCCACAGTCCCATTCCCAGACACCTGCTGCTTCCAAGCTTAGACTGCCTTCCCTGCCGGTTAGCGTCCACAGCCTCTGCTCCAGCCCTTCCCTATGCCGTGGGGCACCCCAGCTGTGGGAGCCACAGGCAATCCCAGGACTCCCTCCTCCAAGCTCCACCCCTCCCGCTAGGTATGTTCATTGTCAAAGAGCCCAGAACCCCCACATGGGCAAATGTTGCCCAACATTAGCAAATCACCTAGCACTCCACAGGCAGAGGGACCCAGGAGCCTGGGAGCGGATGCCAGGAGGTGGGGGTGGGGGGCCAGGAAGGCGCCTCTGTGGATCAGGACAGGCTGAGGAGTTGCGTTTGCTGGACACTGAGTTGGGAACTCTCCATTATTGCCCATTGGATTAGCAGCAAGCCTCCACTGGCTCAGGTCAGCTCCCACTGGACTGGGAAGGACCTGGCTACAGAGGGAACAGACCTGCCTTTCACCCTGACATGACAGAAGCTAGCCTTTCTTTTCTTGAAAAAAAAACTTAGGTTTTTCTTCCTCCTCTTTTTCTTCTTTGTGTATGTGTATGCACAACTTAGTGTAGACACATGGCACAGCGTGCACGTAGAGGTCACAGGACAGCTCTGTGGATCTGTGGAGTGACTCTCACCTCCCACCTTTGGGTCCCAGCCATCCAACTCAGGTTATGGGGTCTGAATAGTGAGCACCCTTAATTGCTGAGGCCCCTTTGTGCGCTCTCTCTCTCTCTCTCTCTCTCTCTCTCTCTCATGTGTGTGTGTGTGTGTGTGTGTGTGTGTGTGTGTGTGTGTGTGTGTGTGTGTGTTAAGGGATGGGATCAGGACTTCATGCAGCTCAGCCTGGTCTTGAATTCCCAGTCCTTCTGCCCTGCCTCAGTCTCCCAAGTGCCAGGACTATAAATGTATACCATCATGCCTGGCTATGTTTCCTTTTATTTGCTTATGCATTTTTTTGAGACAGGGTCTTGACATGCAGCCCAAGTTGGCCTTGAACTCATGATATTTTCACTGTAGCACCCTCACCCCCACCCCCAAGTGCCAGGACTGCAGGCCTGCGTTCCCACATGCAGCTCATCTCTGTGCCTTTTATTTAGGTTCTTACCTTTCTTCTTCTCCCCGCCCCTTCCTTCCTTCTTTTATTTTGTTTAAGATTTATTTATTTATTTATTTTATGTATATGAGTACACCATTGCTCTCTTCAGACACACCAGAAGAGGGCATCAGATCCCATTACAGATGGTTGTGAGCCACCATGTGGTTGCTGGGAATTGAACTCAGGACCTCTGGAAGAGCAGTCGGTGCTCTTAACCACTGAGCCATCTCTCTAGCCCTCTTCTTCTCTTTTTAAAAATCAGTTTATTTATTTATATTCCAAATGTTGCTCCTCCTTTCTTCTTCTTCTTCTTCTTCTTCTTCTTCTTCTTCTTCTTCTTCTTCTTCTTGTTATTTTGAAACAGGGTGCTGCTACACAGCCTAGGCTGAGCATACACTCATGGTGATCCTCCTGCCTCAGCCTCCTAAGTATTGGAATAACAACCATTTGCCACCACGCTTAGCTATAGGTGCATACTTTGATCATGGAGAGGCCCGTGCACACGTTACTAGGTCCCTTACAGTACCGGGCCTCATGACCCAGTGTGGCCACACTCTGGCTCATTGACTTGTGGTCTGTCTCCCTCCCTTCTTCACCTTGCCTGTCAGCCATTACTCCATCCAGTGTCACCAATCCCCAGCTATCAGCTCCTAATGGGACAATTTTCTTTTACCTTCTGCCTCCTTGGAAAATACCTGGGGAACCTTAGATTGGGTGTTAAAATACCCTTTACAATTCTGTGCTAGGCATCTCTTTCTGCTCTCTTAATTGCTCCCCTTAACTCACTGCACTTCCTATATAAATCTCCGTCTCTCCCCTTTCAGGCTGTTAATAAACACAGGTTCTAAAAAAAATTACATAAACATCTATTGTTGGCTAAATAACTCACAGTGCAGTCAAAAAGCCAGAAAAGAGGGCTCTTCTTGATGAATGCATGCTCTCTCGATCTCTCTCCCTCTCTCCCCTCCCTTTTCTTCCCTCCTTCCCTCCCTCCCTCCTTCCTGTTCTCTACCTCCTGTCCTCCCCTAACGTAAGAGGGCTTCTGGAACCAGGGTGGTTTATGGCTCTAAAAAGTCTAGTGGGTGCTGGGCTTGAGGCTGCCCCAGAGGAGAAAAAAAAAAAAGAAAAGAAACTAACGTGGGGCTCACTGACAGGCTCCCGCCACTTGGAATGAGGTATGGGGACAAAGGAGATCTAGTGTTGGGAGTGGTGGCTAATTTAAGTGACATTTCAGTGGGCCCCTTACCTCTACGAGAAGTGGGTCAGCCTCCTCCAACATGCAGTGCCAGCCTGCGCTGCTGTGGCCCGCCCCCCATCTCTCTCCTTTCAGCTCTCATTTCTCATTAGAGCCGTTAGTTCCTAAGCACCAGGAGGGTGGAGAAGGCTGTGCCTTTGTGTCACTGGTTTCTGTGTGGCAGCGTGCACATCAATGGCATGCCTGAACGGAAGAATTTGACATTACTGCTGCAAAATGTGCTTGGGTCACGGTGCTTTCCAAATTGGCTAAGGCTCCATGCTATCCCCTGTTCCTTTGCCCAGGCAGCTTAGAGCCCCTGCCAGCCTTGGTTTCTGCTGCTCCCTCTGGGGGGCTTCCGAAAAGAGAGGCAGCGAGACATGTATTAAACTCTTCAATCTCTGTAAGTGCCATTTCCTGAGAGACCCGCTTGGAGGGAGAAAGCAAAGCCAGCGCACAAGACCTACACATGTAGGAGATGTTGTGTCCCGGCGCCCAGCGCCCGGCTGCCACATCCTCCTGCCCACCATCCTGGGGAGCAGTCATGGGCAAGACAATGATGTCTCTGTTCTAGCCAGACAACCCAAGGACAGACAGAAGACTTTCTCAGTGATGGGGGGGGGGGCCGCTAGCAGGACAAACCCACAGAGGAGAGGCACTGAATGAGGGACACACCCATACAGTGGTCCTTGGAAAGAGAAAGCAAGAAAGCACAGCTCTATGGAGCAATTGTGCAGTCACTGAGTAAGAGGCAGACAGACACGAGGGCTCCAGAGAGAGGCGTTTTGCACACACACACACACACACACACACACACACACACACACACACACACCAAGCTTATCATCCTGTCATTCTGCCTCGTGCAACCGAGTGTGGGACATTCATATAGTCAACAGCTCTGAGTCCCAATGATGTGCAAAGCCCCAACCAGCCCCATGGGATTTCAGGGTGAGCAAGGCAGGCTTCCCACATGCAGAGTACATTTCGACCAGCAAGTAGGAAGCTGGCAGAAATCTGAGTTTGCAAGAGTCGTCACCCAGAGAGGGACACAGGGATCTGCCATATAGGTGTCACTTGGGATGAGCAGAGAATGAGGCTTTGTCTCACATTAGTGACTATCCTCAAGGGTTTTTTTTTGTTTGTTTGTTTGTTTGTTTTTTGATAAGGTGGTAGATCAGGGACGCAGCCTGAGCCAAGGCATGTCCACTAATCCTGGGCGGGAAGGGGTTTGTCCGACAAGGCGGCAGTGGTAGACTCAACTAGCACAGGCCTTGAGCGGCTAGCTGGGCCACATTGGCATTCTCCCTCTGCATGAGGGGGTCACAGGGGTCTCCGTGGTGTTTTTATTCTTTATCCTGGTGTCTGAGCCTCAGAGGCGCTGAGGTCCCTGACCCCTCATCATGCCCGCCACCAGGAGAGTCTCTCACTGTTTTATCTGAGGCATTTAAAGTGTCACCGAGTGTCTGGCACTTTGCTAGTGGAGGGTACAGACTTTCCGATGTCCTCACCAGCCTCTTTTACAAGATCTGCCCCACCCCCACTCTGACTGGCTGTGACCAGAGCTGGAAGGGGGGGGGGGTGGAGGGCGAGGGAGACTGAAATCCACCCTGTGCGGGTTTTACTCTGCACAGAGCGGGGATTTAGTGGGACCGGGGGATTCTGGGAGTTACTGTGTATACTGTATACCGCTGGGGCATAGAGGCTGGGAACGCCAACCCTACAAGATGCCCCTCAACCCCAAATTTGTCCTGTTGCCATCACTCTCTGTCCCCTCTACACCATACTGCAGATGAATGTAGCCCCTCTCTGCCGGACAGAGGACAGTGGGTCTCACTGAATTCCTCTGATCATCTTCCTTCCCTCCTCTTCTTACCCTCCAACCTCACACAGGGTCCCCCACCAGCCTCCGTCTCCTCGGGGCTCTCTGTCTTATTCCTTCTTTGGCCCTTCTCACTCAGAAATAACTACATTTCTCAGAGTCGCTGACCCTCTTCAGACTCAGAGAAAGCCTGCAGCCAGGCCATGGCCCTGTCTTTCTGTAACCCTGTCTTCCTCAGCCATTTCCTTTCCAAGAGGCCATTGGCAAGGAAAAATGAGAAAGCAACTTGGAGTTGGATGATGTGTCAAGATCTGAAAGGACCACGCAGGCACACTTGTAAATACAACCTGATAACAGGATCCCGAGGGGAGATTTGATGATGCCCCACACACCCTTTGCGGATATAAAGACGCAGGTCTACTGGCTACTCAGACCCATGCTCTCTTTCTCCGTACCAAGGCTACCATTATGTGATCTCATCTAAGTGATCCAGGGTAAGACAGGTGCACACTGGGAACACAGCGCTTCCTCTCAGACTCACAACTTTTAGAATAGAAGGGTGTTGGGCACCTTGGGGGGGTCAGTCCCAGAATTCCAGCTCAAGGTTTCCTTGTGCATTTTCTTTGCTATTCTAACTTCAGACTTCTTCAGACACATCCCTGGGACCTCCAACTCAGGTGACAGAAAGAGCTGGCAAGAGTTCTTCTGCCTTTCCCACCAAGAGTAGAGGCACAGTGACAAGAAGTTCCCAACAGGCCAAGGTGTCTCTTGTCTCTGGGCAGCTAAAGCCAGGTCCTGGTTTCTATGAGACCTGGTATTCATTTTTTTAGATGTCAAGAATCAGGAAGAGAGAGAAGGCTTGGGCACATTTTTCCCCCTCCAGGACATTATGAGGCTGCCACCGTATAAAAGTAAGAGAGGACAAAGACTACCTCAGCGTTGATGAGGACAGTCTGGATGTGCCAGGTCCTGGGTCCATCCCCAGAGCCACAAAGGAAAAATAAAATGGCTGACCACAGGGCCTGGCAGAATGGCTTCAATGAGATTTCTAGAACTTCCCCCTCCAAGGGCTCCTGCTTGTGTGTGCACACATGCACATGCCACAGCAGTGTGGAGGTCAGAGGATAATGTTTGGGTCTTGCTTTTCTCCTCTACTGTGGAGTCAGGAATTGAACTCAGGGTGTCAGGCTTTACTGGCTTCTACCTAGTAAGCTAACTTTTCCTCTTCTCTCTCTCTTCTTTCAATAACTCTGTGCTTCAAGCATTTTTTTAAAGATTATTTATTTTTATGAGTACACTGCAACTGTCTTCACACACACACACACACCAGAAGAGGTCACTGGATTCCATTACAGATGGTTGTGAGCCACCATGTGGTTGCTGGAAATTGAACTCAGGACCTCTGCCAGTGCTCCTAACCGTTGAGCCATCTCTCCAGCCCAAGAATTTTTTTAAAAATCCATTTTTAGCCTCCTTCCAAAGCTTTTGTGAATCCTGTGACTGTTCTAGGAATTTTTATTTTCTTTTTATTGTTTTTGTTCATTTGAAAAATTAGCCAGCCGGGCGGTGGTGGCGCACGCCTTTAATCCCAGCACTTGGGAGGCAGAGGCAGGTGGATTTCTGAGTTTGAGGCCAGCCTGGTCTACAGAGTGAGTTCCAGGACAGCCAGGGCTATACAGAGAAACCCTGTCTCGAAAAACCAAAAAAAAAAAAAAAAAAGAAAAATTAGCCAGGTGTGGTAGCCTAGGTCTATAACCCCAGTGCTTGGGAAGCTGAAGTAACAGGACAGCTGTGAGTTCAAAGCCAGCCTGAGCTACATCACAAGTTCAAGGCTAGCTTGGGATGCATAGTAAGGACCTATCTCAAAAAGAAAGGAAAGAAGGCATGAAGAAATGAGGGAAGGGAAGGGAGAAGAGAGAGAAGGGGAGAGGGTCTGCAGAGTGCTTGTTGGGCGTGGATATTGCTCTAGATTTGGTCCTAGGTTGGAGAAAATAACACTTGAAGGGAATTAGGATGGGGCTGGAGAAATGACTTAGTTGATTACGTGCTTGTCCTGTAAACATAAAAACACACATTTGTATCCCCAGCACCCATGGAAGATGCTGGGCCATGGGGTCAGAGATGGTTCAGTGGGTAAACACACTGCTACCAACCCTAATGATTCAAGTCTGATCCAAGTATTGGAGAAAGCCAACTTCTGAGAGGTTTTCTGACGGCCACATAGATTTTGGGGGCATGTACACACAGACACACACATAGATAGATAGATAGATAGATAGATAGATAGATAGATAGATAGGGCCAGGTATGGTGGTGTATACCTTTAATCTCAGCACTTGGACAGCAGAGACAAGAGATCTCTGTGAGTTCAAGGCCAGCCTGAGCTACATAGTAAGACTCTCTCAAAAAACTGAAACTAAACCAAACCAAACCTACACACACACACACACACACACACACAAGCAAAAACAACAAGAACAACCAAACAGAGTCAGACAGTGTGGTATGGTGTGGTGCACACCTTTAGTCTCAACACTTGGGAAGCAGAGGCGGAGGATTTCTGAGTTTGAGGATAGCCTGATCTAAGAAAGAAGGGAGGGAGGAAAGGAGGGAGAGAGAGAAAGAAGGAGAGAAGGGGGGGGCAGGTAAACATGGTGGAACACTTGGAATCCCGGTGCTGGGTGGCTGAAACCCAGGGATAAGTGGAGCTCAAAGGCCAGAGAGTTCAGCCAGTCAGTATGCTCCAGACTCAGTGGGAGATCCTGTCTCAGAAAGTAAGGTGGAGAGTGACTGAAGAAGAGGACTGACATCAACATATGTCCACTGCACACATGTGTGTGAGTACACACATAGACACGCATACACACAAACACATACATATATATACATACACACATATATACATACATATACAGACATACACACACATATACACACAGACATAGACCACATGCACACATGTACACACATATACATAGACACACACACACATACACATACACACAGACATATACACACAGATAAACACATAGACACACACCCACACACACACTCAAACTAAATATAGCTCTGACTGCTATTAAACTCATGGCCTTCCTGCCTCAGCCTTCCTCAAGTCCTCATGCTAGGAACAGAAGGCTGCACCAGGATGCCCAGGTCCAGTTTGATTTAGATCACACACACACACACACACACACACACACACACGGTGGGAACTGATGGGAAGGGGCATGGAAGCAGATGACAGCAGCAGCCTCTCCAAGCCCAGGCCCTCTGCTCCTTCCCACGCCTGCTGTGCACCCGGGGAAGCAAAGCCCCAGCCAGTGTTTTCTGATCGCTTATCAGAAGACGAGGGGAGCCTGTGATTATGATTTCTGCTGATTTGCAATGAAACACTAATGCAGTGGGCTTTTCATTAAGCCAGATTTATTCAATGTAAAGATAATCCTTTATTCAGAAAGTGCATCTTTATATGTTGTTGGAGGAACAGAGATGTTATAAAAAGAAATTTCTCTTAAAAACTAATAGCACTGATACATAGTGGCAGCCATGCCTTGGCTGCTCTCTCTCTCTCTCTCTCTCTCTCTCTCTCTCTCTCTCTCTCTCTCTCTCTCTCTGCCTCTCTCTGTGTCTCTCTTTCTGCCTCTCTGTCTCTGTCTGTGTGTGTGTGTGGGGGGTGCGTATGTGTGTGCATGTGTGTGTGTGTGTGTGTGTGTGTGTGTGTGTGTGTGTGTGATTGGGAACTCTGGCCCTGCAGTTCTTGCCTTTCCCATGCCACCCCAATCCCTTTGCATTCAAATCTGGGCTGCTTGTCTTCTCCAGCCCTTTCACCTGGAGTCCTTCCTCCTCAGTTACCTGTCTTCCCATCATTTGCAGACAATTATCCTCAATAACTAGCCAATTACCCTTAAAGACAATTATTATACTCTTCCATCAGCAAACACTGCTGTTCTTTTCTTGGGTCTTTTAATGAAGTCGATATTAAGGAGATACTTTATTTACATAAAGTCAAATGACTCCCTTTTAGAAGGGTTTCGGGTTTAATGTCAAAGTTTTGAAATCTTAACTAGAGGATGGGTGTAGAGGTAGCTAGGGTAGAAAAGAGGTGGAGATATTATTCTGATGTTGCTTTAAAAGGTGGGATGCCCAGGGCAGGTGAAAGGATGGGGGGGGCTCTCCTCAAGCTAATGAAATCTAAAAGCAGGGATGAGCTGGGCTCTAGGAGTGGAACATTTAGAAGCGTCTGCCTTTGACTGACCACAGCTCCCGCCCTCCCCTCCCCCAGTCTCTCTGGGGACCGCCAGCTCTAAGAGCTAATCGCTTCAGAAAGCCAGATTGAAATGTGTTGCTCACCCTCCACTGCTCAGTAAACCTTTATTCCAGGCAAGGACTGACCCAGACCGATCACGGCATCTGCCAATCGGAGGCCAAAGGTGCCGGCAGGGCGGGACCTAGCGGTGCAGAAACAACTCCGTTACCGATCGCAAGAAAAAGCTGGGGGGAAAAGGCTACGGTTTTATTTCTTGGCAGATGGCCCCTCTCTTTGATGCTTTGGGCCTTACCTGTTACTCTCTGCACTTGACTTGACCTAGGCAAAATAACAGCAAGATGCAGGTTCTCGAAGTTAGAAGGAATAAAAAGCCCCAAACCGCAACACAACCCGGAAGTGTGCCCCCGCTGTGTTTCTAAAGAGCTGTTTTCTTCCCAAGCTCTACAGCGTGGTGGCTCTAATCGGAAATTTCTTTTTAATCATAGCAGGAGTCCCAATTAGCGTGTTGGGTAATCTTTCAAGTAGAGCGGGAGTTCCATGGCCACAGAGAGCAGAAGCAATATTCGGCATAAAGCCCTAGAGAAAGCGGTGTTATGGGCCTGCGCACACATGTGTGTCAACGAGCATGTGGTTTGTGGAGGCTGGCTTCCCACTCTCAAGATGAGGTGCGTGCACCCCAGGCCTCTTGATTCTCAAAGCTTTATTAGGACCAGAGGGACTGTGTGTGTGGAGGGGTGTTGCTCGCAATGCAGAAACCCTAACCTGGCTTCTCCAGGCCAGGAGATGCTAGCTAGCACATCCCCTAAAGGTATGGGGATGAGGGACCAAGTGCCTTGCAAGACAGCAGGCACAGAGTTCTGGGATGCTGCTGTGCTCTCCATGAGATAGGCTGAACCCCAGACTCAGCCGCCACCCAGGGCCAGCTCTGATCTGGCTTGACCTACTTTCTTCTGTTGTTGTTTTTGGAAGTGCTGATGTCAATGCAGAATTCAGCAGAGTGGCTGAGTGAGAAAAAAGAGGAAGGGGGGGAGAGAGAGAGAGAGAGACCACAGGACAATGGCCATAAGGTCCCTGTAACTACACTAGCTTCGTACCTTTCCTGACCCCCCCAGGGCTTACTCAATATAGCTGAGACCCAGTCTTGGCGCTGTGGCTTCAGGCTGGACACTGCTCCCTTTATCTCTCCTCATCCAACAAGGGGCAAGAAGCGGTGGGCAGACAGCCATGCCCACCTATGCCATCCCTCTGTGAGGAGCCAGACATTTCAGGCACTTCTTCCCTTGGCGCCTAGAGGTGCTGTGTTTGCATCCATCTGTCATGCCTGCCATCTGAGAGAGGCCACTGGGACTTGGTAGAGGTTCTCCACACATGCTGGCCTGGAGGAAATTGGTCTTTAGGGACACTGAAGGCAGTTTCCTCTGTTCAGTGGCTCCTTGGAAACCCACGTGACAGAGCTCAAGTGGCAACTTGCAGGCTCTCAACTCCCATTCTTAGATGCCCCAAGAACCCTAAGGTTTAGGAGCCCCAGATGTGAGGGTGAGTGGGAGGACCCTCCAGGGAGTCCTTGTCTACCCTTCTGAACTCTAACGTGGTCCAGCTTTTCTATTCCACAACTAAGGGGAATCCAGACCTGGGAGAGGAGCAAGCCTTTGTTTCTGTCCCATTTGCAAGCCTCAGCCACTGAGAAACCTGCACAAGAAGCTGCCTCTGGGCATCTCCTGGGCTGAGCCCTTCGGTTCAGGGGACAACTGGGCAACAGACCCGTCCAGATGAAGCAGTGACGAAAGCTCTTGGTCTCAGGCTTTCGCACAGACAATGTATTTCCCTCAATCATGTGGGGCTGGGGACCAGGGAAGGGTTGAATCTTCTGCTTACTCTTGGACCCTTCGGTTCCCCGCAAACAAGTGTGGGAATGATTAAAATCATTTTTTTCTGCTCCATGAGCTCATCATACAGTTTTCAGATACAGAGGAGACAAAGCCCTCCTATGCTGAAATTAGACCCCGAAAAATAGGTTACCTGACAATTACTTGTTTCTAAGTGGAGCGTGATGTAGTGGTGGGAGCACAGGATGGGCTGTCAGGACTGTGCCTTCCCCCCAACTTACTGTCTCTTAACCTCTCGAGTCCCTGGGTTTCTTGCAGGGATGATAATTCTCCCCATCTCCCTCCTCTGGTGGGCTGGTGAGAAGTGTAATGAATCAATGCTTGAAGCGCACTGAAGAGGCCAGCCTCTGGATGCCATGTAAGTACACAGCATCACCAGCCACCTCTCGAGTCTACACGGAGCTGATTTATTTACCTCCCGTGAAAGAGACAACAATCATCATATTTACACTTCATGCCGCAGCTTCCTGCGTGGCGCCGCCGCAGCACCCCCTCCCTCTCTGTTGCTGAGGACTCCATTAAGCAGGCTGCCTTTCCAGTGAAGACAGCAGCCGTCTCTCAGCCTCTCCCTGGCCTTACAGATCATGACCTTCTGCCCCATGAGGTCTGTCGCCTGCCCGAAAACCACGGCATGCAGGGGGCTGCAGCCTCTCCACGGGAGGCTGAGGAAATGAATTCCGTAGGTAAAAGGCTTCCTAGGAAATCAGACGCTGCTGTAATTAAAGAGCGAGGCATAGGTGCGTGAAAGGTAAACGGATGTTATTTAAATGTTTCGTCATTTAAAGAGTGTCCTGGTGCATGAGTTCCTGGTTGCCATTCGGGGCTGTGGACAGGTAGCAATTATGCTGGCATAGGTAGAGCTCACCTGCTGAGCTGAGGGAGGGTAGGGACACACCTTCCAGTAATTGCTGCTGGGCAGCTCTGGGTCCCCACCCCCACTCCCACCCCCATCCCACCGCACTTCTTTCCTGGCGCCTGACAACTCTTTTGTTTGCAGCACCTTACAGGGCTTGTTGCCCTTACCCAGAAAATATTGTTGGAAGAAATATAAGAAAAAGAGGAATCAAAGAGAAGACCAGAAAAGTTCATATTAGGTTTGGATCTGCATCCAAACCTGGCCGAGAGACTCCATGATGGTCCGTGTCTATAATACTGTGGCTACAGGGTCTGGCACAAGAGCTCCTTGAGGAGACAGGATGAATGGATCTTCTGTCCTCAGAGCCCAAGCCAGGGACTGATTCTCCAATACTGATGTGTGAGGGAGATGTCAACAGAGGTCCCCTAAAGAATGATGTTTCTATTTCCATGCTAATCCTGGGGCTTCACCACAGAGAGAGTGGCAGCTTCCGTCTGAACAGCAGGACAGGCTACCTGAGCTCTGCTGTTCTCCAGTCTGTAGGCGACAGAGGGCAGGGTGGGGTCGCCCAGCATTGGCACCCCCCCCCCAATGTGGCCATTCTCCAGACCCCTCCTGGGTTGATCTTCTCCTGGAAAACAGTGTTGGCTCAAGTTCTCCTCTGAAGCTATGTCACCACTGACTCAGTCAGCTTATCTCCCCGTGCTTTCAAGATCAAAACACCCAAACGAAGGAAAAACTTTGTTTCAAGAGCAGAGTGTGGTGCCAACTCTCATCAAAGTGGTTTTCAGCATGACAACTCACTGCCTGTGACAACGGGTACTTGGCTGTTGTGGCTCAGGGTGAGATGCAGAGGAAAGTAGATGACAACAGCTGTATCCAGGTCCAAACAGATTAGGTTCACTGCTGTGGGTTGCAGGCCTCCTTCCCCGCTGCCTCTCTCTTTTCAAGGTGGTTTTTGGAAATGTCCTTCCTGTTGGCGATGTGCCTTTTCCACGTAGGACCTGGGTGCTGTGCTGATGGCATTGTGTTCCTGGTGCTGCTGTTGAGATGTCATCGAGTGATAGGAACCCAGGTACTAAGCACACAACGTGGTTGTATCTGACTGGAAGCAAGCCAAGAGCAGGAGGCATTTGAGGGTAAAGGAGGGTAAGGACTGTGCAAAGAGATGAGGATTCTATCTGGGAGGCAGGGATCCCAATGCCAGCAAATACATTGGATCCTCCTGGTCGACCCAACCAGGAGAGAATCCAAGATTGCAGAGGGACAGGCTGTCTGGATTTCCTATGGCTGCCCAGACAAATGGTCACAAGCAGAGTAGAGGAAAGCCACAGACAGAAATTCACGCTATTGAGACTAGAAATCTAGCTCAAGGTTGTGGCAGGGTTGGTTCCTGGGTGTTCAACCTTTTCACATTGATGCTGTGGTCTGCAGATGTGTTGGGCTGCATTCATAGCTATCCTGGGACACAATCATGAACCACAGGTTAGACATGCTATTCAAAAACTCCAAGGGAAGGGCTGGAGAGATGGCCCAGTAGTTACGTGTGCTTACTGATCTTCCAGAAGACCCGAGTTCTGTTCCTAGCAGCCATGTCGGGTGGCTTACAACTGACTATGACTTCTGAGATCCAAAGCTCTCTCCTATGGACACACACACACACACACACACACACACACTTACTTTAAAGAAAGAAATTCTAGGCTGGAGAGATGGCTCAGCGGTTAAAAGCACTGACTGTTCTTCCAGAGGTTCTGAGTTCCAGAGATTCAGCAGCAACCATGTGGTAACTCACAACCATCTGTAATGGGATCTGATGCCCTCTTCTGGTGTGTCTGAAGACAGATATAGTGTACTCATATGAAAGAAAGAAAGAAAGAGAGAGAGAGAGAGAGAGAGAGAGAGAGGAGAGGAGAGGAGAGGAGAGGAGAGGAGAGGAGAGGAGAGGAGAGGAGAGGAGAGGAGAAAAGAAATTCTAAGGGAGAATCCATCCCTTTTCCTAACTTCTAAGCTGCAGACAACTTGTGGCCTGTAGAAGCATCATGTCAATCCCTCACTCTCTGTGTCCAATTCCCTGATCTCTAAGGACATGTGTCATCAAATGCATAGGACACTCTACATTAGATGATCTTGTCTCAATATGTTTAACATAATTACTTCTGAAAAGACCTATTTTTCATGTGAGGTCACCTCACAAGTTCTAGACATTTTTGAGGAGTCACTATCCAACTCACTATGTGACAGAGCCATCTGGAGATTTGTCTCCAGGACAGACTTGCTGTATTTGCTTAGACTTCCACTGGGTTCCCTGCCTGCCAGTGGAAACTCCCCAGTGGTCCTTAGGGATCTTGACGACTTTGGATCTGCAAAGCCACATCTTCCAAAACCATTTTCCTCTTTTGGAGTGCTACTCAGCCCCAGACCCTTTTCTCTGAGGTGACTTTTAGAGAGGCAGGTCTCAGCAGGGCACTGTGCCCACAAGTTGTCCTGGGGAGGAGGGACTCAAAGGCAAATGCTGAACTATCACTGAGACCGAGAACATTGCATCTCACCTAAAACTGGTGGTTACAAGGACCAAGCAAGGCTCTATAAATGTTTTGCTGCCTTTATTTTTTTCTCCTCTCCATCTTACTCCTCGTTTTTCTTCTTCTGAGAAGTATGTAGCCCAGGCTGGCCTTCAACTCACCATGTAACTGAGGATGACTTTGAACTTCTGATCCTCTTTCTTACCTCCACCTCCAGAGTCCCGGGGCAGGAGTGTGCCACCATACCCCAGCTTTATTTGAGACTAGAATTCAAGCTATAGACTTCATGCATATTAGGCAAGCATGCTACCAACTTGGCAATATTCCCAGCCTTTGTTTCTTTCTTCTTTGAGACAATGTCTTGCTGTATGGCATATATTAGCCTCAAACTCAGAGTCCTCCTGTTTCAGCCTCCTAAATACTGGGATTACTATGTGTGAGCCATGGTGTTTGGCTCCTAGCCTTTCTTTCTCTCTCTCTCTCTCTCTCTCTCTCTCTCTCTCTCTCTCTCTCTCTCTCTCTCTCTCTCTTTCTGAGGGTTTCTCTGCCTAGTCCTGACTGTCTTGGAATTTGCTCTGTAGACCAGGCTGGCCTTGAGCTCACAGAGAGCTCTAGCCTTTTCTAAATGGATAGCCATTATAATCTAAAGCAACCTATTAAGACAGGTGTGGTGGCATATACCTGTAATCCCAGCACTTGGGAGACTGAGAAAGAAACCAAAGCCAGCCTGTACTATATACAGTAAGAGTTTCTCTCTGTCTCTGTCTGTCTCTCTCTTTCACATACACACACACACACACACAGAGAGAGAGAGAGAGAGAGGGAGAGAGAGAGAGAGAGAGAGAGAGAGAGAACCTATTATGCCTTTGGTTGCTTCACTAGAAAACCACTCTCTTAGACTGAGTCAGAACTAACCTAGCTGCAGCACTGTCCACCCACTGTCCCAGAGCAAGGCCATTGCTGTCCCAGATTTGCCTTTGGGGGCCCTTGAAATGAAAGTCCCCAGCAGGCTCCAGAAACTGCCTCATGCTAATCAGTTGAGGTTGTGAAAATAACCCTGCAGTGGTTCCTGGAACTGCAGCTGGGCCAGATCCACCAAGGGGAGGGAGGCTTGTCCTTTGGAGCAGAGTTAACAGTCGTCAGTGCTTTTTTGAAACGCACCCTGCTCTAGGCTCAGTGTGTGTGTTACTTCTAATCCTTGCAATAGGCTGCAAGACAGGCGGGAATATCATCCCTGTTTTGCCCTCAGGCAAATTCATGCAGTCAGGCAAACCAAAGCAGTGGGATTATTTGGCCAAAGAATGCTCACTCTACTTCTGCCTGCGCCATCTCCCTCTCACGCATGGAGGGAGGAGGGAGGCCCACCTCCTATGCTCAGGGGCTAGGAAGTGGGGAGAAGATAGATGTCCTCAAAGCAGGGTGAGAATGAAGTAGAAGCCAGCTTCACATCTAAACTAAGCAATGTTTTATTTCTATTTCCCTGAACATATAGTTCAGTTACACTTGGTTTAAAAAAAAAAACCCTACACAACTGGTTCTTGAGAAATGTCAAGTATTACATTTGAGTGGACGTGTATGGAAAAATCAAAATGTTGAACATCCCCAAACAGATACAAACCTTCATCAAAGTCTCTTCCAAAGCACACTGCCAGGTTTGAAAAGAGCAACTCATGTTTCAGCCCGGTTGATTCTTTCCCATGTGAGCTCTGACTTCCAAAGACTGCTTACCCCAGGAGAAAATATAGTAGTCATTCTTTTTATGGGGGGCATGGTCTGTTTGACAGCCTCCCACGGCGACTGTGAATATAGCTCAGTTAGAGGAGATCTTGCCTAGCAAGCATGAGGCCCTGGGCTTGATATCTAGCACCCTACAACAAGACATGGTGGTCCATGCCTGTGATCAAAGTACTTGGGAGGTAGAGGCAGAAGGATCATTTCAAGGTCAGGTAGGTAGTGGTGGGGCACACCTTTAATCCCAACACTTAAGAAGAAGAAATAGACGGATCTGTGAGTTCGAGGCCAGCCTGGTCTACAGACTGAGTTCCAAGACAGCCAAGGCTACACAGAGAAACCCTGTCTTGGAAAAAAAAAAGAAAAAGGTACTGGGAGAGAATTCAAGGTTATCTTGGACTGCATAAAACTTTGACTCCAAAATAAACAAAAATGGAGCATGAATGCCTGCAACTGTGGACAATATTGTGTTCATACATATTCTGTTTTGTCACATACATACATATTATAAAAATCAGATTCAGTTGGGCATTCTGGTGCATACGTTCAGTCCCAGCATCTGGGAGGTAGAAATGGGCAGATCTCTATGATTCAAGCTCAGCCTGGTCTACAAAGTATGTTCCAGGACAGCCAACCCTACAGAGAAAGACACCACTTCTAAATCAATCAATCAATCAATCAATCAATCAATCAAAGGCTGGAGACATAGCTTAGTGGTCAATAGTGCCGCTGTTCCAGAGGACCTGGGGTTTGATTCCCAACATCCACATGGCAGCTCACGACTATCTGTAACTACAGTTCCAGGGGACATGACAACCTCTTCTGGTCTCTCTCTCTTTCTCTTTTTAAAGATTTAATTTTTTTATTTATATGAGTACACTGTAGCTGTCTTCAGACACTCCAGAAGAGGGCATTAGATCCCATTACAGATGGTTGTAAGCCACCAAGTGGTTGCTGGGAATTGAACCCAGGACCTCTGGAAGAGGAGTCAGTGTTCTTAACCACTGAACCATCTATCCAGCCCCTCTCTTCTGGTCTCTTTGGTCAACAGGCATGCATGTGGCACACAATACCCATATACATAAAAATAAATGACAATTTAAAAATCAGATTCATAAATCAAGCATAGAAGGAGATTAACTATAATGAAACAACCATAACAACATATGGTTCTAAAAGCTACCTTTCCTGTCTGACATCTGACTTCTTGCGTGACCCAGTGCCACCATGATGAGATGACGCAGATGACGTGAACACTGTGACCCAGTCAGTATAAGGCAACTACTGCCCCTGGGAAGTCATTCCTTGTAACACGATTAAATCCCACAGTGTTCCATTCTATCCTGCCAGAGGATGTGAAAGCCCCCTTCCTGGGCTGTCCGTGCAGCGCTGCCCAGATGCGTGGTGGTCACTAAGTGCCCATCTTAGCCCAGCGGCGGCACTCCAGTGCTTGCCTTTAAGTGTTCCTCAGGGCCGTGTGCAGTTGAAACTTGCATGTGATTTCTGGAATTTGTCATTTGATATTTCCAGACTCCAGTTGACCTTGGGTAACAGCACAGAGGGCGGAACTGCAGGAAAGGGGGCACTACTGTGACTACCATCCCCTGCACGATTACAGAAGGTTTTGTGCTTTCTTTTTACAAATCATTTCAGCCTCTCTTCACTTCCCTCCTTTGAAGATAAAAAAAAAAATAGATGCATCCTCACAGAACAGAATGGCAGGGATGAGGTGGGTTCCAAGGACTGAGGCAGGAAACTCCTCATGTAGCCTCTTTCCCTCAACTATCCTCCCTACAGAATTCTCTCTGACCAAATCAGTTTCAGGCTTGAAAAGAAGCCGCCACTCAGGCTGGGGATGCAGCTCAGTTGGAGGCATGCTCTCCAAAGCTCTGGATTTGATCTTCAGCACAGGCATAAGCCCAGTGTGGCAGGCAGTGTATTCTTGTCTTCAGCACGGTGTAGGCATACATTTGGGACGTAAAGGCACAGGGAGACCAGACGTTCAAGGTTATCCTTGCACTTATAGTAAGTTCAAAGCTAGCTTGGGCAACATGAAGTTTTGTCCTAACACAACAAAACAAGAGGGGCCAGGGAGATGCTTCAATGTGTCAAGTCACTTGCTGCCAAGTCTGTTGACCTGAGTTTGATCCCTGGACTCATACGGTAGAAGGAGAAAACTGACTCTTGAACACTGTCTTCTGAACTTCATGCATGTGTCACGGCCCATGCATGAATTTGTACCGCACAATAAGTAGATAAATGTTAAAATAAATAAATAAATAAAAGGAATGGCCGCTGGAAATCCACCATCACTGGGAAGGGAGGGGGAAAGACAGGAGAGGGAGCTAGACAGCCCTGATATGGACTTGGAGAGCCAGCGTGTCACTAACGCTGCCGAGACTTGATTACAGATTTGACCAGGGACACAGGAGACCAGCAGGAGCAGCCAGGTTCCACCTCATAGGTGGAGCCACAAACCTGAAAATGAAATGTCCTTCCCTTTCTTCAGACCACAGGCATGCTCTCAGCAGTGACAGCTGCCTTGCCGCGCGTCAGGAGGGCTGGCAGGACTCTAGTGTGCCTGTGGCCAGGGCAGGTCTCAGCCACAGGTGCTTCTCCAAGGTCATAGTGTCTAGTCAAGGTCAGCAGCCGCTCTGTAGAAGGAAGGGTGCTGGACTTAACCCTGCTGCCATGTTGCTCCTAATGGGCATTGTTCCACTCAGTGATCCAATGCCACTGGTTCTGCCAACCAATATGCCAATGGGCCGTCAGAGGTGAAAGAACTCCTCCTTTCTTGAGAGGATTGGTCTGGTCCTTGTTTAATGCAAAATGCCTGGGGCACCAGGTTGGTGTCAACTCAAAGGCGAGCACTGTCCCAGCATGTGTGGAGTTCTGAGTTCAATATCCATCAGAACCCGAAACCCTAGAGGATCCACGGAAAAACTTAATAGTCATACTTTAAAAGAATTCTGTCGAGGAGGCTGAAGAAATGGCTCATCGGTTAAGAGCAGTAGCTGCTCTTCCAGAGGACCCAGGTTCCATTCCTAGCACTCACATGGCGGCTGGTGGCTGTCTATAACTCAAGTCCTAGCAGGGAGTCTCTTGCCCTCTTCTGGTTTCTTCAGGCACCAGGAACACATGTGCTGCAAACACACATGCAGGCAAAACACTCATACATATGAAACAATTTTTGTAAATCCTGTTGGGATGTGGTGGCTCGTGCAAGTGATGACCTTGGCACTCAGATGGCAGAGGCAGGGGCATTTTGTGTTGAGCCCAGCCTGGGAGATAGAATGAGATGCTGTCTCAAAAAGAAAAACAAATCTGTGGGTTTAATCATTCCTAGCCAGAGGGATCTGGCTCCTGGCACAATGGATCTGTAGCACTCTGCCTTCCTCTCTGGTCTGGAGAGCCCGCCCTGAAAAGGAATTCTCCATAGACCACATTTCTATTTTGGAGACCACTCTGGTCTTGCACATGGAAAAATGGAGAGTTGAGGTTTACATGGTCATTTTTTTTTGTTACAGTAATGAAAGCTTTGAAATGATCACAAAAGGAAAATATGCCTCCTAAAAAGAAGCCGAGGCAAATTATTATAGCAACCGAATCCTAAAAGGAATGTTCAAGTAAAAAAAAATGGCTCATGCGAAGTTGTTATGGCAACTGACATTTAAAAGTAACAGGATTTGGGCAAGTTTCTTTCTCCACCCTCTCTGCAAAGTCTTGCAGGAACTTCATGCTAAAATTATGCTTTAATTTTAATTAGCCAAATAGGTCATAAATATAGCTTATTCCCAAATCCTTAGAATTTCTACCCTGCAAGGAGCTGATCTACTAATGAGGAAATATTTCCACAAAAACCCACTTACCATTAAGAACCCCCATCCGATATTTTTCTAATATAATTTATCAATTTAAACACATTGCATAATGTGGCACTCTGTAGCATTCCATTAAAATGATAAATAGCTCTAGGAATGGGGGGGCGGGGGGCAAAATCCAGGAGATTAAACATATCCAAAGCAGTGTAGCTATATTTAAATACCTCAAACCATTGTGGAGGAAAGCACACTGCTCTCTTCCGCAGACGCAGTCTAGACTCAGAGACGCATGTCCTTGACTGTAAGGGTATTGACAGGACAGACGAAGGGGGCAATAAGAAATGACAGGCAACTTCAGAAGAAATAAAATTTCTATTAGGCTTTGTTATAAGATTACATCAAAGCAGTTCATATGTTTTAATCTGGGGAGAAAAAAAAAGCAACTACTTGGGGTTTGCGCCTGGGGGCTGCCTCTGTGTACTGAACCAGACAGTTTGCATAATGAACAATTTTCATTCAATCAGGATCTCAGCAGAGATAGCGCCTACTCAAAGGAACCCGGCACAGGCTCATAGTTTTTATCTCCCAGCTCCACCTGCTGGGGAAATAGCGTATTACAGGGAGAGAAGGCCGTGGGGCAGCATTGTCCTTAGTGGCTGTTCTGAACTTAGGTACCTAAAGTTACAGACCTGACTTTAAACGGTTTCTCTCCCGAGGTTGAAAGGGGCTCTGTAAGATACCAGAGTGGATTGCTCTCAAAGACTCCTGGACTCCTTTCAT
Organism: Tokudaia tokunoshimensis; assembly: GCA_036184795.1. NCBI lineage: Eukaryota > Metazoa > Chordata > Mammalia > Rodentia > Muridae > Tokudaia > Tokudaia tokunoshimensis. The sequence goes on along the minus strand of BTHU01000010.1, from coordinate 46,331,591 downwards.
GGGCAAGGAAGATCCTAGCAAATGGTAGCATGAATCTCTGCCCTTCTCACTGCTTTCTTGAATCAGGGATTTAGAAATTGCTGTTTGCATACCTACCGGGAGGACTGAAGTTGTTTTAAGGTAGTTTGGCTCCCGGTGACAGAGGACAAAGGTCATTGTTTAAAAACACCAAGACTCATTTCCTACTTGGTCAAATATTCAAGTTTCCCAGTGGTCTGAGGCTTCATAAAATAAGGCAGAGGCAGAGAAACAGAGGGTGTGTGTGTGTGTGTGTGTGTGTGTGTGTGTGTGTGTGTGTGTATGTGTACCCAAAATGGAATTGCATTTTCATACACAATGGAAAACTTAAAGGCTGAACCAATCATTTTGGAAAACTGGCACAGCTGACATTGGCTTGAGGAAGGACCGACCGGTGCGAACCAGCTGCACGGAGACCCGGGGCTGAGGCCTAATCCGTCTTTATCCGACGGTTTAGTGCGGCTCCTGCCGCTCCCCAATCCCGGCTGGAGCCGCAGCGGCTCGGCTTCACCTGGCTCAGTCCCAGCACAGTCGCACTATGCTCTCCCGTGGGGAGGCCGCGCTGGGAGGGGGAGCGACAGCAAGCTTCGTGAAACTGTTTTCCAAAACCTGGGATGATCATTTAAATGTTTAAAATATGCACATGGTAATTCAAAACTAATTACCCTGAGCACATTTGAAACATTTATGCCATCATCTTGGATCCTGCCTACTGATTGTGCGCTGCAGCTCACTCTGGTGTTTCTATAAACTGCTTCAGCGATTTTAACTTCCAGGCTAAATCAGGCAGCTACAGGCGCTGCCTCCAGCCCTGGGTTGGTGGAGAGACCCCTTCCCTGACTTCCAGGCGAGGAGGCGCCCCGTTTCTCCCGAGAGCCCTTTGTCACGGTCTTGTAGTTCTGTCTGCCGAATCATTGCTCTTACCGATGTTCATAATTCTCATCTGCATTATTTAATTTAGGTTAGTATGACCTCTTTCCCTCGCGAGTCTTACTCCCTCGTTCCCATTTCCTCTTTCTCAACTCGTGGCCCCCATTTCCTGATTGGTCCAAATATATGGACTAGTACCCTTGATCGAACCACCCCGCTTGGCTACTTCTTCATCTGGGAGCCAGTGTGGTGAGTTTTCTGGGTTTGCAAGGTGGTCATGTCCACCAGTCATCCTAAAAAGTGAGAGAGAGCACACAGCGGCCATCATTGAGAGAGCACGTGTCGTGCCCCTCAGGCACACGCATGCACACACCGGCAGACACGTGCACATGCGCATTCTACAGCAAAAGCTGCTTGCAGAGTAATTAGGCCTAGGCAGTTCCCGAAGCAAATTCATTTCCCCCTTTTCCAGAATAAAATGAGTTCTCTTCCTTTGGGGGTGTTAAACCAGCATGCCAGTGGCTAGAAGCCTGAGATGGGCGATGTGGCTGAAACCATTTCCGCAGCCCAAGTCTGTGGGCAGAAGCTAACCTTGGGTTGGGGAACTGCAGTCGGGAAGAGGCACAATTCTGGGATCAAGAAATGAGCACTGGTTTATAGGTACATTCCCAGAAATAGACAAATGAGGGCTGCCTCCTTATTAGCGCTTTGAAGATGCCCATGGCGGGTTTTTAGACATTTAGGAATATAAAAGTAGGTTGGATTCCCACAGTCAGCTGAAGTTTGACAGAGTGATATTACCGGGTTTAACTAGAGCCATTAAGAGACTCTTCATTATCCCACACCACCGCCACCCAAGTTATCACATGAGCCATAATGCAAGAGAATTTTCATTCCATCAACAAGAGAGGGAGCCGGTCTATCTTTGTCCAAAGGAAATGAGCAGAGCAGCCCAGCAGGAAGCTTGTAGGACACTCCAGCAACATTCCCAGCAGGACGGCAGGACGGCAGGACAGCCTCTACGATTTGTCATTGAAGCAGAAACAACTGCACTGGAGCAATCTGCCTGCGAACCTGGCCTGGCAAGAACACCAGCTTGAGGAGCAACCAAAAGGCCAATTAATGACAAAGGACGCTCATAGAGACCCAAATCCCACAGGGCTTAAGTATTAAGCCCCAAAGAAATCAAGGTCTAGGCCATTCTCCTGGCCCTCAGCAATCTCATTTATTATTTCTCTACGAAGATCCACCACTCAATTTCACCGAGATCCCCAGTGCCTGACTCACATTCTCCTGCTCAGTAAGCCGGCCTGGTTTGAAATGGGCTTCTCTTTCTCCTGCCTTTGTGTCTTCACAATGACAGCTGGTAATTTGCAAGACCTCCCTCCTCTGGACTCTCTCACACCACATATTTAGGCTCCTTGGAACTACTTGTCTATCAAAAGTGTTCTGCCTGTGAGCCTTCTCCTCTTGGATTAAAGCTGAGAGAAGGAACCACATTTTCTATTTCTTTTGCATTTCTTGTAGTGTCTCACATGGGAGACACCCAAGTTAGATATACTGAGGGACCTGGTAGTTTTATAGTTGGACTTAGATGACCCAGAAATCCTCCCTCCCCCACCACACACCAAGCAAAAATTGCACCCACCCTTCCTTCAGATGTTCCTGGCATCTTATAACTCGCCCAAAGCCAGATTTATTGCTCCTGCTGTAAAGTGTATCTTCTCTAAGCCTCACTTAAAAGCTACCACTTGGCAGAAGATCAAGTTAGAAGTGCGGGCTAGCAGGTGATGGTGAGGACAGGGAGAGATGGGGCGGGTAGGGTGGAGCAAACTGAAGCTCCAAGAGTTACCAGCTCAATATTTAACCTAACTGGTAATTTGCTGTGACAATTATGCCACGAACGGAACACTACGACTATGCAAGAATGCTGCTCTCTAATTAAGAGGGCTCTGCATCTCCAAGTCACCCGCTCTTTAATAACACACAAAATGAGTCTCGGCTCCGGGAGCTAAAGGTTCCATCAGGACCACGTGCAGCATATGGCTGTGCACACAGGCCGGGAGTGATGCAGCCCAGCTAAGCCTACTAACACCTTCAATTCGTCCTCAGACAGAGCCCAGAGAGCGCGGCTCAGGCCCTCACGCCACGAGCCCCATTTGACTGACAGGCATCTTCCCGGAAAGCTTGTGCGTGCCTACACTGCAAATGGCCCTGCTCTCCCACGGCCGGGCTTTCAACCAGGAAGGCCTGGCGTGGGTCTGATCCTTCAAGAGTAACTTTAATAAGGATTTTCTCACAGAAAGAAAAGTCCATGGGAACAAATCTCCTCTTAAGAGCGTGAGACAGGAATGGGAACACAAGCCAACACCCCAATTGCTAGGCTAACTCGGATATGAGACAAAAGAATATTAATATCTCGGCTATGAAGGAGGATGGTGCCATCTTCTGAATTGATGGGTGTTTGGAAACACGGCTAAGCTGGGCAAACCATTTTATTTTTTTCCTCTTCTTAATTAGTGGTTCATTTATGGAGGGCTTGCTGCCTGGAGAGCCCATCAGAAGAGAGCTCTTGCTTATGGAGATGTATCTTATAAAACTATTTCGATTTTAAACGAACAGTGCAGGAGGCCAGGGGTGGAAGTGGCGGGGGTGGGGCGAGAAGAATTGTATTTGCAGAAGGCTAGCCCTGCACTCTAAGCCTACGTTTAGGGGAGATCAGCTTCCCTAGGCAAGCCCATAAGCCTCTAAAATTTTAGGTCAATAGAAATGACCTCTGCACCACAGCTGACTGAAGATATAAATAAACCTGGCCACGAGCAGCGGTGTCAATGGTGAGAACAGATGAGAGTCCAATTGGAGCTTCTTTTTTTTTTTTAAGTCTGCTAGCTCGGGACCAACCTGGAGGCAGGGCATCCGTGAGAAGAGCCTTGGCTCCCTGCAGCGAGCGGCTCCTGTTTTCACAGGCACCAGCCCTTCTCCATCGGTTGGTTACCTAACCACCGAAAGGAAGCTGTACTGCACACAAGTTAAATATAGGCTGGGTTATCTGCATTTTACAAGCTCCAAGCAAGCTATCTGAAGAAGCTGTCATTTTTAATGACGGCACAAACTTCCAATTACCGACTGGGTAATCCACTGGGGAGCAGGTAGTTTTGGAAGAACGGCTTGCCATTATTAAAAGTTTACACAATCACTTTTGAGTTGATTATAAATATTTCACACGAGGCAGGTGGGATTCGGGACTTCTGGGTGGTTTACTCGAGGAGGGCTGCAACAAAGAGTGTTTTCTCGAGAATTATACATTGAGATTTGTCAATGAAATGGCCAGGTAAGGTTGGGTGGCTCCAAGACTCAAATATACTCCCAAGGCCAGCTGTAAGTCACAAGCTCAAACGTCAAGTCTTCAAGAGACTTGGAGAGTTAATATAAATAAAGATCCCTTAGGCTACCTATGGACAAGCTCCTCACATTGGGACCGTCTACCTTCAACACCATCTTCCCAACATGGCTTCTATGTCTCTTCAACAATCAGTGCAGGGTGAGTTAGGTGTGGGTCTCTCCATCATGACTGCAGCTTGTGTCTTAACCCCCTCACCCCACCTACCTGCCCTTTGAGTCCTTATTGATGATGCCAGTCTCCAGCAACCTAGATGTCAACTGCAGTTGGATTTTACTGTGATGACTACTGAGTCCTGCTCAGAGTTTTGAGGGACAAGGTATCTTGATTTAACTGGACGTGGCGCTGCACTGGAAGAGGCAGAGGCAGAAAGATGGTTGCACATTTGGAGGTGAGGCAAGGCTACACAGCAAGAAGCTGTCTCGAAACCAAAAACAGCTTTCTTGATCCGAATCCTGTCGTCAGAGGGTGTGAGGCCTTGGAGGCCAGAACAAGGTGGTCAAGGAAGACCACTGACTCGCCCTTTACTCCATTTACCTGTGTCCAAGGGTTTGCTTAAATTACCTGCCAGCCTTCGGTGGACCACGGGCCTATCAGCTTAGTGCTGCACGGGGCAACAGAGACCCTCGTAGAAGCACCTGACTATCCTTTCAGTGCTGCAGAGTGCGGCTCAGGCCCATCAGGAGAACCCAGGCTTATGCTAATGAGCCAAAAAGTAGAAGCAGCTGGCAAGAGTGATTCAGGCCCATAAATTTACACATCCCTGCAGCCAAACCCACTTGAAGAGATCCAGAGCCACTTTTATTGAAATAGAAAAGATGCCTATTCTGGAGCGCTAAGCGTTTACAGGAGGGTATATAAGAGATAATCCCGTGTTGTCTTTGAGGTGGTACTGGGGAGATAACCCAGGACCTCATGCATGCCTGCAAGGTTACCACCAAGGCACACCCATAGCCTCTATTTATACACACACACACACACACACACACGTGTGGAGGTACAAATAAGAAATGTCCCGAGACCTCCTGCACGGTGCCTGGTTGGTGGCACTGTTTGGCAAGGCTGTAGACCATTTAGTGGGGTGGAGTCTTGCGGGAGGAAGTATGTCACTGGGTGTGGGCTTTGAGTTTGTAGCTTTGCTCCCCTTCCAGTTAACTCTGCTTTGTGCGTGCAGCCAAGATGTGATCTCTTAGGCTTCCACCGTCATGTTTCCCCTGCCATTATGGACACCTGGCCCTCTAGAACTGTAGGCCACAGACTCTTATGTCGCTTTCGGTCCTGGTGTCTTATCACAACAATGAAAAGTAACTTGTGTGGCAGACAGCTGAGCAAGGGCTGTGGCCGGCTGCTTGGGATTATGGGTGACTTTCATCTTATTTCTTTATTCATTTTATTTATTCATTCATGTAGTCCTGGGAAGTGAACCACTTTATCACTGACATGTCTCAGTCCTCTTTGTATCATACATTCACTTAAGACAAGGTCTCATTAAGTCACCTAGACTGGTCTTGAGCTTGCGATCCTCCTGTCTCTGCCTTAAAAAGATAGGATCCCTGGGATATGTGACCAGTGCTACCTGGTTTTGTTTTCTCTGAGCTTTCTACAGTGAATGTGGATTACTTATGTATAAAGATCTGATGGCCTGACTGACTCCCTTCCCTTTAATGACTATCAACAGTATTTAACATCAACTTAATAAACTCATTTGGTAAAGCCATCTCCCCACCTCTTGAACAAATAAAAACGCCAGAAGTCTATTCTCCTAGAGCAGTGGTCCTCAAGCTTCCTAATGCTGCGACCCTTTAATACAGTTCCTCATGTTGTGGTGACCCCCCCCAACCACAGAATTATTTCATTGCTACTCCCTAACTGCAATTTTGCTACTGTTATGAATTGTAATGTAAATATCTGCATTGCAAACAGTCTTGGGCAACCTCTGTGAAAGGTCTCTTGACCCCAAAATGACCCACATGTTGAGAATCACTGTCTTAGAGAAAACAATTATTTCCAAACGTGCTTTATAAAAAGCCAAGAATCAGTGACTTATCAAGGCTACTACCTACAGAGTAGATTGAGACGAAGGTTACCCAGCCACACTAGGAAGAAATTGAAAGGGCCACTCGCACAAACCTGTCTTTGAGATGAAGAACCATCAACCTAACAGGGACAGAGCAGCCCCTGTAACAGTGCAAAGGAGAGGCTGAGTGTTTTTCTATAAATAAATCCTTGGCAGGCAGATCACTAAAGGAACACAAGTCAATATAAACCTTTAGACATGGGGCTGCCAAACTTCACTTTTCGACAGTATATTAATTATGTAGTCAATAGCCATGGGTTTCATTAGCGTATTAAATACCACGATCAATATTATTTATACTTTTCGAAGACAGGCCACTCAGGGAAAAAATGGTGGGGGGAGGAGGGGGAACAATTTGACCCTGTAGTTCAAAAAAAGTCAGAACAGCACACTGGAGATTAGCAAGGGTTTAATGGAAAGCATAAAACACTGGAGATATGGACAGAAATCAGATCACTGCCTTCATTTTTCTGCCTCTTTTACAATGAGACTGGAGGGGATTCAGAAACTATTTAAAATAAAGGCAAAATGATTAGAGCCCCTCCCCTCCCAACTGCTTAACGCTGGTGTCATGGTGGATGCAAAATAAGCATTGATCTCTAAGTGATAGATGAGAATCAGTACAGGAACAGCGTTTCCAGGCAAAATGTGTCCAAGAGAATTCAAAGATCTGCGGGCCAGAATCTACTTAGGCAGCCCTTTGGGACCCGAATCCCTCACAGGTGTTAACAGTGGAACCGATTTCCAAGGCAGCCCTGCTGGTGATCTGATTTTTGAGTAGGGAAATCTGTTAAACATCACCCCACGAGGGAGCCCATCTCATTCACTCCCCACGGGTTTCTACACGCAGCTGTGCTAGATCTGCTGAAGTGGCTGGTGAGGTGGTGTGGGGACTGGTTCGGCGACCTCAGATGACATTCACTAGCCCTGGTGCACTGGGTAGAGGACTGAATGCTGTGAGCAGGAGATATCAAAGACTGGACTGAAAGCTAGATCATCATCTCTAACCTGCAATTTGTCAATCTCGAACAGGACTGAAGACTGTGATTTTCTAGTCAATGCTTTGTAAGCAAGGTCAGATAGAGGCTCCATAAAAATTGTCAAGGCTTCAGCCAGAGAATCAAGTGTAACTCAATTCCTATCTCCAGTGAGCCTCAATCAGTCTGTCTGTCTGTTCTCAGCAAGGCGAGCCATGCCAACGATGCCAACTGCTAAGAGCCAGGGTTGTAACGCAGGGCCGTAATATCAACAGCTGGGAGACAGAAACAGGAGGATCATGGCTTCAAGGTAGCTTGGGCTATAAACTATAAGCCTGAAGCTACCCACTTTAAGACTGCCCCCAACAAAACAAGACGAGCAAGCAGGGTATGATGGTAAGATGCCTGTATTTCTAGTGTATAGGAGGCAAAGGAAGGAAGCTTGAGCCTGAGACCTGCTTGGGTTACATAGGGAGGATGGTATTTCAAAAACAGGTCAGCTGGGGGCTGGAGAGATGGCTCAGCGGTTAAGAGCGCTGACTGCTCTTCTGAGGTCCTGAGTTCAATTCCCCGCAACCACATGGTGGCTCACAACCATCTGTAATGGGATCTGATGTCCTCTTCTGGTGTGTCTGAAGACAGTGACAGTGTACTCATAAAATAAATAAATCTTTAAAAAATACAAAAACAAAAAAAAAACCCAAAACAGGTCAGCTGAGGAGAGAACAGATGGGGCAGACAGGGTGCATCAATCTAAACCAACATAACTGGATTTAAAGTAATCTGGGAGACTGGTCCGTTTCAGAGATTTAACGGAGTAAAGACCCACCCTGAGTATGGGCCCAGGGGTCCAGGCTGAATAAAGAAGGAGGAAGCTAAGCTGGAAGTGTTTCCAAGTGTTAGGACCACAACCTGACCCCTGGCACTTGCTGGCCAGCTAGCCAAGCTCCAGGCCAGTGGACAGTTCCCACACACTACCCCCCACAGGTTGAAAGTGAGTTGAGCACTAGCATCCACCTTGGTCTCTTCTTGACAACAGATACAATATGATTGGCTGCCACAGCGAGAGCTGTTACTGTCTACAACCTTCCTCACCATGACGGATGGTACCCTCAAACTGTGAGCCAGAAGAAGCCATTTCTCCGGTAACTTGCTTTTGACAGGTATTCTGTCATAGCAACAAGAAAAGCAACTAAAACACAGGGTGCCATGACTCCTGGGCTCCACAAAGCCACCACAAGCTTAGATGTACACATTACAGGCCAGGCAGGAAGCTGCAGGGGGACTGCAATGCTGCCTGGATCCTGGCAGAGATGTGCAGCAGATGCCAAGAGGTGGGCTGCAGCACCCAGAGATAATTATTATGATTAGGAACGCGTCGAGCGAGCATGCTCTCGCCGAATGAGAAGCCGCGCAGCATAATGACTGTTTTCTTCCTCGCTCACGGTCTCCACATTTCAGAGCCGGCGTGGTGTTAGGCTGCTGTGTAAACATCAGTACAACCCCAAGGGGCCAGATCATCAGCATTCCTGGGCTCAATGGCTTTTCCTTTTGTGTTTCCATTCATTTAAAGATGCATTTCAGGGTTGCAAACATTAGTGAGAATGATCTCCAGGCCTCAGTCTAATCTCTAAGTTTGTAATGAGTTAACATCTTTCCCTAGTGAATATTTATTATGAAGGGTAATTAATTGCTTTCCAGTTACAAGAACCCTTTACAGTCAAAGAAAGTTGGATCCACGAAGACATATTGTTTATTCAAACAAGGCAAGAGAAACAAAGGGCTTCTTTCTTAAATTCTATTTAACATAGCTTTAATAAAGGTAAAGCCTCGTCTGGCAACCAAATGTAACGTTAACTGATGGAAACTTGCAATGTCTGTAGTGGCCTGGATGTCCCAGGCTTTATGGATTTACTAAGATTTTGTTATCTTCAAGCAGGAACTATGTTACAAGTAACTGACCCCACTCTGTGGATAATGAGGTAAATTATGCAATTTGGGGTTTGCTTTTCCCCAAGGGGACAGCAAGCCAATGCTTATCAGCCGTTCTCAGAAGAGACAACTTTGATTAATATCAGATTCATCTGACTCAGTCTATTAAACCTATAAAGCCTTGAAGGAAGGATATTCAGATATTAACGATAGGCCTTTGATTAATAATTCTATCTTTTTGCCATGCCAAGCATTAACAACCACGTGGTAGCTCTGCAAAATCAAACCTTTGATTCCAGGCAGACATACCCTTAACACAAAGCAAACTCCAGGCTACACAATTTGCCTCGTTATCCAGAGTAGGGTCAAAGACTTGTGACATAAGCTGAAGGCTTATGCACAGCCCCCCATTGTCTTTTGCCTATCAATGAGTCCCAAGAGGGACCCAGACAGGTCTTCATCCCCTCGAGGATCTTCATTGAGGAGCTGCCCATGGGGTCGGGAAGGAAGCCATTCTATCTCAGTTTTCTCGCTCTCCAATTCTGGCCACCAGTGGGACTTGCTCACATCAAATGTTCTTCCTGATGTTCATGATCAGCCTTTTGCTATAGTCTCTGTAGTCCACGGGCTTCACGTCTATCACAGTGGCCTTAATTCGAGATTCGTCCTTTAGAAAAGAGAAAAGCTGTTGTGAGTGGCAGAGTCTGGCATGGAGCGGTAGAGAGAAGCTTCTTTGCTTCAGTGGCTTCCATGAGTCCAGCAGGAAGAAGGGAAGTTTGGAAATTCTCAGAGAGAAAGTGCTGTGAACTCCTAGAGGTGGGTCAGATCCTTTCCACAGACCCTTTCCCCATCCTAGGTACCTGTGCTCAGACCTAGCATCCTCCTGGAGTAGGCTCTGTCTTTATATGGGTGCAGTGGGGGCCTAGAGCAGACAGGTAACTCATCCTAAAAGATCACTTTCATCTAGAGGAGCATCTGTGGTGGTAGGGGACTCTGCTTCTGCTCAGCTCTGGGCACGGCTACCCCTCTGCTCTTCACCATCCCTGTCCATACCAGCAAGAGAGAAAACCCTACAATCCCCCTTAATCTACCAGACTTTCTGACACCAGCACGCTAATGTTCATTTAACACAACTACTAAAATCTCTATTCACAGGTATCAAGCTGATGATAGTTCAGGCTGTGTGGCTGCAGGGGAGTTGGCAGAATTCTTCCTCAGCTTGTCTCCATGAACTAAACAGTGTCTTTGAGGCACAACAGGTGACACCTAGAGGCACACAAGTCTAGCTGGGGGCCTTCATGCTTCCATGTGCTTAGTAATTCCGAAATGTACTGATGTCTACGGGTCTGGCTAGGAGCCAGCCTGCCTGGTTGGCCTCTTGGCTCTGCTACTCCGTGGGTGTAGGTTCAGTCCTTCTCTGTATGCCTCCATCTGCCTCTCCCTCGGTAAAGCTGGGGCAACAACAGCTCCAACACAGAAGGTGCCGGGAGGGTCGACAGAGGACAGACAAATAGACGGGGCAGGACAGACTGTCCAGTAAACAGGGTTTAACATGACCATGCAGCACAGTGACATGAGGTCTAGTTTAAACACTTGTCGGGAGGGGTACTTTGACCAGCACGTGGTATTTGTTTAATATTCTGTGTTTTAGAACCTATGCTGTGGGAAACAAGAGTCCACACACATCATTTTCTGGATGTGCACAGCCAGCAACGATCGATCTCCTCCCTATGTGGGCTTCCACACGAGCGGGCAACAGCGCCCAGCGCAGGCAGTGAGCTTGCCCGCCACAGGTCTCACAGCTGTGGGTAAGTCCCTGACACTAACACCAAAGGGACGCTGTGGACAATAGACAGCAACTTCCCATCACAGCCCTCGGTCCCAGGAACCTTACTTACGTTGTAGGTCTCCAGCTTGACCCTGATTCTGAACGTAAATGATCGAAAGTTGGCATTCTGGAAAACCTCTTCGAACGCCTGCTCGTTCTGCAAAAACAACACATGGGAACTACTGGAAAACACCCATTAGACTGCTGAAGAGACAGAAATTATCATCCTGAAGAGTTGAAATCACTTAGGAATGACTAATTTGTAGGTGCTGTTTTATCACACACAACTGTTTAAGGAGAATTTTATTAAAAAACAAACCTCCTCAAGGAGGTTTTCAAGCACTGCTTTTCCTTCAGCATTGGGGCTGGACCTGGACCCACCGCCAGCACACACCCTATCCCAAGGATAATCAAGTTTGTTATGTAAAATGGTTGTTTACACGGATCCCACACACATCCTCTGTATGCTGAAGTCAGCTCTAGATTGTTTATAATACCAAACATAAATACCATGAGAGGACTGCAGGGATCAGCCAGTCAACAGCGATGGGGGAAATAATCTGCCCAATCAACCCTGCAGACATGTCTGAACCTCAGCTGGCTGAATCTGTGGCTACTGAGGACAGACTTTACTAAATCCACTCAAGCAGAGCCCTGCGCCAGTGCCAGGGACGGAGGACTGAGGACTGCTGCTCACCGGGCGGAGCTCCCGGGCAGGAAGAGGAGTCAGGGCCTGCCGGGGTGAATGTGGCTAATGCCAGTGCATGTGTGCGTGTGCCTGTGCGTATATCTCCAAAATGGTTAAAAAAAAACCAAACAAACCCATATAATGGTTATGTTTATGCCTTTTACCACAAATAAACAATTTTAAATAATCTTAGGAACACATTTCTAAAATTTGGAATACTTGCTGGGGAAGATATCTGAGCCCCAGCATGAATCAGGAAATAGGTGGGAGAAGCTGGAGAGATGGCTCAGTGGTTAAAAGCACGTTGCTCTTGCAAAGGAAAGGCGGTCCTTCCCTGGCACCAACTTGGTCGCTCACAACCACCTGGAACCCCAATTCTCTCCTGGCCTCCCCAGGCACCAGGCAGGAAGGTGGTCCTACATACCTGCATGTAAAACACTCACACCGAAATTAAATAATGACAGAGTAGAAGCCGGGCCTGGAGTTACAAGTCTTTAACTCCAGCACTGGGAAGCAGGTGGATATCCTGTGAGTTCCGGGTCTACATAGTAAAAACTTGTCATAAAGTAAAACAAAACAGTTTAAAAGAAACAACAACAACTCCCACTAAAATAACTGGAGAAGGCTGGGGAAAGCTATACTTGATGGCACATGCATGTCATCACTGTATTCTGGAGGTAAGGCAAGAGGATTACAGGGAGACCGAGGCCAGCCTCAGCTACACAGGCTGGTCTGGGTTACAGTGTGAGACCCAGGCCTCAAACAAAACAAAAAGAAAAAATTTCACATTATCATATACTTAGGGCTACAAAACGCCTTCCTCTTCCCAATCTTTGAAAGCTATTGGATCTGGTTACTTTTTTTTTTTTTTTTAACTTTTTGTTTGCTTTTTAAGACAGGGTTTCTCTGTGTGGCCCTGGCTATCCTGGAACTCACTCTGTAGACCACGCTAGCCTCTAACTCACAGTGATATAATTTTTTTTCAAAGCTGGATTTTTCTTTGGGGGTGTGTGGGTGATACCATGGGACACTCGGCTACCACTCGCACTAAGTAGCAAGTTGGCCTTTAACTTAGCTTTCTCTTGCCTCAGACTGCTGAGGCAAAACCCAAACCAAACCAAACCAAACCAACAAACCAGCAAAACAAACACCAAAAAAGGCATGAACTTCAACTGTATATAAAACAGTTCATATAAGCTAAGTGCCCTGCAGGCACACGGTTATGGAAATAGCTTCGTCATACAGACTTCTTTCAGTAGATGTCATTTGAGGAAAAACAAAAAACAAAATAAACACTCTTTGGACTTTCAATATATAAACAAAATAATATGTTAAATCTTAAACTTAAACCAGACACCACTGCCCTCTGGGGTCAGGGAAGCGGGGTCACAGGCTCCAAAGGAGTGCCGCTCCTGAGGGGAGCCCTGTGCGTCCTCATTCACCAGCACTAACAGCAGCCAACTATAATGAGCTCATAAAAAATCCTCCAAGGCCTCCCAAGCCCAAGAATCTGATATGAAAACAGAGGGCCAGGCGAAACAGATAAAAGGCAGACTGCACTTTAAAAGTCAATCCCAGTTATCTGTGCGAAGAGACTTCTTGGGACTATTTTCTCAGACCTCATGGATGATTTAAACAGAACGGAGGGCAGAAAAAGAAAGGAAAGCACACAAAATGGCAAAGCCTCCTTCTTTGTGGCCTTTACAAGTATCCAACCAATATGGAGGAAATGGAGAAGGGACGCTATATGTAGATACCAATTTCCATGGCCTAGAAAATACGGCTTTTACTAACTAGTTTTGTTTGTTTGTTTTTAACCTCAGCAAGTATCTTTCTTATGTTTGACATAATCTCTACTCTGCATTAAATAAATCTAGTGTATAAGAAGGCAAATTAGTTAAGGTGAAATTGGTTATTTAACTGTTTATTTGTTTTGATTGTGTCTTGTGCATGTCAGGCACACACGTGGAGGTCAGAGGACAACTTCACGGAGCATGTCCTCTCCTTCTGCCGCCCTAGGGGTCCCAGGGATCCCAGGGATTCCAAGGATGGAACTTGAGTGGTCAGATTTACATGGCAAGGGCGTCACTCACTGAGCTGCCTCAAGGGTTCCAATTCATCTGTTTACTCTACGTATATATTTTTGAAACAGGGCCTTGCTATGCAGTTTAGGCTAGCTTTGAACTCACTGTGTACACTATAAACCCCTGGCCTGGAGGTTTGAGGGAATCTCCTGCCTCAGTCCAAGTGCTGGGACAATAGGCAGGAACCATCAATGCAGCAGGCAAAATGAAGTCTTCCCTTTAAACCAAAGTCGCTTCCTATGACTTTCATCTGATAACCGGAAACAGCAATGCCAGGAAGCACACTTGTGTTACCTTTTCTTTTACTCCAAGATTTGACTCCACTTTCCTAAAAGGTGTTTATTCTGCTGAAGTACACCCAACCTCTGAGCATTTCAGGGGATACCTTGTATCTCTAGAGTGACTGGGAAGCACACCAGCTCTGATGCATACAAACAGAGATGGGGCAATGGTGGCTTGTGCATCTGTGCAGTGCACTCTATATTCCCTGATGCATTACCTCACACCAGATACATACAGAACAACAAATGTGTTCTCACTCAGTGCAGTGAGCATACATACACCACACACAAAGCAAGCATTCAACAGCTCAGTGTCATAAAGCAAGCACTATCACAGCGCGGATAAACATGCAGCCAACCTTCTCTTTGAGTTCCCCAAGGTACACAGTGTTCTGTCCAAGGATGGCCTCTGCAGACTCCTGGAAACACGTCACCCACTGGTTCTCCTGAAAATCTGCAATATTTGCCTAAAAAACACAACTCTATTATTTCAGCAAATAAATAACAAAAGGAAGACATGCCAAAGAGGAGGGAAGATCATCTTTTCCTACTTAAAGTGACTTCTAAGGGAGAAAAGACGTTGCCATCACAGGCACACAGCCGCCAACGCTCTGTGCTCTGGTTAATGTCCCCACGAGGAAGTACCCACTTTCAGTCCAGAATCAGACAAAACAGGAACTACTTGATGTCTTTATTATAAAGCAGTCTGTGTATTAGGCGGTTCTGACCTATGCAGATGCTCTGAGCACAGTTAAGGGAGACGGGGCCGGGCTAGCACTGGGACATGCAGGTAATGCCATGCCAGTCTTACGCCTTAGGAAGAAGTTTAAAATGAGGTCTAACTCGATCTGCTAGAGGTGTGAGTTCAGACCTCAGGAGATGGGCCAAGTAACTGACGCAGAAGCTGTTCCCTCTTAATGCAAAAGGCTTCGCACTGCAGGTTTTAAATGAGCCTCCACGGTAATAGTGAGTTCCTCTCTCTCTACCTCCCTCCCTCCCCATGTTGACATCTTTAGTTTTTTGAGATAGCATATAATGCAGCCCAATCTGCCCGCATACTGGCTGCGCAGTCAGAGCTGGCCCTGAACTCCTTGTGCCTCTCCCCTACCCCATAACAAGTGCTGGGATTATAGACAAATGCCACCATGTTCCGTTTAAGTGACTGCTGTCCAGCAGGGCAAAGCCTTCCTTATTTACAAAGCAGCAGCAAGTGCTCCAGCCCAGACTCCCCTGTGATTTCCTCACCAAGAACCACCAGGGTTCTACCACACCCTCCAGTGTCTTGCCCATGACAGTCAGTCCATGAACACCACAAGGCTTCTCATGATCCACTCTACTCACCGATAAGATCATGCGGTATTTGAAATTGGGAAATTCCCGGTCACACTTCTCACAGCGGTATAGCCCATTCTGCTGGTCAATCACCTTCTTATTGCAGTCCTGCGTTGGGCAGGCCTGGTACATACAGTTCTCTTTTCGAAGAAACACCACTGTTGCCACAGTGCTGAAGTAGTCCGCCTGCAGGCGAAAGGGAAGACCACATCAGCAAGGCATGTAGGTCTGGAACAGGTGACTTGAAGCCGCTCTTCCTTGCAAGTGGTGAACGCGTATATAGAGTTCCCACACTCACTGAGGTTTTACTAAGCAATTATGGAGAATCGATAACTCTATGGCTTCAGAAATCACATGTGCTGCACGCAGAACCCAACCCAGAGAGGTAACAAACCAGCACTCAGGCACATCATTAGCCTTGAACTCATACAGCTCAGTCTGCCTCTGTCTCTAGAGTGCCTAGCCATCACACCTGGCCACTTAATTCTTTTTATTTGTAGTTATTACTTGTTACATATGTGTATCTGTGTATGAGTGCAGGTGTGCACTGTGTGCAGGTCAGAGGACAACTTTCAGGAGTCAGTTCTCTTCTTCCACTGTGGGTTTCAGGGAACTCAGGTTTCCAAGATAGCAGGAAAAGTGCCTTTAACAGCTGAGTTATCTTGACATGGATAATATTTTAAAATTACTTTTCAAATTACATGTATTTATTTGGTGTGTATATAGTGGTTTTGCATGTATTCATATATACCACAGCGTGCGTGTGCAGGCTAGAAGACAACTTGTGGGTGTTGGTGATCTCCATTCACCATGTAAGTGCAGGCCAGGCTCAGTGGCAGGCATCTTTACTCAGAGTCTCCTTGCTGGCCAAGCTCGTCATTATTTATGACTGTGACTTCTACCCGTATCTTTAGGGATCAGGAAGTCTTTCCCGAGACAAGCCAGAAAAGCCCTTTCGGCCCAATGAGCCTTTAGTCCGTCTCTCCTGCCCCCCCACCCCCACCCGCTGCTGTGGGGCAGGATGGCATGAAGACCAAGAGCGAGCCAAGAGGATCTACTGACAGCAACAGACAGCCAGTTCACAGGCGTGGTAGGCAACTCCTGGACTGAATTTAAGTTTAAGAGAACGCCAAATACCTGTGACTAAGGTCTTCTAAATGGAAAGATCCCTGGTTAAGTAACACAGCGAGGAACTAAGTTGTGGCAGGGTAGATACCTGCTTTGCCTCTGAACCCTGCACAGAGGCTCTTGTTTTTGGTTTATGTTCAGTCATGTCAAGTAACTACAAAATCCAGGTATATGCTGAATTCAGAGATAGGCTACCTACCCCGAAGCCCCTAAAGCCCCCGCCCAGGGTCTCACTGTGTAGCCCTGGCTGTCGTAGAGCTCTCTATGACCAGGTGGTATCAAACTCAGACCCACTTGCCTCCCAAGGGATGGGATTAAAGGCATTTGCCACTATGCCTGGCTCTCACTAGTTGTACCAGAGGAGCAAAACAATGTGGCCATTTAAAGAGACAATGTTAGAAACCAGTTTAAGACAGCTTTGGGGCTGTGGGTGTAGCTCAGTGGAAGAGCTTGCTTAGCATGCACAAGCTGTTGGTTTTAACCCTCAGCGTGACAGAACTGAATACGTAAGAAGGCTTGGAGGTGGAGGTAGGGATGGGTTAGAAGTTAAGAGCACTGGTTGCTTTTGCAGAGACCCAAGCTCAATTTCCCTGCACACATATGGTGACTCACAACCTCCATAACTGCAGTTCCAGGGGATCTGATGTCCTCTTCTGACCTCCTTGGGGACACACAACTCATTTGGCTCACATGCAGGGTGCCTCAGGCCACCATGCTGGCTCAGGGGTGAAGGCGCTTGCTGCCACACTGGATGGACTTGAGTCTGGTCCCTGGGACCCACAAGGAAGAGTTTGACTTCTACACACCGAGGTGGAACACGCATGCCCTACTTCCAAATAAAAAATAACTTAAAATTTAAAGAGACAGCTGTAGAGAAATAACTTTTAGGAGAATGCCTAAAGAGCTTCTCTGCATTTCCACGCTAGATCCTGACTCAAAGCGTGATGTACAAGTCTGCATGCAGACAGGGGTTCTGTATGCCTGGTCCCGGCTGTCTACTGTCTGTCTTTGTTTAAGAGAGCAACTGGGTAAGAAGAAACCCAGAATCTAGCCGATGTTTAATTCTCAAGATATCCTGTAACAGCATTATAAGTTGCTGTGGGTGACAGTGATATGAGACAGTGAGGAAGAAAACCTATATTGTATACGATGACAATAAAGGAGCAGTGGCGAGCGATATTTTGGGAGTACAATAGAAATAAATGATTCAAATATCCAAGAGAACACAGGTTAGACCAAAGTAGGAAGAGGACACTAAGCACAGGTTGAAATGGAAGATGCAACTGAAGTTAAATACCAGAGCCAGCCCGTGGTACGGCAGCAGCGGCTCTTGGCCTGCGACTCATGGGAGCGGCCCGATACTCGACAGTGAGAATTTCAGTCTGTTCAAAAACCAACACGCCTGTCACACTACACTGCAAAGCCCGGACATCTCCACTTCCTCAGTATCCAAGAACTCTGCCTCACACCAGAGCAAGCATAGCCTCTACACCGGCCGTGACTGAAAAGCAGTAATGTGGTGCCCTGGAGCAGGCCTCTGGGGTCCCAGATGAAAACACAGCCCCGAGCTGGCACCAGAGAACAGGTGTAAAAACTCAGCCCTCTGTCGTTTTCTGGGCCTCTGAAATGAGGGGTGTGAGGTACCTTGTCGCCCTGGCCCAGGTTCTCTGATTTAGCTTCATACAAAGTTTTCCAGTTGGTGTTGCTCCCTCCGGTCCCTCCACTCCTGAGGTCAGAGATGGAAACACCATCTAAGGTTTGTCCTTCTGAGTCAAACCTAGGGGAGAAAAAGATACTGCTGATAGGAACTTCACATCCTCTGCAACGTGCTGTTTGAATACAGCAGCCGAGCTCCATCCGTGCAGCTCTCCCCTGGGTCTCGGCACACCTAGTCCACCAAAGAAATGCAATACCTTTCTTCCCATCTCGTTTTCTTTGATGCCCCTCACCCTCCACTCACAAGGTCAAACGGTGCCAAAGCACCACAGACCCTTTCCCCAGACTGGGCCGCGTACTGACAGCCATGAACAAAGTCGGCAACAGCGAGCAACGCCGGCGCAGTCCCCCAGGGCTTCAAGCCTTCACCCCAATCACCAAACGAATCAGATGAAAATAGACATTTTGTTTAATGAGTCTGCCAAAAATATTTTCATGGGAGAAAATCTTTTAAGCCTAATCAGTTATAGAATTCAATGTACTTCATCAGAAGGCATTATGTGCCGTGTTAGAGATTTGCATTCTCAGTGAGAATGTGTTTATGGAAATATCAAGGTTAAATTCACTTATATGAAATTATTATTAAGACTGATCATACTTCTTGACCATCTATTGGCTAATCTGAAGGAAAGAGGCCAGGGAGAAGGTAGCAAGGACAGGCTAGTGGCAGAGAACAGTGAACTTGAGACTAAGAATGCATCAACTACACTAGTGGTGATAATTAAAGCTCCCCAGGCACAGGGCCGACCCCCAGAGTGGCTGCGGCCCTAGGCCATGGACAATCACCTCCTCATTCTGTCAGGTAAGGAGCCACACCAGTCAGAGGACAAGGACAAAAGTCTGTGTCACCACTACTAGCCGCTCAAGTTTAAGGTTTCAAAAACTTCATACTGGCGTTTGCCACCAAAGACAGCTCACCAGAAGTCAACAGAGCAAGGAGACAGGCAGTCCCGCTTACAATAAAAATTCCACTGCTAGCGCCAAGATCTAAAGATCGCTAATCCTTGCCTGGGTGGGGTGTGCACTGAACTCGTAAATCGATGACAGGGCATTTTGTTCAGGAGACAGACATGCCTGTCTGTGATTTCTGTGATCACAGTTACTGACAGTGAAATATGAACACCTTAATGCAGGCACACAATTAACCTGGAGTTGTGCTCAGAGCCTGAGAGGAAAACCAACCAACAAACAGGAGCAGTGCCATGGCTGTCTCTGGTCAAGACTACTACAGAATCCTGTCATACAACGCAACACTAGCTATCATCACGGTCACACAGACGAACCCACACCCCAGATGGATGCTCTAAGTATTAAATATTGTTATTGGTTTATATCAGACTCAAAGCAAAAAATGAGGGGCATGAAATATGAGCTGTTTTTCTTGAGTCCCCTAAACTCTAAGATACAGCTGGAAACCATACATGCCCACCCTGTGACTACAGCTATACAATTTCCTTAAGCTTGGGCTAGGTAGTTATTTTCTTTGACCACCTCAGTTCTTCCACACGACACTCTCAGGATGAAGTGCTCTCCTAAGGCAGAGTTGAATGCCTTAAAAAGCTCGATGTGGTGTGGAGATTCTAACAGGCTCTCCTCATCTCTCGAGTGCTTTGGGAATAACAATGTAAAGGTAACAAAGAGTCCATTGTTCTCACTGTGCTTTATCTGAGTCCAGGGACTACACCACAGAAGATGTGACCCCCTCCAGAGACTCAGCAGAGTAAGCCAGTCCATTCTACCCCCACAGCAGCTGCCCACGGTGCAAACCAAAGATGCTCTCAGCACTGTCTTCAGCACGCAGTGCTAAAGCCTTGCCGTACCTGGTGGGACCAAGGTCAGTGTGCAGCACTTAAATTCTAATTGCTTTCTCTGACTCTCTATGTTCATCAGGGGATCATGGGTTTGCTGGTTTAAGAGGGCTTTCAGGCTACCATCTTAGAAGACATAATGCCTCCAAGAAATACAGAAACCACTCCACTCAATAGCAAAGGCTTGGCAAAATAGCTTGGCAGAAGTCCACATACTGACACTATTCAGCTCTTACCAAAGCCTGAGCACAAACAACCCCTTAGCTGAGTTCCACAAAACCTACCATCCACGAAGCTTATAGGCCTCTGGGATGTCAGGATTCACAATGACAGTGCTGGATGACAGGACCGAGAGGCTCCGCCCACCAAAGTCAGAAACTCGGGCTCCTTTGATGGCCAGCACAGGCTGCCTAGAGCCATCAAACTTGTCAGCCTGCAAACCAAATGCACACACACATCACTGGCAAGAAGAATGTACAGGATAGCTTTACGGAGAATAGTCAATGAATACAGAGTGAATACAGTCAATGTCTGTGGACTCTGGGAAACAGACCTCATACAAGGAACCTGCTTAGACTGCTAGGAAAGCTAATCTGTCTCTATATCCCTCAGTCAGAGGAAGAAGCATTGCAATAACCGATCATCTCACACAAGCGAAGGTCTTCAAATACTTGCTGGACAGCACAACTCTGAGCCAAAGCCCCACGGATCAAAAGGAGGAGCACCCACCCACAGGGCTCTGCTCGGTGCGGGGGACTCACGTCTTCTCCCCACAGAGTTGTGGTCACCACTTTCCCTGACATGTCCATCAAATAGATGTTTCTCTTAGCAACTTCTCTGTTGTTAGACTTCACTGTGATTTTAGTTGAATCTTCGTAGCTCTTGCAGATTCCAATTATGTCTGAAACAAAGAACACTTCGTAACAGTTCCCATCAAGGCTCCTCTTAAAACAGGGCCGAGGGATGAAAGGCAAACATGCTAGTTGTGCATCACCCCAACACTGGAGACAAAATCACCACTTTTTGCCCTCAACCCTGGACACACCTACTAGTGAGTCTTTAGACTTGCTCTCTAGGTCCCCGATGCCTGTGAAATCAAACTGAACTGTGGGTAAGTGATGGCCATCTTCACAGGGAAGGACAGAAGTCTCGTTATTGAAGGTCATCTCATAGTCATTTTTAACAGCTGAGAATTGTTTGTTAGCGATCTTCAGAGTGCCCTTTGAGAAGTAATAAACCTACAAAAGAGGCCGAGTCAGGGAATGCCGGTCCCCACAACGCAGCCTTCCAACCGTGCTCACGGCTCACTGGTCAGCTCTGATTCAACCCTGTCTTACCTTGTTCACTTCAATAAGGGGAAAGAACTTGTCCACCTGCTCATTGAAAGCAGTAGCTCTGATTTCACCCTGCAGAAGCAAGGGAGAGCATATTAGAACCGAGCTGCTAGGCCCTCGCTCTCAACAGCGAGAGCAGGCCATTTTGACAATTAGACAACATCTTTGGAGCAACAGCCCAAGTATAAAGAAACCTTCACAGGGCTGCAACCATTCCAGAAAGCCACATGTACAGTCGCACTTTCAAGCTATCAGTTCTGACAAAACAAGAGAAGCTCAGCCACCTGAGCCTACAGTTAGAACTTAACCATGTAAGCTAAAACATAAAACAAGGAAGCTTGCAAGACGATTCAGTAGATAAAGGTGCTTATTGTATAAACCTGGCCACCCCAGGTCAATCCCTGGAACTCACGTAAATGTACAAGACAATCAATCACCCTTTGCACATGTACGCGTGCACACACACAAAAATAATTCTTTACATTTTATCAAAACATTTTTAGGAGGAATAGTTTAATATTCTGATAATGAAAACATAAGGTTCTGGGTCCTGAGTGATGGGCTGGAAGCCCACAGGAATGCGTGCTGAACTGCCATGATTCAGCAGTCTTCCTCACGCCTGCAACCTAAGTGACGGCTTACTTCACAGTCAGGAGCTGGTGCCAAAAATGTTCCAACAAGTCATGCTTTCAAGCTGATTTCACTGTTACTTTTCTGTCAGGCAATATGTTACAGATGGATAAGAAACTTAACTAAATGGCTAAAATCTTACCCAGACAAGCTGCAGGAAATTAGTTTCTGATACTGAATCTGCCATCACAGTTAAGATATCTGCCAAGCGACACCATAACAAGAGGAAGAGGAGGAGGAGAGAGTGCCAAACCTTGACCTCATCGGCACCATGGTTTATTCTATGTGGTTTTTTTTTTTGCCAGTGTGTATATCACTTGAGTGCCTGCCGCCTGAGGGAGACCAGGAGATGTTCTGGAAACTGAAACTGGAGTCACAGATGGTTATGAGCCACTGTGTTGGTGCTGAGAATTGAACCCAGGTCCTCCCAAAGAACAGCCTGTGTTCTTAACTGCTGAGCCATCTCTCTGGCCCCTGCATTTTGCTTTAGGTAAAGCATAGGGAGTATAAATGGTCAGAAACCATCCCTGCAGACTAGTTAAAGCTGAGTAGCTGTTGCCTGCTTCTGCTGGAGGCAAATGCCCTGCTCTGCAGATATCACCCCAGGGCTTCAACTGTGCCCCCAGCAATGTAATTAGAGCGCTGAAGTCTCTGCAGACACGAGACTATTTACAGTATACTAACTTATATTGTTACAGATGATTTCCTTTAGGAGCATTTTATCTGACGTCTAGCCCTGTGCCCCAGAGAGCATCAAAGGTCTCCAACAGAAGGAAAGGCACAAATGACCACCATGTTGCTCAGAGCTGAGTCCTGAGTCAAGAAGGCCAGCAGCTTCCCAAACGGCATGGCACATACTCACACTTTCATCCACAAGTTCTATAGAGAAAAGCTTTCCTTCCCCCCGGGAATTGCTCCAGGTACGGATCTGACTTTTGTTGGTGACACGGGCACAAATAGTCCACCTAAAAATCAAACAGATAACATTAGTGTTTGGAGTCTTTCTCACGTGGAATAAAGATAAGCAGGAAATCATCTTTCTGTGGCCTTCCTTCTCCTCTGCAGTCTGTCAATGCCAGCTGTATTTTAATCCACCTAATTAAAACCCCAAGATGACATACAGGTTTGACAGTTTACAGAATAAGCAAGCAGTAAAATATACCAGGTAGTTTAACACTAACTCATTCTCCTGTCAAATAAGTAAATTTATAAGCCCTCTTCCTTTCTCAAGAAAACATCACCAAGGCAACAATATCCCTTTAATGAAAGGTTCCAAGGGAAAAAATGCAGTTATACCAGCAATTACAGTTTGCCACTATTTTCAATTACAGGAGCTGACACAATCACTATCCAATGTCTGCCACGTTTCTAATGCATCCCAAACATAAACACTAGGCTACAAAACACGATACTCATGGGCCACCAAAAGAAAGCACCCCAAAATGGTATGACCCGAGAGAGAGGCTACCATAAAAGGAATCCACAGACTCAAAACCTTGGCCTGGTGCCTATCCGAACACAAAAGTTGGATACACTGGTTTCCTTACTTAGAATTTTACAGGGGAAATTATCTCCCCTATTTTACCAAGTATTGCAGGATAAATAAGAACATAGCTTAAAGAATTCTAGAGGAAAAAAAATGGCCACTAATGTTCAATGTTTTAATTAATTTTTAATGGAAAAAAGTAATATCAAAGAAATCCATGTCTAGGGCATATTAGTGTGGTTAATACAAATAGGACAGATTATCTCAGCCAAATTAAACCATAGTAACAAGTTTTGGACTCACAGTCATCTATTTATATGAGATAAAATGTGAATTAGCATACACACACACACACACACAATTTTTATTCCTAAGAGCCTACCAAATAACTCTTTAAGCAGTAATTTTAAGCTCTAAATTTTAAAAAATAGTGAAACCTCTATAGGCTTATGGCAGAAAGCTGTTTTTGTCATTCTTTCTGATAAAAGTGTTAAAGGCTGCCATAATTTGTATCCTTCTTTAGCTTAGAAAAATAACAAACACATCCTATGTGGGGTGACCCCGAGTTCACACGTGAGTCACACATGAGCACACAGTGATGCCCTAGACCATGTGAAAGGAGCCCCACGCTGGTCCTGAGCAACAACTCACTTGGACTGGTAAGGGGTGAGGCTGGCGATGGGGACCACTTTGGACTGTGTCCCACCTGACGGCTGCAGCGGGCCAGTTCCGGCAGGTTTTCCAAACGACTTTGAGGCACCATAAGTCTTAGCTACAGTGGCACCTATATAAACACACAGAAAAAGGGACAGTCATTTCCTTTTTATTTCTCCAAGTGTAGGTGCACGAACCATGGCATGCACCTGGACGTCAGATGACAATCTCAAAAAAATCCAGCTTTTGTGAGACAGGTTGTTGTCTTCCCACCACACTTGCCAGGTTAGTCGGCACAAGCTTCCAAGGACTGTCCTGTCCACCTCTGACCTCCTAAGGGCACTGGCATTAGAGATGCTCTACTACATCTGGCTTTTATGTGGCTTCTGAGGATTTGAACTCAGATCTCTATGGTTGGATAGCAATTTTTTTTAATCACCAAGCCATCTTCCTTGCCAGACAACTATTTCTTATTTAACTTTTGTAAGTTTAAAATTAATTCTCATTATGAACATGCCACAGGAAAGCTAGGAGCTAAGGAGACGGCAGAGGACACTTATCACCAGTGCATGATCTCAACCCTGTCCAGGCAGGGTAGAAAAATATAGGATGACATCTATAGGGGGATTCAGTTGGGATCAGAGACTAAGAACCAGTTTTTGGTCAAATAGGGAGCCTTGTACTATAAGCTCCTTGCTTCCCTTTGTCCAAGCTACACAGCTGTTCTCCACATGCCAAGAACACAGATCAAAAGTCCATTGGCAAGTGAGATCCTTTATATGTATACTGTTTATCTATAAAGCTTCCACTTTCAATACAGCAAATTCTAATTTCAAAAATCTACCACACCTTTATACCAAATGCTTTTCAAAAAGATTCTACTTTTTACTCGTGTGTGTGCACGCGCGCATCTCAGAGCTTCTAAGATCCTCTGGAGCTGGAGTTACAGGTGGTTGCGAGCCACCTGGCATGAAGGCTGGGAATCAAATTCAGGTCCTTACAAAGCAGTACAAGCTCTTACCTATTGAGTCCCCCCCCCCCGCCCCGTCCTAAGCCCCTTGAGTCTGGGTTTCACCAGGTGGCCATGGCTGGCTCAAGGGCTGGGCTAAAGGTAAGTACCACTATGCTTGTCTTTTTAAGATTTTATTTTTATAGTCAGGCATGGCAGCACAAACCTTTAGCTCTAACACTCAGGAGCCAGAGGAAGGCAGGTAATTGAGTTCAAGGCTAGCCTGGTCTACACAGAGAGATCAAGGACAGCCAGGGCTACACAGAGAAACCTTGTCTTAATAAACAAACCAGCAATTTAAAAAATGTATTGTTATAACATATGCACATGTGTTTGAAGTCATATATGCGGATGTAGGTACGTGACAGCCAGAAGACAACTTTGTGAAGTTGATCTTTCCTTTCACTGTGGGTCCTTGGAGGGTTAGTAGGGTTGGCAGGCATTTTACCTGCTGAGTTACCTTGTGGGCCACCAAACTTTTTCTTTTTAACTAGAAGCTGGTAAAAGAGAAGGAGTCCATGTAATTAAAATGGAAGAGCAGAGCTGAAGAGGGAGGGGAGAAGGTGAGTATGCCGCGGTAAGAAAAACCAGCAACAAAACTCTAAAAGTAGCTGTGATCCACAGATCACAATGGTCAAGGATGGTGTCCCAGATGAGGCCGCTAAAACGAAGCCCAGGAAGTAAGCAAAATGATCCCATCAAGAATCAAGACCCGCTACAGAGAAAGCTTGGGGGGGGTTGGGGGGCGCCAGAGCGAGGGCAGCCTCGGGGTGGAGGGCGTGCGGTGACAGGAACGGTTCCTGCAACCCCGAGTCTTGAGCAGCACAGTAGAGCTGTCCCTGATGGCATGCATGGGCGTGGGTCAGCCAGCCCTCAGGGCACAAGAGCAGGAAACCTTTGCTGGCTGCAGCAGTGGACAAGCTAGCCCTGGCATTGCTGGAGTGCTAGCCCTGGTGTCATGGCTGCTGACCATGCCAGCTCAGTTACCACCCAGGCCCAAATTCAGGGCTTTGAGCTGGTCCATGCCAACATCTATCTACTCTATCAATGAACCACTGGAGCATGTGAAGGGGAGGGTCTTACGTATTCAAAACTATAAGATCTCCATGACACAGGACAACAGGAAATCTGAGAGTAGTCCCAGTGAGGATCCAGTATTGATGGTGTAGCAGAAACCAGAGGCCTCGAACAAGACCAATGACTTCACTGCAACAAACATTGTGAAGACATGTGGACAAAAGGATGTACTCAGGGACACGCTGTCCCACACTCCAGCTTCCACAATCGGGTTTTTTCTCTTTTAGCAGAGAGGTTACAAGGGTGGAGGGCAGGTATAAGGGAACAGGGAGATGAGTGGGGTCAGGTGCATGATGTGAAACTCACAAAGAACCAAGAAGTTAAAAAGGAAAGAGATGAAAACACAGAAGCCAGGCCAACAACCCTGTCACCCGGAGGCCAGTGGGGTCTCCACACCCAAGGTAGCGCTCTGTCTAAAAAGTCCTGTGAGAGTGATGAAGCCGAATGAGAAACTTGGAGAGAAAAGCCAAACGTAACAAGTACATGTTAGGTGGAAAATGGAGGGAATCTAAAAAGAATTCACAAAAAGGCACAAAATGTAAGGTAGAAATGAGCCACTACTAGAAAAAGTATTAACTAAACGGAGTATATCTTTGGGTCAGGAACAGCATACTTTACCTTCATAAAAAAAATACTCTAGCCGGGCAGTGGTGGCATATACCTTTAATTCCAGCACTTGGGAGGCAGAGGAAGGTGGATTTCTGAGTTCGAGGCCAGCCTGGTCCACAGGATGAGTCCCAGGACAGCCAGGGCTACACAGAGAAACCCTGTCTCGAAAAAACAAAAACAAAAACAAACAAACAAAAAACCCTCTACAGTAAATTGGAATTATTCTTTGCAATTCTACCATGAACGGAGTTTTTTTTGGATTTGTTTGTGTTTTTTGAGACAGTATCATGTAATCCAAGCTGGTCTTGAACCTGCTATGTAGTAGATGATGGCCTTGAACTTCTGATTCCCCTGCCTCTACCTCCCAAGGGCTGGCCTAGGCTACTCTGCCTGACTCAGTCTCAAACACTGTTTCAATCTTGACCCGTAGCTTCCACACTCTTCTGGCCCATCTTACCCATTCCCAAGCTCCCGTTCTGCGGCTGGGGCTTGCTGGCCGGTGGTGTTGCTGCTGAGGCCGGGGAAGGGACTGCTTGCTGCTGCCCATGTCCTGGAGATCAAAACAGGCCAATTGAGTGCAAACTCAGTCAAGAGATTTACCTTAGGAAGCCCCACCTTTAGCTCTTAGAGGAGCAGAATGTACCAGGCTGCAACCCCTGCATCTGTAAAGGGCTCACTTTTTTGTCTGCATATCGTAAACGTTGGTTCCATTTACCTTTGTTTTAATGAGGTTCTCCCTAAAGCCTTGCCCACTTCTCCTTCAAGAACCAGCAGTAAAGTCACTGGGCTGAATCTGTGATACTACCACTATTTCCATAGCAACAAATCGATGTCATCAACAGGACGGTGTGTTCATAGCAGGATCCATCAGAAGAGAAAGCAGGGTGGTAAGGAAAACCTAAAAGCAGTTCAATTGTCTCTCAAGTGCTTTGGCTTCAAAGGAAAAGGAGACATTTAGAAAGGATCCTACCCTTTCCCCCAAACAAAGCAACCTTATTTTGCAACTGACAGCTGGTGGAAAATATGAGTTGAAAGAGTCTCAGGAACCGTGAAGGGCTAGTGAACTGTCACAGCAGGGAGAGATGAGAGCAGAGTTCAGAAGCTGCCGTGTCAAGGCAACAGGGAGATAAAAAGGAGGAGAAACGAACATGTCTCTCAAGCAGAAAATAAGAAGCACCACACCGTCATAGTGTGTATTTGCCCTTCACCCTCTATACAAATGTTTATGAAGTTGAAGAATGTTAACATTGTAAATTGCCTACCACTACGTTTTAAAATAACGAGTTTATGGGGTTTGATTTCATTTCTGTGATTGGCTCTGAAGGCTGAAGCCAGCTCATTTGGGCTGCTCACCTAGAGCGCTTGCAGATTACAAAGGCAGCTAAAAAAATATGTCCCAGAGCTCCCGAAACACTAAATATGGTGGGCACAGGCAGGAAATCTCCCTTGCCACGGAGGCTCTCCCTTCTTCAACTGTTAAGTTCTAACTCCCACCGGGCTTCCTGAGGTCCTAACTCACTGGGCACGTTACATACCCATTTAATTCATTTTTGGCAAAATTACTCTTAAGTAGCTCGGGAAAATGAGATATAATTGTGTTACCGGAGACATTTAGCATAAAGTTTAAAAGACAAAATTGATTATGTTTTAGTTCTTCCTATAGAGAGAAAAATTGAGACACCTATTTACATAGGAAAGGGGCGCAGGCTCCTGACCATGAAACCCTGCGTTTACAGCCTAGCCTTTCCATTATCATTGAATTCAGTCACCCAGCCCAGTTTTAGTCTTATGTGAAGCTTTTTTAAAATCAGTAAGGGAAAGTTGCTCAGTAAATAACACTGAAGGAAAAGTAGTTAGAAAAGAGCATACATACATTTACCTGCTTCATAAGACATATTTTAAAAAGTAACCTATCTTGTAGCTAAATTCTCCCCTTCTTTAAAAAGAATGTGCATTTGCTGGTGTGTGCGCTTCATGAATGTGCTTGCACCTATGTGGCGGTCAGAGAACATCCTGAGGGAGTCAGTTCTCCTTCCATAGAATCCTAGGGATGGCACAAAGGCATCAGGCTCAGGGCCTTTACCTGCTGAGCCATTTCCCGAGCCTCTCCTTTTCTACAGTCTCCAAATTACCTAAAGTAGGAGCCTCATTCTCAGAACCATTTCTGCGCCGCATGTCTGACTGAACTGGACATGGTCACTGGACACACACTCAATTTCTATAAAAAGATAACTGAGGACCGAGGAGACAGCTAGCTCGGTAGAGAAAGCATAAAGACCCGAGTTTAGTCCCTACATGGGGCGTGCTGGGGAGGTGAGGATGGACTAGGGAGGGAGCGGAGACAGGCAGATCCCAGGCCTCAACAGTCAGGCAGCCCAACCCATGAGCTCCAGGTTCAGTAAGAAAGCCTGTAACCACAGAAGATATTTGACACGGATCTTTGGCTCCCCTGTCCCCTGTCTTTGGCCCACATGTACGCAGATACAAAGATAACCGACCCTTGGACGGAATGGAACGTCAGGGACAGAAAGTCAAATAGAGTAACCAGAGGCAGGCAGAAGTGGGAACTGGAGTGTGAATGCGCCTGCAGCTTCACGTGGGGAAGATTAAACAACGCGCCTGACTTAAAGTCACAGTGCTGTGCCTGTAAAAATGGCACCTGCCATGGCTACTCAGGAGGCTGAGCCACAAGAATCATTTGAGGCTGGAGGCCAAGGTCAGCATAGACACTATAGATAGACCACATTTAAAGTTAAAGAGAATTGTATATTTTACTACAATTAAAAAAAATACAACACGTGTACCTATTCTAACAAATAATTTTCATTTTTACATGAATTACAGTTATAATTTTTAGTTGAACATAATACAATAAGTCTCCAACTAATAATCTGAGGCTGGGGGTGTAGTTGGTAGGGTACCTGCCTAGCGATCGCTAAGCCCCGGTAGTGCCTTGCGTGTATCCCAGCACTCAGGGAG
Source organism: Tokudaia tokunoshimensis (assembly GCA_036184795.1). Taxonomy (NCBI): domain Eukaryota; kingdom Metazoa; phylum Chordata; class Mammalia; order Rodentia; family Muridae; genus Tokudaia; species Tokudaia tokunoshimensis. The sequence goes on along the minus strand of BTHU01000010.1, from coordinate 46,301,674 downwards.
CAGAGGCAGGAAGAGGACCAAAAATTTGAGGTGCTCCTTCTCAGCTAACGAGGAGTCTAAGGCCAGCCTGGGATACGAGACACAACAGTAACAGCAACTACTGTTTGGAGTGTTCACTCTAGACCAGGACTGTCCGCACGACAACAGAGACAGTACTCCATCTTCTCACACAGCTGAGAAGAGAAAACCTGGTATCGCTCAGCTCTGTCAGGCTGAGTTCATGTACTTCATCATCATGCAGTTAATTTGTAAACAACCAATCCTGGCAGCAACAACTCTAATTATATAGAACATAAGATGTGGTAATTAGGAAAAGTTACTAATCCACTTAATAGAGTAACCTTTATCTCTTGCAAATCTGGTTCAAGAGACAGTCCCAAATTAAATGATGGCAAGAATTCCAAAGCACTCTAAATAGCAGCAATTGCCCTTCAATTAACGCACTGTAACAGCATCTGCCCACAAGACCTCAAATCAATCAGTCTACAGCTAAGGAAAAATCTTTCTAAAGCCAAAACTATCCTTCAAAGCAGTAGTGTGGGCTCTGTTTATAAAGACTTGTGTTGGGCCACCTGCAAATCAAGCCACTCCAGGAAACTAGGCTGTAATTCTTAGGCTCTGCTGGCTACAGCTGGCCGCGAGCCAGGAGGGAACTAGATTACAGCAGGCTCCGCCCCTGTGACCTGCTCATAGCTGTCATTCTTACAGCAAGTGAGCTCTGCGCAGAGAAAGTTACAAACTCACCAACTTCACAAGCAAGCATTTTCCTAACTCTTTATACAAAGAATAAATAGAGCCTGCCATGGTAGTGCACACCTTTAATCTCAGCACTTGGGAGGCAGGGGCAGGCAGAGCTCTGCCAGGAGTTCCGTGCCAGCCTGGGCTACACAGCTGCAGGCCCAACAAGGCTATGGTGAGGCCCTGTCTCAACACCCAAACCACTGAAAACAAACAAGACAATATGGATCAATACAATATTTCTAAGTTCCTACTGACAGAAAATGGACACAATTAGGCTGGGTATAATTCCAATATGAATAATAAGTGTATTATACAGTACTTAGTTTAAGTCTGAGAAAGCTATTATCACCGATAGCACAGATACAGCAGATGGACGGACGGATGGACACACACACACACACACACACACACACACACACACACACACACACAGTTGCAAGTACGAAGAATTTAAAGGTGCCCATCTCTACAGTATATGCAGCATGAACTGTCTGTAATTTATTTCGCACACTTTGAATCATCTATCTTTGCTCAATGTGGCAGCAGTAATAAAATGTATACTTGCACTTCAATGCATCAATGCAAGCTGAAATTCCTACTGGTCTGGGCTGCGTTTGTTCACCAACTCTAATGGTCTTCTGAGACATAAGAGGTTCTGGATTAGGTTCCAGAGGACAGAAACCTAACTGGTTCTCGGCCTGTTCCGAAGCCATTGCTGTGGTGAAACCTGCTGTCCTGCAACAGTCTCTGCAGCCACGACATTCCCATGATGGGTCAAGCAACAATACTCCTGGCTTGGTAACAATACCAAAAAAAAAAAAAAGAGCTCACATCTGAGCGAAAGGAGGACACTCCCTATTTTTTGAAGACCTCACAGAAATCAAGAAGAAAAACAAACAAACAAACAGCACATAACAGGCCAACAACAAGTCCACTTCAGAGGCCAAAAAACAAAAGCAAAGGGCTCGTAAACATTTACAAGGGCAGACCTCACTCGGAATACAAACTACAGCCGTGATACTGCTCTTCATCCACCAATTCTTAAAGACACAGAAGATGGGCTGCGGGCAGGCTGGGCGATGCTGTACCAGCAGCCAGGAGAGGGTCGAACCGCGGCTGCCAACCACAGGCACATTCCCAGTTAACCTAGCAATCATTTCTGGCAAAAAAGCCCCCTCTGCCCACACACTGGTCTACCCAGGAAGAAATTCACAGAGGCCTCTTGTTGATCTGTTTTCCTTTTTGCAATGCTGGGGTTCAAATTGGATCAAGCACACATTTAACAGTCAGAGCCTGGAGACCAAAGGATCTAACCACAGAGTTGGTTAAATAAACAACAGAACAGCTACATAGGGAACTGAGGGGGGCAGAGGGGAGGGAAAGGGAGGGAAGAGGTAGATGGAGAGGGAAAGAGGTGGGGAGGGAGAATTTGTAATCCCAGCATTCAGGAGGCAGAGGTGGGTAGACAAGTTTCAGGCTCACCCAGGGCACAAGGTTAAGACTTTACTTCACAAAAATTATTTTTTTAAAAGAGGACAGAAAAAAGACAGTGTAGAGAACTAGCTATCTTTAATGTAAATCATGTGTGATACAGGTTATTTGGCGAATAGCTCTGGTAGGATAAAGACATCTTAAAATGTGTTATCTATAAAGGGCAGCAGTGGGTGCACGATGCAGTGGTAGGAGTCCACCCACTACACGCTGTAGTTCTGATTACAAAACAAACATTAACGCTTGTTAGAGAACAGGCTGGCGAGATGATGGCTCAGTGGTTAAGAGCACAGTGCCCATATGGAGACTCACAGCATCTGCTCCTCCAATTCCAGGGGAGCCAACGCCCTCTTCTGGCCTCCAAGAGTACTGCACACACATGGTCCGCTTACATACTTGCCAGCAAAGCACTCATACAAAGAAAAATACAAAATGTTATAAAAACCAGATATATGATCATCTTAAGATTCTTTCATTTTTTGAGACAGGGTTTCTCTATGTAGTCCTAGATGTTCTGGAACTTGTTCTGCAGACCAGGCTGTTCTCCAACTCAGAGATCTGCCTGCCTCTGCCTCCCCAGTGCTGGAATTAAAGGTATGGGACACACACATTATACATATATCTTTCTTCTTCTTTTAAAGCTTTTTGTTAAGTGTTTGGTTAAGTTTCAGTTAAAAAATACAGTTTTATAGGCAAACATGATAGTTAAAAATACCAATATGAAATAAATAATATATACATAAATATACATATATAACATTCTGCAGTAGATTCACTCACACAACTTATATACTTAAATACAATTTTCAAAATAACAAAAATCTTTGAAATAAAGACTTCTGAATACATCAGAAACATACCCTGAAAATCCCAAATGACGGTTTTCATTTCTTTGTCTAAGACATTAGTGTGTATAAGTGTCTAAATTTGTATAAAGGTTCTCTTCTTTATCACTTCCTGCCTATTCCCTTTGAGGCAGAGTTTCTCTCTGAACCTGGAACCTGGGGCTTCTATTCCTTGGCTGGGCTACAAATCACCAAGTCCTAGCAATCCTCCTGTCTCACCTTTTTTGAAGCCAATGTTATAAGTGTGTGTGGGCACCAGGCTTGTTACATGGCTGCTGGGACTGGAGCTCTGGCCTTCAATATTAGGCATCAAGAGCTCTTAACAGCTAAGTCATATTTCTACCCTGATCAGAATTTCTTGAAGCAACAGCAACTCACACACACACACACGCATGTGCACACACACCAAGACCTAGTGACCATGGTGAAAAGGGAAGTGGGGTGGGGAACTGTAAAAATAAGGGGTCAGAAAAGATCTGAACAAACAGTGTCCTCTGGAAAAGACAGGGCCTCTGCCCTCATCCACTCTTAGTGGCTATGGCTGCCCATGCAAAACCATGCCAGGGACGATTCTAACACGGAGGTGGGATGGGCTCCATCACTAAAGGAAAAGCTGTAGAGAGTTGATGGATCTGAAAGTAGGGGAATCGATTTCCTTTATGGATATGGGCCCTGGTGGGTCAGCCATGCTTTTAGTGAACAGTCCCACACCCATAGGTATATGTGGACAGCACAAACTGGACCTGGTAAGTCAATTAAAAAGAAAAAAGTCCCCATCCACCATAGTGGCCACTCGTGGTTGGGAGCCATCCCACACTTAAGGCAGGAAGACAGTGGCTACAAAGAGGACAAAAGTCCCTGTTGGGATAGAGGCAGACTCTGAAGGTGATCAGGACAGGATAAAGAGAGACTGGTCATCTGAGAAAATCTGAAACATAATACTATGCATGCTGGTCCAAACTGGTGCCCGTCATTACAATGGCAGTAACTGAATTGGGCACAACATTCAGAAAACTAAAAAAGACCCTCCAGAGCATGCACACTGGCTATCATCAACCCAGGCGACTCTGGAGAAAAGGAAACAGTTATTTTACAAAACTTCCCAGAGCGTGTGTTAAAAAAAAAAAAAAGCCAGACATGGGGCACACGCTTTTAATCCTAGCACTCAGGAGGCAGAGGCAGGAGGATCTGTGAGTTCCTCAAGGTCAGCCTTGTCTATAAAGTGGGTTCCAGGACAGTCAGGGCAACAGAGAAACCCTGTCTCAAAAAACACTGACCAGGGAGAGAGGAAGTGGATCTGAGAGCAAGTTAGAGAAAGTGGGGGTTGAATGTGAGTGTTATTAAATGACACCAGCAGGAAAGAGGGGCAATCAAAGAAAATGCCAGGGATGGCCAAGTATGAACAGACAAATGCAAGCCTTAAATACCCTTTAAATAATGGCTGGGTGCTGGCTAGCTTGTGTTATCCAAAAAAACTAAAGCAGGGCCGGGATTTAAGGCCAGCCCGGACTAGAGTGAGATGTGCTAATCATTAATCAAAGTAACTGGAGTTTGAGGAAGGGAGGTCATGAATTTAAAATCAAGCCTGGAAGTTGGGCCTGGGCAGCACATGCCTATGAACCCAGTCCGCAAGGCCTGAGGCAAGAAGGGCTGAACTGAGAACCATCTCAAAACAAAACACAGGCACAATCCCTTACAAACAGTTTAAACAAAATACCAGCAATAAATTGTCAGTTTTGTGACAGATAGGTTGACAGGCATACCACAAAGGTTGGCAAGGAGAAACAGGATTCTTGAACAGCATTTTACAAATCGACACAGCTGAGCCTAGTGACAGGCTGTGATAAGCTCAAAACACGCGGACTGCAAACACCAGAGCACAGTCAGCGTGACAAGGTCACAGCAATGAACCAACAGAGACAGTAAGACAGAGAAAAGGGAAGAAGGCAAAGCCCACCACATGGGAAACACTAACCCACGATTACAGTCTGAGCATCCAGAATCCCTCTCCCAACTGACGAGAAAAGCAGGAAGAGTGTATGTGAGACACTACACAACTCTTTTCAAGTGTAGACACAGTTTACCAAAAGGTATCATAATCGGAAGCATAAACACTGGTAACACTGTAAGTTACCAGAACTTGAGACATGTTGAGAATTTAATAGAAGTTGAAACATCAAACACACGTTTGATCCTAGGGGAATTAAATTATCGGTAACAGGAAAGATCTTTACAAACCCTCCACATTTATTATCCAAATACGCTTATATTGGAATTGTTGTCTGAGCCAGAGGCAGTGCCACAGTGGTGGCTGAGACTGCAGGATCAAGTCTGGAGAAGCCCCTTGGGTCCAGGGAGCACTACTGAATTCAAGTAAACATTAAGTAAGAAAGAGGGATTCTACAGGAAGCTAGAAAATGCAGAAATGAATATTCTCCAGACACCCTGTAAGGTCAGTACTACTAAGATACCAAAACCAAACTGACTCAGGGGGCTGGAGAGATGGCTCAGGGGCTAAGAGCACGAACTGCTCTTGCAGAGGTCCTGAGTTCAGTTCCCAGCACCCACATCAGGCAGTTCACCCACATGTTATGTACCAGAGCCCCTAAACATTTCTGTCCTGCAAGCACAGACACACATTAAACATTATTAAAAACAAGTCTTAAAAAAAAAATCTTTCATGGACAGACATGCAAACAATACTGAACGAAATCTAATCAGGTAGACTCAGCAAAGCAAATGCAAATATGTGAAAAGGATAATACAGCGCAAATCCAGACTTATCCCAGAAGCCCCAGGTTGCTTGAGCATCCAAAAGTTCAATCATAATTCACCATATTAGCTAACCGAAATAGAATTCGAAATAGATTATTAATAGATACAGGAAAAGCATTTGACAAAATTCACCATTTATTCTTAATAAAAATGTTAACAAACAAGAGAAAGAAGTGAAATTTCCTCAACCTGATGAGCAGGAACCCACTGGCTGGGCACAGTGGTTCATACTGAGACCCCAGCACCCAGGCCGAGGCCAGACTGGGCTGCCATGAGAACCAAGGGTGAGAAGCACCAAGACACATAATGATCCAAGGATCTCCGTTCCTGCATCTATTTCTGCATCCCACAGGAGAGAACAGCTTCCTCAGTGTTGTCCTCTGACCTCCACATATGCTGGCACATACATCTACACATGCACTCACGCACGCATGCACACATGCACTTAAATCCATAATTAAATTTCTGGGAGGAGGGGTTTGAGACAGGGTCTCACTCTGTGGCACAGGTTAGCCTGAAAGGAGTCAATGCTGGCCTCAAAACTCTTCTGCCTCAGGCTCCAGAGTGCTAGGAAACAATCACGAGCCACCTCACCCAGTCTGAATGATATTTAACGGCACAAGGTTAAGGGCTGCCTGGAAAGAACAAGACAAAGATCACACAGGCCAAATGGTGCTATTTTGATTTGAGACTAGGTCTCTAGTGGGTGTAGGCTGGTCTCAAACTTGCACAAAAAAATACTTTTGTCATTAAGATCAAGGTTGCTATTAACCATATTGGCACATATTTGGGAAGTAGAAGCAGGAAGATCAGTAGTACAAGGTCATCCGCAGCTACACTGGGTTTGAGACCAGCCAAGGCAGCACTGTGAGCCAGGTGTGGGTGGCACACATCTGTAACCCCACCATTCAGGAGGCTGAAACAGGAAGTTCAAGGCCAACAAGAGCCACTTAAAAAGTCATAAAAACATAAATAAACCAAACCAGTAAACAAAACCCTATAAGATAAAACCTAAGACAAGACACTTCCCAGGGCTGGGTGGGTGCTCAGTCTGTAAGGAGCTTGTGGTCCAAACATGAGAACAAGAGTTCTGAGCCGTCTCTCTAGAAATTAGGCATCGAGAGAAGTAATGACTTTGGTCTCTAGCCCCATGCACACAGGCACACAAATACATAGATGTTCACTCACACACAGAAGAATGCACCTGGCTCTCCCACATTACAGCTATCATAAAAAATCCTGCATTATCAGAACATTCTAGGTTCTAGTGTCAGTCAACTCTTACACAGAATGACCATCAAACTCTTTCTATAATTCCTGATTTATCCATGTATCATTCCTTCAGTAGTAACAAAAAAACAGAATAACCTGCTTTTAGATCCTCCCCATCCCCCAATCACTGAATCACAAGGTAGCATTCTGGATGAAAAAGCAATATCCAATTGAGAGTTACAACCTATAAGGAGGATTTTACCTTCATTATAAGGCACTGGATTCCCAATCTTTAATCCAACTTCTTCAGCAGATTTCACAACTTCCAAGTCCATCAAAATAACTACTTTCCTACAAAGACAGACACAAGTTAGAATTAAGAACTCTGCAGCCTTTCAGATGAGTTACTAAGAAGTTTACTTTAATAGTTGTCTGGCTAAAACTCTATCCTTCATCAACTTTTTCTCATTCTTGAATAACTTGAGAAGCGATAATTCTTTAAGTAGATTCTCCACTTATTCTTTCCCATATCATCAATGTTTTTGTTTTTTGTTTAACTCTATTATAGGGGTATTCATTTCCTATCTAATTCCCTAATTAAAATAGTATACCTTATTATGTGCTATTATCTTCATGGAGACACTGATACAATTTAGATTATTAAATACACAATCCTAAAACACAAAAAGATGACCTGTTTTCAGAACTATGTACTTATCCAAATCATTACTTTTTCCTGGTGAAAAACAATTATAGTAATAGACATTTTAAAATTTTAATTATTGGGGGCTGAGAAATAGCATAGTTGGTGGAGCCCCGGGGCTTGCTGGGCCATCAGTCTAGTGTAACCAGCAAGTTCCAGGACAATGTACCTATCTCACACTTCAGGTACATACAGGTGCTTTGTGCATGTGCACACACTCGGTACACGGCTTTCTTTACGTGGTCTGTCTCGCCTGTGCTATTCCCTCCAGCTCCTCTCACGATCCCAAGCTTGCTGCCCTCTAGCCCAGCTGTTTTCTCTCCGTTCCTGGCGCATGCCACGCTTCCTTCTGCCACTGAGCCTACACATGGTCCTCTGACAATTTCCCCCCTCATTCTGCTCCAGCTAATAGGCACTTTTTAGCTCTTATCGCAAACCTGGCCTTGAACCAGGGACTTATTCATGCTAGGCGAATGTTCTACCTACCATAGAGCTATACCCCTCCAACTCCATCTCAAATATCATTTCAAAAGACATTTTCTTGGTCTCTTATTTAGATCAGGGTTCTTTGTCCTCCTGCAGCTATGACTTCATTCCTTCGGAACACGTGTCTGAGTTTTAAGTTCTACATTAATTAACGATTGTTTTCCTTCTCTCTGCTAGACTGCACTTTCAATAAAGGCAGGTAGCCAGCCACAGTGCTTAATTAAGCAACAGCCTAAAGATGTCATTCAATACATACTGGGACAAGATGCCTAACGTCATCTGTAGATAAAGAACGACTGGTGTCAGGAGACAGCTCAGGGGTAAAGTGCTTGGGCACGATGGATGTGAGCGCTGGAGTTCAGATGCCTAGAAACCCACATAAAGGCAGTATGGATGCGGCAATCCACCCCTAATTACTTCTTTAAGACAGCCGCTCTCCAGAGCAAGCTGGCTAGCAAGACAAGACATATCAGAGAGCTCTGGGTTTGACTGAGACCCTGCCTCCAGGAGTAACTCCCAAGCGAAAGGATGATGACTCCCAAATCTCGGGCTAGCATGTTCATGTACAAATGTCAACGGGCACACACACATGCACACACATGAAAACTAGGAGAAAATAAAAAGAATTGCAACTGAAAAATGTAATTTGAAGATCATATAATTGCAGGCAGGGGGGATGACGGAGAAGATGAAGTGAGGTAGACAGAGGGAAAGCCGAGGTGGTGACTGTGAGAAGGGTAGGTGCGTGTGAGCAACGGTTCAGCAATCGCCACACTTTACTGTCTGCATGCGTGGCTGCCGAGTGCTGGCGTTATCACACTTAACTATTCAGTATGTGCTGTCTTCACTGTAAAGTTATCCTATCAGGGTTATGCTACTTCAATAAAACAAGCCTGAAAGAGTGGTCTGCTTCCGAGACCTGGGTAAAGATGACCTGTTGAAACTGCAAGTGTGGTGATGCATGCCTGTAATTCCAGCCCTTGGGACCAGGAGCTTGACGACCACCTCAGATGCAGTGAGTTAGAGGCTAGCCTCGGCAACATAACATCATGCTCCAGAAATCAAAAATAAAAGAAACATTAAAAAACAAAACAAGCAAAACCAAAAACTGTCTAGGGTTAGAGAGACGGCACAGCAGTTAAGAGTGCACACTGTTGGATGCACTCTTGAGTTTGGTCCCCAGCACCAATATTTAGCAGCTCACAATTGCCTTTAACCCCAACTCTGGCTTCAAAAGGCACCCCTCCCCCCTACCAATATACACACATGCGCATAACTACAGAGACACATACACATAATCAAAAATAACTTAATAATAATAATGTCTTCTAAAAATCTCATCTTGGGGCCTGGAGAAATGGTTCAGCAGATAAAAGTATTCGTTGCTCTTCCAGAGGACCTGGGTTTGGTTCCTGGGTCCCACATGGTGACTCACAACCATCTGCAACTCCAGTTCCAGAATATCTTTCTGGATATTCTGAACTTTCTTCTGAGCTCTGTGGCCACCAGACACATGTGGTGCATATACACTCAGGAAAAACATTCATAATATATTCATGTATATATGTATTAGAAGATAGATTAAAATTATTTTACCTTAATTTTATGTTTATGAATGTTGAATGAAATATAGCGATGAGGATGATAGCATATTGAAATAACACAGTAAAGCCATTTTACAGAGAACACAGGTGACTGCTACAGGAACACCATCGGCAAAACAGAGAGGATGGGAAACTGTAAGGATTAGAGACCACTGACCTGCTGTTGTAGAAGTAAACAGAGAGGGGGAAAAGATATGAGGAGAAAAAGACAGGTGTTAGAAGACTTCCAGACCAACCTACTACTATGTAGATTTACTCTGGATCCTGACCCAAATATGAATGTATACACAAATATACAGATACATACATTTATAAGCATTTATACATCCATATATGAATGGTAGGAAACCAAACACTAACTGGGTATTTACTTTAGGTATAAATGGTACCTATTTTTCATTTTTTGAGCATGGACGTGTGCATTATATGAATTAGTACATGCTTGTGTGTGTCTGAGTACATTTGTATGTGGGTGTGTATGTTACACACGTGTGTACAAGCCAGAGGTCAAGACACCAGCAAGCTGGGTGTCTTCTTCTATTACTCTCCACCACATAATTTTTAAAATTTTTCTTTTTCGTTCGTTCCTTCCTAGACTCTCTAAATAGCCCTAGGTGCCCTGAAACTCCCTATGTAGGCTAAGCTGGTCTCAAACATAGAGATCCGCCTGCCTCTCCCTCCAGTGCTGGGTTTAAAGGCCAGCGTCACTACACCCAGTTTTTCAAATGTATTTACTCAGTGTATGTGTCTGCACACACTTGTACTTTGGTACACAAGTGAAGATCTGAGAAGAACTTGCAGGAGTTGGTTCTACAGTGCGGATTCCAGGGGATCAAATTCAGGGCTTCAGGCTTGGTGACAAGTGCCTTTACTTTCTAAGCCATCTCACCAGCCCCTTCACCTTAATTACTTAAAATTATTTCTGAGACAGAGTCTCAGTAGGTGGTAGCTCTGGCTGTCCTGCAACCTGACATGTAGGCCAGGCTGGTCTCAGAGATCAGACTGTCTCTGCCTCTCAAGCACTACAACTAAAGGTGTGTGTCACTATGCCCAGCCCTCCATCTTTTTTCTATACAGAATGTCTGAGCCCAGAGCTCACCCACTGGGCAGATTTGCTGCCAGTAAGCTTTGTTGGTCCACATGCCTCCAGCTTCCATCCAGCACCAGGGCTACGTACAGATCAGTGCCACCGTGCCCAGGGCCACAGATCAGTGCCACCGTGCCATGCCCAGCTTTTCATGCGGGTGGTGGGGATCCCAACTCTGGCTGTCACGCTTGAGGCGAGCACATGACTAACTGTGCTGTCTCCTCAGCCCAGCACTTGTTTTGTTAAAGACAGTTCATTACTTAAAATATGTGTGTACGTATGTGTGTATATGTATGTATGTATACATATATATGTATGTATAAACATATCTCTATGATATAAAGTATCTGATACTTCAAAATTATCAGGAGTATATGTGAGAAAACAGAGACAAAGCAGGACCTATTGCCAGGCGATAATCTGAAGCTGTGTGCACGGCTATATGGGGACTCAGTTCTACTGTGTTGTCTGTCTGCTTTTATAAAAGTTCAAAATCATGTAAAATATAAAACAAATTTGAAAATAGAGAAAGGAAGCTAAGAGGATTATTTTTTAAGGCAGGATTTATTATGTAAGAATGAAAGAACAGTTCAATATTAATCTGTTAAAATAACTCATACTATTAAAGGATTAAAAATAATATGATTATATCAAGTTGTAGTAAAAGCTTTTCAAAAAATCCAAGAGCCATTCCCATAAAATCCCAAGCAACTTAAGACCCTAAAAAAGTCGTGAGCATGATAAAGTACATGCCCTTCACAAGATAAGCTACGCTGAAACCAAAAGGCACTTCTATTACTAGCTAGGTAGAGAAAAGGTACTTGCAGATACAGACCTCACACCTGAGTTTGATCTCTGAAGGCTACAGGGGAAGGAGAGAACTAACTCCTGAAAGGTGTCCTCTGACTTCCACATATACATGGTACATGCAGCACACACACACCCTCCCAATGGGAAAAAAAATTAAGTTGAATTACATTATAGCATGTGTGCTTGCACAAATAAATCTACACATGTAAAAATAAATTCAAAGAAATAAATGCCAAATAAGTAATATACATATCATAATAAAGAGATAATTGTCTAAAAAATTCAAGGCTTTAAATGGTAAGATATCACATTCTTGGATGAAAAGATCTAACGTCAAAATATATCAATTTAATGCAATTATGTATATTCAGGAGACCTCTGCTTGGCTTTTGAACTTTATAGCACTCTTATAATTCATATGGAAGAAAAAAAATATAAAAACTGCCAAACATTATTAGACTACTTCACAGATGGTATTTTGGCAGCACATACTTCTAAGGGCTGTGAAAGATGTATATAGATCATCCACAGCTTGCTAGGGAGAGGGCGGATGAATATAGCTATTTGGGAAAATAATCTGGTAATTCCTCATTAGTTAAATCATACAGTCAGAACCTGAACCAGCAACTTCTCTACTGGATACATTTGCCCTCAGCATCTATATCACCAGGATCCCATCCCTAGAGAATCTGTACATGGATCAAGGCTGTATCTACATTTCATTGATATCCTCTTATATCTCTAGATTACTTAGATGATGCACATTATGTTACACTGTACTATCAGGGGCATAACAAGAAAACGTCTCTACTCGATTCAGTTCAGATGCAGTTCTTCCCCTGAATACTTCTGATCAGTCATCAGTTCAATACACAGACCAAGAATCCACAGAAAGAGGGCCAACCATATAAAAACTTGTACACGAATAATCAATGCATCATTCAAAATGCAAACAGATGGAAACAACCCAACATCTGGTAAACTGAAAAACAAGATAAACAAAATGGCCCAGGTCTGTAATCCCAACTAGGTTGAGGCAGGAGGATCTCAAGGGCAAGGCCAGCCTAGACAACTTAGCAAGACCTTGTCTCAAAACAAAAAGCAAAGAGGCTGAGGATATAGCGCAGCGTAGAGCATCTGTCTAGCATTTGCGCTGATCCCGGTACCACAAAGAAAAAAAAAAGTAAGAGAAGCAAAATGTGATCTGTCTACACAACAGGATGCTTGCAGCCATAAAGGGGAGTGACACAGTAACACACCTATAACTTAGCCCTGAAAATACTATGGTAAATAAATAAGTGTCACAAAGTACCAGGTGATACATGACTCCATTTACATAGAATGTCCAGAGTAGGCAAATCTATAGAAATGAGAAGATCAGTGAGCCCCTGGGACCCAAGAGATTTGAGATTTGGTAGCTAAAGGGTATCAGGTTTTTTTATGGGGGTAAGAAAATGTTCTAAACTTAACTGTGTTAATTACTACTCAACACTGTGAAGCGTTCAAAATTATAATTTTAAAAATTGCCAGTGACACATGAACACAATGGGATGGGGGAGAGGAGAAAATGCAGGGTAGCAGTCTCTTCGGTATCTGCTGCCAACTATCAGTTTTCCATAGTTAGCAGAGAACTTTTTGTTTTGTTTCATCTTATTTGTTGCTTTTGGTAGAGTCTCAACATAGTGAGATACGAGGGTGGCCTCATACTATAGTTGAGGACGACTTTGAACTTCTGATCCTCCTGCTTCCATCTCCCAAGTGGTGGATTGCAGGGTGCATCACTATGGCCAGCAAGCATGATGCCAACTGAACCACACCCCAGCCTTATCAGAAAAATCTGTGCAAGACTTAGTGCCTTTATATCTTAACGCAACACAAGACATAACGCTTGTCTACCATGTGTGAGGCTCTAGGCTAAGTGTTCAGCACTTGTGTAAGTTAGAGGCCAGCCTGGGCTGCATTAGATGAGACCCTTCCTCATAAACAAAATAAATAAAAATAATTTAAAACTCCAGATCAAATGCTATGCCTTCCCATCACATTCAGAATAAAACACTCACTGGCCCTTTAAGGACTACCCATTTGGAAAAACACCTAAGTTACATTCCATGCTTATGCCGTGTGTAAAAACAAACCTCACTGGAAGTACGAAAATACAGTTAAGTTTGGTAAAAAAGTTTCTCCAGCGTTATGATTCAGAGGTCATAATGCACAAAGTGGACAAACACAAATACAGATTTATGCCACAAAATACCATATACAAACAAACCAAGTTAGAATGGATAAAAATGTGAAACAGACAACAGAGTTAGTATGCCTGCTTTACTAAGAGCTTCTGTAAATAAAAAAATAAATAAAAATTAAAGGTCAAAGTACTGGGGGCTGGAGAGTTGGCTCAGAGGTTAAGAGCACTGGCTGCTCTTCCAGAGGATCCAGGTTTGATTCCCAGCATCCACGTGATGGCTCATAACCATCTGTAATTCCTGTTCCCGAGGATCCAATGTCTTTTTTTGAAGCCCATGGATACCAGGCACATACATGGTACATAGACATTTATGTAGCAGACAAAACCCCCATATACATAAGACTTAAAAAACAAAAACAAACAAACAAAAAAACCGCATCTCAATTTTTTTTTTAAAGAGCAAAGTAGGGGCTGGGGAGACAGCTCCGTGGGTGGGAATGCCTATGCAAGCGTGAGTTTGGATCCCAGACCCATATGAAAAGTTAACTACGTGGCAGTGCCTGTCACCCCAGTCTAGAAGGGCTGGACAGAGGCAGGGTGGCTGGGGCACTCTGACCCCGCCTAGCCAGTGATCTCTGGGCCAATGAGAGATTCACAAGGGAATAAGGTGGAGAGCTACAGAGAAAGACATCAGGGTTCTGTATGTGAGAGATGCACACCACGCACACCACACACACACACCCCTTTTTGTTTTTAACTTACAAACATTAAAATAGGCTGTAATATGGCTCAGTGGGTAAAAACACCTGCTGTAAGCCTGGTACCAGAGTTCAATCCCTGACCAGCTGGAAGGAGACAACCAATTCCAAAGTTGTGCACCATGGCGAGTGCATGCGCATGCACACGCGCGCTCTCCCACATCCTAGCAGCCAGAAGCACTGCTTGTAGCACTCAAGAGAGCCTGGAGTGGAAGACACCGGATCCCAGGCAGCAAGCTGGCACGAAGACGTGCCTTGCCTAGACAACAGCAGAACAAACATCAAGTCTGGCAGAGCTGTCCAGGACTGTTCAAATTAATCACGTACAGATAAGAGGAAATGGCACAGGAACAATTCAACACAGAGGGTATGAAATGAAAGGAACGAGGCACGCAAAGGACAAAGAACCTGGCATACAAGAAAGCCTAAGCAGAGAGTGGTACTTCCCAGAAGGGAGTCACAAAATAGACTGAATTCATTAAAACAAGAGCCAAAGATAAACTGGAAGAGTCAGCTCAAAACCCACGGAAACCAGGTCAAAATAACATCAACCATCTGACAGTTGATACTGTCAATTCAACAGGATCTAGGACTGCTGCAGGCACATCTCAGGGCATGCCCCTGAAGGGTCTTTAGACTAGGTTAACTAGGTTAACCCACACGGTAGCTCACAACTGTCTGTTTTAACTATCGTCCTGTGGGATCTGATGCCCTTGTCTGATGTGCAGACACACATGTAAACAAAACACCCACATACATAAATTTTTAAAAAAGTTACATACACACACACAAGCACATGCACACACATAATATAACACACACGGGCCTAACTTCCTCAGCACTAGAATGTTTACCCTATTGATTCCCCCGTAAGCTTTTGGTTGCATTCTATCACTGAAAATAATATATACATTTTCAATTTTTTTTTGTGTGTATACACACACACACACACACACCTCTCCCTAAAATAAAGTTTTCTTTTCTAAAAGTATGTCATTTTTTTAAAAATGGGAACAACAGTTCTGCTCACACTGTATTTCTAGCATGTAGCATCTTGCAAGTACTTAACCATATTCTATATCAGCTCAAAACATTTACTACCAAGGACTGAAGATCACAAAAAAAGGAACCAGACTAGATAATTTAACATTTCTTTTGTTGTAGTAAGCGACCTCTTCCTTAAAAGATACTACAGTAATGCTGAAGAAACCAGAAATAAGTAGAATTATACATTCTACTTTAATCTGTTCTCTGAGATTTCCAATTTATTTCTTCTGTTATTTCTCCCTTGATGCCAGTGTTAGTCTGAGTTCCACTGAAGCTCTTCACTACCTGACCTTTCGACATGTAGTTCCCGTTCTACAGTGCAAGCGAGTGGGTGAGGAAGCGCATACCTTCCGTCTTTCAGGGTGTTGACGATGAACCGGTGGACCTGGCAGACACAGTTGCTGGCCAGCTGCCCCCCCTCGACCAGGGCGTTCAGCTGCGTGGCCAGCATGAAAGCTGCAAAGGCAGAGAGAAGCAGCTCAGTCTCCGGGCCCTTCCTTAGCCTGAAAGCTCATCACAAGGAGAACCATTAAATACAGCTGCTCAGAACGCCTCAGCCCTGCAGGGAGGAGAGCAGCAGCAATCCGCCCTGTGTAAGAATCTGCGGCTACTCCTCAACGTTATCTGTTTCTCAGAGTCTCCAGATCATTTTTACTGTCATTCTAGTTTCTGGGGAAAATGAAGGCAATCCTTTCTAGGTCTTTAGCCCCGTGACTAGAGGCAACAGGCAAATGTTCTAGAAGGGCCCCCCCATCTTCTTTTTTAAAGCTTCTAGGACAGAAATAAAACTCCTGAGAAAGGAAGAACAGGCCAGCTAACCCATCACACCCATCAAATGTCAATACTATCCTTAGGGAAATTAATCAAAGAAAACATACGACACCCGCCAGAGAAAGTTAATCAGGCTGAAGGGCGGCTTCCCGCTGTATGCGGTCTAGTGTCAGACGGCTCTGCCAGTGGCAACTCTGCTTGAACAAAGCCCACAGCCAATGTGGCCTTCAGGGGCCCCCAACACTGCGATCAAAGGCTACGGGGTGCGGCTGTTATTCAAGGATTCCCAAAGCCTAGATGTATCCATCATACTCACAGGAAAGCGTGTTCAATCCATCACTCATAAGCAGTCGATACCGGGGAGGACTATTCCCTGTAGTGATGGGACGGATGTTCTGGAAGAGTTGACAGAAAAGTTGATTCATTAAGCAGGCTCTTTGCCCAATCCCTAAGGGTAATAAGCAAAGCTAGGTGGCAGAAGACTGGGTGTGCCATTAGTCTAAGACAAGATGAACTGCTTGCCCATCCTCCTGACACCTAAATACAAAAGAAAGAACACTGGATTGAGCTAACGTTTATTAAAAACAATATAAACTGAAGTATCAATAATCATGTGTTCTTTCTCCTGTATGTCAAACAGTGTGTAAGATGGCCCCTAACACATGAAAGAACTGTTTAGGGAACATGCTGAAAATATGAAGTAAAAATTAAAAATGGAAAGAAAAACAATTTGCTTGAAGCAGCTCACAGCTGGTGAAGGGACAGAAGCAGAGAGAATAGCAACATGTGGACGTTCGGATCTAGGGCAGAGCAGTCACAGACTCAGCCGGAAAGGGTGGGGGCAGCCTCGGAAGGAAGTTACTTAGGTAAAAAGAGCCAGAAGGTGACTGGCCCAGGAGTGGTGACCACCTTTTTACCTCCTGCCTCAGAGTCTGCAGGAACCATCCTGGAGTCTCATCTATTGATATCTGAAATTCACATTATGTTTTAGAACCCACTAAATGATGGGTCAATTAACTAAAAGAAATTTAAGCAGGGTGGTGGTGGTGTAGGTCTTTTAATCCCAGCACTTGGGAGGCAGAGGCAGGTGGATTTCTGTGAGTTCGAGGCCAGCCTGGTCTACAGAGTGAGTTCCAGGACAGCCAGAGCTACACAGAGAAACCCTGACTTGAAAAACCAAACTTAGAAGCCCATCAAAGGGCTAGAGAGATGGCTCAGAGGTTAATAGCACTGGCTGCTCTTCCAGAGGTCCTGAGTTCAATTCCCAGCAACCACATGGTGGCTCATAACCATCTATAATGAGATCTGATGCCCTCTTCTGGCCTGCAGTCATATACACAGGCAGAATGCTTTATACATAATAAATAAATCTAAAAAAAAAAGCGCTCATCAAAAAAATCATATAGTATCTGTTGGTGTGTGTGTGTGTGTGTGTGAAAGAGAGAGAGAGAGAGAGTGAGTTAGAGAGGGGGGGCCGGGAATGTGTTCTGGAAATGGGAGAGAAAGAATGTGCATGTGTGCTTCTGGTATGCAGACAAAACTACATGTCTTTCATCAAATGCAATTTTTAATTATCTATGAGTTGAAGCTGTCCATTCTGCTTAACACACATGCAGGTACTTACGATGACTTGAAGGATGGGCTTTATGGATGTATCTCCCTGCTGCATTATGGCCTGAAAAACAGATTCATATAAAAAATTTTTAAAATGTTATAAACCACAGATATTATCTTAAGAGCTTGCCTAGCTAGCCAGGGCCACCATGACGGCTCAGGAGGCAAAGACCTGCGTTTGATTCCAGGAGCTGTGGGAGAGAGGGAGAGGGAGAGAGGGAAAGGGAGAGAGGGAGAGGGAGAGAGGGAGAGGGGGGGGGAGAGGGAGAGAGGGGGGGGAGAGAGAGAGAGAGAGAGAGAGCGTGAGCGAGCGCCGGCTCTTGAAAGCTGCCTTCTGCCCTCCATGTGCTCCGCTGTGTGCACAAGCACACCACACAAATAATAAGATAAAATTAAACTAAATTTAAAAGAACCTCTTCAGAGGCAATCAGTAGAAAAGTCTTAATTAAATCATTTGTCCAATGACAAGTCATGAAAGTGCCAGTTTTCAGAGAAAGCACATATTTGTTGCCAAAAGTAACGCTGTTTTCTTGTGGAAACAGGAATATGTCAACCCTTATATTCACTACCTCGAGCTTTATTATTATTTTTTTCTTTAAATTTGTTTACTGGTTTAAAAACAGGGTCCTACAAAGCCCAGGCTGGCCTCAAGTCTGCTAAGTTCCTAAAGATGACCCTGAACTTCCCATCCTCCTGTTTTTAGTCCCCAATATTTTTCTCCTGAAATCAGCAATATTAACATAATGGGGTGGGGCACTCCTGCTAAGTTTCTCTAGGTTGACCTTAAGACCCTCCTGTCTCAGCCTCTGGTGCTGGAATTACTTTTGATTAAATAAAACATATCAAACATGGAAGATCTGTAACGTGCAATGAGCCAATGTTTTTCAAATGACTAATGCATGGGGCCTGAGCATGGTCACACAGCCTGTAAATCTCAATAATCATGAGGCTGAAGGAAGATCATGAGTTCAAGATCAGATTAAGCTACAACATAGGATTCCAGATAACAGACCTACATACTGAACTAATCTTGTCAAACTTGACAATATACCTAAATGGAACAAAAGTAGTATAACAAATCACCATACGTATAAACAGAAACTCAAGGGCTGAGCTGTGTGCTTGGCAAAGCTTAGTGACTGAGTCTGATCTCCAGAACCTGTGCTTTAAAAAGCCATGCATGGTGGCACATGCTTGTAACTACAGTGCTAGGGAGGTATGGACAAGCAGAAACCTGGCACTCACTGGCTGACCAGTGAGCCTGAGGCCAGCCAGGGACATATAGTGATATATAGTGAGACCCTGCCTCAGAGGGGCAGGGGGTCATTAAAACACAAAGCCAGTGAGATGGCTCAGGGGGTGAAGGTGCTTGCTGGCAAGCCAGGTGGGGGACCTGAATTTGAACCCTGAGTCCCACTTGGTAGGGGAGAAGCAATTCCAAGTAGCCCTCTGACTTCCACCCATGCTCAGGGGCACACAGATACTCACACTCATAAAGAAACGTTAAGAAAAAAATAACAGAAAGGCAAGTTGGAGGTGTAGCTCAGTGGCGGAGCTGTTGTCTGGCACAGAGTCTCTGTGCCTGATCCTTAAAAACTTAAATGAAAAAGCAATGCAGTTTATCAGAAAATAGTTGGGGTATTTATATTTAACAGAAGACAAGAAAATTCTTCCAGATCATTAATGCTACGACCCAAGTCTCTGTTCTTTGGGGCCTACTCTTCTCGCTCTGCAGATGATGCTCAGCCTCGAGCTCCTGACCCCTCTGCTACTCCAGCACTGGGATGACAGTCACATGCTACCACGTTCCAGAAGAAACCCAAAGTCAAGGGATCAAAACATGTGGGCACTTCCCAAGATGTACAAACGGGCAACAAAGACACGAAAGGATGTTCAGTGTCGCTCCTAATCAAGAAAATACAAATAAAGCACAGCCAGCCGGCCTTGTGCTCACACACCCATCAGCATAGTAAAGCCCAGAGAGGGAGGACACAGAGCACTGGCAACTAGAATTCTCATAAACACTTTGGAAAAGCTGTCGATTTCTTATCAAATTAAGCATTCAGTTACCATATGACCTAGCAATTGCACTCTCAGATATTTATCTGTAAATATCTGGATTACTTTGCATGTACAAGAAATTTAATACATATTACATAATTTATGTATATACTATGAATAATTTACATGTAATATATTTAAATATTTATATGCACAAAGATCTGTATATAAATGTTCAAAGCATCTTCATTTATAATAGTCAAATACATATTTATATATAAAGCCTGTAGTCCCAGCTACTTGGCAGGCAGAAACAGGAAATGACTGAGGCCAGAAGTTCAAAGCCAATCTGTGTAGTGTGAGACTGCTTCAAAAAAAAAACAAAACCCGACGAACTCACTATGTAGATAAGCACCAACCCTCCCACTTCCACCTCTCAAGTGCTGAGATCACCGACCTGGACCAACCATCAAATTACTTTTGTGCAGTGCTGGGGATTAAGCCCAGGGTTTTATGCAAACTAGGCAATACTCTACAAACTGAGCTACAAACTTGGACTTTTTTTTTATTGGTTTCTCCTTTGAGACAGGATCTTACTACATTGTCTCAACTTTCAAATTCTGCCTTAAGAGTTTATGGAAATATTCCATAGAACCCATACGGATGGTTGCTTGCTGTTGTTTTTGAATCTTTATTCATCGTGTGTGTGTGTGTGTGTGTGTGTGTGTGTGTGTGTGTGTGTGTGTGTGTGTGTGTGTATCACTCTGATTAACAGGCGTGGTGGCAGGCGCTTTACTGAGCCATCTTGCAGACCCCCACGGACCACTTTTTCTTGGAAAAGTTGTTTCTGGCCTGGGTGTGATAGCTCACACCTGTAACCCCACCACTCAGGAGGAAGAGGTAGGAGGACTAACAGTTGGAAGCCAGCCTGGGCTACATAGTGAGGTAAAGGCCATATACTCACTACATGGCAAGATGCTGTTTTAAAACACTGGGCAAGGTGAAATGAAAGTCAATTAGTCAATGATTTCATTAAAGTTCTACTTATCTTTAAAACCACATACAGGTTATTACTTGTTTTCAATTTAAAAAGTATCATAAATAGGCAAAGGAAAATATTTCTCTGGAACATATCATAACATGTACATTTAAAAGTACTTTAGGGGCTGGAGAGACAGCTCAGCAGTTAAGAATAGTGGCTGCCCTTCCAAAGGACTGGAGTTCAATTCCAAGCACCCACACGGCAATTCACAACTGTCTGTAATTCCAATTCTAGGGGATCTGATATCCTCACATAAACTTACATGCAGGCAGAACACCAATGAACATGAAATAATAAAAAAATAAAATAACTTAAAAAAAAAGTACTTTAAATTGGGGCTGAAGGATTAGAAGCATTGGCTGCTCTTCCCGGTGGTCCTTAGTTCAATTCCCAGCACTCAAATGGTGGCTCATAACTGTCTATAACAAGGCATCTTCAGGTATGCAGATGTTCATGTATAGACAAAACATTCATATACATAAAATCCATAAGTGAATGAATCCTTTACCGTGCACTAGGAGTCGGGCGGTGGTGCTTCCCTTCCATTCCAGCACTTGGGAGGCAGAGGCAAGCAAATCTGAGTTCAAGGCCAGCCTGGTCTGAGTAAATAGAGCCTTGTACTTCTACTTACCACAACTGTTATATTTTATAACTTCGGGCCCTAATATCTCCATTTTCCACTGTCTGCTTAACCACTGGGGCCGGAAGCTTTTGTGCTGACACTTTTGTTCACTAAGCATCACATAACCATGGGTCTCTATATTCTACCACCATCAACACACACAACAAAACACAACACTGTGGATCCTGGCACGGTGGAACATCTTTAGTCCCAGCACGTGGGACCTCTTGAGTTCAAGGCCAGCCTGGTCTACATAGCAAGTTCCAGGACAGCCAGGATAGTCTTTAAAACAAAGAAAAACAAAACACCATTTCACTTATGAACAAAACATGGAAAAGAAGGAAGGAAGGAAGGAAGGAAGGAAGGAAGGAAGGAAGAAGGAACCCACAAATTTATCTACGAACAAAGTCTAAGTAATATTTCACCCAATGATGGAAACAGCTTTCTAAAAATATATTTAAAGAAAACTCAGCAAATTATTCAAATAATCCTATAAACATTCTTTATAAAAGTCAAGAATTATTTGTAATTGCCTCAAGGGTACAAGGTGGCAGCCTTGTACAATTCAGGACAATTCAAGTATCACATCCCAAGTCAACATTTCTACAGCCCTAACATATTCAAATACTTTGATTCTGACAACTTTTCCCTCTTTTTTTTTTCTTCTAAGCTGCTTCTTTTCTCCCTTCTACTTTTGTCCCTTGCTTTCTATTATTTTACTCATTCATACAACTAGCAAACGTTATTTAGGCACCTAAAACGTGCCAGATACTAGGGATATCACCCTAAAGGGGGACTGAAAGCAGCTGCTGGCTATCGCGTAAGAAATACAAAGAAGCTGATAGTTACCAAACAAACTCTTACATCTGCAATGATTACTAGCTGCACCAGCAGAAGCTAAACACTACATTTAGAAACTCAGCCCCTTGCTCAGCTTCAACCTCATTTTTACAGACAAGGGGAAGATTCTGGAATGTTACCCAAAGCCATACATATTAAAAGTGAACAAAAAGGAGTTTGAGCCTCAAAATACGTGGATTCGGGCTAGTTACTTTACCAACCTACTCAGTAACAACTGAGCTGAACAGAAATATTGTGGTAGCAAAAGAAATTGAGACAACTATTAATGGCCTCTAGGGCAAGCATTATTTTTTAAAAATCAAAAAAGGCCTGGCAAGGAGACTGTGGGAAGAGAATGTGCTGAGAGAATTGACTATTCAGGCAACAAATGATTATTCCAGTGTGGATGGGCAAGTGTGGAGTTAAAATATATTTCAATTGGTGAGGGACTAGGCATCCAGAGTCAGGCACAATGATGTTCTGTGGGTAAAGGTGCCTGCTGTGTAAGCTCAGCAATATACAGAAAAGTGGGAAGAGCATCAACTTCCCGAAGTTTCCTCTGGCATCCGACGCACATGCACCATCCCTACCATGTGTATCCCCACTCACGTGTACACACACACACACACACACACACACACACACATATTCTTGATCTAGACTTAGGGTCATAATGAAGGATTTGCTCAATTGAAAATGACTTTTGAGGATAGTACAGCAGATCGAAAGCAGTTTCAGCAGGAAGAAATTAATGAGACACTGACAGGCAGGTGAGGGCCTGTAAGCTAGTCTGCAGAGGGCCTTGGGTCAACAAAAATTCAGAGGGGCTTGCAAGTAAGACAAGGAAAGAGTAGTCAACGTGAATCACAGGACACCAGCAAGAGAGGAGTGTTAGCAGAATGAAGCAATGGCCTACAAGCCCAAACAATTAGGTCGGCTGAAAACTTTAAAATGTCTTCCGATTTGGCTACTGGGAGGCCACTGGTGACTTCGGCCAGCGTTTTCTCTCGTGGCCAGAGAAATGTCTACTAGCAGTAAAGAGTTACGAGGATGTAAAGAAGTCAAACAGCCGAAAACAAACAAGTCCAAAAAAGTTTTGGGTGATGGAGAAAGGGAGGAAAAAAGAGGCCGCCGAAGGTAGTCAGCGGCATGTTTATTTGTCATGTTTTTTTAGATTTAAAAAAAAAAAAGTGAGCTCGTCTACGAGTACCGGGATGCCTCCGACGGAGGGTGATGGTCTTAGAGATCCGGGGTGGCATCCCCCGCGGCCGCATAATTTCCTTCCTGATGCTCTCCCGATCAACAGCGGCTCCCTCCCCCGGCTTTCTTTGCACCGCTCCAAGCCCGCACTGCTAGGGCCATCGGCCCCGCTCTGGGTCGTCTCCTTACCGCGATGGCCCCCTCGCTCAGGTGTCCCACCATGGCTGCACCGCTAACTCCCGCGCTCGCGCTCCTGCCCCTCCCGAGCTTCTCTGCCGGGGTCCCGCGGGCTGCTCAACGATTGGCTAGAGCAACTGTGCGTGCAGCTCCGCCCCCGACGTGCGCGCGGTGCGAGGGGCGGGCCTAGACGCCGACGGCCACCGCATTGGCTACAGTGCGGCGGGCGGAGCACGTGACTCTTCCGAGGCCGGGTTCGAGGCCTGGTGGCGGGTTGGCGGGAACTGAGGGCGGGGCGCTGGTTCTCCGTACGGCAGCGTGTGCGCCGCGGCTCTGGGTTAGTTCCCCGCCAGCTGTCGGAACTTTGCCCGCCCAGTCGTTTGGCGGATAGACAGAATGGCAACCCAGGGGACAATCGGAGCTCTTCCCTGGTAACTGCTGCTAAATATAGTCAAAGCAGTGACCTGGGTCCTTCACGCAGTGCGTGCCCAGCTCCCGTGCCAGGCCCAGAGTTTGGCACTGTGGGATAAACAAGGTAAATCAGACTCAGTCTCTGCCCTCAGAATATCGTAGTTCCACATGAGAGTTGTGGCAGCAACAAGCCCAGCCTCATGGTTGGTAGACGCGATATGAGCCACACTTGTGGTGGAGCTCCAGACGTGGGGGTCGGGGTGGGGGAAATCAATGAGGCTTTCGAGAGGAGATGCGGTCTGAACTGAGTTAAGTGTGTTTGGAAATTTGTCAGGTGGAATCCAGTGAGGGTAGTGATGTTCCTAAAAGCCCAAATGGCCTATGCAAGAGTACTTGAGAGCCTGGGCGTGCTGACTCTTATCTGTATGTGATCCCAGCCATTGGGATGTGGAGGCTGCAAAAGTTAACCCTTAACAACACGGTTGAGTTCGAGGTCAGCCTGGACTAAATGAGACCCTGAAAAATAAAAAGTTTGGAGCCAGGCATGGTGGCACTCGAGATAAAAGCAGGCAGATCTCTGAGTTTGAAGCTAGCCAGACCTACATAAGACCCGGTCTCAAAAATAATAGTAATAAAAGTAGACAGTGAGAGAGGCTATGAACTCAAAGAAAGACCTGGAAATCAAAACAGAAAACTGAGCCATTTAAGAAATGAAAATCTTCATAGTTGCTGGAGTGAGTGAGAAGAAGTCTGGAAGGCTTTGGGCAACTAGGGTAAACAGGTTCAGAAGGACTGGAATGGTAGCTAGCTACTGGTATTTGATCCCTATTTGTACAACCACTACCTACCATAGTTTCTCAAACAGTCTTCCAAAGAATATTTCTGGGTGACAAGATGTTCGGTGAATTGGTACCATAGATTAATTCTCCTTCAGCGTATCAACAACTATAGATAAACACCAGAATTGATTTTTGTTGAGTCTCACTACTAGGATGAAATCTCGATTTTCCTAGAACTAGAAAGCTGAATCCATATGTTCTAACTTACAGAGCTGAGGTAGCATGGATCTACCGGTGGATGAATGGAAATCCTACCTACTTGAGAAGTGGGCTTTACTCCCCGAGTCTGTGCAGGTCACAATTTCTACAGCAGAGACTTTGAGTGACATCTTTCTTCATTCCTCTTCCCTTCTTCAGTAAGTGAATGAAACTTCAGGGAAATTCTGATCTGGAAAACGTTCTGCCTTGTCATTTGGTCTGAATATCTCTTTTTAAAGGAAAGAGTAGTTTTATATTTTTATATTATGGGGCATTTAGCAGTTGTTTGTTTTCACATGTCTTCCTAGTCTGTGATTATAGAATGGGTAGGCATAACTGTTTTCCTCTTTTGATATGTGTTACACTTAAGTAAGTTAGCATCTTTACTGTAGTAGTCCCTTGCTGTCACTCAAAGGATATGGTGCAGACTGTGTAGCTGTCCATAGAAGCTCATTCAGTACTAAAGGTGAGAAAGAACTCTAGAAATCATTTAGTTGAGCCCCAGAAATTCTCAAATTCTATGGACTACATTCACTGGTAAGATTTTATATCACAACCTAGTAAATGTATACATATGTAGAAGTTTCATTTATTCAGCAAATATTATTTTTTAATTTTTAATTATCTGAAATTAAAATTTAATTACATCATCTCCAACCTTCCCACTTTGCTTTGCTCTCTCTCAAATTCATGACCTCTTTTTAAAGTTGTGTCTGTGTATTCCTAAATGCAGTCTGCCCATCCATATAATGTTATTTGTGTGTATATGGCTTCAGGACTGATCACTTTGTTTTGGATAACCAACTTGGTGGGTGGGGGTTGAAGGGTAGAGGAGTGTTCCCTGGGGAAGACTATTCCCCCACCCCCCTCCCCCCATCATTCCTCAGTTGCTTATAGTTCTTTGTCTAACGTTGGGCCCCTGTAAGAATTTTTTTCCCCTTTCCGGTTAACCTATATAAACAAGACCTTCAGGCCTTATTGTTGAGACTTCAGAGGTATAGCCTTCCTGACATTTCTAGGAGATGCAGTCTCACAGCCGACTTTCTCTGTGAAAGACTTTCCTCTGGCTCTTAGAATCTTTCTGCTCCCTCTTCCTCCATGTTCCCTGAGCCTTAGGTGCAAGAGGGCTGAGTACCACGTGATCACATGTTCAGTAAATACTATTGCTCTGTGACAGTCAAGAATAGTAATCCCTGCAGTCTGGAGGCAGAGGCAGGTAGAGGTCTGTGAGTTCAGGGCCAGGCTGCTCTATGTAGAGAATTCCAGTCTAGCAAGCAGCAAGGGCAATATATTGAGACACTATCTCAAAAAAAAAAAATTGTTTCAGCAGCACATATACTGAAAACTGAAACAAAACCAATCAAAGAACCACGATCACCAGGAAAGGGTGTGAATGCGGATGCACCCAGCAGGTTCAGGCAATAGCAAGAGAGGCAGCCACATCTGCTTAGGCTTCTGACCCACAGGGCTGTGAGGATAATAAATGGCTGTTGTTTGGAGCTGCTCGGCTTGGGTAGTTTGTTAAATAGCAATCGAAAACTAGTTGGCAGAGGCTTGAGTGTGATGTGAGCTGATTATATTTTCAAAGAGAGATGAGCAAACTAAGCCTGCAGGATAAAGCCATTCTTTGTATGTTTTTCTCCTAGGACCACAGCTAAGAATGACTTTTACCAGACAAACATTTGCAGTTGATTTAAGATAAGAGCACTGGCCTTGAACCCTAATAAAACAAAAGAAGACTTTTTTTTTCTCTTTCTTTTTTTTTTTTTTAATAAAAAAGGCCAGTGAGCTAGCTCAGGAAGTAAAATGATTGCCTTCCTGAGATACAGGCCTGACCACCTACTATGCAAGCCTGACCACCTACTATGCAAGCTTGATGACTAGAATTCAATCTCTAAGACCCACACAAAGGTGGAAGCAGAAATCCAATTCCACAGAGTTGTACTCTGTTCCATACACATGCTGTGGAATATGAATAAACATATAAACACTAATAATTAATAATAATCATCATCATTTAAAAAAGAAACTAATCCCACTGTTGTCAGTAGTAGGCTTACATTACAAAATAATTATTCTCTGTTATATTTTTTAGTTTTGTCAAAAGGTTTTAGAAATCTATTTGCTATATGAGTAACTATAATTAATATTCACTTCTTGGCTTGCAAAGCCTAAGTACTCTAGCCTTCTACTTGGAAAGTTTGCTGAGCCCTGATTTTTCTTTTTAATGATTTTCAATTTAAATTTCTTTTTACTTCTGTGTATGTGTGTGTACCATGTGCATGCATGTGCATGCACAGTTTATACATGGCGGTCAGAATACGATTTTGGAGAGTAGGTTCTTTCCTTCTACCATGTGGGTTCTAGGGATTAAACTCAGGTCATCAGTCTTGGCAGGAAGTGCCACCAGAGCTGAACAGTCTCACTGGTCCTGAGCCCTATTTTAAAGAACCACCTGTCTGCTGTGTTAAGGATAGGCAGCAGAAGGAGCCAGGATAGAAGCAGAGAAGCAGTAACTCCAATAAGAAGATGGACTCAGGCCGGCGTGAGTGTAGTTAGGGGAGGAAGAAGCATTTGGACTCTGAGGTAGATTTAATGGCAGTTCTTGAGATGAGAGGTGTTCTGCTGTGGAGTGTAAGAAGTAAAACTGACCCCAGGGAGAAGGCAGGAGGATGACCTTGCCAAATCTGGGAACTGCAGATGGGGAAAGGAACCACATTCTGTTTGAGTTGTACATGTCCCAATGGTAATGTCTAGATATGTTTGGAATTTAAGAGAGAGGCCTAGGATAGAGAAACAAACCTGGGGGATCTCTGTGTCGTTTAGAGCCATAAAACCTACTAAGCCACCAAGCAAATATGTGTGGATGCTTGCTGCATGTGCTGTACTGTGACAATATGCCTTCTGCTTGCTTCATTTTGAAATGCTAATCAGAACCCACTAAATTAATTTCATGATCCACTGAATCATGACCTTCAACTTGAAAAAAGCTGAAAACTGTCTAAAGCAGTCTACGAGATCTGTGGATTCCCCTTACAGAACTCCAAAATGGTCGAACTGATGGAAGTATGGCTAGTAGGCAGACTTGGTCAGATAAGTTATTCTGGTTTACTAACAGAAACATGTAGTAAATAAACAGGAATCATTTGACTATTTGGTACATTGTCAGGAACAGTTAATTAAAGAGGAGGGTTTGTCTGATTGTGTGATAGAGGAGCTCCTTAAGATTCTAGCCTGGGCTTTCTTCCCTATGTGCTTTGTATTCTCAGCTGAGGTACTTACATTCAGATCAATGACATGAGTTTTCTCTGGAATATCTCTGAAAGGGATCTCAAGTCCTAACATCTTTTCTGAGTCTCAAATTTATAAATCTAGCATGTCCAGAAACAAACACATGATTTTACCATCAAAATCAGATTCCCTTCCAGTGGTCCCTATTAGCTATTTTCTTTCCTGGAGATAAACTGCAGACTAAGGGATGAGGAGGAGCTCAGCAAAGTGCCCACCCTGGAGGGAACACAAGTCAACAGAACTCTTGGCAGTTACTTAGGTCTGGGGTGATGGATTGACAGATGGGCAAATTGAAATCCCGAATACAAAATTAGGTTTCCCCCATTCTCAGCAATGGAAAGTCAACTAAAAAGACAGAATAAATCTGCAGTCCTACAGTGGTGAGGAGAAAATCTCATGGCCAGAAGGGACACTGCAGCAAACACAAATGATCTCTCTGTCAAGACATTTGCCTGATGTTGAATGTCTGATATGACAGCCACAGATCCAAGTTCAGAACCTCCTAAGGCAAAAAACCTGGAGACCTTAGGAAAGAAGAGTTCTTTCTAGGTTCTCAAACTCAAGCTCAAGGAGGACCACTTCTAAGGACCAGTAAAGAACCAGCTATACTGGAGTTTATGGTGTTTTGGTTTGGTTTGGTTTTTTTTAAGACAGGGTCTTCCTGTGTAGCATAGACTGGTCTCATGTTTGATCTTCCTGCCTTAGCTTCACTAGTGCTAGAAGAAGGAAACTTGCTACATAAACATGAAGACTTTGAGTTCAAACCCCTGGTACCCACATGTATTAGAAGTCTAAAGAAATAGAGCTGATAGAATGAATACATGGTTTTGGTTTTGTTGAAACAGGTTTTCACTGTATATTCCTGGCTGTCCTGGAATTCACTGTATAGACCAGGCTGGCCTCGAACTCAGAGATCTGCCTGCCTCTGCCTCCTGAGTGCTGGGAGTAGAGGTGTAGGCCACACACCCAGATGAATATATGTATTAAAATGGGATTGGCTTACATAGTACAGTCTGGGTAGTCCAATGGAGGCTGAGCATCTGGTAGCTGCTGAGTTCGTGAGGCTCCACGTCTCAGCCGTGACAGTCTGGCATTGAGGATCCCTGGAGAGCTGCTGGTCTTCAGGCTAGGTTGGAAGCTGGAAGAATTTGCTTGTATTATCAGTAAAGGAATGCCTCACCAACAGGCTTATAATCCAAACAGAGGCTGAGGCAGGAGCATCAAGAGTTCCAGGCCACACGCTGGCAAGATGGCTCAGCATTTTATATTATGTAATGGCCAGAAGTCTTTGGGGGTCAGGGTAGAACATCATGATTTGAATATAACTTATCACCCCAAAGGCGCATGTGACCTTAGTTGGTGAATACAACCTTTTAAGAGGTGACTGGATCAGGATCTTGGTGGAAGCTTTCAAGATGCTATAACTCTTGAATTCTGCATAACTACAAAACCAGTCACATAGAGATAATGCCAAGTTCCACAGCCATGCTGAGCAGTAGTTTATACTTTTTAGACATTGGCTACTACAGAAGTGGCCTCTGAATGCCTGCACAGTTGGGAAGGCTGAAATGAATCCAGGATAAACAACTTGCTGGGCAGCTCTGAGAGCAGTGTACCCTGGTGCTCATTTCTCCAGGGAAAGTTTTTCAAATGTTTATACACCCCTGAGCACTTGGAAGGATATTGCTGATTCCAGTACTGTCCTTAAAGGAACATTTTGGTATTGTCCTTACTACAAAATACTCTTTTGGGTTTTTGTTGTTGTGTTTGTTACTCTTGCTTAGTTGATGTTTGTGTTTTAAGGCAGGTTTACACTATGTAGCCCTGTCTAGCCTTCTGCTTGCTATGTGGTCCCAAACTTATAATCACCCTGCCTCAGCCTCTGGAGTGCTGGATAATAGGCACGCATGACCATGTGCAGCTGTAGATTTCTTCCTTTTTTATTATATACATTTTATATTTTTGGAGGCATATGTGTGGAAGTCAGAGGGTAACTTATAGGAGGTCCTCTCTTCCCACTACATGCCCCCAGGGATCAAACTACCATTGTCAATCTTTATTGGAAGACTTTCATATGTTGAGCCATCTCACTAGCCACAATTTTGTAGTTTAGTTTGGACTGAGGAGAGCTGTTTGGTTGTTTGGGTCATGGGGATTAAACCCAAAATCTTGAACTCACAGAGATCAACTTGCTTCTCTCTTACAAGTGCTGGAATTAAAGGTGTGCAACACTCCTGGCCAGCTTTAATCTTTTTAACAACTGCTTTCTTTGTCCACATCCTGGAACACACTCCTATTGAGATGTGTTGCTTGTATTTTTATCCCCTGCAAACTGGTGGTTTGATACTTGGTTCCTAGCTGGTAGTGTTCTTTTAATAAACTGTAGATCCTTTAAGATGTAGGGCCTGGCTGACAGAGGTAGGTTAGTGGTGGTAGGCCTGTAAGGCTGTAGGCAGCTCTCTGTTTCCTGTTTACCACACAGTGAACACCTGTCCTCTCCCACACCCTCCTGCCAGCAGGGTGAGCTTCTCCATTTTGTCTTCCCTGAATTTACTGAGGGAACCCATGAACCCCCCTGAACCCATGAGGCAGAAGAAATTTTTCCTCTGAAGTTGTTTCCATCAGGTATTTTGGTCACAGCAACATAAAAGCTAACTATAAAAACTAGGTTGTAGCCGGGCAGTGGTGGTGCACACCTTTAATCCCAGCACTTGGAAGGCAGAGATAGGCGGATTTCTGAGTTCGAGGCCAGCCTGGTCTACAGAGTGAGTTCCAGGACAGCCAGGACTACACAGAGAAACCCTGTCTTGAAAAAAAAAAGTTGTATATGAAGAACCCCTTTCTGCCAAAACAATCCTTTCTATTCTGCTTTTTTGTTTCCAATTCTTAATATAAGTCCAATTAAATGCAGCCAGTAACTTTCAAGCCATAGCCTTGGCTGCCTTAAAATTCACTCTAGTGTATTAATCCATTGCTTTTAAACTCAGCCTTCCACAGTCTCAAGGCATGGCAAAATGTAGTCAAGTCCTTTGTCACAGTGTCACAGGAATGACTGTAATCCAACTCCCAAGAAAGTGCTTACTCCTATCTGAAGCCTCAGGAGCACATCCTTAATTGTCTGCATTCTGTTCACCACGTGGCAGCCACGTTTCAAGATACTTGATCATATTGTAACCCCCCAAAATGTGCTATTTATGGAGAAAAAAAACCTGTTTCTAGCTAGAGTTGACTCGGCCTTAGCTCACACCTTTAATCTCACTGGCTGGAAAAGAGACACACCCTTAGTACTCACCTTTAATTTGAAACAATAAAGGTAAAGTTGATTTGTAGAAGGAAGCACCCCTGTTTGAAAGTGATGTCTAATTGAGTGACAAAGTGAATCAGAGAAAGGTTTAACAGAATAGGATCTGCCCAACTCTCAGGAGGAGAGGGAAGGGAAGCTACTTAAGAGGGGGGCAGACAGTACAGGAAGGGGAGTCCAGTACAGGATACAGTAGAGCTCGTGGAGAGCAGTGCAGTAAAGCTGAGAGGGAAAAAGAGCAGCACAGAGAGGGAGAGGGAGGCAGGTTTACCAGGAGACCTTTACAGAGAAGGATGGAGGAGAGAACAAACTAGACACAGGGAAAGACAGAACAAGCAAGAGAATGGGAAGGAGATAGGAGACTAGAAAAGATTGGTAGAGTTAATTTGAGGCCAAGCAGAGCAATTCAGAGGCCAAGAGAAGAGACAGATTATGAATAAAATCAGCTGGAAGAGGTGTTTAAGCCACAACAGCCTAGTTGAATCAGCCAGCTAGAGTTCAGAAAGAACAAGAAACGATGACAGCAGCAAGTCCTAGAGGCCAAAACATCCTAGGCTTATATTAGATTGTATGGAAGCTAGAAGCTTCCAGGACTAGGCCTAGGTTAGCCAATGGAGGCAGTAAACATCCAAGATGACAATTACATCAGTCAAATAAATATTTTACATCCAGGAAGCGAGAAAGGGAAGGATCAAGGATGAGGTAGAGTCTTAAAGGGCATGCCTCTGGTGACAAACTTCCTCCAGTTATGCCTCAACTTGTTTCTACCCCCTGGAAGTGTTGCCTTCATGTTATTATAAGTTTGGCTGTTTGAATATTTGATATACTGTACTATGTATCCTACTAATTTTCCTGGTTTTTAAAATTTAGTGGTACATTAATGGTAATTTCATCGTACAGTCAGCCATCCGTAGCCACAGGTTCTGCATACCAGGAATCATGGAACCTTAGATGAAAAATATTAAGCAGGGAAAAGAATCCCAGCAACTCCTCAAAAGCCAAACTTGAATTGCATCACACTACTGAGTCCATGAACCTGTCATTCGTAGGCACACCATTATAACTTCCTGCTTGACACACATGCTCTATCTAGCACTCCGTGTCTGAGCATTGTTCTCTGCATCTGATTTTGTTTCTTAACTTTTTCTGTCTGAATATTTTATCTGCATGTGTTGTTGTGTAGCATGTGCGTGTCAAGTATCCATGGAGGCTGGGAAAAGTTGACAGATTCCCCAGGACTGGAGTTCTAGATAATTGTGAGCCACAACATGGGGTTTGGGAATTGAACCCAGGTGCTCTGAAAGAGCATCCAGTGCTCTTAACCACTAAGCCATCTCTCTATCCCCTTATTCTCTGCATTTGATAGCATTTGTGATATATGTAGGTAGCCTTAGGATGCATCTGTACTGGACATGTATAGGTTCTTTTGTCTTGGCATTAGGCACTGAACCATATGACATAACAACTATGTATATGGTATCTATGTTATCTTAGGTATTGTAAGTAACATACAGGACCAATGGTAGAGATCTCACCTAGCATATGTAAAAGCCTGGGCTAATTAGTCTCCAGCACCATCACCCCCAGCCCCCCTCCCCACACATACCCCTTACACATGTTGTATAGACATATTGTAAAGAATAAACAAGGATGTACATGTTACATGCAAATACTATACCATATCGTATAGGGACTTAAGCACTGGCGAATTGTGTGTGTGTGTGTGTGTGTGTGTGTGTGTGTGTGTGTGTGTGTATTCGCACATATCTGTTATTTGGGCTAGGTTGTGGGGGTTTTTTTAGTGTATTTTTTTAGATTTATTTTATGTATTTCTGTGTGTCACATGTGTGTCTGGTGCCCATAAATATTGGAAAAGGGCTTTAGATCCCCTGGAACTGGAGTTACAGATAATTGTGAGTTCTAGGAACTGAACCCAATCCTCTGCAAGAGCAACAACTGCTCTTAACTGTTGATCAATCTTTCTAGTCTCTTAGTTGGTTGGCTGGTTGGATTTTTTGTTTGTTTTTGTTCGTTTTTACTTTTTTGAGGCTAAGTTTTTCTATGTAAACCTGTTCCAGAACTTACTATGTAAAACAGGCTGAACTTGAAGCCACAGTAATCCTGCCTCTGCCTCTGCCTCTCTAGTACTTAAACTATAGGTGTGTGTCACCATACCCAACTTTGGTGTTTGTTTAAGGTAAGGTTTTGCTATGTAGTCCTTGCTGGTCTGATATTTATCACATAGCCCAGGCTGACCTCAAACTCACTGCTGTCCTTCTCCCTCAGCCTCTAGCACTGGGATTACCAGTGTGTACCACATGGCTGGCTTGTCATTTTCCCTTACTGTTGGCATTCTGTCTAAGCTCTGCCCCACAGTTACTTGGCAACTGCCAGGTAGGCCTTTCTCACTATAAAAGGGGCTGCTTGCCCCCTCCTCTCCTCTCTTGCTCCTCTCTTGCTTTTGCCTTCCCATTCCTGTTCTGTCCTCTCATTCTTATCCCCCTCTCCCTCCATGTGCTCATGGCTGGCCTCTACTTTTCTACTTCCCTTCCCTTCCCTTCCCTTCCCTTCCCTTCCCTTCCCTTCCCTTCCCTTCCCTTCCCTTCCCTTCCCTTCCCTTCCCCCCCTTCCCTTCTCTTTCCTCTCCCTTCCTTCCCCCTCCCCCTCCTGTGGCTGGTCCCTCGGGGAAGGGATGCCTTAGCATGGGCCCACCAAGACTCCTTCCCCCACACCTCACCACACCTCCATAGGACAAAGCCCCACTCTCTTTATCTTTTTATAAACACATAGCTTACAGCTTCTGAATTATATGTCTTGCTTATAATGATCTATTCTATATCAAGATTATAAAAGTGTATTTTCTTCTAATGTTTTTGGATAGTTTTAGACTTTCAACTCTTTAATCCATCCAAAAATTTTCTAACTTATTAACATATAATTATAGATAAAATTATGTGTATCTAAGGTGTTGTCTTAGTCGGTGTTCTACTGCTGCAATGAGACACCATGACCAAGGCAACCCTTATAAAAGCAAACATTTATCTGCAGCTTGCTTATAGTTTTAGAGGCCTTCATCCATTATCATCAAGGCAGGAAGTATGGTGGCATGAGGGCAAGCATGGTGCTGGAGAAGGAGCTGAGAACTTTACATCCTGATCCACAAACGGGAGGAGAGAGGGAGGTACTGGGCCTGGTGTGGGCTTTTGAAACCTCAAAGCCCACTCCTAGTGATAACACCTCCTCCAACAAGGCTACACCTCCTAATCCTTCTCAAACAGTTCCATTTCCTGGTGACTAAGCAATGAAGTTCATTCTCCTTCAAACCACAATGTGATATTACAATATGCATACACATCTGAAATTAATGTTATGTATGATTGATTTGTTTTTGTCAACTTGACACATACCTAGGCATATGGGAGAGGTAATTTGAATTGAGGAATTGCCTTCATCGGATTAGCTGTGGACATGTCTATGGGGCCATTTTTTTTTTATTCTGTTGCTGTAGGAGGGCCTATTCCATAGTGGGCAGCCCTATACCTAGGCAGGTGGTCATAAGAAGTATAAGAAACGTAGCTGTATATGCCTGGGAACAAGCCTGTGGGCAGCCTTCCTCCATGTTCCTGATCCAGTTCCTGCCTCCAGATTCCAGCTTAATGAACCCCTATCCTGACGTCACTCAATGATATACATTTATCAGGACATGTAAGGCAAATAACCCTTTCCTTTGAAGGTTGCTTTTACCACTGTCTTATCACAACAACAAAGAACAAATTAGGATAGTATTTTACCTTTTTTTTTTTTGAGCCAAACAATTTTCTACAACATTTTTTGAATGACCCATCTTTTCCCCAGTGCTTCAAGATGTTATTCTTACTGAAAATTAAGTTACTGCTTACTTTTTAAATTTGTTTCTAGATTCTGTGTGCCAAAGCAAAGAGTTTTAATTACTATAACTTCACTCATTTTATAACTCTTTGAGTTTCAGGTTAATAGAAACCCAGCTCAAATTTGAAATTTGTAACTATGAAACTGAAATTTTCAAAAGCAGATATATATTTTCAGGCCAGCTCAGAGCTTGTCATCAGACTTCATAACTCTTCAACAACCAACAAACTTTGCATATTGGTAATACTGTACCCATTCTTAGCCTAGGATACACTCATAGATTACTAACCCCAGAGAAGGAGACCTTATTTCTGGAGAGTTTCATTGAAAAGTTCTGGGAAAAGTTCTTATTTTATTTTTCAAGAGAGAGTCTCACTATGTAGCTCTGGCTGTCCTGGAACTCACTCTGTAGTTCAGGCTGGCCTTGAACTCATGGAGGTCTTCCTGCTTCTGCATCCTGAGTGCTGGGAGTAAAGGTGTTAGCCACTATGCCTAGCTTGGGAATAGATTAGCTGACCTTGATCTCCCTTTGGTCAAAGATACTGAGTTTCAAATTTGATTGCTCAAACTTGGTGTGCTCTGGAGATCAACCCTGTTTCCTCTCAAGGCACAGTTTCCCCAGATTTACTAGTAGAAGGAAAGGGGCGCTCAAAGAGCAGGGAGCCCTCCCGTACAAATGAGGCTTCCTAGCTTTATAATTAGGCCAGGATGCACACATCCGCAGTCATCACCCTTCTGCAGAACCTTTGTCATGTCGTGTACATTTCGCCCGTGTGAACTTTAGAATTGGGTTGTTGTGTTTCATAAAAAGTGTAGTTGGGCTCTTGATTGGGATTGTGTTAAATTTATAGATTCATTTAGGGAGAGCTGACAACTTTACAATATTAAATGTTTTCATCCGCAGAAAAGGTTGTCTTGCTACTTACTTGGGCTTTCTTTTATGTCCTTAAGTAAAGGTTTATAGTTTTCTTTATATCGGTCTTGCACATTTCCTGTTAGATTTATTTTTACTTGTAAGGTTTCCTTGGTTGGTATTGTGTATAAACATTTTCCCCCAATTACATACTATAATTGATGGTTAGGAGTATAAATAAAAGGTAGAATCTTTAAATTGCTGTATGAATGATTGCTTTCCTGTACTTGAACATCATTTCATTTTTATGCCAATCTACTTGGCATGTTTAGGTTAAATGATGATGTCTGTACAGAGTAATCTTTTGATCCAGGATTTTCACAGTTTACTTTTTAACTTCCATAGCATAGATACACATCTTATACTGTGTTGAGTACTAATACACATTTAAGGTATTTACCATAGGCTTATAATATGCAGCGTGCTTCAGCTCAAGGAAGTTGCCCTATGTTCCATAATGCTAACATATTTTTCAGCACAAATACACATTGACCTTTATCAAATTTTTAAAAATATCTTGAGAGAAATGACCATTTTTCTTAATCTATTAATGTAATATTTTTATAATGACAGTTATAAATAATATTAGCCTACATATTACTTCTATTCTCTTTGTCAACTCTTGGAATCAGAGTATGGTAGTCTCAGAATGAACCAGGAGCTTCCTATCTGTTTCTCTGTTCTTAAGTCACTTATATAATGTAAGTATATATCTGCCAGCTAGGCCTTATATACAAAGGGCGCCCATCACAACCTTCTAAAACAGTCTTACCAGTTAGAGACCATGTTCAAACATATGGGCCTTTGGGGTACTTGCCACATTCAAACTATAATGCTGTTATCTAAGAGAATATCTCCACTCCTAGCAGATGCCTAAAAATATCTAAAGGTAAACACTGGTAATTGCTGTGTTGGTTGCTGCTTCTCCTCCTCCTCCTCCTCCTCCTCTTCTTTTTCTTTCCTCCTCTTCTTCCTCCTCCTCTTCCTCCTTCTCTTCCTACTCTTCCTCTTCTTCCTCTTTCTTTTCTTTTTTTTGAGGCATGATTTCACTATGTAGCCCTGGCTAGCCTGTAACTTACTGTGTAGACCAGGCTGGACTCTGTCTCCTGAGTGCTGCTAGTAAAGGTATGTGCCACCACATCCAACTACACTAATTTTAAGATGGTTAGAGGAAAAAAATAGACATAAATATAGACGGATGGATGCCAGTTAGTAAATCTTTACTTCCTGTCAAACTTTGTACCTAGTCTAAGGCCAAAATAGGGATTTTCTACTTTGCAAGTTGGCTCCGGTAAGAGACTTTTCTTCTCTTAGTCTCACTAGATAGGAAGGAGAGAGTAGAGGGAAGGAGGAGAGAAGGGGGTTGGGGAGTAGGAGGTAGTTTCAATGAGAATACCTAGTAGGCTCATATATTTAAATATTTGGTCTCCAGTTGGTAGAACTGTTTAGAAAGATTAGGAAGTATCTCTTAGGGGCTTTGAGGTTTTAAATTTTAATGCCAGACCCAGTCTCTCAGAGAGAGGGAGGGGGGTCTGTCTCTCTCTGCCTGCTATATGCAGAGCTCTCAGCTACTACTGTAGGGCCAAGCCTGTGTGCTTCCCACCACGGTGATCATGAATTAACTGTAAGCAAGCCTCCTATTAAATGCTTTCTTCTATAGTTACCTTGGTCATGGCGTCTCTTCACAGCAATAGTAACCTGTGATGGTTTGAATATGCCTGGACCAGGGAGTAGCACTTTTAGGAGGTGTGGCCTTCCTTGTTGGAGGAAGTGTGTCTCTGTGGGGTGAGCAATGAGACCCTCATCCTAACCATGTGAGAGCCATTCTTCTAGTGGCCTTCAGATGAAGATATAGAACTCTCAGTTCCTCCCGCACCATGTCTGCCTAGATGCTGCCTTGTTCCTGTCTTGCTGTCCCAATTAAATGTTGTCCTTAGAAGAATTGCTTTGGTCATGGTGTCTATTCACAGCAGTAAAACTCTAACATAACCCTAACTAAGACAACGAATGAGGAAGGGTGTTGTGTGACACCCTGCATCACTAAAAGCTCATGAGAGCTAGAAACCTAGAGTTCACTGCACAACCTACAGGCAGCTCAACAGGCTGGAGAGTGTCTCTTGGAGCCAGCCCAGTGGGTGTGAGCCTCTTCCGCGCTGAGCTGACCTGACCGTGTCTCTCCCCAACCCTTACAGCTTCTCTATGCGTAGGAAAAGAAGAGCCTAGTGCCTCCAGTTAGTTTCCTTCAATTTCTAGAGCTGCTAAGGTGTGTACTTCCTATGTTTATCAAGCTTGCCTGTAGGTGGACTGTTTCACCTCCATGGAACATCCTGTGTTTAAGGAGCTTCCCACCAAGGTGAAGAAATTGCAACACATCAGAGGTTGAGCCTCAAGGAAGGAGAAATTTAACTCTTTGTATACTAGTTACAAGCCATATGGAAAAGGATTAAGTTAGACTTTTATACAATATACAAAATTAAGTGAAACAGACATTACAAACTTAAAGAGCTAAAACTACAAATCTCTTAAAAGAAACTCTTCATGACTGGATTTGGCAGTGATTACTAGATGTGTCAATAGCATGGCCATTAAAAGAAAAAATAAACTGGACTTCATCCAGATTAAACTGTTGAGAATCAAAAGAGTATCAAAAGAGTAAAAACACAGCCCAGAATGGAAGCCCAGAAATGGAATCAAATACTTTTTAATCATTTTCATCAGGGTATTAATATTCAGAGTTAATGAAGAACACCCACAACTCAACAACAATTTTTAAAACTCCAATTAAAAAACAAGCAAATAACTTGAATCAACATCTCCAAAGAAGATGATACACAAACAGCCAATAAACATATGAAACGATGCCTTACAACATTAATGATCAGGGAAATGCAAATCAACACTGAGATAAGATACCACTTCACAGTCGTTAGACAGCTGTTACTCAAAAACAAAAACAGAAATGGTGGTGAAGATGTGTAGAAGTGGGAACCCTTCTCATAGCCAGTGGGATTGTACAATGATACAACCATTGTGGAAAATTGCTTGAAAGTTAGAGAATTATTGTATGGTGCAGTAATCCCACTTCTTGGTTTATACCCAAAAGAATTGAAAGCAGGATGGAAGCAGATACTTGCACACCAGTGTTCATGGCAGCATTATCCACAGTAGTCAGAAGTGGAAAGCATGTTGTCTTAGCCAGTGTCTTATTGCTGTGAAGAGACACCATGGCCACAGGCAACTCTTATAAAGGAAAGCATTTAGATGGGGCTGGCTTCTAGTTTCAGAGAGTTAGTTCATGGTCATCATTGGGGAAGCATGGTGGCAGGGAGCATGGTGGCGGGGAGCATGGTGGCACGCAGTGCCAGAGCAGCCTCCGGCTAGGGAACAAGCTGAGGTGGAACACAGGTGGACGAAGGCTAAAGGCTGATGATCCCTGACCTTATAATCTTACTGCTTATGCGTTAATAAGCACAAGTTTCTTATTTCTCTAGTTCAAGGACATCTTGCTGGCCAGGCAAGAGGCCTAGAACTTATTAACTCTTTGACAACCAGAGAAAAAAGAAAAAGAAGAAAGGGAGAATTCAGGCACACACATTCTGACCAGGGCCCAACCACTTGTCTCACCAACTCCACAGGTGATCATGCACACTTATATACCTACACATATACCTACACACATATGTGTATACATACATATAGATAAACAGACATATATATATGTATATATTTGGATAGATGAGGCAGAGCCCCCCCAAGCTACACACATACATTTGTTGGGTGGATGGGGCAGAGGTCAGATGCCACCACCTTATTTCTTTTCTCTCAGCCTTTATATACCTTATAGACAAAAGTTCTTTAGAAAATTACCCCATAGATAAAATTTTATATAAAAGGGAAGTTACAGAAGAATGTTGATAGTAAGTTCAAAGCAGTGTTTTATTCTTTTAGCTCATTATAAGCTCAAAACAACAAACAGTTTATGCATAGCCTCGCTTTATCATAGCACATACCTGTGGTTTCATCCTTGGACCTGATCTAGAATGAATGTTTTTTCTTGATCACAAATTTGTCCCAAGCCTATTTCTCTTTTTAGTGTAGTTGTGAAAGCTCGTCATATTCTTTTTTTTTTTTTTTTTTTTTTTTTTTGGTTTTTTCGAGACAGGGTTTCTCTGTGTAGCCCTTGCTTCCTGGAACTCACTGTAGACCAGGCTGGCCTCGAACTCAGAAATCCACCTGCCTCTGCCTCCCAAGTGCTGGGATTAAAGGCGTGCGCCACCACCGCCCGGCGTCATATTCTTTATTATGCAGCCTTTACTTACTATTCTTTGAAGAGTAGGCACATTCTATTCTTGATTCTGACTTCAAAACATATTTCTGGCAAATTAACTAAAACTATTTCCTAAAACTTTCTTCCTAAAATTATTTGAATCAAATCAGGAATTCTATAAAATCATTAATTCATCTAAACAGCATTAATTCATGAAAGTTCATCTTTATGTTGATCTGCAGGAAATATGCCCAATAGTATGGGCTAAAGCCCAGGAATCATTATATGAAATAATAGTGACAAGAAAAGGCATATCATAAGTAAGAAGCAATCCTGGGATGAACTCTCCTGAGACCTTGCCTCTCAGAGCTCATCCCTCAAAGGTCATGCAAAAAATGGTGGACCATCTCCAGGAAAGTCACTTGCATGCCCTTAGCCTTTCCTAGATGAATCCTAGCAATGCAGAGAGAGATGATGCTGGAGAAGTAGCTGAGAGGTTTATATCCATGTCTATGACATATTCTCCTGTGGTAATTGTTGTCTCCAAGGCTTATTGCCTCAACCTGCTAACCTAGGCCTAGTCCTAGAAGTGTCTAGTCTCCATGCAGTCTAATTTAGGCCTAGAATGTTTTTAGCCTTTGAGATTTACTGCTGAGTAAGCTCACCTTTTCTAGTTCTTTCTCAATTCTGTTGGCTAATTTAACTCAGCTATTGCTGCTCAAACTCCTTTCCAAACTAACTGATGGAATTTGACTTCTCAGTTTCTGACTAAAATGCTCTGCTTAGCCTACTAA
This sequence comes from Tokudaia tokunoshimensis, assembly GCA_036184795.1. NCBI lineage: Eukaryota > Metazoa > Chordata > Mammalia > Rodentia > Muridae > Tokudaia > Tokudaia tokunoshimensis. The sequence continues at coordinate 46,259,761 of BTHU01000010.1, read as the reverse complement.
CGTTGGCAATCTGTTCTCATTCTCTGGCTTGTTCTGTCTTCACCTGTTCTATCTCTGCAACCTGTCTCTGTACAAATGCCCCAGTGACCCCACCTCCTTCCTCTCTCTCTGCCATGCTCCCTCTTACGCTGCCTCTCTTTCCTCTCTGCGCTTGTGAGAGTTGGACATATTCTATTCTGTCAGATCTTCCTCTAATTCATCACTTTGTCTGCCTCTTAATTAGACATCACCTTCAAACATGGATGCGTCCTTTTACAAACTAACTTTACCTTCGTTGTTTGGGATTAAAGGTGTATATTAAGGGCGTGTCTGAATTCCAGCCAGATCACATAGACCTAGAAAGTCTTTGGATGTGATCAGAGTAGCCTTGTTGCTGGGACCTCAAAGTTGACACACTTCCAAAACAAGGCCACTCCTACCCCAATAAGGCCACACCTTCTGATCCCTCTCAAATAGTGCTACTCCATGACTAAGCATTCAACTCTATGAGTCTATGGGGCCTATTTTTATTTAAACCACTACACACATGAATGTCTACAAATACATGAATGGATAATGACATATTATTCAGCCATTTTTTAAATAGTGAAATTCTGTGACTTGCTACAATATATTAAAACTTGAAAACTTTTTATCATGTGAAATAAGCCAAACCCAAAACAGACAAATATGCTCTATCCAACAAGGCTTGGTTATGGAAACCTGAAGAAAGAGCAGATATATGTACAGAAAAGCTGTTAGGGTAGGCTGTGCTCTCACTGATAGATGGTATCTACTATGCCATAACCTGGAAACTCAGCTCATTTCTTGTGTACAGCATAAGTAGGCAGGTTATCTAGTCTTGGTGGGCAGTCTCTGTAGAGGAACAGTCAGGGGTTCCAGTCATCCCAGAGGAGAAAGCCATGGTGTCTAGTTTTTAGACACACTATCAGTATCCTCACAGGATCAGAAGAAGGCTTTGCCAATTCCCATGGGTCTGAAGTACAGCCATGTCAACAGAACACATTCATTCAGGACTTCATCCACTCCCCCACAATATTATATGATTCCTTTATATAAGGAACCGATAATAGGGCCAGCAGGATGGTGCTATGGTAAAGGCACTTGCCATGCAAGTCTAACAACCTGAGCTTGATCCCTAGAACCCACAGTAGGAGGAGAGAACTGACTCCTGAAAGTTGTCCTCTGACCTCCACGTGCATGTCATGGGATATATTACATGCTTATATATGCATGCACAAAATAAATAAATAAATGTTTAAAAAAAAAGACAGCAGTGATAGCCAGAGGTGGTGGTGCACATATTTAATCCCAGCACTCGGGAGGCAGAATCAGGCAGATCATTGAGTTCAAGACCAGCCTGGTCTACAGAGTGAATTCCACAACAACACAGAGAAACCCTGCCTCAAAAGAACAAAATGAAACAAAAGACAGTAGAAATGGTTACACAATATGATAAATGAGCATAATCTTGTATACTTACAAGTGTTGATTAATATGTATCATATAATAAAAACTTGATTGTTCTGTTACTAGTAAGAATTATTTCTACTCTGTGTGAGTGTGGGTGTGTGTGTGAAATGTATGATGTGCATGCAGAGATGTATACCTGCATGTGCATGCCACATGGAAGCCAGCGGAGGATGTCAGGTTCTCCACCTTTTTTTTTCTTTTGTAATAATAATTTAGCCAGGCAATGGTAGTTCATGACTTTAATTCCAGCACTTGGGAGACAGAGGAAGGTAGATCTCCGAGTTCAAGGATAGCCTGGTCTACAGAGTAAGTTACAGGACAGCCAAGGCTACACAGAGAAACCCTGTTTTAAAACAACCGCCCCCCATAATAATTTTATAAATTTAATTATAAAAGACCTTGGAAATAAATAAAAACATCCTACACCAAAATTAACCTAGTCTATACAACTCAGTAATGTTCTATACAGTTACACTAGGCATTCAGATCTGAAGCTGTGGAGCTTCATGTTAAATTTTATACTTTCTGGGGCTGGAGAGATGGCTCAGCAGTTAAGAGAACTGGCTGCTTTTCTATAGGTCCTGAGTTCAGTTCCCAGCAACTATATGACAGCTTACAAATGTCTGTAATTCAAGTTCCTGGGACCATGACACCCTCAAACACCAATGCACATAAAATAAAAATAAATAAAAAATTTATACTTTCATGCTCACGTCAGCAACACACATATTAAAATTTACACTCTCAGCCACAGTGATAGGGAATATTTGTTCTAATACTCAGGAGGCAGAGGCAGGAGGATCTCTCTGAATTTAAAGCCACCCTGCTCTACTTAGTGAGATTCAAGACAGCCAGGGCAACATAGAAAAACCCTGTTGCAAACAAAGTAAAAACAAAACAAAATTTATACTTTCATTATCAAATTTATTTTAAGCACTTTACTTATCTAACACTACCAAAAAAAAAAAAATCCATGCTAGAGTTGGAATATGTACTCTCTGTGTCACATATCCAAAGAAAGACATGTTATTCTTTGAGGAAAGGTATCATCTTGAACATGGAGCTTGCTTCCTCCCCATCCCCTACCTCCAGTATGGAACCCCGCAAGCTCCAGTGACCCCTGACCTGTCTTTGCTCTGACTCAGTGCTGGAGCTACAGACACCAGCAGGACCACACCAGTTCCTGGTGCTTATATTTGCATAGGCTGAGGAGATGGCGTGTTTGTGTGTGTGTGTGTGTGTGTGTGTGTGTGTGTGTGTGTGTGTGTGTGTGTTTATATGTAAAGGTACTTGCGGTTAGTACGAGGACATTGACCCCTGAAAGTTGTCTTTTGCCCTCTGCTTATACACTGTGGCATACACATGACCTATAGAAGCAAATCTTTAAAAAAACAAAAAAACCAACTCTGTAGTTTAAATTGTAATTCCTTCTCTGACTGAATGAAGTTACTTAAGAGAAACTTTACTTTTTTCTGGTCATTTTTTGGGCAGGAGGGGGTTTGTTTGGTTTTGGTTTTTAAGACAATGTCTCACTGTGTAGCTTTGGCAGGCCTGAAATTCTTATATAGACCAGACTGGCCTCAAAGTCACAGAAATCTACCTGCCTCTGCCTCCTGAGTATTGGAATTAAAGGTGTGCACCACCACACCTAGTATCTTCTGGACCACCTTGCTAGCTTACAACTAGAATTCCAGTATACGCAATTAACTGCTCAGCCATCCCCTCAGCCCTCCTCAGTATTTTCAGCATAGTGTAAACTGGAGAGCACTCCCCGGGGCGAAGATTCTGTGTACTTTATCATTCTCTACACCCAGGCTTCATGGGGATGTGTGATCCAAGTGATGATCCACTGGCCACGAATGAGTCAGAGTCAGACAATTAGCACTCGGCTCTGAATGGGTGTCCCTGTCCCTGTGTCTCTTGAGATGAGGGTGGATTCTCCTGTTGGATCACATAGTGCATAGAGCCCTGTGTGACTCCACTCTCAGCCACTTGTTGCCATTTCAAGTACAGTGATTCCAGAATCTTCCTTGAAATAACAAACTTCTCCTTTTTGTTTGTTTCCTTCTTTCTTCACAAAGATCTGAGGATGAGATGTTTTTGAAGCGACTTTCTAGTAGTTACTCAGTGGAAAAGGACTATGATGCTCCCCTTTTCTACAGAGAAGAAGGAAACAAAAAATTCCAAGAAAAGGAGTACACAGGTGCCGCAGTGCTGTACTCTAAGGTAACATGCGTACGACCAGCTGCTGAGCGCGGCAGAAGACGGAGTCAGAGTGCAGGCTCATAGCCAGTCATGTTTCGCTTTGGTTTGTTGGGTTGTTTGCTTCTTCTGTTTGTTTTTTCTTGTTTATAGATTGGATTGGATTTGGGGAAAATATAGTAGAATTCTATTGTTGATTGTATTCGCAAACAAAAGACAGTTTATATGTCCTGAATTTTGGCAAAATTCTTCTCTATTCCTTCAGACCCAAAGCAGCAACAAGTTTATGAGCCCTTTGCCAGGTATTCTCACTGAATTGTACACCATTTGTCTGAAGAACTGATGAAGATTTTAGCTTGATAGCCCTAATTTAATGAATGGCTAGATCTTAGCTAGCCACCTTGCTAGATTACAACTAGAATGATCTTGACTGAGCTTGGTGACACTTGACTTTAACTCCAGCACTCAGGAGGCAGAGGCAGGTAAATCTCTGAGTTCAAGGCCAGCCTAGTCTACATAACAAGTTCCAGCCTGGCCAGGGATATGTAGTAAGACTCTGTCTCAATAAAGTAAACAACCAGAATGACTTAAATATTGCTAAAAAAAAAAAGAAAGAAAGAAAATGAGTGGATTTGTCATAGCCTAGCCAAACTAGATTTTCTTGGTCATGTGTTAACATATTACTATTAACAACAATCAACAGATACTTAACACTAACTATGACAAACTATATTTTTTTAATTATCATTTTATATGTATGGGTTTCCACCTACATGTATGTGCCCCGTATTTGCACTTGATGCCCAAGGAGCCCAGAAGAGGGCATCATATCCCCTAGAACTAAAGTTACAGATTATGTATGGGTTCTGGGAGTCAAACCCATGTCCTCTGGAAGAACAGCTAGTGTTCTTAACTGCTGAGCCATCTCTCCAGCCCTACTAAGCTCGATTTTGAAGCAGAATTGAGGCTTTTAGCGCTGTGTTACTCTTACTCACTTGCTTCCATGGAATCCTGAGAAAATTCCTTCTGTTGGTTTTTCGGAGATCTATATGAGCTTAAAACAAGAATATGTCAAACTCTTGATCTGTGATTTTATATATTAAAAGATTGGAGTGAGCCTAGAAGGTTGGCACACTCCTATGATCCAAGTTTCAGGAAGGGAAGAATGTCATGAGTTGAAGGCTAGTCAGTCTTAACTTTATAACAAGTTTGAGGCTAGCATGGGCTATATGAGACCCTGTCTAGGAGAGGAGAAAGAAATGTGAAGGGGTAAAAGTGAGGTGTAGCTCCAAGCTATACCACTTGCCTAGCAAGCATGATGCCCAAGGTTTTCATTCCTAGCCCTGGGGTTGAGAGAGTTGTACATGTCCTGTAATTTTAAAAGTTAATATTCAACCCTTGGAATTAACTTTCCTAAAAATATTGAAGCTACAACATCCACTCTACAAACATGTAAAAGACCTTCTTTGTAATGGTCTAAAAAAGTACTTGGCTTCAGCCTTGTGCCTTTACATCCTAAATGTTATCCCATGGAAAGTTGCTCAATGAAAACAGGTAAAAAATAAGAAAGAAGGGGCTGGAGAGATGCTCAGAGCTGGAGAGCACTTATTGCCCTTGCAGAGACTACAGCAGGCGGTGGGTCTCCCTACTGCAGGGAATCCAAAACTCTCTTCTGGCCTCCACAGGCATGCACATTAACACATGCACATACCCATACACATACACATAATTTTAAAAATAAAATAAATCTTTTAAAATGAGCTCTAGAATGAATTTGACATCCGTCTGGGCTACATGAGACCTTGTCTCGAGAAGAGAAGAGATGAAGGTTTGCTGTGGATGGAGAGGGAGATGCACTTCCTATTCCATGAAGCTGGTGTTTTGGTGATTACGGTACTCTGCAATTTTATAGAGAGCTGCTATTTTCTTTCTTTTTAAAGTAATGCTTGTTGTTTTGTCTGTAAAAGTAATAAATGTTACTTTGGAAAATATAGAGAAGTATAAAGAGTAAAAAAAAAAGTCATAACCAGTGATAAGTACTGTTAACATTTCTGCTTCTATCTGGCCAGCCAGAGTTTTTCCTATGAGAATGTGTTTTTCTTTTACAAAATTGGGATAATGCTGCACTTACTGTTTTGTAACCTACTCTCTCCCTTCAACGATTTATTGTACCCATTTTCTCACAGTATTAAATTTTCGACTCCAAGTAATTTTCCATAGCTAACTCTGTTCTTTTACAGAAAAGAAATGTACTTAATTTAAGATCTAATATTGGCATATTATTTGGCTATATTATGATGCTATAATAAGCATCTTTCTGTATAAATATTTTTATGTACAACCAATGTTTTGTTTGGGATGAATTGGTAGAAGAGTAAAGTGCTGGGTCAAGCCTTTGAGTGATGCTAAATTGTTCTCCAGGAAAGGACTAGTTAATGTCCATTCTGACAGAATGTGGGAATGCTCATTTCTTAAGCAACACTGGCTATTATTACATAATGTTATTTTGTTCGTATTATACATTTATTTGGTGGTTAGAAAATATGCTCATATACTTAAATTTCAAGAGTTGCAAAAATATACAGTAAGGTTTCTTTTCCTGTCCCCTAGTTTAACCTCACTTCCAGCCCCATAAGCTACCTTGTTAAATATACTGTATATAAAGCATATGTAGGTGAATAAAAACAGCCCAGTATAGTGACATTAACCTCCAGTTACTTTAGAACTGCTCTTGCAGAGGACATGACTTTGGCTCTAAAAGCCTTCCTGTAATTCCAGCTCCAAGGGATCCAATGCCACTGTCATCTTTGGGTACTTCACTCACATGTATACCTATACACATTTTTTTTTAATCTTAGGAACTCCAAGTGGGCCCATGAGATGGCTCCATGTATAAAGGCAGTTATGCAAAGGTCTGGATGACATGAGTTAAATCTTCAGATTCTGCAAGATAACTGGAGAGAACCATCCCCTGAGAGTTGTCCTCTGACCTCAATATACATGTCATGATATGAGTCTAGGTATGCACATGCACATAAGTCCCAGCACTCAGGAGGCAGAAGCAGACAGATCTCTGAGTTTGAGGCTAGCATGGTATAGAAAGCGAGTTCTAGGACAGCCAGGGCTATACAGAGAACCTCTGTCTTGAAAAACAAAACAAAACAAAACTAAATAAAATACATGTAATATATTAAATTTTAAGAATTGAAGGCATGGATCAGTGTTATAATGCTTACCTAACATGCATGAACCTCTGGCTTCTAAACCTAGCACCCTACCGTAAAACATTTGCTCTGTCTTGCTAAATGACATTGCTAGTTGTCAAACTACAGTGTACTTCCACTAGCAACATAATGAGACTGTTCACTATCCCACTCCTTTGTCAAGTAACCTCTTCTTGGTTTTATTTTTTTTTGCCAAATTGATGGGTGAAAAAGTATTTCAGCTAGCCTAGAACACACAGAAAACTCGCCTTATGGACTCAAGTTCACTGTCCTTTTACGATCACTAGAGTTTTGGTTTTGTGGGTTTGTTTGGGGTTTTTTGTTTGTTTTGTTTTATTTTTTCTTATTCATTTTTTATTTCTTTATTTTTTGTTTTTATTTTTTTGTGACTGGCTCCATGTGGCCAAGGATACCTTAAACTTTGTAGCAGAAGCTGGCTTTGAACTTCTGATCTTCCTTCATCCACCTCTCAAGTGCTGGGATTAAGGCACATGCCACCACACCCAACAATATCTGTGTTTCTTTATTGGAGTTTGAAAGTGATTCTTCCAGCATTACTTTTGACTCTTCATAGTTTCTTCCAGAATTAATACACTTTCATTTGTTACATTAAGACTTTGATCAGGCCGGGCAGTGGTGGCGCACGCCTTTAATCCCAGCACTTGGGAGGTAGAGGCCGGTGGATTTCTGAGTTTGAGTTTGAGGCCAGACTGGTCTACAGAGTGAGTTCCAGGGCAGCCAGGGCTACACAGAGAAACCCTGTCTTAAAAAACCAAAAAAAAAAAAAAGACTTTGATCGGTTTACACTGGACTTGGTGACTACTTGGGAAATTGAGGCAGTGGCAGTGGGATCATAAATTCAAGGTGAGCCAGGGTGGACTGGCAGAAGTGGCGGAAGCTGTGTCTGGCACTGCTGTATTCAGTGTTGGATCTTCAGAGCTTTGCTAACGGGAAGGAAGTGGAACAGAAAGTTCAGTATTTTTTCCCAGTTCTATTCAGTCTTTAGTAGTAGATCCCTCCTTATCTGAGGTGCAGAGTCCCATTTATCCCTGTGACCAGCTTGCTGTTTTTCAGGGAGTGTCTCATTCAAGGCCTAACACTGAAGACATTTCACTGTGCTATGCCAATCGCTCTGCAGCCCTCTTCCATCTGGGTCAGTATGAAGTGAGTATTGAAGTACCTGGTGTCCTGCACACACTGAAATTAGTTAGCTTGGAAGCATTGATAACCACCCAGACCCATTCTTTCTTCTGACTCATGTCACCTCTCATAGGTGATCACGAAGAATAGTGTTAGTTGACAAGAAAAAGCTATGGCATTGTCCACAGTGCATGGACTGGTTCCAATAAGCCAGCCCTTCTGTGTCCATATCAGCCAGATGTGCTGCTAATGGTATTTTAGATTCCAGGTGTGTCCAGATATTACCTTGTTCATTTGTTTCTTCTAAATAAGCCAGGCACAAAGACTGGAAAGATGGCTTGATGGCTCTTCCAGAGGCTGGGTTTGATTCCCAGCACTGACATGGCAGCTCATAACAGGTCGTAGCATCATCTCCAAGGGCTCTGATGTCCCATTCTGGCCTCTACAAGCAGAAAGCACAGATACGCATGCAAAACACATACACATAATTGAAAGAAGATATTAAATAAATAGGCCCTGCTTGAGCTTATCCCTCTGATGATACAGCTCTTCTGAGGTAATCATGAGCAGTGTGAAAGGAAAAGGTGCCCAGCCCCGCCCAGGAGCATCACTGAGGTAGCTTCCTGTAAGTGGCTTTCTTCTCATCCTCTAACTGCTGCAGCAACGTCAACTGTGGAGCATTATGTCTGTGGATTTTAAGCCAGGAAATGACAAAAATTAGATCTATAGCCAGGCACTAGTGCACGCCTTTAATCCCAGCACTCAGGAGGCAGAGACAGGTGGATCTCTGTCAGTTTGGGTTTACAGAGGCAGTCTAGGCAGCCAGGGCTATACAGAGAAGTTCTGTCTTGAAAAGACAAACAAATGAGATCTGTGCCTCAGGATGATACCTGTGAGCTGTCTGACATGTGCAATGGAGGAGCCTCAGGACAGGCTCCAAAACACCCCACCCCCACCCCCACCCCGTGTATGCATTTTACAGGAGTAGGTTACACACTGGAGCTAAGGACTATTAGAATAGTTGAACGTTCACACTCACTGCCCTTCAAATCAAATAGAAGAAGAAGGATCTATCTGGGCATGGTGATGCACAACTATAATCCTGACATGTAGAAGACTGAGGCATGCTATGTGTTTGTGGCTAACCTGGACTTCATAGTCAATCCTGACAATCAGAACTGCTACTAAAACCTGAAAAACAAGAATCTAGTAATCTAGGATTTTATTTTTTCCTTTTTTTAAATAAATAGAGTATATAGCATGTCTCTGAATTTGGCCAGATGGCCATAGCACCTAGAGAAGCTGCTGCTGCTGCTACTGCATAGCACACTACTAATGTTTGACTACATGTATATAAATTTTGTGGTATGCTTTAGCTGTGCTATCAACTTTGGAAAAAAGTATCCTAGTTTATCATTTTAAATTGGCACTGTATAGAAATTAACAGCCATATTAGTCTAGACACATTAAACTTCATTTTTCCTTTTATATAGAAGTAATGCACTGTTTAAATATTCAGTCTTATCTCCATGGGTTTGATTATAGAAACTAACAAAGTATTCTCTAAATAATGGGGGGGAAAAAAAATCCAAGAATCTGACTGTAGGTCCTAAGGACAAGTGAAAAACTTAGGAAGAATTCATCCCTTTATCACCTCCCTATATTGATCATCTGCTTTACTTCTAATAATAGTGACCATTTATTGAACATATTCAAGAGTTCCTTTCATCACTTTAGATATATAATTTATCTCATCCTGAAATGACCTGTTAATGAATCATCTCTTTTTCAGATGAGAAACAAAGACATTGAAAAACCTAACTTGCCTGCACAAAATCACACCGAGTCTCTTACTCACTCAGTGAATATTCCTTCCACCCCCACCACCCCACCACCCTTGAGACAGAATCTCACTATGTGATTCTGGTTGTCCTAGAACTCAATATATAGACTAGGCTAGCCTCAAACTCACAGAGATCTGATAGCCTCTGCCTCCCAAGTGCTAGAATTAAATGCATGTGTCACCAAGCCCAGCAATATCTAACTTCTTAATTTTCTAAGACTTTTCTCCTCTTAAAAAATGGAACTATTGAGCTGGTCATGGTGAGACAGGCTTAATCTTTAATCTCAGCACTTGAGAGGCAAAGACAGGCCTATGGGTTCGGGGCAGCCTGATCTATATAGAACGCCAAGCCCCAAAGGCTGTATGGCAAAACTTTGTCTCAAAACAAACAAACAAACAAAAGCCAGCACTGCTTAATAAGAAAAATCAGATATAATATTATAAACAAGTATTACTGTCACTCAATTAAAAGATCACTCGGGAGGTGAGATCAATCCCCAGCATGAGGAGGGGAGAGAAGGAAATGAATGGGAGGGAAGAAGGAAGGAAGAGGGAAAAAGGAAAGATCACGCAGCAGAGCACAGGATGTAATTTAAATTTAAGGCCTAAGCTCTCAGCTGAAGTTGTCCACTTCTAATGATCCTTTCCATGCCCATGGTTTTCCATCTTCAGTACATAGTGAAGAGTGGAGACCAAGGGTCATCCTGGAATTTCCTTTTGTTTTCAGGCATGTCTTAAAGACATAGTGAGAGCAGGTATGCATGGGTATCCTGAAAGACTGCAGCCCAAGATGATGGTGCGTAAGACAGAATGCCTGGTGAACCTGGGGAGACTCCAGGAGGCAAGACAGACCATCAGTGATCTCGAAAGCAGCCTTGCTGCCAAGCCAGCCCTGGTGCTTTCCTCTCATCAGATTCTGCAGAGGAATGTCCAGCATCTGAAAATGAAAATCCAAGAAAAGGAGACTCTCCCAGAATCCTTCGCTGCAACTCTCACCAGTGCCTTTGAGGATATGGCCCTCGGGGAAGAGAACAAACGGATTTCTGGGGCATCCCTCTCTGTCAGCTTATGCACAGACCCTTTGAAAGGCCGCCATCTAGTTGCCGCAGAAGACATTCTCCCAGGAGAACTCCTGGTGAAGGAAGATGCTTTTGTAAGTGTCCTTAACCCAGGAGAAATGCCACCACCGCATCATTGCCTAGAGAGCAAGTGGGATACCAGAGTTACCTGTGGAGACCTCTACTGTCACCGATGTCTGAGGCACACTTTGGCCACAGTACCTTGTGGCAGCTGCAGCTATGCCAAGTATTGCAGCCAGGAATGTATGCAGCAGGCATGGGACCACTACCATAGCACAGAGTGTTCTCTAGGGGGGCTGCTCCTCACACTCGGGGTCTTCTGCCACGTTGCCCTGAGGATGACTCTTTTAGCCAAATTTGAAGACATTGACAGAGGTGTAAGGATACTTTGTGACAAGACTGGTAGCAAAGACACATGTTTACCTGAAAGCAAGAATCTGGTCAAGACATTTGATTACACAAATCAGGGACAGAGCGAAGAGAACAGCAAAATAGGTGAACCCCCAATTCCTGGATGCAATGTCAATGGGAAGTATGAAAGTAATTATAATGCTGTCTTCAGCCTTTTGCCCCATACTGAAAAACATAGCCCAGAACACAAATTCATCTGTGCCGTCAGTGTCTCCGCACTGTGCAGACAGCTCAAAGCCACCAGCTTGCAGGCCCAAACCACAGGCTTAACATCCCCCAAGCTGAAAGCAGTGACTCCAGGGCTGTGTGCAGATTTGACTGTTTGGGGAGTAGCCATGCTGCGACACATGCTACAGCTGCAGTGTAATGCCCAGGCGATAACTTCCATATGTCACTCAGGTACGTCAAAAGGCTAGTTTTTTACTTATATTACTGGTATTTCAAGAGCTAATATTCAAAGAGAAAGACACTGTAAAGGAAGACTAGCATCAAACAAATCAGTAACCTAGAAGGAAAACACAGCTGTCTTATATCTCATTATGCTATTGAGAAGCTTTGAGTACACTTCTATGATCCCCCACAGAGCTTGGGAGGTTGAGACAGGATGGTTAGGAGTCTAAGACAGCTTTAACTATACAGCAAGTTTGAGGTCAGTCTGAACTACATGAGAACTTGCCTCTTAAAAACTTGGGCCAGAACCAGGTGGTGGTGGCACATGCATTTAATTTAATTCCAGCACTCAGGAGGCAAGGACAGGCAGATCTCTGAATCCAACCTGGTCTATATAGTGAGATCCCCACCAGGCTACATAGTGAGATCCTGTTTCAAATAAATATAACAATAACAACAACAACAAATTAATTAAAATTTAAAACTAGAATATTTTTAAACTTTTATTTATTTTGTGTGTGGTATACATACTATAATATGGGTCCATGAGTCAATTCTCTTCTAGCATGTGTGTCCTGGAGATCAAAGGCTTGGGAACAAGTACTTTTACTTCCTGAGCCATCTCCCCAACCATTTCTAATATTCTTATTTAGTAGTTTTCACTTTATCAAAAAATGCCTTTGAGGGTCCAGGAAGATGGCTCAGTGGGTATTGCACTCGATGTGCGAGCATGAAGTCCAGAGTTCAGATCCCTAGCACCCAGGCAGATGCTGAATGAAGGTGGCCTGCCTGAGACTCCTGGACAATGGAGACAGTCAGGAGCCCTAGCTAACCAGACTAGACAGTAGCTGAGTTGTATGTTCATACTGTGTCGGATGGAGAGTGATCGTCTCCACAGGCAAGCACATACCTGAGCACACAGACATGCACAAAGGAAAGAAAATTCCTTTTAAGGTTTTGGTGGTGGTGGTGGTAGTATTTTGGTGTTTTTTGTTTTGTTTTTGTCTCCCCCTCCTACCCCCCACTGTGGTGGCACACTCCTTTAATCTCAACATCTGGGACAAAGAGGCTGAAGGATCTTTGTGAATTGCAGGTCAGCCTGGTCTACATAGCAACCTTATACCAGCCAGGACTACATAGCCAGACCCTGTCTCAAAGAAACAAAAAATACTTATTTTATATGTTTGAGTGTTTTGTCTGTGGACCACATGTATGTCTGATGCCCATGGAGGCCAGAAAAGGGTGTTAGATTCCCTGTAACTGGAGTTCCAGACACTTAGAAAGCACTGTCTGAGTGCTAGGAATCAAACCGAGGTCCTCTGGAAGAGCAGCAAGTATCTTTAATTCCTGGACCATCTCCCCATCTCCTTTTCTAGTTAATTATGCTAAAAGGGAGGAAGGTAGATATTGCCTAAACCTAGGATTTATTGACAGATTAATACTCTGTTAGCCTAACTAAACTATAGAAGCTTTTTCTCCAGACTTTTCATGTTACATTGTCCAGATTTTGCCATCTTTTTTGTGTGTATGTGTCTACAGATCTTAATTCAGCTGCCAAGTTACACAATATGTAGGTATTCTCTGTGACGTGAATCTTTTCCCCATCTTAAAGCAATAGGATTTGAAAACTAGCATTTGTGTGGCCCATGGTCCTATTAAATCACATTTCAAGTTAGTCTCTGTGGTGCGCATTGTGGGGTCTAGCTGTGGTTCTGTGTCTTACACTTTTCCCTCCCAGGCTGTCCAGACGCTGCTGCACACTGGGCTGAGAGGATGAAGTGGCGTCCAGAGTGAGTGGGAGTGAATGCTGGGGTCAGGAGGGAGAGGGGAGAAGGCCTTCTCCAAGGACCTCCTTAGTGTTACAGCTCTTTTAGGTGAAGGCCTTCTCTGATGATCTTAGCTTGTACTTATTTTTTTTATTCGGGATGAGCTTGTATGCATACACTTTATTAGAGGTAAATCAAGGGTTATATACTTTTAGGGAGGGGATAGGAATCTCCAGGGTGGGCAAAGGTCACTGGCTGAAGGCTAAGGTACCGAGATGCCTCATTAGTGTGGGAGGCATTCCAGGCATCTTAGTTGCTTGCTGAACGGGTCTCTTAGGGGGTTGAGAGGGTGGCTGTAATCACCAAGGTTATGTATGGCAGAGGGTATGGGGACTTCAGGCTCCCCAGACAACGTCAGAGAAGGAGAAGCCACTGGTAAAGGAAGTCCCCCATTTTGAGCCAAGCTTTCGAAGGCTATCAAGACACTGACAGACTGTCCTTAATTAGCAGGGCCCAACAAGTGTCTTCTTTCTTTTCTGCCTTCTTTGACTCTTTGAGTCACTGCTACAAAATATCCAAATCTGGGCCAGAAAGATGGCTCAGCTAGAAAGCTGCCTCTAAGCCTGAAGACCTGAGTTTTGACTTGGTTTGGTTTGGTTTTTGCGTTTTTGAGACAGGGTTTCTCTGCATAGCCCTGGGTATCCTGGAACTCACTCTGTAGACCAGGCTTAACTTGAACTCAGAGATCTGCCTGCCTCTGCCTCCCGAGTGCTTAGATTAAAGTCATGCGCCAACACTGCCCAGCTGAAAAAATATGGAATACTTCACCAATTTTCATGTCACCCTTGTGCTGGGGCTGTGCTAATTGTCTCTTTGCATCCAATTTTAGTATATGTGCTGCAGAAACGAGGATGGGGACCTGAGTTGTGTCATCAGGACCCTTGTGGTAGAAGGAGAAAACCAACACTTTCTACACAGGCTGTCCTCTGACCTTCATACACACCAAGACATATGCTCCTTCCCCACAGAACAGAGGAATATCCAAACATCTCTGCAATAGGAGTGGTTGCTATTATCTTCTTTGAGGTCATCTGTGTCTTTGAACTAACCCTATTCACAAGGTGCAACAGTGTACTAGGAAACTTTGAAATAGCCCATCATTCATGCTAGGAGAAAAAGCTTTTTAAACTTTAGCATGTAAAAAAGAGTAAGAGGCTGTAGAAAGGCCACAGCACATGTAACCAGGTTAGGAGTCAACTTTTCAGGAGCGGAGTCTCCCCTTCTACTTGTTTTTGAGGCACAGCCTCCCTTGTTTCTGCCCCTACACTTTGTACTTGAACTTTATTCTATTTCGACATCTCATCTTGCCCTAAGCATGCTGAGCTTACTGATGCCAGTCACCACATAAAGCATGGGCACCAGGACGGAGCTAAGGGCATCTGCCTTACATGGAAAGTTACCCATCAAGCCATCTTACTAGCCCCAGAAAATGTATTTTCGACAGGTGTGGAGGTGCATATATTTAATCCCTGCACTCAGAAGGCAGAAACAGGTAGATCTCTGTGTCCGAGGCCAGCCTGGTCTACAGATCAAGTTCCAGAATAGCCAAGGCTACACAAAGAAACCCTGTCTTGAAAAACAAACAAACAAAAGATCCTTCTGTGTTCCATTCACAAAAGTGACTGCTATAACAATAATAGGAATATTTGGGCGTGTCAAGAATCACAAATAGCCAGGTGTAATGGTGCATGCCTCCAGTCCCAGCACTCGGAGGGCAAAGGCAGGAGGATCTCTGTGAGTTTGAGTGTCCACAAAGTGAGGAGTGCAGCATAACCAGGGCTATTACATAGAGAAACCCTGCCTCAAAAAAAAAAAAAAAGCAAAAAAAGAATTACATGTTAACCAGGATATTGGTGTTAATATGAAATAGCAGAACTCAAGATATCTAATAAAACAAAGGATTCTATTTTATAAAGGAGACTTTCCATACTGAAATATATGCAGAGCTTGATGCTTGCCTAGCAACTGAACTACACCCACACCCTCTTCATGAAACTTAATAAATGCACACTATTAAACACATTATCATGATAAAAAATGACAGTCTATATCCTCTCTCTAGAAGTTAAATAAAGATACCATTTTGTCTGTGAGATTGGCATTGTCGTTTTGTTGATGTCCTGATTAGTTTTTGCTACCCTGTTACAAGCCTAGTGATGACTTGGAAGAAGGAATCTTAAATGAGAAGATGCCTTCTTCAGATTGGCCTGTAGGTACATCTCACTAATGATTGATGTAGAAGGGCACTGTGGATGGTGCCACCGTGGGCGGATGGTCTGGGGTATATAAAAAACAGGCTGAGCAAACCACAAAGCAGCAGTCCTCTATGGCTTCTGCTTTAGTTTCTGTCTCCAGGTCCCTACTTTGACTTCCCTCAATGAAGGCATATCACATGAGAGTTGTAAGAGGAAATAAATCCTTTCCTCCCTAGGTAGATTTTGGTTACGATGTTGTATCTCTACAATGGAAGCCCTAACTAAAATGGTTCGTTTTCTTTTTTATTACATTTTTAATGCTTTTTAGATCAGGATTTTTTTTTTAAATGACCATGCCATATAGTGTAAAAAGAAGTGCTTACAAATTACCATGTACCCTGTCATAAATTTTGTTAAAATTTCCATATGGACATCAGTCCCTTGCTTACAATCTCAGCACTCATGAGCCTGAGGCAGAGGCAGGAGGATAGTGAGTTCAAGGCCAGCTTGGTCTGCATAGTAAGATCCTGTCCGAATAATAACAACAGTAATAACGTCATACAGAGATCTAGAAGAGGCCACTGCAAAGACAACATGGCAAAACCATCGCCCTGCCTAACTGTATTTTAAATGACTGTCCTTGTCTCTGTAATTTTCAGTTTCTAATTTTTACATAACTACCATGTATTCTTTCTGTAATTTTAATTAGTTTTTTAATAATAGAAACAAGCTAAGTGCTAAGAATGTTTTCATAGGATCA
The DNA here is from genome assembly GCA_036184795.1 of Tokudaia tokunoshimensis. Lineage (NCBI taxonomy): Eukaryota > Metazoa > Chordata > Mammalia > Rodentia > Muridae > Tokudaia > Tokudaia tokunoshimensis. The sequence goes on along the minus strand of BTHU01000010.1, from coordinate 46,243,218 downwards.
TTTTTAAGGCACTTGATACATACCCCAGATTTGCCCTCCAGGTGAGTCGTACCAATTACATGCCACCCGCAACGTTCGCTTCCTTTTTCCCTACCATCTGATTCGGTTTCAGTCTATTCGTAGTTCCGATCTTGTTATATCCCTTTTTATTGTTTCCTTGGGTTCCAACACCTCCCAGTTTAGTGTCTCATTGAATTTCATTAGCAGCTGTTTCATTAGTGGCACAGAAGAAGGATTACAGTGTTAACTAGGATAGACTTTGACGAAGAACTATAAGAACGTATCTTATTATCTTTGCATAAATTCTTTTTAATCAAAGTTCCTCAAAAGCCTCTCTCTGTTCCCATCTCAGGGAGTAGGTCTGGCCGCTGATGAGCGTCCAGACTACAGTACAGGTGTGTGTGTGGTTCTGTCCCTGTGGGAAGGGCACCGCTGTGTTGTATCAGGATTCCTGTCTTAACCAGCCTTGCAGAGGCTCCACGTGGTCCTGAGCTAGCTAACTGCCCTTTGCTTTCCCTTGATTACCTCATACCTGTACGCACCTCTCATTTTGCAGACCATTTACCAGGGTAGCCATGTCCTGGAAGTATGAATGAGTCCTTATGTTGTTTTTCTTTTACTTAAGTCCCATTTGAAATGCACCAGGGACACTTCAATCCAAGGTACACTTTTGCTAAAGAATCACTTACTTTTATATGCAAAATGTCACCTATTAACTGCAGCTGATATGGTACATACATATTCTCTCTTCCTATTATCCACTAATAGGTGACTAATGCGAAATATTGAGTAATTTTTAAAAATCAATACTCAATTTTTTAGAAATAATTAGAGAGACGTTCAACTCTGACACCAGCACCGTACCCAGTTCCTGAGCCTCCTCTGCCAGAGGATAATCTATAAATAACTCACAGGCTGACATTACTCACTGTGTTGCAGTCATTTTTTCTGAGAAAATTTTTAGCAACTGTTCTAATAGAGCCTGCCAGTTATCAGTAGTTGAGAATGCAAGTCAACTTTTAATTATGCAGACGCTGATTATTCAGACGACAAATTGTTGGTGCCTGCACAGCTCCTTCCTGCTGCCTACCTTTAAACATTCTCAGTGCTCATTAGCACATGTTCCAGAAGGTAGGTATTGGAGGCGCGGACAGGCACTCAAACCAGCTAAGCACTTAGAGAAGCTCTGATGAAAGATGTTAATGCAGTTTGTAGAATTATCGACTAAAATTGAGTCATTTGGATTCCCTGTGAATTGTATTTACATGTCCTGTCCCTGTCCCCCATAGCAACAGATAATAGGATTGTCTGCAGAGAGACAACGTAATTCTTATATTTAATTTTTTCCTTTGTTGAACATTTTCACATGATGGTTCGTGGTGGTTTCTTTGCTCATTACATTTGTATCCAGACTAGTTCCTTCTGATAAGAGGTTAGTTAGGATTCCTGGCACGTAGACAGTGACACCACAGTTATCTGATCATTTCCCACTTTTTTAGAAAACTGTTTCCCTTTAAATATCAGTGTTTTGCACATTTCATCCAGTTTATTGGAAATATTATTTCCCTCCTGCTTAAACAGAGGCTATGATCATAATTTAAGTCTTTCTAGGTAGCCAATCTTACATATCTCATACCTATTCCTGGCATATGTTTGCCTATTACAAAAACCCTCATAGGTGTGCAGTCCTAGGAGCCTCTGGTTAAGTGAAATGTTCCGAGTGTGCTGAGCCTGGAGTGGGGATGGCGTTTTGTTTGCTGTGTCTCACGCAGCTGTTTTCTGCCCCCTCTGGTCTATCACTGTCTCCACCATTGCCAGAAAGCCCTGCTGTGTGTTCCCCACATGGAGGTTCTCTGCTTCTGAACTTCTTTGGTCTGAGAAACCACATAACCAAATCAGTTAGCATTTTGTTTGAAGAGGACGTAGGCTGTTAGAGCTTGGGTCTTAGATGTCTCCCAGGTCCATTGGCCAACGCCTTGACCACTGTTAACTGTTGGGAGGGGAGCATAGTGGAAGGAGACCTCCCAACTCCTCTTTTGCTGCCTGTTTTGGTTTTGATTTTGTTTGGTTTTGTTTAAGCCAAGATCCTCTCTTCCAGCCTCTCAAATGTTAGAATTACAAGCATGCATCCCTCAGCTTACCTTTCCTTTGCTTTTTTTAAAAGTAGATTTTGCCATAGCAACAGAAATCTAACCTAACTAAGCATAGCTGTGCACATGGTATGAAGAACTCACATATGTGTGAATGGAAGTTCATGGAGACCAGCATCACCACCTAGAGGCCCCTTCTCTTCCTTCCTTGCAGTTGTCTTGCTAGCTGACTGTACTATAAAAGAGGTTGTCTGGGACGTAAGACTACCTTCAATAAAACATGCACAGACAGTTTGCTTACCTGAGACTGCAGAGCAGTTTCCAAAAATTTTAGACAAGGGCAGGATGAAGAAGACTGTGGGTTTTCTGCACACACTTAAGGCTGCATAAGTAAATAAAGTGAGCTACACTAATAGGACGCTCGTTCCAGTAGCCAACCAAGAGCAGTTAACGTAAAGCACTTGGATGTCAAACATCTTGGGGAGATAATCTTAGGAGTGCTATGGTCTGCGTCCTGAGAGCATTATGAAACTCTCTAGAAAGCACCCTACTGGTAATCCCTTTTTGATTCTTTTTTTTTTTTTTTAATTCTAATCCTGGGGTTTTGAGTGGCATGCAGGCATAATGGTTAGGCCCCAGTGGACTTCTTGTGTGCTTGCTCATTCACTTTGCTTCCTGGGGACCAGAGTTTGATATGACTCATGTTCCATCTGATTTATATTGGATCCGGCTGCAGAGCCATGACTCAGATGCGCTTCAGGCCCAGCTGCTCAGTTCATCTTCTGAGGAATAGATGACAAGGACAGGACAAATGTCCTGATGCATATTTCCTTCTGTTCTTGCACTTCCAGGGTCTAACGAGAACATCATTACCAACAGCAGGCAGGTACGCCTTGCCACAGGCGTCTTCCCTGTTGTCAGCCTCCTGAACCACTCCTGCAGCCCCAACACCAGTGTGTCCTTCACTAGCACTGTTGCCACCATCCGGGCAGCACAGAGGATCGCAAAAGGACAAGAGATTCTGCACTGCTACGGTGAGCCAGCCTTTCTTTCCACTGCCCTCCTGGGCCTCACACTTCACATGAAAAGGATTAGGGGACAGGAATCAGCAGGTACTGGGCTGGTGCCTCTACTCATCCCGAGTCTTTCCTGGAAAAGGCAATGCATCCTTAGGCCAACAAAAAAAGGTCTTCTGGCTGCAATAAAAAGGCCCGTCGAGGGCAGTGAGCCATGTCCCTCCATGCTGAAGCCTTGTAGACTGCCTGTCCTGAAAATTAGCAAGGAGCACCATCTTGGCTTCTTTTTCTTCCTGCCCAGCAGCTTGGAAGCGTATCCACTTCTCCTGTGTTTTGTCGTTTCTTCTGGGATGACAGGAGATAGTACCCAGCCTCACATAGGCTGGGCAAGGGTCTATCTCTGAGCCAGAACTCCAACCCAGCACCACTGTGTCAGTCATATGATGACTATCCCAGCCCCTCTGTTGAGTAGGCTTTGACTCTCTTGATGTGAATAGGAACTGTGGGTAATCTCTCTCCAGGGCCTCATGAGAGCCGGATGGGTGTTGCTGAGAGGCGGCAGAGGCTGAGTTCTCAGTACTTCTTTGACTGCAGCTGTCCAGCCTGCCATGCTGAGACACTGAGAGCAGCTGCAGCACCTAGGTGGGAAGCCTTCTGTTGCCACACTTGCAGAGTGCTCATGCAGGTAAGTCTCAGCTGTTCCCAGGGGTCAGTGCTCCGGCTAAAGGTTGTCGGTCACTAGGAGAGCCATTACTGCTTCCATTCTTGTAACTCATCCTTACATGTCGCCTGATCCTGTAAACAACACAGGTTGGATTTCCCAATATTTTCCCTATAAATGACACAAAATCTTAAATTACACAAAGGGACCAAAAACAAAAAACCTAGACATTTACTTGTTCAAATAAGTCATCAAAAGTTCTGCATCAGGCCTGGTACTTGGTAGGTCAGGCCTGTAATCCTAGCACCCAGGAGGCTGAGGAAGAAAGATCTCAAGTCTGAGGCCAATCTCAAGTGAGGCCCCATCTAAGAGAACAACATTCCAAGGAGCTGTTTCAGATACAACTTAATCTAGGGGCTCAGATCATGAATTTTCTGTCTGCTCAATTCCATCTCTCTGTGCTGGCCTCATCAGACACATTCTGTAGTAACTGTGGGAAAACCTGACACACATAGTTTTCCCTCAGCCTTTGATCTAAAGGAAAGCCACGGTGGAGAGCATGAGAGCACCCTTGGGTGCTATTGCCAGGTAATGGCGTAGACGCTGGGGTCTTCAGCATTCATGCCCCGATGGAAAATGTCCTCCAAACCAGACCGTGGCATTCTCTTAGGAATACAGTAAGTGGAACTGGTTCTGTTGAATATTGTAAAGCCAAGGGCCAAATATGAAGCCTTTCCTAGCATGTTGTTTTGTTCTGTTTTGTTGTTTTAGGCAGGGTCTCACAGTGTAGCCTTGACTCCTGCCCTCTGCTTCCCAGGCGTGCCACCATGCTGGACCAGAGCGCTTTTGCATTAGTGTTCCCTCACTCCTGCTCACTCTGTATCCCCGACTAACCTAGAGTTCGCTTCAGAGCCCAGGCCAGTCTCAAACTTGAGATCCTCATGTCCCAGATTCACACATACAGTGATATTTACAGGCCTATACCTGGCTTTCTCTGATAGAGTCTTAGTAAGATGTTTAGCCTTTGAACTGTATCTCTCTTCTGCTTCGTCCTCTCTTCCTGAAAGGTTGATCTAGAACTTATTCCATAGCTGACTGGCCTCAGACTTGCCATCCTACTGAGTTTCCATCCGCCACTTTACTGCAGTGTGTCACCACATCCAGTGTTCTATGTATGTTTGTTTGTTTGTCTGTTTTTGAGACAGGGTTTCTCTGTGTAGCCCTGGCTGTCCTAGAACTCACTCTGTAGACCAGGCTACCCTTGAATTCACAGAGATCCGCCTGCCTCTGCCTCCAGAGTACTGGGACCACCACCCAACCAGCTTTCTATTTTGGTTTTCTTATGGCTTTTTAAAATAACTATGATATGTATGTTCATCATCTAAAGGCCTGGTCCCAAAAAGAGATGAGAGGTCAAGGTGAAAAGGATTACAAATTCTATCAGTTCTGTTCACAAATTAAATCTCGGAATTGCTATCAGACCAAATTCACTCTGACCTTGTTGCATATGTTATTGTAAAAGTCTCTTTTTCATCAGGTCAGTGACCCTTTAGCTCAAGTACTCAAAACATGCAGTATTGATAACTGTTCTGACTTAGGAATAAAAATAGAACTGACTTCCACAGGGAAATGATGTGCTGAGCTGTAGCAACGAATCTTGCACAAAATCTGTCAGCAGGGACCAGCTGGTCTCTCAACTGCGGGACCTTCAGCAACAGGTTCGCATGGCCCAGAAGCTTCTCAGAAATGGTAAACCAGGTGAGATTGGCTCCCTTGCCCTAAGCCTCAACCCTTCCCTTGTTTATTCTGGTATTGCCTTGCCTTACTGAGCAGTCCTCAATAAATGATTGAAGACTTGAATTGAATTATCCCAGCACCTGCCACAAGATGGCTATGTAGGCCAGTGAGACCAGACTTTGACCAGCTGTTACTCTGGTGCCCTTGAAAGTATTTCTGATGGTTTAAGCCGTGTCTGCTGCACCAGATAGTTCTAGCAGCTTGAGCACCAGAAAGGCTGTCTGACTTCCATAGGCTTTGTGTGGTTCCAGAAGTTGGATGTCATCATCTAATTCCCAGCTTAATGACCTGTGCTCCTAGAAGGTTGCTCTGCCCTCAGCAGCAGCAGTGAGCCCTGAGTCCTGCTCTGGGCCAGTGGCGCGGCTCAGGATTAGAGCTCTGTAGCTAACCCGAGCTGAGAGAGGGAAGGAAGGACTCCTCTCTTTTCAGAATGGGAGTTGCAGAACTCGATACTAGACCTTGACATGGAAGGAATCTATTTTGACTATTCTAGCCTAGATTCTGAAGTTGACCTTTAGACTAGAGTCAAGAAAACTAATGATTACAGGAAGAATATAGAGTTGGTTATACTGGAAAAAGGATCTTAGAAGCCCAGGGTAAATGTGGGGAGGCCTCATCTAACACCTTTTTCTACTGAAAGAGGAAACATTAGCAACCAGAAGCTTCCATGGAATGCTGGGTTGTTCACTCAGTGAGATAAAGAGGCATTCTCACTTGGCCTAGCCAATAGAGACCTTACGACCTGGTCTCTCATGTCCAGGACTAGGTCTATATCTGTTGTGAGGCATTTTTCCTTTGAATCCATAGAGCAAGCCATTCAACAGTTGTTGGAGTGCCGGGAGGCTGCCGAGAGCTTCTTGTCAGCAGAGCACACCGTGCTGGGAGAAATTGAAGACGGCCTGGCCCAGGCCTATGCTACCTTAGGTATGGCGGAGTCCTTCCCTGCCATGTGTTCAGTGTGGTCCTTGTCTAGTCCGTTTGGTTCTCTCTTGCCATCTGAATTGACATTCTTCTCCCTTCCATTCTGCTTTCCTCACCCTCAGAGCCTTGGGCTAATGGTGTTTCTTTTCTGGAATGTGACATTTCTCTTCCCACAGGGGACTGGCTAAAGTCTGCTGCCCATGTACAGAAGAGTCTCCAGGTGGTCGAAGCTCGCCATGGGCCATCCAGTGTTGAAATTGGCCATGAGCTCTTCAAACTGGCCCAAATCTTGTTCAATGGGTAGGTCTTTCCTTTTCCTAGCGTTTGGGTACACAGTGCTCTGTGTTTTTCTAGGTGCTTCTGTGTATGGCTTTTTTGCTACAGTGCTTTAAAGCATGTTGAAACTCCTTTATTTCCTCTTTAGGACAGATCTTTGCCCTCTATTTCACTGATAGACTTTAAGCTTTGAATTTCCTCCTGAGAGATGTGAAGAAAGCCATTAGGTCTGCAGGGAGGACTTCCAGGCAGCCTCACCCACCTCTAGCATTCCTGCCTGCTTAATCACACCTCCCTTGGCTGGCTCAGTCCCTTCAGAGCTCGGCCTTTTCCCTGGTCTGTCTCCTATTCCTTTTAAAGCAGTAGTTTTCAACCAGAAGGGATTTTGCCTTCAGATGGCATTTGGCAATGTTTGGAGACAGTTTTGATTGTTAGGGCTTGAGGGGAGGGTCCTGCCAGCATCTAGTGGGTAAAGGCTAAACCTACAGTGCACAGGACAGCCTCCACAGTGAAGAGCTCCAAGTTAGTTATGTGAAGGCTGAGAATCCCTGCTTTAGAGATCAAAAGAAGCTCAGGGAACCACTCAGTTGATAGTGCACTTGGTGGTATGCACAAGGCCCTAGTTCTGTCCCTACCTCTGTACAAAAAATAGAATACAAGGAAGAGTAGCAACCCAGTGTGCCACTGACGTATGAAGTATATCCCTAATTTAGTATTTTGTGTGGCTGCCCTACCTCCAGCCTTGATAAAATCTCATGGCGTACTCTGGTAAGAGAAAGGGTTTGAAGCGTAGACCTGATACTTGAATATGGAAGCAGCATGTTTGATCAGAGAGAGGGAAGGACCTGAGAGACCAAGGGCAAGATCAGAGAGAGGGAGTCAGTCAGGTCAGACACGAGCATTCCACAATGAACAGCTCGGTGTAAGGTTTTATAAATGTTGATTAAGGTTTTGAATTTGCCCATTTTTCTCAGGATCCCGGAGTCTATTACACACATACACAATCTTCTCAAATCTGCTTTGCAGTGTGCTCGTGAAAGTTTCTTATCTGTACTTTCAGATGGTACGACCCTGGAGGGCAGAGGAACTCAGACCCTGAGTGTCCTCCGTAAGGCCCTGCAGGAAGCAGTGAGCCTGACCCTGTGTGTCCTCTGTACAGAAAGGAGTCAGCCTTCCCTTAGACTGAGGGAGTAGACTGACGACAGGTTTCCCTCTCTTGTTTCAGGTTGGCAGTACCTGAAGCTCTGAATGCCATATGGAAGGCAGAAAAGATCCTGTTGGTGCACTGTGGCCCTGAGAGTGCTGAGGTCCAGGAGCTCCGGGAGATGAGGTCCTGCTTGCTGGGCTTGTCCTTCGTCCCTGTGGGGCCCTTGTAGCGCGCACATCCTCACCCTCAAGAAGGAGCTGTGATGATGACTTAGACGCTCTGGTGACTTGGAGTTCTCATCAGAAAGGACGGGACCTACCCACCTGACCTAGTGTCTGGCACAGGGAGCACTTAAAAACAGAGATGGAGATGCTCACCTGTCCTGCTGCTTGCAGGAGTTAACTGCCCTCTGACAGAAACCCCATCCCCAGAAAAGACTAAATCCAGTGTCTGTAGAGGCTGCATGCTTTCCAGGTTGTCGCTGATCTGCTGGCAGCTGAAGCTAGCCTAGGGTTTTGGCTTGATTTCATTTCACTAAACGATAAGTCTGTTTCCTTGGAACATTCCTACAGTTTCTAGTAGTAATGAAGTGCTGTGTTCCACTCCAGTAGGAACTTCAACTCTTAGTCTTGTATTGTAATTGAAAAATAATATACAGCAAGAATTCAGTATGACTCCTTACCTCAAGAGACACATAATTCCACTTACAATATCCTGCTTCCTTAAATTCTTCATTAAGAGTGGTGATACATAATTTGTAAATGGAGAAATAAATATGTCTTACTGTTGGGCAGTTTCTTTCTGGGATGGCAACTCTGTATTTGTTTCCTGCCGGTGCCCAGCATTCTAATTCTTACTCTGGCTTTCATTGAATCTTCTTGGTACTCACTGTCCAAGCACTGATGCAAGTCAACCTTGTAGGCATCACTTTATAACATATAGGCCTCCTTGTTAGCACACCTGAAAGTGGACCACTCGGGTTGTTTCACTTGCAGACAGAATCTCACTCTGTAAGCCAGTCTAGCCTCAAACGTATCATCCTCCTGCCTCAGCCTTCCAAGTACTAGGTTTATAGGCAAAGGCCACTTTGCACGGCTTGAGACTGCTTCTTACTGCCAGGTCTCCTCGGGCTCACACATAAAGTACAAACTATGTGAGTACAAAGAATGGAGCTAGGAGTATGCAGGGACTCCAGGAGGAGCTGTGAGTCTGTCTGCAGGGATTCCACGAGGAGCCAGGTGAGTCTGTCTGCAGGACACTCCAGGAGGAGCTGTGAGTCTATCTGCAGGGACTCCACGAGGAGCCGTTGGTGTCGCTCACTGAGGCTCGTGGTAGCATCTCCAGATGCCCTGACCGCTGTGGTTGTGGGCTCTGCTGCTTATGGTTTCCAGCTGAGACAGAAGGAAGGATGCTGCCCCTTTCCCCAAGGATGGGTAGTGGTCATCCAGACCACCAGGGACAGATAGCTATGGGGTTTTCTAACTCATTCTTAGTACATTATTGCTGGTGGCCAATTTATTTGGATGAATTAGTAGGAAAGAAGACCCAAGTCCGTAAGCTCGGTGAGTCCCTAGCCATGCCCGAGAAATAGCTGATGATTGCCATGGCATCACAATCAGGGAATAAACAACCCTGAAGATGTCTGGCAGCAACTTTTCAGGAAGATGAGTGTTAAAAGACAGCATTCAAACATTTGTGGACTGGAAAATGGGCAGCATTTGATTTTCCTGCTGTCTATTAACTTATCCTGACAAGGAAGTGACCTGAAAGGTTTGTTTTGTTTTGGGTAGAGCTTTTTTAGGAAAAAGGTTTAGTCCTACAGACAACTCCATAGTTAATTCCAGTCCAAACATATGCCATGTGTTTTGTTCCTAAAAACCCTGTCATAGCTGGGCGGTGGTGGCGCACGCCTTTAATCCCAGCACTTGGGAGGCAGAGGCAGGAGGATTTCGGAGTTCGAGGCCAGCCTGGTCTACAAAGTGAGTTCCAGGACAGCCAAGGCTACACAGAGAAACCCTGTCTCGAAAAACCAAATTAAAAAAAAAAAAAAACCTGTCACACTTTGTAAAATAAGTGCTCTTCCTCAAAGGATATGTTTAGCATTTTACATATCGGGCCTTATTTTATGCATGGAAGCTTTTCGTAGATGCTTTGTAAGATGGCTCGGTGGTTAAGAGCATGTACTGCTCTTTTGGAAGTCCTGGGTTTGATTCTCAGCAGCTAAGACCATTTGTTATTCCAGTTCCTATGATCTGATGCCCTCTTCTGGCCTATGTGAGCACTGCATGTACATGGTGCACAGACAAATGCAGGCAAAACACTCATCAGATACGTAAAATAAAATTTGAAAAATCTCTCATTGTCTCTTGTACCTTAACTTGAGAATACCTGTGCTTTATCTAGTGTGAGCTGGCCACGGTAGCAATACACCTGTCATCTCAGCACTCAGAAGGCTAAGACTAGATGGGCAAGAGCTAGAGTCTGGGCTACAAAAGACCTCATCTCAAAAATAAAAGGGTTTCTCAGCAGCTAAGAGCACACACTGCTTTTCCAAAGGGCCTCATTTCAGTTCCTAATACTCACACTGAGTGACTCATAACCACCTGTAACTCCAAGTCCATTATATCCAACACCTCTGGCCTGCATAAGCACCTACACACACACACACACACACACACACACACACACACACACACACGGAGAGAGGGAGGGAGGAAGGGAGGGAGAGATAATTTTAAGAAAATCTTTCAAAATAAATAAAAAGGATAAAACAAAACTATGCATTTAAGCTTGGTAAGGCGGTGTACACTTTTAATCCCAGCATTCAGGAGGCAGATCTCTATGAGTTCTGGGCTAGCCTAGTCCATGTAAATGAGTTCCAGGGCTGCACAGTGAGACCCTTTCAGTAGGTAGTTAGGTGGGTGGATGAATGGATAGATGAATAGATTAGATAGATAGATAGGTAAATAGATAGGTAGATAGACAGAGGGGCTAGAGAGGTGGCAGTTAAGTATATACTGTTCTTACAGGGGATCTGAGTTCAGTTTCTAGCCTCAGTGACAAGCAGCTCAAAGCACCAGTAACTCCTGCGACAAGGAAATCTAATGCTCTGACCTCTGCAAGCACTACATTCATGCATGTGTCCACACTCAGACACATACATACACATATAACTCAAAATTAAAAAAAAAAACATGCCAGGTATAATGGCACATGCCTATAGTCCTAGCAATGGGAAGTAGAGGTTGGAGGAGCAGGAGTTCAATGCCATTCTGAGCTACATGAGACCCTGTCTCAAAAAATAGGGACTGAGGCCAAGTGTGGTGGTGCATACCTTTAATCCTAAAATTCAGGAGGCAAAAGCAGATGGACATCTGAATTTGAGGCCAGCTTTGTTACATAGCAAGTGTCAGGCTGGCCAGGTACCTCATACATAAGACCCTTTCTCAAAAAATAAATAGGCCCAGTTGGTAACATTTAGCTTGCCCCCCAAGCACAGGAACCCAAAGTCAACCCCAGAAACCACATAAAAAAAGAAGCAAGGTGTGGTGGCACTTGCTTGTGAGCCAGCAAGGTGGAGACAGACGGATCCATGGGGCCCACTGGCCAGTCAGCTAGCTAGTCTACTTAGTATGTGCCAGGACAGTGAAAGACTGTCTGGGGGGAAAAAAACAGGAAGAGGCAACATGTTGGCTTAGTGGGGAAAGATACTTGCCATACAAGCCTGGCAACCCTCAATTCTCGGGGGCCACATAAAGAGGGAAGGAGAGAACCAACTCACAGAACTGTCCTGGCCTCCATGTTTACGCTGCGGTGTACACACACACACACACACACACACACACACACACATGTATATATATGCATATGCAAACACGTAATTTAAATTTTTAATTTTATGTGTATGGGTGTTTTGCCTAATGCATATTTGTCTGCACCACATGTGTGCAGTGCCTGTGGAAGCCAGAAGAGGACATCAGATCCCCTGGGACTGGAGTCACACAGGATTGTGAGCCACCATGTGGGTGCTGGGAACAAAACCATGGGTTCTCTGAAAGAGGCTCTTAATCACTGAGCCATCTCTCCATCCCTTCAGTCATATATATTTCTGGGGCTGGAGCAATGGCTCAGTGGTTAAGAGTATTGACTGCTCTTCCAGAGGTCCTGAGTTCAATTCCCAGCAACCACATGGTGACTCACAACCATCTATAATGGGATGCAGTGCCCTCTTCTGGTGTGTCTGAAGCCAGTTCAATGTACCCACATAAAATAAATAAATCTTTAAAAACAACTAACTGATACAAAGGTTAATACAATAATGGGAGAGAGAGAGAAAAGAGAATATATATTTCTTTAACTTCCAAGCTTTTTGTTTGGTTTGTTGGGTTTTTGGTTTGGTTTGGTTTTTGAGACAGGGTTTCCCACTGTAACAGCCCTGGGTGTCCTGGAACTCACTGTGTAGACCAGGCTGGCCTCGAACTCACAGAGATCTGCCTACCTCTGCCTCCCAAGTGCTGGGATTAAAGGCGTGCGCCACCACCACTGCCTATTTCTTTAACTTTCAAAGTCAGACATCTCCTGAGAAATGACACCCAACATTGTCCTCTGGCCCCTACATGACCCCATGTACAAACACATGCCTGCATAAACACACATAAATACATAAGTAAATCTAGTCTGATTGTTCTGGAAATGTGCTATGGTTTGGATTGTGTCCCCTGCAAGGCAACAATTGGATCCCAGTATAGCACTATTGGAAGAGAGTAGAACTGTTCGGGTTTAGGCCTGGTGGGAAGTGGCCATGGATAGAGGCATGCCAACCAAGGAATCTCTGCCTTCATCTTTTCTCTTTGCTTTTGGGTCCTAAGACAAGTCTCAAGGCTGCTTCACCACATGCCCAGAAGCAAGGGGAGCAGTCATGGCTGGGACCTCTAACACTGTTGGTTTCTCCAGATATTTGTGGTAGTAAGAGACAGATGAGGAACCCCACAGCAAGTGTTAGTAATTGTGTGTGGAGGTGCCCTCCTGGGGTGGACAGTCCTCCTCCTCATTCACCAGCACTCTGAGAACAGGAAATGGTGACTTCTACAGAGCTTAAGCCAGTTCCACTTAGGAGTGTGTAAATTCATAAGGACCAGTTTCTCTCCATACTAAACGGCTTCAAACAGGAGAAGGAAGAAGCAAAAATTAAGGAAAAGCTCTTTTATTGCAGAGGCTACATTGAAGCTACCGGCCGCCTTCCTGGAATGTATAATCAGCCCTCCCTCTAGGATTTTCTGTAGAGCACTGAGACATTAAGTGCTACTGGGGTCTAGGATTCTGCCTATGAAGAGGAGAGCCCCCGTGTCTGTGTCCCTCAGAACAAAGATGAAAGGTTGGTTAAGGTGATAGTCTAGCGGGAAGGTGAGGCGGACAGGCTGGAGGCCAGGGTTGGGGCTGGTTCCTGCCCCCTCCTCATTCCACTCGAAAGCAGCCCTGTGTTCCACTTGGGTGAGCTTCACGGGTTTGCCTGTAATCTTGCTGAGGTCAGGTGACTCAAACAAGGACTGTAGCTCTGCGGAGATTGAGAGAGATTCCATTAGCACCACACACACACACACACACACACACACACACACACACACACTCCCTGTTGGTGTAAGCTGATTTTCAAGAAACAAAGTTAGGAGTGGAGTACCTCAACAGTGACTTGTGAGGTATGAGGTACTCCGTGACTGGCTCAGTGACGTGCCCAAGAGCATACAGGCAAAAAGGCTGAAGCCAGACCTGGCCTGAGAGAATGTTTTGGGCTGTTACAGGACATATGGGGGCACACACATACACATACACGTACCCCAAGGACTGAGTCTAATGGGAGGTGGTTCTTTGTTCCCCTCCCCTGTAATAGTGTCACACATTCCCTAAGCCACCCTATAAAGTCATGGGACTCAGTTCTGTCAGCAAGGTGGAAGGCTCCAAGTGGTCTTGCAGACATACTCATCTCCTGCAGAGACTTGGTAACTTCGCCTTCAAAGCTTAGCTTCAGCTTGGGGACAGTCAGCACAGCTTGGATGGTCTTCAGTTCCCGGTCGATGTCATGAATGAACTCAGAAGTGAGGCTCTCCTCTATCATGGTCAGGTTCTGGGTCACCGTCAGGGGCAGGAAGAAGATGATGCTCGTGCTTCCTGTCAGGGGCAGCTGGGCAATCTGCCCCAACAGAGATGTACACGGGTTAGTCTCAAGCTGGAAAACACCAACAGTTACCTTCCCCTCTCCTGCAGTGGGGCCCCAGCCTTGTGTTCCCCCAGCCTCAGCCTGTGCAGTAGGCTTCTGGTTACTGGAAGTCCTTCCATGAGTAGGGAGTTTTCTTCTCTGCCTAAAACCCACACAAATTCAATGAACAAACATTTGTTTGTAGTTTGTCTACAGTCTCTATTACTGTGATAAAACATGACTGAAAGCAACTTGGAGAGGAAAGGGTTTATTTCATCTGACATTCGCAGGTTGACATTCGCAGGTTATCCTCTTACCACTAAGAGGACTCAGGGCAGGAACTGAAGCAGAAGCCTTGGAGGAACGCTGCTTTCTGGCTTGCTCCCCATGGCTTGTTAGCCAGCTTTTTTATACTGCCCAGAACCACTTGCCCAGGAGTGACACCGCCCTTTGTGGGCTGGGCTCTCCCACATCAATCACTAATCTAGAAAATGGCCCATGGGTTTGCCCAGAAGTCAGTCTGGTGGGGGCATTTTATCAATTGAATTTCACCCTTCTAAATGATTCTAACTTGTGTCAAGTTGACCACACTAATCGGGATCTGGTTCTTAGGAGCTGAAATGGAATGTCCTCCAGAGCCTGCCAGCGTTTACTGGCCACTTGCTTTGTCCAGAGCACTGAACCAGAAATGAACAGTAAAATGGATCCTTTGAACAGATGTGTTGATCCTAGGGCCTGTGGAGCACAGCATCTGGGCTTCCCAGAGCCCCATGGAAACATAAACAGAAATGTTATTTCTCTAGAGTGTTTCAGGATTTTTTTTTGAGACAAGGTCTCTCTATTATGCTGCCCTGGAACTTTCTATGTAGACCAGGCTGGCCTCAGACTTACAGAGTTCCACCTGCTTCTGCCTCCCGAGTGTTGGTATTAAAGCCATGTGCCACCTCACCCCACTATTTCAAGCACTTAGATTCCCAAAGAAGCCATAGCCTAGAAAAGGTTAATAAGTACTGATTTAGAACAGAAAGAAATCAGGTACACTTAGAGCTGTAGAATATCAGTGTGTGACATTTGTGACAAGTTGTCAAAACTTTGCTCTTAATTCTAAAGAGAGAAGCTGTCAAAAGACTTGAGCTGGAACTGTAGCCCACTTGGTTGAACACTTGCCTAACATTTGCGAAGCTGTGGGTGTGATCCCCAGCACTGTGGGGCTTGAATAGGTTTGACCCCCAATAGACTCATGTGTTTGAATGCTTGTGGGGAATGACATTATTACAAGGTATGGCCTTGTTGGAGGAGGTGTGGCCTTGGTGGGGGAGGTGTGACCTTAGTGGAGGAGGTGTGACCTTGTTGAAGGAAGTGTGGCCTTGTTGGAGGAACTGTATCAGTTTAGGGGTGGGCTTTGAGATCTCTATGCTCAAGCTCTACCTGGGTAGAAAGAGAGCCTCCTCCTGGATGTCTACAGAGGACATAGTCTCTCCTAGCTGCCTTCAGATCAAGACATAGAACTCTTGGCTCCTCCAGCGCCAAGTCTGCCCACACAATGCCAGGCTTTGAACCTCTGAAACTGTAAGCCAGCTCCAATCAAATGCTTGCCATTATAAGAGTTGCCTTGGTCATGGTATCTCTTCATAACAATAAAAGCCTAAGTAAAACACATTTCTACAATACCAGCATTTGGGAGGTAGAGTTCAGAAGATCAGGCATACGAAGTCATCCTCGGCTAGTACATTTGAGGCCAGCATGAGGCTCTCTCAAAATGAAAGAAAGAAATGAGTGAATAAATAAGCACTTGAGTGTCAAGACTTTTCCTTTCTTGCTTGCTTTGCTTTTGGCAGTGCCGAGGATTAAACCCAGGAACTTGCTCATACTAGGCAAGCACTCTCCCCTGACGTACAACCCGGTGAGTGCCTAGTCTGTCTGTCTGTCTGTCTGTCTGTCTGTCTGTCTGCTTGTTGTTTGTTATGTGTGTGAGTGGTAGCCTGCATGTCTGTCTGTACCCCACAGATATGCCTGGTATCTGCAGAGACCAGAAGAGGATGTTGGATCACCTGGAACTGGGATTATAAACGGTTGTGAGCTACCATGTGGGTACTGAGAATTGAACCTGGGACTCTGAAAGAGCAGCCAGTGCCCTTGTTGTTGGTTTTATTGGGGGCTGCAGGGGGAGTTATTTGGTTGGTTGGTTGGTTGGTTGGTTTTCTTGAGACAGGTTTTCTCTATATAGCCCTAACTGTCCTGGAATTCTGTCAATGGTGTCAAACTCAGAGATCTGCCTGCCCCTGCCTCCCAAGTGCTGGGATTCAAGGTATGTAATACCACTTCTAGGCAAGAAACCAGACTCTTAAACACTGAGCCATCATTTCAGCCCTTTTTTGTATTTTGAGATGGTCTCAAAGAACAACTCAGACTGGGTTCTTGGTCACCCTCAGCCTCGTGAGTGCTGGAGTTACAGGTGTGTGTCACCATCCTCAACTCTGAGTGCCAGATCTTGAAAACCCATTCTCATGACCTCAATCCTTAGAACAAACCCTGGGAGAATGAGGTCTGATAACTACTTCTCACTCCTCTTCAAGAAAAGGAAAGCCAAGGAAGAAGAAGGGGAGGAGCAGGAGGAGAAGGAAGAGGAGGAGAAGAAGAAGACCAAAAAGCAAAAGGGAAAGCCCCAGAAACGTTACTAATTTGCCCAAAGCCACACAGCAAAATTCAGATAGCCTACAGATCTCAGTGGCCATCCATTCCCTACACAGCCTGTCCCTCTCTGACCTCCCCACCTCCATCCCTAGAGACCTTGCAGTTGAGATCAGAGTCCAAGCCATATCGTAAGATGGCCTTAGGGTCTGACATCATGGGGACTCTCACAGTCCTGTCCTCGTCCAGATGAAAATCCTGGAGGGTCGTCTTTCTCGAGTCAAACTTGGTTACCCACTGCCCTGGAGGGAAACAGATAGAGCATCCTGAGCCACTGTCACCAGAAAGATCACAGGACCGTGCTGTGTCTCCTCTGGCCAAAGCAACCTGAGCTGTCAGCAGCAAGACCTCAGGAGCTGCTGGGTCTCAGCATGTGTGGTGCAGACAACAGTTTCCATGCACCATAGGTGCTGACTATCCTCCCCTAGTCTAGAAGGATGCTGACGGGTAGGTGACAGCAGGGGTGGGACTCCAGGAGTACAGGGCTGCTCTAAGAGCAAGACAGCATGTATTGTAGAGTGTCTGAGAGGAAGCTGTGTAACCCTTACAGTAAAAGCGAGGACACAGGCTCAGGAGAAACCTACACAGGATTCCGCAGATCATGGGCAGAGCCAGGATTAAACCTGGTCTGATTCAAAAGCCAGAGATCTGTGCCCAGCCCTACACAGCCATTTCACTGGTCAGCTAATTCAGAAACACTTGGTATGATACGCCCATACCACTGAAAGCACTGTGGCTTTCAGATCGCCCTCTGGCCCAGAACCTTCATTCACGTTCACCACTATCACCATGTGCGTGTGCGTGCGCGCGTGCACACACACACACACACACACACACACACACACACATACACACACACACACACACACAGAGTCCTCCCTTGGCCAGAGACAAGTGGGAAAGCCCTCACCCTTGAAGTAAGCCACGCTGAGGAGGAGGATGCTGAGGCCACTGGGCATTTCCCTTGTGGACCGGGCAATCTTCCCTTTCATCTGGGCCTGCACCCAGTTGTTAATCTCCTGAAGATCTATGCGAGGGTTGCCAGTGAGGATTCGGGGCCTGGTCCCATATGACTTCTCCAGAGGGGCAACAAAGCTGGATTTTACTCGAAGTTCTTGAGAGGAAACAAATCAAAGATGAGGGCTGAACCAGCACCCTCACTCTGAAAGCATGCCAGACCCCAACTTCCTGCCCAGCCTCTTCCCCTTACTTGCTGGGGCATCTGCCGGCTTGCCTAAACTCTGGCTGGGGAACAGTGGATTCCACCCGTTCCTTTCCCCTCCGTGTTACTGCCCTCCCAGACCCTCCTGCTGTCTCCCACAGCCCACTTCCTCTTTCCGTTCCTCTGTGGTCTCACAGGCCCTTTCCTGCCCTCCAGTGCCAGGCCTGGCCTGAGCACACACAGCCTATTGTTTAGACAGCATGGAGCAGACAGACAACCCAGGCCAGAAAAGCAACCGAGCGCGAGGCATAATGGTGCGCGCCTGCACTTCAGAGGCAGAGGCAGCATTATGAGTTGGGGGACCAGCTAGGACTCCATAGACTTTGAGAGGTGGGGTGGGGGTGGCTACTGACTCCTCTCAAACACGATTCTGGAAGCACTCTTGAGGTTCTTCTCAGGGGCAGTAACAGAGGCAAGGAGTTCCTTGTAGGTGCTGTGGATGTCAGGGTTGCTGAGCAGGTCGTAGTAGAGAGCCCGGTGAATAACAGACTCTGTTCGCTGTTCAGCTCCTGCCAGAGAGAAAAGGACAAGGACAGCAGGCTCCGGAACTGCCCGTGGAGCCGCATCAGGGTGGGGGATATTAGACACCAATCTTTTTGTCCTCTGAGAGCCTGAGGAGGCCGATATTACAGATGTTCTAACTGGAGAAGAGCTTCAGGACATGGAAAGAAACAGTGACTGCATTGCTAGGAAGATCTCTAAGACAGGCCGAGTTCATCAGACCTACAGAGAGCAGAGAGAAGAGTGGGATGTAGTCCCGAAGTTCTCCCGTCGTAACCTACACTGTTCTGAGGAGGAACCAGGTTTGCTCATGGCAGTTGTACCCCTAGAACCTGGTTAAATGACTAAAACACAACAGGAGGCCACTTAAGGAACCAAGGTTGCGTGCCACTTACAAAGTGGTAGGGATTGTGTGTGCAGTCCCCACCACTCCCGACGGCGACAGCATGGAGACTCTGGGTAGGGGGAAATCCAGGTCCGCCTACAGTCTTCTTCAGTTGACACTCACCCAGAGAAAGGGCAGAGAGGGCTGTGGCCACACTGAGTGGAGACAGCAGAACGTTGCCCGTTGGGCGGGCACTGGATCTCAGGCGGTACAGATCATAGCCGAAGTTGGAGACAGCTGCTGCCAACTTGTTCACAGGGACCTTGAAGAAGGGGTCATCCTCCTCCACTGGCTCCCCGGTGCTGTCAGGGGCTGGGGAACCCTGGGTTAGAATACAAGGACCAGTAGAGAGGCACAGTGAATGCATCACCTCCTGGTTAGGGTTGTCCTCTGGTCCCTGGGGTCATTAGTTTGAGGTCAGAATGAGTGTGTGCTCTCTGACTACATAACCTCTGTGCTGGGAGGTGGGGAGGGGACGGGGCAACACAAAAGGGCTTGCCAGACTTGAACTGTGACCTGAGAGCCTGAAGCCTAGTCCCACTTTAAAATAAACCATAGGGCTGGGGAGATAGCTTAGTAGATGAAGTACCAGCGTGCAAGTACGAGGACCTGGATTCAACCCCCAGAAGCCATGGGAAAAAAGCTGGACATGGGGGTGCATGCTTATAATCCCAGCACTGGGGCGGCAGAAATGGACAGGTCCTGAGGCTCATTGGCCAAAACTAATGGTGTGTTCCAGCTCAGTGAGGGGTCTTGTTTCAGAAACCAAGGTGGATGGAACTGAGGAATGATTCTGGGTTGACTTCTAGCCTACAAAGACATTCTGTGTCTGTGTCTGTGTCTGTGTCTGTGTCTGTCTCTGTCTCTGTCTCTGTCTTCCTCCCTCCCTCCCTCCATCCCCCCATTCCTCCCTCCATCCCTCCCTCTCTCCCTCCCTCCCTCCCTCCATTCCTCCCTCTCTCCCTCTCTCCCTCCCTCCCTCCATCATCCATCCATCCATTCATCCATCCATCCATCCATCCATCCATTCCTCTCTCCCCCATTCCCTCTGTAGGGAACCTCCCCACCACCACACCAAAGAAACCACTCTTCCCTCCTCAGCTTGCTGACTGGTCCTAGTCTGCCTAGCTTCTGCTGTGATGCTCCTCCCCATTTTTCCCGACAAGCCATCTCCTCTGACCAGAACTGAGGGGAATTTGTAGTTTTCTGACCTGTTTTCAGTGTCAGCCTCTTCCTTATGAGCTAGCTGCTATTGCGAGGGCTCTTACATATATTAGGCAAGTGCTTGCAGCTGTATCTCCAGTTCCTGTTGCTTTTATTTTTATTTATTTATTTGTTTTTGTTTTTCAAGACAGGGTTTCTCTGTGTATCCCCGGCTGTCCTGGAACTCACTCTGTAGACCAGGTTGGCCTTGAACTCAGAAATCCGCCTGCCTCTGCCTCCCAAGAGCTGGGATTAAAGGCGTGCGCCACCACCGCCCGGCTTCCCTGTTGCTTTTTGATTTGGGAGATTTGTTTTTAGTTTTGTGTTTGGTTTTTGGTTTTAGTTTTGAGTTTTGTTTTGTTTTTTTCTCTGTTTTGTTTTTTGTTTGGTTTGGTTTGTTTTTGAGACAGGGTCTCACTATGTACCTCTGGCTGTCCTGGAACTCACTCTGTAGACCAGGCTGGCCTTAGATTCAGAGATCCACCTGCCTCTGCCTCCCGAGTGCTGGGATTTTTATATTTTGACCCATACCTACCAGTCTCAGAGTAAGTGCTCCTGGGTAGAACTCAGTAATGCAGCATGTGTGTGGTGTGTGTGAGGGCCTGGGCTTCACCCCCAAGAGAGAAGGGAGAGTTAGTAGGTGAGGAATAAGTGACAAATGGCAAGACAGTATTGTCTAAGGTCACTAAGCCCTAATCCAAACTTAAAGCCCACAACCCAGGTCTAATATGCCCAGCTGCCTTGTCCCTTGTGTGATGACCCCACACCTACTCCCTACTTCTCCGGACCCTAAAAGGAAAGGGAGGATATTCTTGTCTTGATGCTAAAGTAACCAAGGCCTAGAAGAGTGAAGGCCAGAGCCCACCCTGGACCCGCTATGCTCTCTTCTGTTGCCTGCTGAGGAGAAGCTGGGAGAGCTGCTAACCCCACCTCCCCACCCTACTGACCTCAGAGCTGCTGGGGACATTCTGGCTGCTGCCGTACCCGAGCAGGGCTCCAGTCCAGAGGAGTAGTACCAGGGCCTGCATCCTGGGACTACGAGAGAAACAAGAGAGCAAGTGACCACCCTACCCACACCCTTCCCTGCCACTGCACACTGCACAGGGACAAGAAGCAGGCAGGCTGAGCACCTCCCTCCCTCCAGCTCTCAGCTCCAAAGTGGACCCTTAGCTTGAGGCTTGCCATCCCTAAGCTGCCCCTGCACTTGTCGGGAGACCCACCTTCCAATCTACGCTCCAGACAGTGAAAACCCAGCAGGCCTCAAGAAAATGCTCCAGCACAAACACACACCAAGGCTTTTCCGTGGGGGTGCATAGCCAGCTCATTTGGTAGGATTTGGAACCCAGTCTCAGAACGGGAGCAGAACCCAGATCATAGGCCTACAGAACATCTGGTCTGGTCCTGCTATCCACTAATAGTTCTCTGACCAAAGCCTATGCTAAAGACACACACACTTTTTTTAAGGCAGGGTCTTGTATACATAGCCTAGGCTAGCCTTGAAGTTGCAGCTACCCTCCTCCATTTGCCTCCTGAGTATTACAGTTCCAGGTGTGAGCCAGCATGCCTGGCTTGACTCCCTTCTTCTATTTCAAGAGCAGTTCTTAGTTAAGAGGGTGTAAACTGAGGCTGTACTGCCTGGGACCAAACCTTGACTCTGGGTTTTCATAGCTATCTAAAGAATAAAGTCCTCCTTGTACAGTAAAGTATAACATAGCATAGCATGGCATAGCATAGCATAGCATAGCATAGCATAGCATAGCATAGCAGTATAGTGTAGTATAGTATAGCATAGCAATATAGTGTAGTGTAGTATAGTATAGGATAGTATAGTATAGCATAGCAATATAGTGTAGTGTAGTATAGTATAGGATAGTATAGTATAGCATAGCAGTATAGTATAGTGTAGTGTAGTGTAATATAGTATAGTATAGTAGTATAGTACCATAGTATAATATAATATAGTATAGTAGTACAGCATAGCATATTAGTATAGTATAGTATAGAATAGTAGTATAGTATAATAGTATAGAATAGCATAATAGTATAGCATAGCATAGTAGTATAGTATAGTGTAGTAGAAAAGTATAGAATAGAATAGTATAGTATAGTAGTATAGTATAGTAGTATAATATAGTAATATAGATAGTAGTATAGTATAGTGTAGTATAGTAATATAGATAGTAGTATAGTATAGCATAGCATAATAGTATAGTATAGTATAATAGTATAGTATAGTATAGTAGTATAGTATAGTAATATAGATAGTGGTATAGTATAGCATAGCATAGTAGTATAGTATAGTATAGTATAGTAGTATAGTATAGCATAGCATAGTAGTATAGAATAGTAGTACAGTACAATAGTATAGTATAGTATAGCATAATAGTATAGCATAGCATAGTAGTATAGTATAGTATAATAGTATAGTATAGTATAGTAATATAGATAGTAGTATAGTATAGCATAGCATAGTAGTATAGTATAGTAGTATACTATAGTATGGAATAGTATAGTAGTATAGTATAGCATAGCATAGCATATCCTAGCATAGTAGTATAGTATAGTATAATAGTATAGTATAGTATAGTAATATAGATAGTAGTATAGTATAGCATAGCACAGTAGTATAGTATAGTATAGAATAGTAGTATAGTATAATAGTATAGTATAGTATAGCATAATAGTATAGCATAGCATAGTAGTATAGTATAATAGTATAGTAATATAGATAGTAGTATAGTATAGCATAGCATAGTAGTATAGTATAGTAGTATACTATAGTATGGAATAGTATAGTAGTATAGTATAGCATAGCATAGCATAGCATATCCTAGCATAGTAGTATAGTATAGTATAATAGTATAGTATAGTATAGTAATATAGATAGTAGTATAGTATAGCATAGCATAGTAGTATAGTATAGTAGTATACTATAATATGGAATAGTATAGTAGTATAGCATAGCATAGCATAGCATAGCATAGCATAGCATACAAGTTCTCTGTATTGACCTACTTCTACGAGGGTTAAATTTTAAAACATCTCTCTCTTTCTCTCTTTTTTTTTTCTTTTTTGAGACAATCTTACTATGTTTAGGCTGCCCTTGAGCATGTGATCCTTCTGCCTCTGCCTCCCAAGAGCTGAGGTTATAGGTGTGCACAGTCACATCTGCCTACACAATGTCTCAGCAGACCTTAGCAGTGCCAGGGGTCAGGAAACCCTCAACTGTCCCTTCAGCTGGCTTCTCTTGTGGAGGGCCATGTCTTCTTCCCCTTCCTAGCATGGAAACAGCTCTTAACCCCAGAGCCTTCCTTCCTTCAGGTTAAACAACACCAGTTTTTGGCAGGACCTCCCATTTCCCTCTATCTCCCCAAGCAACGCCTTTTTCTGTTCAGACTCCAGTCTGGCACTTGGACCACAAGACAAAAACTGAAGCCTGGGCTGTGTGTCCTCACACATCATTCCTGTGCTCCCCTGAGTCAGGTCTAGGGGAGGGGGACAGGATCCATGAGTCAGAAAAGACTACTGGCTGTCCTAGCGTACCCCTGCCCATCCTGTAGCACACACACGCTGACGTGCCCCCTCTGCCCCATCACCATCCTTTCACGGACACATGCCCTCCCCCATCAGGCACATACATCACTAGCTTTTCAGACTTCCCAGAAAAAAAATCTGATCTGAGAAGTTAGGAGTCTGCCATTGTCGGCTACAGTCCTTAAAATTAAGTCAGGCAATGCACGGGACAGCTGTGGGGCATGAAGGACAACAAGGGAGAACACTCTGCTTTTGGCAGCACCACCAGCAGGAACCAACCTGGCTCTCTCTAACCCCTCATCTATAGCAGAGCTCCCAGTAGGAATTTCAGGGACCTCTATGTTCTCCTCCAGGGGCACTGCCACCCTGCTGTTCAGGGAGGAAATCCCTTAGAACAACAGAGAAAGCAATGTAGATCTAGGCTTATTGCCCTCCCTTCCCAGCCCCACCCATCACAGGCAGCAGCGCCCTCCCCCCGCCCCCCAGGCTGAGCCTCGAGAGGCTGGTTTATCAGAGAGGTGCACAGAAAGGCATCTCTGGTCCCTCTGGGTAGGTAGCAACTGAGAAGGGAGGAGATGGTCACCCTGGGCATCCTCTTTCAGGAAGTAAATGAGGTACACTTGCAGATGGGACCTTCTGGAGTTCCTCTGGGGTCTAAGTCACATTGTTACCACGTGGTTAGGCTGAGGACTGAATCAAAGATGGGAAACCTGGTGTGCATGGGGAGACACAGAGGTCCACTGCTGGCCCAAGAGCTATAAGCAGGGACAAGTGCTAGGAGAATGTCTGAATGTTCCACCCCCAAGCCACAGGAATAAAGGAAGTGGAGCCCCAAAAGGACAGAAAGTGAGGGTCTGCAGCAGGGGCGGCACAGGACACATGCAAGGCCCTGGCTGCAATAACTGGCCTGGGTAGGCAGCCATTGGCTAGCCAGGGGCACCGGGACAATGATGCCATCCCGTCCAAAGGGCAGTGTCCAAACCAGATTTCTAGGCTACAGTGGGGAGGAGGGCATGGGGAGGGGGTCAAGATTCTCCCCTCGGAGCCAAGGTTGGCCTTTCCATGTTCCCCAAATCAAGAGGCACAGAAACTGGGATGCTGTGGTCTGACATCCAAGCAGAGAAGACAAATGGAGCCAGTACATGTGTTTCAGATTAAACCCAGTCGGGAGACAAACATGTTGCTCCTCCTCCTCCCGGAGCCAGGCTGCCTTCAAGCCACATGGCAGTGACCATGTGGACAGTGCAAGGGAGGACACCTCGCTCACCTCTGGCTCAAGGACTGTTTCCAGGGGTTCAGTCTGGCTGGCTCATGGATACACTACTCACTCCCGGGGACAGTTTGGGTTTTTTTGTTTTTTATTGGTTTTTTTGTTTTGTTTTGTTTTGTTTTCCTGAAATCTTGGAATCTGAGTCAGCCTGAAACACCCCATAATTGTACCTCCCAACACCCCAGAAAGGCCAGCCCTGGAGAACAGAACTCTCTGGTCCCCACCCATTCCCCTCAGCCTAGGGGCTGACCTGATGGGCAGCTAAGGTCCAGACAGTGGCTGACTCTTGGAAAGCTGGTCTCCTTTCTTTGACTCAGACCACTCCCTGCCATGGCCTGCCTCAGGAGGTAAAAGGGCCGCAGGAGGGCAGCCAGACCCCAAGGAACAGAGAGGCTAAATGGTGCTCTTTGTTTGCAAGAGGCCATGACCTGGTTTGTCTCCCAGCTCACTTGGTAAAGGAGACCAGGAGGAAGCTGGACGAAGGACCTAGAGTGCATCTCATCCCAGCAGGACTCAGGCAGCCCCAGCTGTAAGGGAACCAGCAATCTGAATGGAGCCAGGCTGGGCTGCAGGAAGCTCATCTTCCTTGCTCACTGCTGGCGGAAACAACTCCAGGGAAAGCCCAGCCTGTAGGACTATAGCCCCTTTGGGGTACTGCTGAGCCCAGTCCCAGAGCTTAGCTCCCTGCTTCCCACAACCCACCCCCACATTATTTCCCAACTCCATTCAAAACCCCTGTCACAGTCTCTTCTACTGTCGCAGTGGCATATAGTGAGTGGCTAGTAGAGTCCTGGCCCTCTGTCCTCCCAGTTCTCTCTCCCCTCTGTTCACCTCAGTTCCTAAACTGCAGGGGTTACTATAACACTACCTCCACTTCCTTGCACCCCTCTTTTCTGCTCTCTGGGGTGCTCCTGCCATTCTCAGTCCCTCTAGCCAGGGAGCCTCTCCCCTATCTGTCTTCCCCAGGCTAGACCAGGAGCTGCCTTACCTGTGGTCTGCTGCAGCAACTCTTACAGCCTGCACTCTGAGGGGCTCCAGAAAGCAGTGAAGCCAGGAGCTGCCTCTCAACCCAGCGTCCAGCAGGCTTCAAATTACAGCTACTCCTTTCTTAAAGTGACCTGACTCCATTTGGAATCTGTGATTGCATCATTGTCTGGTGTTAACTTTAACCCACTGCTGTCTTTTCCCGCCATGCGGCCCCAAGACCCTCCTCTCCCACCACAACTCCCTTGGGCCTTTTATCTCTCTTCATTGGGACCTTCCACATGATGACTAACTTCAGGGGCACTTGGGCCAGCCTGGGGTAGGTCATGAGTCTGAACTTGAACATCTGAAAGGATTGACTGAGAGGCAAGCTGCAGAGAGAGAGAGAGAGAGAGAGAGAGAGAGAGAGAGAGAGAGAGAGAGAGAAAGAGCTGGGGTGAAGATACAGGAAGAACCCTGTTCTTCCGGGTGGCTGGCTCTGGCTCTGCCTGCAGTTGGGGAGCAAGATGATTCTCGTCCCTCTCCTGGGAAGGGAAGGAGTGGGACTGTGACTGCTCTGAAGGTCTGTGCTCTCTGAAGATTGCAAAGGACAGTGGAGTGGGGACCAGAGAGTTGGCTCAGTGCTTAAGAGCACTGGCTGCTCTTGCAGAGGACCTGAGTTCAAATCCCAGCAACCACACCAGGGACTCACAACTGCTGGTAACTCCAGCTCCAGAGTTTTTGATGCCATCTCCTGGTCTCTTCAGGCACCACACACAGACACACACACACAAACACACACACACACAGACACACACACAGAGACACACACACACATACACACACACACACAGATTAAAAAAAAAAATCAAAGCTTAGCCCAGTGGAGGTGGCACATACCTTTAATTCCAGTACTTGAGGCCAGCCTGGTCTACAGAGTAAGTTTCATGATAGCCAGGGCTACACTGAGAAACCCTGTCTTGAAAAAAAAAATGCAAACAAACAAATAAAATCTTTACGAAGAAAAGAAAGGATTGTGGGGAAACATCTGAGCAGAGGAAGAAATGGGGTGTCTGGGACACCCATCCTCAGAGGAGGTCCTCACCAGAGGCTGTCTACACAGGAGAACACTTGCACTCAGCTTGCCCTGGGGTGTGAGAACTCAGAATGCAGTGTCAAAACTAAAGCGCTGACAGGAGCAGTGACTGGGGACACCAGGTTAATCCCCATAACCAAAATGAGTAGGAGCCAAAAAAACAAGCAAAAAGTGTTTTGAATTTGGAATCTGGAATATTTGCGTCTACATAAGAGGTCTTGGGGATGAAACTCAGTTCTAAACCCGAAATCCATCTGTTTCATATGACGTTGAATACACAGAGGCTGAAGGTAATCTAAAATGTTTTCATAACTGGTGTGGTGCCACTTGCTCGTGACTCCAACACTTGGAAGGTAGGACAGAAGTTCAAGGGCAGCCTTGGCTATGCAGTGAATTTGAGCTAGCCTGGACTACATGAAAACCTGTGTCATCAAGCAATGAAAGAAAAGAAAAAGTGGCCAGTGAGTTGGCTCATCATGTAAAACCTAAGTTGTAGCCACAGCACCCACATAGAAGGGGAAAGCCAACTTCAACATGTGGTCCTCTGACCTCCGTGTGTGTGCAATGGCTCATGTACACACACACCCTCACAGTCACATACACACACACTCTAAATAAATAAATAATTGTAATGATTAGTTTTTAAAAAACAATATTTTTGTTACTCTAGTTTAAGAAACAAAGTTCATGTACATTAAACCATCAACCTTGTGGTATGGGACCTGCTCGAGGAAGCTAAAGATTTTGGAACACTTCATGTTGCAGCTACTCTGACTAAAATTGTTCCTTTCGAGGCCGGGTAATGGTGGCATATACCTTTGATCCCAGCACTTGGGAGGCAAAAGCAGGTAAATCTCTGTGAGTTCAAGGCCAGCCTCGTCTACAGAGTGAGTTCCAGGACAGCCAAGGCTACACAGAAAAACCCTATCTCTAAAAACCACTAATAATAATAATAAAAAAAACCCAAAAAACAGAAAACAACAACAAAAAAATCTTCCTTTCTAAACCTATATAGCCAATGTTTTCTAGGCTGCCTAACAAAGCCCAATAGTCATTCAGAGAAGGCTCAAAGAGAGAAAATGTAGGGGACTCTACAAGCATCCTTGGGAAGGGCACAGAAAGCAAAGCTTGCACTAGGGAGAATGTGTAGTGGGCAAGGTTCAGCCCTGTAGGAGGAAGAGTGTCAACAGTCAGAGTCCAGCTTTCAATGAAACCAGTGGAGCGCCTCTAGGCAGAGCACTGTGTTAGGGGGAAAGGCACTTGCAGTCTAAGCCCAGTGACAGGAGTTCAATCCTTGGAACCCAAGTGGAAGGAGTGTGCTGACTCCACAAAACTGTCCTCTGATCTACACACGTGTGCAAGTGCACATGCACACACATGCACGTTTACATGCACACATGCATACACATGCATGTGCATGCACCCACACACAGGGTCAAAAGCAACAAAAGATGCCCTGTGAAAACTTTTCATTCAGTCTCCCATCACCTAGTGCCACACTCCAAGTACAGGTGGTACTGATATCTTTCCTGGTTGGTGGATCAATTAGTTTGAGACTGGGCCTCACTACGTAGCCCAGGCTGGCCTGGAACTCACAATGATCCTCTTGCTTCTGCAAGATGAGCCCATCACTCCCATGTTATTTAAACAATGCTCTATAAAGCAAATCTAGGCAGGCAGGACTGTCCACTCCTGTAATCCTAGGACTTGAAAAGTAGAAGGAAGATCAGGAGTTCACATCAATCTTCCATATAAGAGTTGGAGGCTGGTGTGGCTGTTCATTGGTTAGCACCTGACCAATGCAGATGCAGATGATTGCAGCCAACCATCGGACTGAGCTCGGGGACCCCAGTGGGCATGCTGGGGGAAAGACTGGAGGAGCGGAGTGGGATTGCAACCCCATAGGAAGAACAATGCCTACTGGCCAGACCACCCAGAGCTCCCAGGAACTAGACCACGAACCAAGGAGTGTACATGGAGGGATCCATGACTCCAGACACATATGGTCTTGTCTGACATCAATGGGACGGGAGGCCCTTGGTCCTGTGGAGGTTTAAAGCCCCAGCATAAGGAGATGCTGGAGCAATGGGACAGGAGTGGGTGGGTGGGTGGGGGAGCACCCTCATAACAGCAAAGAAGATGGGGGAGAGGGCAGATGGGATAGGGGGATTGTGGAGTGGTAACCGGGAAGGGGGATATCATGAGATGTAAATGAATAGAATAATTAATAAAAAATTTTAATTAAAAAAATAGTTGGAGGCTAACCTGGGCTACATGATACCCAGTATTCAAAAAAAAAAAGCAAAAGAAAGAAAAGAGGTGTCTCTGAAGTAAAAAATACTTGTCACTAAGCTTGAGGATAGGGATCAACCCCCAGACCCCACAAGGTGGAAAGAGAGAAGTGACTCCCACAAGCTATTTTCTGATCTACACATGCAGTCCATGGCATACACAGAAACACACAAACAAATAATAAGTACCTGGACATGGTGGTGCAGATGTAATTCCAGCATTCAGGAGGCAGAAGCAGAATTGTTGGAAATATAAGGTCAACATAAAGGCTTATACCCAAAGAAGTACAAACACTAAGGAAAAAGATAGATGACCAATGGGACATTAAAGTTAGAAATCTCTCTTCACACTTTGTAGATACCCTAAAGGAAGAGAAAACGCAACCACACCAAAACCATAAATCAACGAGAAAACCAGAAACAACTCAAGAGGAGGCTGGAGGGCTGACCTGTGGGTAAGAGCACTTGTGGCCCATGCAGGGGACCTGAATGACGTTTTCAGTACCTGCATCAAGCCAAGAGAATCAAAATCGTCCGTAACTCCAGTTCCCTGGGATCCAACACCCAATTCTGGCCTCTACCAGCATCATTCACACATACACATCAATAAAATTAAAATTCAAAACTGGGGATGAAGGGATAGAGAGGAGGAGGTGGATCTGGGAGGAGCTGAGAGGCATTGGGTGAATACAATGAAAAAAATTGTATGAAATTCTCAAAGAACTTATACAAAATACTTATAAAAATTCAGGAGGACCTGGAGATATGGCTCAGCAGTTAAGAGCATTTGTTGCTGTTGCAGAGGACTACAGCCCAGTTTCCAGAGCCCACATGGTACCACATCATACCTCCACTTCCAGGGTATCCAATGCCCTCTTCTGACCTCTGTGGGCACCAGGACTGCATATAGTGCACAGACATACACAGAGACAAAACACTCATAAAATAAAATAAATCTAACAAAAAGTTTTAGTTAATAATTTAAGAGAAAAATAAGATCAAGTCATTCATGGAAGAATCCCAAGGGGACAATAAATGTATACAAAGGTGTTCTGTAGGGTTGAGAATGAGGCTCAGTAGAGACCACTTTCTCTGGTATATGAAAGCCCTCAACTGGGTGTGGTGCCTTAATCCAAGCTCTCATGAAGCAGAGGCAGACGGATTTCTGTGAGTTCAAGGCCAACCTGGTCTACATAGCAGTTCCAGGACAGCCAGGGGGATATAATAGAGACACCCTACCCAAAACCCCACCAAAAAAAGGGGGGCCCTCAGTTTGATTCTCCAAATCTCCAAGAAAAATTTTGTTATTGCTAAAAATCAAGTTAAAACCATAAGAAGTCCCGTAGCACAGTCTTTTTTTAAAAAAAAGAATTTTTATTTATTCTATGTATGTGAGTACAGTATCGCTGTCTTCAGACACACCAGAAGAGGGCATCAGATCCCATTACAGATGGTTGTGGTTGCTGGGAATTGTCAGGACCTCTAGAAGAGCAGTCAGCGCTCTTAATTACTAAGTCATGTCTTCATTTAATCACGTGACAACGCCAGCATCTGCATGGGTGTGGAAAATGAGGAACTCTACCCATCACAAGGGTATGTTCATATGGCAACTGTGAAGAACGATGTGATAGTAAATGCTAACATCATGTGTGATCGCGTGCAACATCCCTGACCGTTAAAGGTGAACAAGCCCGAAGCAAAAGCCCAATGTTGTTCTTCTAAATGAAGGCACCAAAAGCCTCCCACAGAACCAGAGGTGTAGCTCTGATAAGGTCCTTGCCTGGCATGCACGAGGCCCTAGATCCCATCCCCCACTCCACCGAAGAATAAAACGAGTATGTGGGCACGAGGCATTATTCGCAGGAACTTTATAGCTGTCTGGAAGGCCCTCAGTCCACTGTGTTCGCACTTGTTGCTGTTCCAGTGCCAGTGCCTCCTGGGGCTGCACCCGAAGAAAAGGAAGAAGCTTAAGAAGGCTCTGTATACGCCATGGCTCCTACCAAGCCAACCGCCACAGATGCATGATGGGAAAGCTTTCTGGAAGCAACTGGCTGCCAAACGCTCTGATAAGAGAACCTCTACTGGAAGGGTGGAGAAACCTCATTGTTTCAATCTTGGTTCTGTGGGATTCCAGGAAATTAGACAACATTGGAAGTCCACCAAACAGACTCTCTTCCAGTGTCTCCTATGAGAAGTTACTCAAGACTTCAAAACAGGTCTGCACTTCCGGGGCACAGCTGGTAGTACTTACTGCCAGAGAACACACAACGAACGAGAGAGAGAGAGAGAGAGAGAGAGAGAGAGAACTCTTAGGACTAAGGGTATACTCTACTGTAGAGCATTTCCCAGTACCCAGCATGTACAAGACCCTGGGTTCAATTGATTATTGCACCCCTAAAGTCACCGCCCACTTCCCTTGCCGCCATGATGTACAGAGCCGTTTGCTCTTATGTCTAAGTCTCAGCTCCTTGGACCCTTTTCCTTTCTATGAACAGAATCTCTCCTTTAGGGATTTCTTCTAGTTCAGTGTCTCCCCGCCCCCACCGGGGACGAAACCCAGGGCCTTGCACATGCTCAGTGGGAGCGCCACCCAGCCCCTAGTTCCATGACTTAAAGTATCTCTCTGCTGTCAAATGTACACTTCCAGCCCTTACCAAAATATTCAGTCAACTCCTTGGCATTCAAAATGGGTGACCTCAAAGCCATAGTCAGCAGTCCCATGCCTTCCAGAGCCACATGGTAGCCCAGGAACGAACTCACAGGACACTTCCAACAGCAAGACTGGATGCTACTAATTAGCTCAAGTGACAGAAATAACTCTAATTTTTCCAGGTAAAATGGGACATGTGATTGGCCTGTATTAGAGGAACATTGCCATTATAACGTGTCTAAAGAGCAAATCTCCCAACCACCCTACAATCTTTCTGCTTCCTGGCTCCGTCATAGGCACCACCCCTACCCATTTCTTACAAGACCCTGGGACAAATCCTATCATCCTTGAGTCCTTCCTTCTCTTATCCCCTGTGGTCTAGCCACAAATTCTATGGCTTTGATCTGCACCCTGGGTGGGCGAACCAACCAGTCTTCTTGTTCCCAGAAGCCACGTGAGCCTTCCACAGCCAAACTCAGACCCACAATCTCACAAGTCCAAGGCTTCTGGGTGAAGGGGCACTGCTGTACACAACAGAAGCCAACCTCCAAAATGTGAGGCAAGAGACTCGACAGTTACAAGAGTCTGAACCAGAAACATAGCTCAGCAGTACAGCATTGGGTTCAATCCCCAGAACTGCCAGACTGGGGCAAGGCATGGGGACAGAGAAAAAGACTTTATAATTCATTTATGCAAAATGAAAACCTGGGGGTAGAGAAATGGCTCAGCGGTTAAGAGCACTAACTGTTCTTCCAAAGGTCCTGAGTTCAATTCCCAGCAACCACATGGTGGCTCACAACCATCTGTAATGGGATCTGATCCTTTTCTGGTGTGTCTGAGGACAGCGGCAGTGTACTCATATAAACAAATAAATCTTTAAAACAAAAACAAACCCGAAAACCTGTGGAAAGGGCCAGCAAGATGGCTAAGCAAGCGAAGAAGCTGCTGCCATGGCCAAGGGCCTGAGTTTGATCCCTGAAACCCACATGGTAAAATAAGAGAACAGACACCTGGAGACTGTTCTCTCACATCTACTCACATCGTGGCACAAGTGTGTGTG
This sequence comes from Tokudaia tokunoshimensis, assembly GCA_036184795.1. Classification (NCBI taxonomy): domain Eukaryota; kingdom Metazoa; phylum Chordata; class Mammalia; order Rodentia; family Muridae; genus Tokudaia; species Tokudaia tokunoshimensis. The sequence goes on along the minus strand of BTHU01000010.1, from coordinate 46,210,251 downwards.
TGTGTGACACACACACACACACAATTTTAAATAAATAGATAAGGAAGAAAAGTACCAGATGTGGTGGTGCACACCTTTAATTCCAGCACTTGGAGGCAGAAGTCAGTAGATTTCTGTGAGTTTGAGGCCAGCCTGGTCTACATAATGAGTAACAGGTGAACTAAGACTACATAGTGAAATCTAGTCTCAAAAAACAAAACAAACAAAACTCAACTAACTAAATGAAAAAATTTTAAACATACACACACACACACACACACACGAGGGATCTGGAGAGCTTGCTCAGGGGTTAACGTAGTGCTGTTATAGAGAACTGGAGTTCTGTTCCCTGCACCTACATCAAGCTGTTCTCAACCACCTATAAATCCATCTCCAGGGCATTTGACACCCTCTTCTGTCCCCTGAGGGCAACTGTACTCATGGACATACACACACACACACACACACACACACACACACACACACCACATGCACACATACCTACACATAATTAAAAATAAAATTAAAATCTTTTTTTAAAAAAGTCAGGGAATGCCGGGTAGTGGTGGCACATGTCTTTGATCCCAGCACTTGGGAGGCAGAGGCAGGTGGGTCTCTGTGAGTGTGAGGCCAGCCTAGTCTACAAAGGGGGTCGAGGACAGCCAGGGCTACACAGAGAAATCCTGCCTACAAAAACCAAAAGAAAAGGAAGGAAGGAAGGAGGGAAGGAAGGAAGGAAGGAAGGAAGGAAGGAAGGAAGGAAGGAAGGAAGGAAGGAAGGGAGGGGTGCAGGGAGGGAAGGAGGGAGTGAAGAAGGGAGGGAAGGAGACAGTGAGTGAGTGGAGAAAAGATGGCTCATCAGTTAAGAGCACTTGCTGCTCTCTCGGTGACCCAGGTCCGGTTCCCAGCACCCATATGGTATATCAGAAACCTGCAACCCCAGTTTCACATGACCTGATGCCCTCTTCTGGTCTCTATAGCCATTGAACACGTGCAACACACAAACATACAATCAGATAAAATACTTACACACACAAAATAAAAGTAAGTAGCAGATCTCCTTTCTCTTTGCGTGGTCCTAGAGTGCTTCCTGTTCCCAGCCTCTGACTCAGTCTCCCTGCTCCCCAACCCCATGTGCAGCTCAGCTCAGCTCAGACATGTTCTCGGTCCAGACCTTCTTTCCACTCTTGCTGCTCCTCTCCCTAGCAGCTCTGCAGTTCTCTTCCTGAAACTCTCCATCACCTCCTTTGGCTCCTGCTCTGACTGATGTCACCTGCTGATAATCTTGCTCCTGTTCCACTGCTCATGTCTCAATCAGGGACCCCCACCCACTGACATACCACACGTTCCTAATGTGTCCACTCCCCGCCCCACCCCCCCTGCACACATCCATACTTAGTAGCATCAGGATCCTACAGCAACCTCTTACCCTCCTCACCCTCCCCACCTACCCCTGCCCAGGGACATTAGGACTCCAGAGGGCTATTACCACACGGACGCACAGGAGATCCCATCAGGGAGATGTGCCCACCCCAGAGAGCAGCCCTCACCATTCCCAACCTCGCAGTTCTGCCTCCAGCCTCTACTCTCTCACAGGAAGTAGCCAGCCCAGTGCCAAGTATCTCCAACTACATCCCCCAAACCCTCAGACACTGCCAGTCTCCAGCTGTCAGCCTGGCCCCAGCTGGCGGGCGCCTGCTCCTGGCATAGCGGCTAGGGTGTAATTAGAAACCCGCTAGCTCCCTAATTGCCAGTTCTGAGCCATCCTTGTCACCAGCTGCCCGAGGCACACATAGAGGGAAGGGCTGAGAGCTGAGCCAGGCTGGCATGGAGGTAGACCTAGGAGACCTAGAGAGGACTGGCATGTGGCCAGAGACCAGACGTGGCACGGAGAGGACTCAGTGCACTCTGCCCCATGCGTGCCTTCCAGTCACTTCCACTGCCCAGAACTGTGACGTCAGACCAGCCCGGCCCATTCAATCTTTATTCAGGTGGCATAAAAATCACTACAAAAACTTTACAAAAGAGTCTTGGGAGCTAAAGGGGCCCTTCCCTGCCTCGGCCTCTGAGCTTCCTGGCAGAGGAGGACAAGAGAGAGATGAAGGAGGAAGGCTCCCGGCAGTGTTGGCATCTCCAAAAACCAGAGGGGTGACTCGGGTGGCAGGACACGGGGACCTGAATGTCTTCAGCAAGGGACACCAGAGATAGGGTAGGTCAACCTCCACCCATGGAGTATAACACCAAGGCCAGTCTAAGCACAGGAGACCAATACTTGTCTCTACGTTTCCCACCCAGGGTATCTGGGGATGTGTCTACAGGTGGCCTCTCCAACCTCTGCTTACAAATGTGGAGGGACTCGCCTAAGCTACCTCTAGCCAAAACTGTGTCCATGAGTGCCATCCACAAAAGGTCACCCCCTGAGTCCCTTGGGAAGAAATGAAGGTTCCCTGTGCCTGTCTTCCTCCGGGACCCACCCCACCTCCTATCCCCAGGAGCTGCGATAAGAGAACAGCTCCTATCCCTGGTGACTGTCCCCCAGGTCCCACCCTATGCCACAAAGCTGGTTGGAAAGAGTCACAGGAGTTTGAGAGACTGATCCAGGTGGGGAGTCAGGATGCTGCTTCCCAGGGCCCCTCCTCACTTGGGGGTGCTAAACTGGGGATAATCATCATCGTCCAGGCGGGGTGCAAGTTTCAAGTCAGGACCAAAGGTCTTGTCTCCATGGAAGTTAGCTTTGTCCTTCTGGTCTAAGAGCCTGTTGTCAGGGGAATCCTGCTGCTCCTGGAGCTGGGGCTGTGCAGTGGGGTTAGGGTTCCTCACGCTGCCCACGAAGAGGGGTATGCCTATGGTGTCCTCCATGATGAGGAAGATGAAGGGTTGGTTCACAGTGAAGGAGGAGAGGGACATTCGCGTCATGGCTGTGCTGGTGGCTGCGGCCGCCTCCACGCCAGCCTCGCTGAGCTCCATGGTAGACTGATGTTGTACGCTCGACACCACCAGGCTCTCGTCAGAGATCCCACGCAGGTCCGGGCCCTGGAACAATTCCTGCAGGCCTGCCCAGAACAGCAGACAACTGCTCAGTGTTGCCCAAGGCTATTTGGATGTGTGTCTGGCATCCTGGCTAAAAGGGAACACTTGAACCCGGCAGTTCATTGGAATCTGTTAAACCTCAGTCTAGACAACACTTCTAGAAGCCTTTCTTTGATCAGGGTCTGCACTAGGTACTGGTTTGATATTTTCTGGGGTAAACTGAAGAGACACCAATGGACTTATCACTCATACTAGACCGTGAGCACCTGAGATTCCACGGGCCCGCTCCATTAGACTTTGTGCACAGTGAGCTCTCAGTGCGTAGTGCAGAGTAGCTGCAGCTCTTCAACACGGTGACCCCAGCTTCTCCTCTTCCCTTTCCAACCTAACCAGTGAGGTTCCCACATCACCCTGAACTCTTTACCCAGGCTTCTTTGTAGTGTTCAGTCTCGGGCAGCAGAAGAGTTCACCCCAATTTACCACAGAGCAGAAAGTCTAGTGGAACATATCAAAGGCTCCCGTCCAGGAAGCAGGGCCACGTCTGACTCGGACACACTGGCAGCAGCTCACATACTCTGCCCAGACCACCTGGGGGCACCCTATCCCCAACCTCCTTACCCAGCTGGCTGAGGGTGGCCACCAGGTCCAGCTGCTGTTGCAGATGGAGTTTAGGCAGCCGCACCTTGGTGGGCTTCTCCCGCAGCGAGGGCTGGTACAGAGTGTCCCAGGTCAGGTTGGCTAGTACCTCAGACACGTTCCACTCAAAATAAGTGGGCATCATGACCACAAAGCTCATGTTGTTCTTAAAGGGGAAATGAGCCACCTACAGATAAGAAAAGGAGAGGACATGAGGGCCAGACAGCATCTGGGCCTGCCTGGAATCCGGGCCAAAATTACTTCTGTACTTTTGAGACAAGAGCCAGAAATTCAAGGTTAGCATACTTTTACTTCAGTTATGAAGTGGAATAATACCATTTGCCCCTTTACAAGGTGACACGGGACCAAATGAGATAATGCGTTTACATCTGTGTGTGTGTACAAATAAGCACACGTTTGTATGAGTGTGAGTGTGTTTGCTCATGGGGGTATGGAGGCAGAAGTAGGTAGACATCAGCTGTCTTCCTACATTGCTCTCTCATTTTTTGCCATCTTTCTGTTGTTGTTTCTTCAAGACAGGGTTTCTCTGTGTAGCCCTGGCTGTCCTGGAACCCACTCTGTAGACCAGGCTGACCTCGAACTCACAGAGATCCATTTGCCTCTGCCTCCCAAGGGCTGGGATTTAAGATGTGTATAACTACACATAAGCTCCCTCTTTTTTGGACACAGGGTCTCATGGATCCCAAGCTGGCTTTGAAATGACTATTTAGCCCAGGATGGCTGTGAACTTCTGACTCTCTTGCCTCTCTGCCTCCTGAGTGCTGGGATTACAGAGCTGTACATCAAACCCAAGTTTGTTTTGTTTTAGACAGGGTAATGTATCCCAGGCTGTCCTCAGACTCACTACCTAATTCAGAATGGCCTTGAACTTCTTTTTAAGGTTTACTTTTTATCTTATGTTTATGGGTATTTTGCCTGAGTGTATGTCTGTGCATCACATCCTTGCAGTACCCTCAGAGTCCAGAGGAGGGCACTGTATCCCCCTGAACTGGAATTACAGGTGGTTGTGAGCTGCATGGTAGGTGCTGGGAATCAAACCCTGGTCCTCTGCAAGAGCAGTCTGTAAGTACTTGTAACTACTGCTGAGCCACTTCTCCACCTTGCACTTTTGATCCTCCTATCTCTGTCTAAAAGTACTAGGGATGGCGGGTGTGCATCAGTGTGCCTGGCTTCTGTGTAGCTAGGGGTCGAACAGAGGGCTTTGTGCATGCCAGGCAAGCACTCAACAACTGAGCTACATGTCCAGCCAAACTTTTGACTCTTCTAGCAGTGTCTTCACTACAGACTGAGTTCTTTATCTGCTATCAGATTTGGCAAGCTGTACAAACAAGCTATGCAAGCTATGGGCCTGCCTGCCTTTGCCTCTCAGTTCTCCCTGCATGTGATAGGTGGGGCTATTGACTTTCAAAATGGCCTGTAGAGAAGCCACAGCGAAGAGTAGGAAGCTTGCCCCTCACCTAGCACCCTCACCCAGAGAGTCTGCTCTATATGTCAAGATGTGGAATGAGATTTTTTTTCTCTTTAGACAGGGTCTGGTTATGTAGCCCTGACTATCTTCAACCTCAGTCTTCCTGCTCCAACCTTCTGAGGGCTGGGATTATGGCGTAAGCCACCACAGGATCCTTTTTTGAAGAACCCCTGCAGTTAGGGCAGCATGGAGATCACTAGGCTCAGGGCTCCCTGGGTTCCAGCATTGTGCCTGCAGCCAGGCCCTCTGCCCGGGATGGGGAGGTGGAGCTGGAGGATGAAGGAACAGTGGGTAGCACAGGGCTTCAAGGAAGAAGCAACAGGAAGGTGAGATGCTAAGTGGAGCTGAGCCGGCTCTCCTCCTCTCACCTCGGGCTAGAGAGAAGCCGGCTGCTCAGTGCCTCCCCCCTGCAGAACTGACACTGCTGTGTCCGGCTTGCCTCGTCAAACTAACCAACAGAAAGGATGAGCTGGTGTGGTGTCACACACCTGGGACCCCAGCAGTCAGACAGCTGGGGCAGGAGGATCACGAGTTCAAAGCCAGCCCGTGTAACATTGTCAGACCCTCGAATAAACTAAACTAGCCTGTACTATTAACTCAGCCACAGATGATGGGCCCAAGGATCAATACTCTAGCCAAGGAGTCATGGTTAGGCTAGAAGCAAGGGAAGCCTTAGCTGAGACAGCTTGGCACAGAGCTTCATGCAATCAGAATATCCAGAGCAGTAAGTTTTGAAACCCAACTCCCAACTACGCAGCATTGTGTGGGAACTCATATCTTCCCTCGGGAGCAGGGCCCTGGTCTTCTTGGGCTCCGCTAAAACCCCAGCACAGAGGACAGTTATCTGGCATGTGACAAAAACTCAATATATTTTCTTTGAGCAGACGAACCTCAAAGAGGCTGTGTCCTAGGTGGAGGTCTAATGGACCTTTTGGGAGCTACCTACCCCAGGGACCAGACTTCACCTCCCAGGACCAGGCCTAGTTTGCTAGCCAAAGCCAAAATCCAGAGTGACCTGTATCTCAGGTTGCTCCAGCAGGAACCATCGAAGAGGATATGACAGCGAGTGCATCATGTCCACTGGCACTGTGAACCGCTCATCCAGGTGGAAGGAGTCTTTCTGGGTGAGGCTCGGGTCAAACTTGGTCCTCCAGAAACCTGCAGCCAGGCAGAGGACAGGAGCCATGTAGCATAAGACCAGCCTCCTGCCTAGAACCCATTCAAGGACACGGGGTGGAAGTCGAGCTCCCAGAGGCACTGGCCGGCTGATCTTAGGTATCTTCCCTACATCTGGATTTGCATTTCTCCATCCCTCTGTAGCCCCAGTTTTCTCTCAAGGCAGCCAGGCCTCTACAGCTTGAGTTTCCTCTTCACACACCCAGACAATCCCCTGCTTCATAGCCTAGCAACCTCTGAGCAAAGCTGGCACCGACAGGGCGGGTGGGACTGTGAGGGTGAGCAGCTTAAGGAGAACAGTGCACCATGAAAGTGGATGGCATTGAGGAGAAGCAGCACGGTGTTATCCGGCAGCTCAGAGAGGAAATCCTCAATCTTCCCCTCTGTGGCCTCCTTCACCCATTGGTTGATGTTCACCAGGTCTTCCTCCTGCCTTCCAGTCAGTTTCACGGGCTTCGCACCAAAGAGCCTTTCCGATTGCTCCAGGAAATCGTCTTTGATGGGAAATCCTGCACGCAATGAGTCACAAGATCATCCCAGGGCCTCCACACCCACCAGTGTGCTACCCGAGGCCAAGCCCCTCTCCCCAACCCTTGTGCACTAGAGACAGGGCTCTTCCTGGGCAGCTGGCTGCCATCAGCACCTACCTTTCTGCAGGTATATTCTGGCAGCCAGTCGGATTGTCCCGGGGCCTAGGTTCTGGTAGAAATGACTCAGTAGATGCGGGAGGCAGGATTCTGAGTTCATGTGCAACACTTGTTGCAAGCGCTGTAGTGTTTGGTTCTGAGCACCTGAAGGGGACCAAGCAGGCTGATGCCCAGGCCATGGGTTCTTTCTGTCCCCACTGCCCACTCCCACCCTCTCACATCCCCATGATAAACATGGCCACAGACCACTGCTCTGCTCCCTTCCCATATCCACAAAGCCATAGGATTCCCAGATTCTTTCATCTCTGCAGCTAACAAGTTGGGCAATGTCACCTCGCTCAAGGTACCTTTCCTCTCTGAACCTCAGTGTCCCACAGTGAGACACTCATGTCCACTGCAAGATATTGTGGCCATCAAATTCCTGTGCTAAAATAACTAGGGGGACTTGTCAATCACCACATCCTTAGGCTATCCCTGAATTTCTGACTCATGGAGGGTAGTGACAGGTCAGGGATCTGCAATCTACCAAATATCCACGTGTCCCTGATGGAGGAACTGCCCCTGGACAACATCTTCAGCACTGAACCCTTGTGGTCCCCTAGTTCTTCTGGATAGGTGTGACCCCAGTACCTAGTGCCAGGTGAGAGAGTGCTAGGGCCACACTAAGGGGTGACAGGACAAGGTTGGAGCTGGTGGATGTTTGGGCCACCAAGGAGAACAAATCAGTAGTAAAAGTCATCATGGCCTGAGCCAGCCTGCGAGTTTCCTCTTCAGTTGGGGTGCTCTTGCAGTCTCCTGGGGACCTCTTGAGGGTAGCATTGTCACCAAGATCCTACAAGGACAGATCAGAAGTCAGTGAGGTCAAGGGATCAGCTCCAGGTTCTCTGTGTCCCTCATAGTTCTGGTGCTACAGGGCAGCAAAGGCCTCGTCCAGATCTGAGAGAAGAGTCATGCTGAAGTTCTTCCTACCCCATTCCTTCTGAACCCCCTGAACATCAGCCCCATAACTATGTCTCCCCCACCCCCATTCCCTTGATTCCTCTGATTGGGGTCCTCCTCCTCTCTCCGGCCCCACCTACTCTTCCCCAGCCCCACCTAATTGTACCTGGTTGTCCAACTTGAAGAGGGCAGGTGGGGGCAGCTTCTGCTGGGTCTGCTCACTCACTGGCTGTAGAAAGGAGAAAGGAGATGAAGAAAGGCACTTCTCATGGGTCCCCACCTTGTCCAAGACATAGGTGAGACCCTTTGTCTCTTCCCCCAAAACCTCTCACTTTTGAGTACCTGCTGGCCCGGGAGATCCGTGGCGCTCACAGGAGAGAACTGTTGAGAAAAGGGGGAGCAGAGGACTCAGTGTTCCTCCCTCTCCACCCCTCTGGCCTCTCCCAGACTTGTCCCTTCCCCCACATCTCCTTCCCACTCAGACCTCAGCTCTGCCTCACCATGGAACAGGGACCTTGCAGACAGGACAAGCTGAGTACCAGGAGTCCCTGGAGCAGTGCCATGTTCCTGCATCCAGAACAGCAGGGTTAGTTCCTGCCTCACTCACACTCAAAGACCGGGCAGTAGACTGCTATCCATGGGCCCCTTGACCACACCAGGCTGCAGAACCTGGACTCAAAACGTGTTAGCTGTGAACCTCGCCCTGAGAGGTGTGATTTTCCATAAGTATTTTTTTTCACCCATATAGTTTCTCATTTATTCTTTATTCTTTAGGTCTTATATTGTGGATCAGTCCTGGGTTCAAATCTAGACTCCATGTCTTGCAAGAGGACCTTGTGCATTTCTCTTAATGCCTTTGGCTTTGCCTTGTCTTGGTAATTCATGGCAGAAGTCCTTCCTACTCCCATGTAGATTTTGAGGACCAAAATAGTCTCTGTAAGTACTAAGCATGATGCCTGGCCCTCAGTGATAAATCTGGGAAGGCTTCCCACCCTAGTGAAGACACCCAACCTCTTGCTCATTTTATCTAGCCTCTCTCAGGCTGCCCTGGTCCTACCCAAAGGCTCTGAGAGCTAATCTGGGGTGGCAGGGCAGCCAGAAACTACTTTGTTGACCAATGAATGACTGGCCCAGACACCTTTGGACTTACGGGAACCACAAGCCTCATCCCACCTCTGCCCCAAGTTCTGATCCAGGGTGCTTCAGGGAAGCCCAGCTGGTGGATGGGGAGGCCCTCAGCCTAGGGCCTTTGACAAAGGCTTCCTTCCCATCCTCAGCCCCGGGTCTTATCTCAGGGCCAGCTCTTCTAAAAGGTTCTTCTGTTATCCCCAGACCTCCACAACTGTGTTCAAGAACCTTCAGCCAGGGCTTTATCTCCAATCTGGATATATGTTTCTTCCCACCAAAACTAGGCCTCCAGGTTTTGAAGTTCTAGAGATTTCTCCTGGAGCTGCCTGTTCCTCACCACCCCAGGACACATGAAGCTGCTGGCTCCCTGAATAAATTCAGCCAGACCCCTTGCCAAGGGGGCAGCTCCCCCACTTCCTCTACTGCCCAAGGAGCAGGCCACATCACCCCTCCATCCTACCTCTTCAGGCTTCTCAGCGCAGCACTCGCAGCACACACACGATGTTCTCCTGGACCTGCTTGCTCCCCACGCTCCACCGGGTACAGCCAGCCCGGCCTGGCTCTCTCCTCCCACAGGACCTTTGCTCTTAGCCAACCCCCGTTCAGCTTGTGTTCTGGGCTGGTAAATATTGACCTGTATATCCGGTTAAACATTGATATGGGGGCCAGAAGCCCCTTTCCCACCAAGCCAGCTACCCTGCCTGAGCCTGGAGAAGGGGGTTACAGGAACAGACAGTCGAGGAGGCTGGGTCTGGCCAGGTGAGAGGGTCGATCCAGGAAGCTCAGGGGCCTGGCGAGCCTTCTAATGATCCCTCAACATGGGGGATTATCCAGTCAGTCAGGCTCAGGGAGGCTGTATGATGTGTAAGAGCACAGAATGGGGTCCCAAGTCACACCAGAAGTCTCCCCCCCCCACACACACACCACCACCATCACCGCTGCCCCAGGGAAGGAGAGCTGCAGGAGCCTGTCTGCCCAACTGTAGCAAGCCCAGGGTCCTGGTTGGCTCCCTTCTGCCTAGGTTCCAAGGCGAGGGGCGGAGAGACCCAGATGGAGGCCGGCCCTCCCAGGGTCCCACCTCTTCAACAGTGTCCACTTTCCCCAAGGATGAGCCACTCAGAAAACTGACCTGAGGCCACCTAAACCAGAAGCTCTGTATCCAAGGCAGCCAGAGGACAATGGCTGCCTTTCTACTCTCTTGCTGTTCTTCACAGCTCTGGAAACTTACCAGGTCTGGGCTTTCCTGACTCTGGTACCATCAAGACAAACTGGTGGGCATGACTGTACAAGCCTCTGTATAGTATCAGCACTTGGAAGGTAGAGGTAAGAGGGTAGGGAATACCAGGTCAACCTCGGCTACATAGCAAGTTCAAGGCCAGTGGTTTGAGCTACCAGACCTTGTATCAAAAAGAGCTGGGCATGGGGACTAGAGAGGGCTCAGTGGTTAAGAACACTGGCTGCTCTTGCAAAGGATCCAGGTTCAATTTTCAGCATCCAGATGTGGCTCATAACCATTCATTCTCTCCTGTTCTAGGCCATCTCATGCTCTCTTCTGACCTCCTCAGGGACCAGACACAAGTATGGTACATATACATGCAAGTGGGCAGACCAAGTATACACATACAAAAACAAATGTCCTTGAAAAATAAAAGTTGGGCCTGGGGCTGGAGAGATAGCTCAGAGGCTGCTCTTCCAGAGGTCCTGAGTTCAATTGTCAGCAACCATATGGTGGCTCCCAACCATCTTTAGTGAGATCTGGTGCCCTCTTCTGGTCTTCAGGCATACATGCAGGAGACTGTTGTGTACATAATAAATAAAATCTAAAGAAATAATAAATACTTAAAAAGAGTTGGTCCTAGTGGGTCATGCCTATGAGCCCAGTACTGTTTCAGGCAGGATGGTCATCCCAAGATCAAGACCAGCCTGAGACACATGAGACCATCTGAAAAAAAAAAGACAAGCCATAAGCCAGGCATAGTGACATATAACAGGACCCCAGCTCCTTGGAAGGCTGAGGCAGAGCTGCCTGAGCCCAGCCTAGGCAAAACAAAAACTCAACACAGCCTCACTCAGCTCCATGGCTCTTCCAAAGAATTTATTGACCTTATTTACACGGATTGCAAATAGTGAGGAGGCAGCAGGGGCCACATCTCAGACTTCTCTTCTCCAAATGGGGACTCAAGAGATGCCAGGGTCTTCCCATCCCCTGGGAGGAACCCAAGATAGATGATTCCCGCTGCCTCTTCTCCCTAGGGGTGCTGGTCCCAAGGGCTGCCTCCCCGGCTGAAGGCACAAATGCTGTGGTTAGGGGTACCAATGCAAGGCATGGATTCATTCCTAGACCAGGTGGGCCCCTATAACTCCTTCCCTGGCCATGTTCACCTTCTCTCCTTTTTTCTGGTCCCACATTGGGAAGACCTGCTGAATGGATACTAAAACCCCAGACCAAGCCCTGAAACTCCTAGGTCCTGGCCAGCCCTCCTGAGGCTGGAGTCCCAGTACCATCAGAACCCTAGACAGGAGCAGCTTCCTACCCAAGGGGGACATTGCCAAGGAGAGCGTGGCTAAGCTGGCTGAGCGAAGGCCCAGCTCCTTTCATTTCCTGGAGCTTCCCTGTCCCATGTGACTCCAGAAGGCAGAGTTGGGGAGCAGTGGGAATCACAGTGCTTTCCCTTCTCCCCCTTCTCGCTTGTTAGGAACAGCATCTCCCAAATTTCATGAACGAAGCCACTTCATGGCTTTGGAGATTCAGGAGCTGTACAATCCCAGATGGCAGGCCATGTGGACACCCAGAGCCTGGGAGCTGCCTAGGAGAATCAGCTGAGAACAAGGAAGAGGAGCTGGACCTGAGAGGTGTCATCTCACTGGGCCCTCAGCCAGCTCCTGGCTGGACCTATGCCAGGAGGCGGATGATCCCATTGTCCGAGCCCAGCAGGAGGTGGCGTTTCGTGGGCAGCAAAGCCAGACTAGTGAGTGTACCACGGAAGTTCTCGGAACTGAGCTTTGTGGTGGCCTGAGAGGGTGGTTCAAGCAGGGAACAGACACCAATCTTGTTGGCTACAGTGCCAGTGACCACCTCGCTGCCGTACAGGTCGAAGGTGTGGATTGGATCGGACGCTGACTTGTAGTGGTGCGTGGGCTTCTGCTCCAGCTCCTTCCAAACAGTCAAGGAATGGTCGGAAGAGGAGCTGACTAGCATGTTGCCCTCTACAGCCTGCAGAGAGTGGGAGGGACAGATAGCTTCAGTGGGGGCCTGGACACTCACCAAACTCCAAAACCATTCCAAGGTGCTTTTTTTTTTTTCCAGAGCTGAGGACCGAACCCAGGGCCTTGAGCTTGCTAGGCAAGTGCTCTACCACTGAGCTAAATCCCCAACCCCCAGGGTGCTTTTAATTTCCAAACTCAGGAGACAGATCACTGTGAATTCACGGTTAGCCTGCCTATACAGCGATTTCCAAGCAAGCCAATGTCTAGGTGAGATACAGTGAGACCCTGTCTCCCAAAGAAAAACTAAATATATTGTTATTAACAACCATCAGAGGCTGGGCAAAATAGCACAAGCCCATAAACCCAGCACTTAGAAAACAAGTTTGAAGCCAGTCTGGTCTACATAGCAAGCTCCAGGCCACCTAGGGGTTCAGAGTGAGACCTTGTCTCAAAACAAATAACAAATCAACCAAAACAAAAAACAAACAAACAAAAAACCAAAAACCTGTAAGTATTACTCTCATTTAAGAACAGATTCAACTTCAGGACAGCCAGGGGGAAGATGGCTCAGAAGTACTTGTAACTCTTGCAAATGACCCAGCCCCCACATGGTGACTGCCGACCATCCATAACTCTAGTTCCAGGAGGAGCCGACACTCGCTTCTGACCCCTATTAGCACTGCATGAAGGCAGTGCATATACACACAAGCAGGGAAGACACCAAATCTATAAAGAAAATAGCGGGGCATGAGTGGTACAAACACTACCTTAATCCCAGTACTTAGGAGGCAGAAGCAGGAGGATCTTTGTGAGTTTGAGGGCAGCCTGGTTTATACAATGAGTTCCAGGACAGCCAGGGCTAATAGAGAGATCCTAGCTTAGATAGATAGATAGATAGATAGATAGATAGATAGATAGATAGATAGATAGATAGATAGATAGACAGACAGACAGACAGACAGACAGACAGACAGACAGACAGACAGACAGACAGACAAATCTTTTAAACATTTTGCTTTTCTTTTTTTTTTCTTTTTTGACACAGGGTTTCTCTGTGTAACCCTGGCTGTCCTGGAACTTGTTCTGTAGACCAGGCTGGCCTTGAACTCAGAAATCCGCCTGCCTCTGCTTCCTGAGTGTTTCGATTAGGGGTGTATACCACCACTCCCGGACCAACCTTTTAAAATTTTAAGAAAATAAAAAAAAGTCCCACAGATTCTGTGAGGCATTGCCACATCCAATCTTCTAACATGTGAGGTACAAGGTGCCGCTGCCCTCTTTTAACATTTTAGCATTTATTTTTATTCGTGTACCTGTGTGTGTGCGTGAGTGCAGGCCACATAAGGTTGTGTGTCCACAGAAGCCATAAAGGGTGTTGAATCCCCTGGAGTCAGACTCAGCCGGTGCTGAGAACCGAACTCAGGTCCTCTCAGCACCTGGCACTGTCCTCACTTCCCATGAGAAAAGGACTGGGGCTTAGGGAAGCCTCCGAGAGGTGGGACTGTGACCCCAGAGCCATCCTGAAGCTTTCTTAGGATGCTGGAATTTAGAGCTGCTGAGACCCAGGGTCCCCTGGGGTCCTAGACAGAGGGGGAGGGGAACCTGCCTTCCCTAGAAGCAACAGTGCTCGTCCTTCCCGCTGCAGGGAGAAATCCTCCTCCAGACAGCTCTGTCTCCCCTTCCAGAACTTGCTGAGCATGCCCTGAGGCCTATGGCTGAATATAGGAGGCAGGGACATGATGCCCAGGCCTGGGCCTGTTCCTGCCCCCATCAGGACAGCCCAGCAGGGGGCATGGACTCTGCTCAGTGGTCTCCAGGCAGTAAACAGCCTCCAGGCTGAGCTTTATTTAACCTGAACTGGGTCACGGACAGGGCGCGACCCCTGATCCTCCAAGCAAGACAAATATGGACAAGGGTTACTCATTAGAACATCTCTGTGGAACATCGGGGTCAGTTCTAGCCCTGATTCCTGCCCCTAGCCTGCCTCCTATGCAGCTGGTTCCTGAGCGAGGGCCATTTTCTCACTCATTGAACGTCCCCAAGTAGGTATAAGGGAAACCAGCATAAACCTGTCCTCACTCAGGCCAGGCCCTAAGCAGAAATGAAAGGATGGGACCTCAGGCAGTCACCTTGATCTGTAGAATGTCCCCTTCATGGGCTGGCCAGCCCCGTAGAACCAGGCCCGTGCGGGTGTCTAGGAGCACCATGAAGCCCGAGGAGAAGCCAGCCACAACACTCCGGCCACTGGGGCTGACAGCCAAGGAGCGAACAAGCCCAGGGTTCAGCCCTCCACCCAGTCGGAACTCATGCTGTAGGAGGAAGGAGATTGAGTTCAATTGCCAAGTGCCACCCATCACCACCACCCACCCTACTGCAGCCCACCCCACTCTGGCCCACAAATCCAGCAGGCCTGACCCTCCCACTACATCTCCATCTATGCCCGAGTCCCACCCACAGGGCCGCCACTGCAGTGTTCCTGGTGGAGTCCCCTCTGAGTGTCTTTCCTGACAGGTGCCGAGAGACCCCCACCCAGTACACAGGAACTGCACGCCTCCTGACCTGCAAGCCAGGCTTCCTGCAGTCCACAAAGCGCAGTGTGGAGTCAGAGCTGGCCATGGTGATGCTGGTGTGGGGGGCAGGCATGACAGCCACAGCAGTCAGGGGCACCCGGCTGTCTGAAGGATCTACTGTGCGAAGGGTCTTCCCTGAAAGAGGACACAGTACATTTGGGGACCTGGTGGCTGTCAAAGAGCCCTCATCACTTCAAGTCCTGACTCACCCCACACCTGCATCCCATTTCCCAGTGACCCTCAGAAAACACAAACAATTTCAGGGCTTTCTCATCTTGCTGCTTCCACAGTGAAGCCAAAGACCCACCCCCAGAACAGTCTGCTCTCTTCATATAGCACGCTCTAACCAGCTGCCACCTCGGTCTGCCCTGATGCTCCCCCACTCAATATTTCTCTTTACAGTGATGACAGGTAACACTGTACAAGAAGCCAAAGCCATGCTCGCAGAATCTTCTAAGCTTTTGATTCTTTTTTTTTTAAGATTTATTTATTATTATATGTGAGTACACTGTAGTTGTCTTCAGACACACCAGAAGAGGGCGTCAGATCTCATTACGGATGGTCGTGAGCCACCATGTGGTTGCTGGGATTTGAACTCAGGACCTTTGGAAGAGCAGTCAGTGCTCTTAACCACTGAGCCGTCTCACCAGCCCCTAAGCTTTTGATTCTTACAGGTGGAAAACAGATGCTTGCAGCAGCTGAGCCTCTTGCTAGGAAGTTGGGGGAGCGGATATTCTTCTGTCCTGCCTCACTGAATCTCCCCTGTCAAAATACGCCATTCTGTGTTTCCCACTAGGCCCCGTTCCCAGAGGCCTGGCTAAAGCAGCTGCAGGACAGGCCTCAGCTGGGCCCACTCACCTGTGAAGGGGTCCCAGACGTGCACTGCCCCGTCACAGCTCACCACATACTGCGGGGCCTCAAGCTGGCCCACATAGAAGACACTTTTGCGGTGCTGGGCATAGAGGAGGCGGGAAGCTGTCTCACTGGTCCCGTCCCCATAGTTGTACAGTGGCCAGAGGCGCACAGTACGGTCCTTGCTGCCGCTCAGAAAGAAGTCTTCACTGCTCAGGGCAGCCACACATTTGACAGCCCCCGTGTGGCCTGGGAAGCTCTGCAGGCGGATCTGGTGGAAGTGGAAGTGGGCATCCTGCTGGCTCACACCAATCTCGTACTGCCAGTACGCCAGCCAGTTCCCACTCAGCCCGTGGGCACTCCGAGGCAGCTCCCGCTTCAGTGCGTTGTCTTCATTCCTGTGGCCGAGGCCTCCGCTACCCACTCCAGAGATGGGGCCCAGTGGCCCAGGACTCTGGGGCTGAGAATCAGGGATCTGGATGCGATTTCCAACCAGGACACTCCCAAAGGTCCCTGAGTGGCCATCATCCTGGAGACAGCTCCCACTCTGAGGGTCCCATTCAGGGCCGGCACTAGCCATGGTGGGTTCCATGCTGGCTGGGTTTCGAGAGCTCGGGCTCATGCTTTCCAGATATAGCCCTGCCAGCTCCCCGACCAACTCGTGGTTGGGAATGATTTTCCGGATGATGTCACCTATAGGGGAGTGGGAAAAGTCCTAAGATCAGGGAAGATGGCAAGTACCTGCTAGCATCTACCCAGGGCTTAGAAACCACAGAAGCCAAGGCAAGGTACTGACTGGGCTACTCTGGGTAATTAAGTCCTCGTCTGTAAGCCTGTTTCCTTCCCCCAAAACAGCTTCCTTTATCAATACATAGACATGAATGCTGTCTCTATAGAGAAACACATATAAGCCAGGCACCATTCTAGCAATAGACACACAATGAAGGATAAGACAGATGTGTCCTGCCTCTTGGAACTTATAATTCTGTAGGAGCATAACATACCCAACCACAGGGCTGCCTATCCTATTCAGAGAGAAGCCCAGTACAGTGCCCATCCCATAAGGGAAGCCACAAAACCCAGCAGGCCATTCATTCCTTTGCAGGTAGCTTTTGGAGACCATCATATTCCCCGACATTCCGTTCCCCAGACATGAATGGCCAGCTTTTGAGCCTTTCCTGCTGGAAAATGTTCCAATTCTCTTTATAAGTCACTGTCCTGGTTAGTTTTGTTTATTTTGTTGTAGTTGGTTTGGGGTTTTTTTATTTGTTTGTTTTTGTCAATTTGGCACCAGCTACAGTCATTTGAGAAGAGAGACCCTCAATTGAGAAAATTCCCCTACCAGATTGGCCTATGGGGGAATTTTCTTAATTAACAATTGATATGGGAGGGGGGAAATTTACAGTGGGTAGTGCCACCCCTGGGGCAGGAGGGAGGCAGAGGCAGGGGGATCTATGAGTTTGAGGCCAGCCTGTTCTACACAGTGAGTTCCAGGATAGCCAGGGATAAAAAGAGAAACCATTGGGGGGGTGGAGGGGGCACCAAACTGAGCAAACCATGAGGAACAAGCCAAAGTTCTTCCATGGCTTCTGCTTCAGCTCCTGCCCTGACTTCCCTCAGTGACCTGAGAGTTGTCAGATGAAATAAACCCTTTCCTCCCCAAGTTGCTTTTGGTAATGATGTTCTATCATGATGTTCAATAGAAACCCTAAGATAATCACCATGGAAATTGGGCTCTAGGACCAAATCCTTTTGCTCTCATCCTAAAATTCCTATGTTTAAATCTATCGTTAGCTGAGTGTGGCTGTGCACACCTGTAATCCCAGCACAGAGGAGGCAGATGCAGAGGCAGGAGGATGTTATGTATGAGGGTGGCCAGGACTACACAGTAAGATTTCATCTTTAAAAAACAAAAACAAAGCCAGGCAGTGGTGGCGTACACCTTTAATTGAGGTGCTGGGAGGCAGAGGCAGGTGAATCTCTGTGAGTTCAAAGCCAGCCTGGTCCACAGAGTGAGTTCTAGGACAGCCAGGCTACACAGAGAAACCCTGTTTAAGAAAACAAACAAAACCCACAAAAACAAAAACAGGATCTAGAGAGATAAGTCATCAGGCAAGGAATCTGCTGCCGACTCATCACCTGAGTTCAGTCCACAGAACCAATGGTGGTGGAACAGAACTGACCCCCAAGAGTTATTCTTTCACCTCCACACGCATGCCATGGCATGCACACACCTACACTCACACAAAGGTCATTTAGAAAAGAACATGAAGAAGCCTGAGCGGTGCCAGGAAGAGACTGGGAGCCAGAAGGAGCTGGGGTTAAAGGTCAGCCTGGGCTAAATTAGACCCTATGTCAAAAAAAAGAAAGAAAGAAAGAAAGAAAGAAGAATCCACTGCTTGCTGACTCTGGAGGTGAAAGCATCAGGGCCCACCCCAGGGAAGAGATGTAGTCACCGACTCTGTGCAAAGGAACGTGATGGGAAATACCCAACAGGCAGGAGAAAGGTACGTAGATTGTGTACGCCATTTCCAGGGTGAACACCTTCTGCAGCTCTTCCAGCAGGGTGGGGTCCACTGGCCGTCGCTGCCCATCCGAGAAGGTTGCCTCTGGCAGTTGGCCCTCAGTACAGCCCTTGGGATCCAGCTGTAGATCCTGCGGGTAGGAAGCCCACAGGTTCAGTGGGTCCAGTGCCCCGGCCTGGCCGAGCCTGGCCAGCCCAGAAGCTGCCTACCTGCTGCCGAAGATCATGCAGATGAGAGAAGACTTGAAAGAAGGTGGCCACCGGCTCACTGAGGTGCTGCTGGACCATCTCCTGTCCGATGCGCAAGCAAATGAGAGCGATGAGACTAATGGTCTTCACACACAGGACAGTCCGGGCCTGGGCCCCGCTTGGGAACCTAGAAAGAAAGCGCAAGAGTTCCAAGCCCTTCCCTTCAAATAACAGGAGCCGTAAGGCTGATCAGTCCAGGCCAGGGGAGGAAACTGAGGCAGAGGGAAATGGTGCAGCTTAGTCAGAGTTACAGGTAGGATAGAACATGAAATTTTTTATTTGTTTAATTTTATGTATATCTGTGTGCCCACAGAGACCAAAAGAGGGTGGCAAGTCCCATAGAACTGCATAATTGCAGACGGTTGTGTCACCATGTGGCTGCTGGGAATCTAACCTGGATCCCCTGGAAGAGCAACCAGTGCTCTTAAGCCCTGAGCTATTCTTTCCAGCCCCCATTTTTGCTTTACTGAGGTGCTGGAGCTCAAACATAGCACCTCCTGCATGCTGGGAAAGTGCCCCATCACCAAGCCACGCCCACAACACAGAACCAGGACTCTTTTCTTTTCTTTTTTTTTTTTTTAAGACAGAGTATCATTATGGAGCCTTAGCTAGCCTAGAGCTCTCTCTGTAGACCAGGCTAGCCTCAGACTCACAGAAAGTTCTCCTTTGGGTACTGGAATTAAAGGCCTGTGCCACTACACCCACCATCTGAACCATGACTCAGGCCAGTATTATCTCCTTTTCCCTGAGCTTCCCAGACCCTCCCGGGGGGCCCCTCAGTCAGGTGGCTCTCCCAAGCAGCAGGGGCCTACCCTGTGACAAAGGAGGTGAGGAAGCTGAGCACAGGCAGCAAGACCTCGTGGCTAATGCGGGGCAGAATGTCCATGAGGGTTGTGTCAGAGAGGTATACGATGATCTTCTGAGTCAGCGTCACGGCCGCCAGCAGCCCGGCTTCCTTGCGGCTGTTCAGTCGGCTGGGGCTTGAGTTGCTCCCTGGGGCTACCTAGGACCATAGACTAGATGAGGGAGGGACAGGCCACCCCACAGACCTCCTGGAACCCCAGAGGTCTTGGATCCTTGACCCCCCAATCCAGGGCTTGATGAACCAGCGACTTACCAGGTAGCTGATATAGGGCAGGTACTGGTAGGTGAGAACGGGTTCTCCATATAGGTGGGCGATGTGGAGGAGACAGTTGAGCACAGGCCCTGACACGATGTCACCCAGTACTGGCCTCTTCTGGTAGATGTTGCCGGCGCTCAGTGGGGGGCTGTCATCACTGCTGACTGTGAACTGCTGCCGAGTGGGTCCTGCCAAGGAAGGGCCGGCAGCCTTGAGAAGCTAGTGGAGGGCAGGAGGGAAGTCGGCCTTCTGAGATTGTGGGGCGGCTTCTAGTCACTCAATACTGGGCTCTTCCCCACTCTTAACCCAAGAAAAGAAGTTTACTGGGAGAGACCCAGGACCTGCCCAAGAAGTGACGGAAGTTAGGGAAGAAGTCACCTAAGTCTGGGTGGGGAACCTGGTCTCCAGCACTAACCACAGACCTTACCAACATAACAAGATGTCAGCAGGCGCAGCAGGTTCCGGGCCACATGGCGAGAGGCTACTGTGGGGCCAAGCTTGGCGGACAGCCAGCGGACCATCTTGCAGGCTGTATCTGCAGGGCAGGAAAAGGTCCTGAGCTCATCAGATAACGCACCCTTTCCACCCCACCCTACCCAGTCAACTCTGGCTGTGGCTCTGCTAGTGAGCCCGACCCATTCACTGAGCCAATGACCCACGGAAACAGGCTCCTCAGGCAGGACCTGCAGGAAGGTCACCCTTTCAGCAATGCTCCCAAGTTCTTGCAGACAGGCTTGTCCCTGGCCTCTGCCCTTCTGGCCTCTCTTAAGAAAACCATTTTAGCCTTTCCCTGATGGAACCATGAGAGCCTCAGAGATGCACACGCTGTTCCCTGTCTGGAATACTCTTTCCACTTCGCACCCGACTGTTACTGCCAGTTCCAGCTCTATTCACACTGCAACCACCACTTGCTTTTATTTCTTAATTCTTTTTTCTGAGGCTAGAGATAAGACACCCAGGGCCTCGCAGATACTAGACAAGTGCTCTACCACTAAACTCCACCACCAAGGTGTGGCTTTTAAAGGCGCTTTCTGACTCCTGAAAGTTAACTCTAAGCCCCACGTCCCACTCACACACAGCACCACCGCATTACACTGTCAGACGGCGGCTGTGAGCTCTGTGTGTGCTACAGTGGATCTGCTCAGACCCATGCCCAGCAGGGGAAACCACGAAGGAAAGGTAGCTGACCCATGTCCCCTCAGCCCAAGGGCTCACCAAGGAGGATCTTTTGTTCTTTGCCTTCTGTCTGCTCTGTCAGGGGCTCCTCTTCCTCTTCTCTGTCTCTCCCATCACCAGGAGCCACCACCGTCTCCATGGACAGCATTGTGTCAGACAGAGTGAGCTCGGATGTTCCTGTGACTTCATCCTGCTCCTCCTCCTCCAACACCACACAGCCGTCCTCCTCCTCCTCTTCCTCAGAGCCTTCACTTTGCTTCAAGTCCTGGCTGCTGTCCCCTGACTTCAGGCTGTTCTTGTCTGCAGGGGCGCCCCCGTCATCCCCACCCCTCTCCTCGCCCTGTGAGGCTTCGCTGGTGCTGCTCTTGTCACTCAGCTGGCCCAGGCTCACGGCCTCAGCCTCCTGGGGCTGTGGAGATTCAGCCACATAGAGTCCAGCTTGGAAGTCCTCTGTGTCTGGCAGGTCGGCCTGGTCGTGGAAGCTGACGCCTGACCTGTAGTCTGGGAGCCCCAGTCCTGAGGGAGGAGCCGGCTGCCCATCCATCTGAATCTCCTCCCCAAAGGCACAGGTGCCAGGCCCAGACACCGGGAGCTCATTCTCCTCATCCTCAGTGGTCCCAACCAGGCCTTTGCCCTCCTCCTGGGAGGCCTCCACCCCAGCCAGTACCTGTAGTACATGGGGCAGCAGGTGGATGAGAAAGGCCTGCAAACCCAACCGCACCACTAACTGGGCCACAAAACAGTCAGTGTATAGATAGAAGCGGCCATGCAGGCGGCAGGGGCTCTCATAGGCACCAATGAGAGGCTTCAGGAGGTACTTATTGGCATTTTTGGGGCCCAGGGCCTTGGCAACGGGTTCAAATAGGTACCATGCTGTGTACACAGCCGTGTGCTCCTCAGACATGAGCGACAGCACGAAAGGCAGGAGGATCTCCAAGCCCTCGGGAGTGATGTCATTTAACACTGCACCCAGCTGTTGCCATAGAGCAAACACCAGCTCCCGTCCCTGGCCCTCATCCTCCACACGCCGGGCCTGATATAAAAGAATGAACTTGTGCAGTGCTGGGAAGTATGGCGGGAAGGGGACCACAGAGCTGAAGGGACTGAGGAGCTGGGCTGGGCTGGGTGGGGGCAATCCTTGGGAAACAGGCCTGTACTCAAACAGTGGGTCTAGCTTGCCCTTCTTCACCACCATGGGAGTTTTGGGTCCACTCAGCTGCAGGAGTGTGTCCAACACAGGCTGCAGAGACACGGGGATGTCCTTGGAGTGGCGTGTACAGAGACCCCTAACAGCCTCGAAGCGTACCCACAAAGGTGCATCAGGCTGCAGTATCCGGACTCTGGTGGCAAACACCATCTCAGCCAACAGGACACCCAGTACCTGCATGTCTCGATGGAAGAGGCTCTGGAGGCGCACAGGTGGCTGGGCTTGAGGCTTTTCAGGTTCCTCCAACTGGCTCCCTAGGCCTTTGGCCAGGAAGTTACCCACTTTCTCCAGCTCTTCCAAGGCCTGTATGGGGCTGAAGCCCTCTGGAAGAACAATCTTGCCCTCTTCACCATCCCCAGGGTCCAACCCAGCAGTTTTGCTCCTGCGGCCTGGTCGAGACCCCGAGGGTGCAGAAAAAGACAACAGGCTAGGTGAGGCTTGATTGGAGGAAGACCCTGGCTGGTCACCTACTTTCCCAGGGAGGGAGATGGAATCCAGAGCTTCCGTAGCTTGTTCTAAATCATCTTCCCCTGTCATGGGCCTATCTCTAGTCCAGCCAGTCTCACAAGGAGTGGCCTCTACAACAAGCCTGCCCGCACCATTTATAAGTTGTCCTGAAATGTCCTCCTGGCCTGTGGCCTCCTGAATAGGCTGGACCAACAGCCGGGGGATGAGTGGCGGTTCAGGGCCCAGGGCAGGAGCCCCAGCCAGGCGTTGGGGGTGTGGCTGATCAAACAGCTGTACCACACCATAGCTGGTCAGGTGGGTGTGGGCATCCACCAGGTGCAGACACACATTCTTCTCCTTCACAGCTTCTTTGCCCTGGAGTTTGTAGCCAAAAGTCAGGTCAATCCAGTGATGCAGGTCTTGGGACACCTCCCAGCTCTCCAGCAGGGCTCTATGGGTAGCCACGAATTCCTGGTTAGAACTACACCAGGCCGGCACATCCAGGTCAGGCATGTCAGGGTGGATAGAGCAAAAGATAGAGGGATCCGTGTAGAATTCAGGTATGCACTCATCCGGTGTCCAGGTCTGCATCCGCTCCATGGTGGCAGGGTACTCATGGGGCTCCCACTGTGCTCGGACATGTCCACAGAGCACCGAGCGAGGTGTGCGACGGGCCTTGTATACATAGTACGTGATGTCAGAGAGCACGTCAGAGATGTGGTGAGGAACGTGGGGTGGCTCCCCACTTCCTGCACCACCTGCTACAAACGCCTGCCGGGTCATCTCATAGGTGAAGTCCAATTGCTTATCGCCCTTGTTGAGTCGGAACTTGGATTTACGAAGGTCTCGGAAGCGCCCATAAGGTGTGGTAAAGTCCACCACCCAGGGCAGCACTGGGTGGTAGTTGGGATCCCCCTGCCGTCGACCTGCCAACCGATTCAGCTGCATGAGGTAGTGGAAGTTGCTGATGCGGCCATGGACCCAGTCTAGCACAAGGCCCTGGAGTTCTTTCCGGCAGGTGGGACACCCAGGTCTCCCTTCCCCCTCTTTTTCAGACTTAACACCTGTCCCGTTCTTCTCTTCTGAGACCTCCCAGTTCTCATCCTCAGAAGGCATCTCGTAAGCACTCAGGTCCAGCCGCAGCTCACTGCATAGCTTCTCATCCACAGCAATGTGGTGCAAAGACAGAGCCCCACAGGCCAGCCCCTGGCGGTGACAAGCATCCATGGCCCTCAGTACGCGGAAGAGAATGAAAAGCACCTTGGCTTGGCTGTTGGTCAGCTTGGCAGGGCTGAAGGTAACTACATCGTGCAGGGAGAACTGCACATAAGGGTGTATCACATAGAGCATCTCGGGTGACTCCAGCAGGGCCTCGGCTCGCAAAAGGCTGGGGCAGGCAGCGCTGCCCCGAGAGGGGCAGGACCCATCCCTGACATTTGACAGACATTGGGTGGATTCACCCACTGGCAGGAAGGTGCATCCATAGACCCTCTGTAGAGCTTGTTTTATAGAGTCTAAGGCAGGTATAGCTGAGGGGGCAGTGCTATGGCTGTAGGGCTGCCCATAAGTGTGGTATGCATGGCGCCACAGGTTCCGGTAATTCTGGGCAGCCACCTCCTGCATGAAACGAGTGAGAGTTTCAGGGCTACAGGACCCCTCCTCAATGGGCAAGACTCCGCCCAGCGGGTAGGACAGTCTCCGTTTCCGCAGCCCATGCACCTCCACTCGCGTCCAGCCTGGGGGCAGCCTCTGTACCGAACGTTGCAGTAAAGTCCTGACTTCCGCTTCACCCATACCCTCGGTCCGGGGACAGGGTCCCAGCCGGCGCTCCCGGAGACTAGCCAGCCAACGCGTGGACACTAGGGCCACCACGTGGGTGCCCCCCGGCGCCAGGACCAGCTGCCGGGCATCGATGTTCAGATCTCTCTCCACGCTCCGGAGCAGCTCCTCCATGTCAGGTCCTGAGGAAGGGGACCAGCCCTCGGCCCCTGCTGTAAGAACCACTTTCCGCCTTCTGCTACCCTGGGCCATTTGGTCCTGGCCGCCCGGGGGCAGCGCAAGGCTGAACCTGGCCACGGCCCTCCTCGCAGTGGCTTCCGGGGTGCCAGGCCGGGAAGACTAGAATGGGCGAGGGGCGGGGGGGTGGGATGCAGGTGACTGAGCGTACCAGCGACAAAGGAGAGAAGGCCTGGGGTGTTCTTACCCCCTCCGCAGGGTCCTGCGCTCCCGGGCGCAGCAGGGCGGGGAGCGCGAAGCGCCAACGCTGAGCTCCAATGTGACGGGTCAGCTGATGCGGGTCATGTGATCTCCCAGACACGGAAACAACCGCACGTGTCTCTAAAGGGCCGGGCGAGATCCCGCCTCTTGCTCTGTCCCCACCCATGCTGATGAGCCAAGGCGCCCTCTCTCCTGCTGCCTTTAGGGGGCTTCGTCCAAGGCTCGTTTGGTTCTGGAGCTACCTGGGCAAACCAGTAGCCCTTAGGTGCAGAGGAAGACCATCCTGAAGAGGCCACTGGACCTGTCTCCCCTCTCTGATTTCTCCTGCAGGCTCTGAGATGCGGATCTAGTGAGGTTCATCTCAGAAATGCCAGCCCTTTAGCCAAGTGTCAGCTCTGCCAGCAGCAGAACCAGGCCTTGAGACATATACCCTCTCAATGCTCCCATGCTACTCTGCAAACCAAGGAGTTTAATTTTCCAAAGCACTTGGTTAATAACTTGCCACTTGGCACACAATGTTCTGGGAAGTAGAGAAGTGGCCCAGGCACAGAAGCCTGGCGTTCTTAAAAGGAAATAATCTCCTGAGATTTCCTGTTGAAAATGTAGATGGCAGAGCACCAGCTAGTGTGGTCACAGCCTTGCAGATGCTACTAGGGCTCTAGGCAAGGTGCGGCACAGGACAGAGAACAGAAACCAGAGAGCTGTGCTCAAACTGCGGATCTCCCGACAAAGGTTTTGGTTCCAGTTTATATACAGGCTAGACCAGCAATAAAAAATAAAACCACGGCCGGGCAGTGGTGGCGCACGCCTTTAATCCCAGCACTTGGGAGGCAGAGGCAGGCGGATTTCTGAGTTCGAGGCCAACCTGGTCTACAGAGTGAGTTCCAGGACAGCCACGGCTACACAGAGAAACGCTGTCTCAAAAAACAAAACAAAAACAAACAAACAAAAAAAAGAACCACTTGTGTGCTTGGGCACGTTCATGTGTGCACGTTTGTGTGTGTGTGTGTGTGTGTGTGTGTGTGTGTGTTGAGTCTCCTACCTAAGAGTCTGGTGCTGAGGTTCAGGCCTTTAAAAGCAGGGTTAGGGAAGAGGGAAGAGAGATGGCTCAGTGGTTAAGAACACTTCCGCTCCGGAGGATCTGACACCTGGCTTCCACAAGCACCCACACACCCATACATATACACATATAAAAAGGAAATCAGTTTTAAAACTTAAAATCCAGGCGTGGTGGTACACAATTCTATTCCCAGCATTTGCAAGGCAGAAACAGACAGATCTCTATTAGTTCCAAATCAGCAAAGGCTATGTAGTGAAACCCTATCTCAAAACAAATAAAACAGACCAGGCAGAGAATCATTGCAAGTTCAAAGCCAGTGTAGTTAAGGTAATGCCACCCAGGACTACACAAGACCTAACTCAAAAGAGAAAGAGAGAAGGAAGGAAAACAGAAAGACTGCCCAGAGATAAGACAACAATGATTTAGATATGACAGATTCCATCTGTTTCTTCTCCAAGGACTGCTGGGGCCCCAGATGTACTCGATCACATGACCTTACATGTGTTAACTTTCCCATTTATGGAGTGTTTACCAGGAGCCAGCCACCTGCCAAAAGCTTTACATATCTGTTTCATTTCATTCACAATCACTGAGATTGTGTCTCAATCTCCCTTTCTGGCTTGTTTGTTTGCTGTTCTCACTGTGTGAGACAGTGCATTTGAGTGGGTGGATGGCTGCAAGCGTGCACTGGCACACACATGGCGCTCAGAAGAAAACTTTGGAAAGCTGATTCTTTCCTTACATCATGGGACCAGAAAATCAAACTCAGGCTTGTACAGCAAGCTCTTTTACCTGATGGACCGTTCCGCCCACTCGAGTTCAGGGAATCTTTTGAGGTTAATATTGCAAGCATGTGCCATCAAGTCCAGCTCGACGCTGTGGCTTTACAAAGCTATTGCTAAAGCTGTCATGGTGGCTCAAACCCATAACAGAAGCGAGTTCAAGGCCAGCCTGATTTACACACTGAGTTCTAAGACAGCCAAGACAACGTCATTCCGCGTCACACAACATCAGAGCAGAACAAAGTTAGGAACTATCGTCACACCTATTTTAGAATGAGGAAGCTAACCAACCACCTTTGATAAACTTGTTAAAGATCTCATAAGAAACTTGAATGCAGACAGCAGTGGCAAGCAACACTCTAGAGGCAAAGGCACACAGATCTCTGGGCTTCAAGGCCAGCCTGGTATACAGAGCTAGTTCCAGGACAGGCAAGTCTACACAGAGAAACCTGTCTCAGAAAAACAAAGAAGGAAGAGGAAGAAGAGAAGAAGGAAAGAAGGAAGGAGGGAGAGAGAAGAAGAGGAAGAGTAGGGGGAGGAGGAGGAGGAGGAGAAAAGAAGAAGATGAAGAAGAAGAAGAAGAAGAAGAAGAAGAAGAAGAAGAAGAAGAAGAGAAGAAGAAGAAGAAAAGAAGAAGACCACCTGTGACAGGACTCAAATCCAGGTCAATTTTTAAAACCAGTGCTTCAAGCCAGTATACTGATGCACACCTGTAATTCCACTTGGCAGCATAGCTTCTTTTTTTTCTTTCTTTCTTTATTATTATATGTAAGTAAACTGTAGCTATCTTAGACACACCAGAAAAGGGTGTCAGATCTCATTACGGATGGTTGTGAGCCACCATGTGCTTGCTGGGATTTGAACTCAGGACTTTCGGAAGAGTAGTTGGCGCTCTTAACCACTGAGCCATCTTTCCAGCCCCGGTATTATAGCTTCTTACTTTGTTTTGCTTTGAGGTTTTGTGACATGGAATGATGTAGTCTTGGCTGTTCTGGAACTCAATGTGTAAATCAGGCTGTCCTTGAACTTGCTTCTGCCTCCTGCTGCAATGATATACTGGTGGTGTAGACCTCCACTTGGGAGGTGGAGGATCAGAAATTCAAAGTCATCCTTGACTATGTGGTGAGTTTGAGGACCAACCTGGGCTACATGATACCTTATCTTAAAAAGAAATAAATGTATCATCTTTTGCCTCCTGACTGCAGATAGTGGGACTGGTTGTTTTAAGTTTCTGCTGCTAGGACTTCCCTCCTATGGTGAACTGTGCCATCAATTCCAGGTTAGCTGGAAAGCTCGATGTAGATGAAGATGACCCTGAACTTCAGATTCTTCTGTCTTCTCCCCTCAAGTGCTGGGATTACAGTTATTCCTAGGTTGAGCATCATGACATGTGACTTCATCAATGATTTTAACAAAAATGTGAACCCCAACAGTAATGTCAGATACAGTCTGGTGTCTTTCCTAAATCTCCTTTCAACTCTGTCTACCCAGCTATGAACCCTAGGTGTACCCACAGGCCTGTGAGCAGTCCTATACCCAGAGATGATGTGGTTGTGTGAATGAGAAAAGTTCCCTATAAACTCAGGCATTTGAACGTTTGGTCCCCAGTTGGTGATATTGTTTGGAGAGGTGATAAGAAAGGTGAGGCCAGCCGGGCGGTGGTGGCGCACGCCTTTAATCCCAGCACTTGGGAGGCAGAGGCAGGCGGATTTCTGAGTTCGAGGCCAGCCTGGTCTACAGAGCGAGTTCCAGGACAGCCAAGGCTATACAGAGAAACCCTGTCTCGAAAAAAAAAAAAAAAAAAAAAAAGAAAGGTGAGGCCTTCCGGGGGAGATGGGCTTTGAATGCTTAAAGCTTAGTCTCACTACCAGACCAGTGTGTTCTCTCTGCTTTGTGCCTGTGGTTAAAGGTCTGATTGATTTCTTGCTTCCTGATTCTGCTCCTGCTTCCTGTTTGTTATTATGTTGTCTCCCTGGCAGGATGGATTCTTATCTCTCTGAAAACAAAAAACAAAAATATTCCCCCTTCCCCCCTCTTCCTTCTCCTCCTCCTCCTCCTCTTCTTGAGAGACAGAATCTCTCTATATAGACATGACTTCCTGGAGCTCACTATGTAGACCAGGCTGGCCTCAAACTTACAGATACCTGTCTGCCTCTGCCAATCAAGCACTGGGATCAAAGGTGTGGGACTCCATACCTCGCTAAACTCTCTTTCTTAAACTGCCTTTGGTCATGGTGTTTTATTACAGCAACACAGCAACAGAAAAGTAACTGTTGCAGCTTGGGCATCCTCAACAGTGAGATGAGAAAAAGAAAAAGGAATACTCAGCTTGCTTGGCCAACCATCCCTATGACCTCAGAGTGGATTGTGAGGATCTCGAGCTGTGCACAAACAACAATGACTTTTATCCTAAAAGTGCCCTGAGTTGAACTGTCAAGGGATTAGTTGATATTTGTTATATAGATGGCTGAAGAAGGGCCTAGTAGGTGTATTTTCAAACCTCACACAGAGGCAGAACTGCTCTGGTTGTATCTGCCTGCACTTCTCCCACTCTCGAGGGCTCTAACGCAACTCCATAGGCACTCAGAGAGAGCCACACTAGCCACACGAGACCACCAATAAATCACTGCATCAGGAAAAGCCTTGAAGCTCTCCTCGAGTCGCTGTCCGAGTCTGCTGAAGTCACTTCCAAGCATATTTTTGTGCAGCTATTACATTTAATTAAAGGGACAGATGGCTCAATGACTAAGAGCACTGAGGAGGCTTCAGAGAAACACTTTCAATTGTCAGCACTACATGATGGCTAACAACTATCACTCCAGTTTCAAGGTGACCTGATGCCCTCTTCTGGCTTCCACGGGCACTGCACACACATGGTACACAGACACATAAGCAGGCAAAACATCCATACTCGTTAAATAAATCTTTAAAAAAATCTAAAAATAAAATAAAGTGAAGTTAATGGGAATAATTATTGCTTCACTTCGATATAAAAATAAATAAGTCAGAGGCTAGAGAGATGACCTAGTGGTTAAGAGCACTGGGTGCTCTTACAGAGGACTTGGCTTTGGCTCCAAGCACCTACACTGGGTGGCTCACAACCATCTTTAACTCTAGTTTCAGGGCACCTAGTACCTTCTTCTGGCCTCTATGTGCCCTAGGCACTCACATGGTGCACATACACATATGCAGTCAAAATATTAATGCACAAAAAATAATTCTTTTTAAAGAGAGAGCCAGGCATGGTGGCACTTGCCTTTAATTCCAACACTAGAGAGGCAGAGGCAGGAGACTCTTTGTGAGTCCAAGGTCAGCCTGGACTACATAGAAGATTCCAGGCTAGCCAGGGTGACAAAGTGAGACCTTGTCTCAGAGTGAGAGGGAAAGAGAGAAAATACATGAAAGCAAGCTTGTATTCTATTTTAATTAATTAATTAATTAAAGTATTGCTGGGCGGTGGTGGCACATGCCTTTAA
Source organism: Tokudaia tokunoshimensis (assembly GCA_036184795.1). Lineage (NCBI taxonomy): Eukaryota > Metazoa > Chordata > Mammalia > Rodentia > Muridae > Tokudaia > Tokudaia tokunoshimensis. Next base: position 46,180,340 of record BTHU01000010.1, on the reverse strand, counting down.
TCCTAGCACTTGGGAGGCAGAGGCAGGCAGATTTCTTAGTTCGAGGTCAGCCTGGTCTACAAAGTGAGTTCCAGGACAGCCAGGGCTATATAGAGAAACCCTGTCTTGAAAAACCAAAAAATAAAATAAAATAAAGTATTCCTGTACTTAGATATTACTGTCTTTCAACTGAGAAACAAGATGGCCCAAAACAATTCTCCAACTTCATGTTAGGCTTGACAGCCTGAAACCAAAGAACACAAAGTTTTTGCTTGCTTTTTGCTTATTCCCACACATACCTTGGAAGTAGGGGGGTGAAACCCAGAAGAGAATCTTTTTTAAAAATTAGAATCTTAATATATATCCAGGGTGTGTCTTGAATTCAAGATCATCTGGGCTCCCGTCCCTCAAGTGCTGTGCTTTCAGGGGTGCCTTATCACCATCCTCCGTACCCACTGGGATGGCCTTGCTACTGACAGAACTGAATCGGCCTGCTCTTTGCTCTGGCCTCAGTTTATCTAAAATGTACATTATCACCTGATCAAAAAACTGTTTTTCCCCTCTGTCTGTATCCCCTGCCCTCTAGTGGTGCTGACTGTACACTGCACTGGTGATCCTGAAGGTATTTCAGTTTACCTCTTGTTCCCCCTCTGCCTACTGGTGAAGTGTCCTTTCAAGGCAGGGACCTGGCTCAGAAATTTCTAGAGCACTGCGCCTTCCTCCATCTGAATTTTAGGAAACTTCTTAGCTTTGTTATCTTGGGGGCCCAGGACTTTGTGCATGCCAACTGGGCAAGTATTCTACCACCGAACTAACTTCCCCAGCTCCAACCCCTAAGAAAGGACTTTCAAACTTTAAAGGTGTGTTTTGACTTAGTATGGAATGAGACCTTGGAGCCTGGACTTGTGTTGAGTGCCCTGGGTGGTGGTGGTGGTGGTAGCGGTAGTAGTAGTAGTAGAACTCTGATGAAGAGTTAATCAAGGCCCATCTAGAAAAAGTATATCTATAACATTAAAAGTAAGCCAGTGACAAAGGACTTGCTTCCCATGAATAATGATAATGATAATTAAAATAATGCTCTGTGACTGCTCTCACCAAGTCCCTCTCTCTCACCCGAGCTGTTATCTACCGAATCCCTGAACAAGCCCCCATGGGGTTTGCAGAATCTGGGGCGGAACATTCGTCACTTCCCTTCGCCTACTTCAATATTGTGTTTCCAGAAGTACCCATTTTGGCTAGTCACTGAGGAAAACGGCAGCTGCCTGTAGGCCACCAGCCCGTGCCAAGTGAGGTCAGCAAGAAAGAAGCTGGCATCAAGTGTGCCAACTGTGGGCCTGCTGGATTTGTACTGTGCTGAGTGGGTTCAAGAAGTTTCTTCTTAACTCCCTACAAGAAACCACAAATGTACTATCTGCACTGTTTTGTAGATGAAGAAAATACCACTCCTAAGCTCACGGCCGGTCAGCACTAGGATTGAAATCTGTTTGGCTAGTTCAGTGGTTCTCCACCAGGGTGGATTTGGACTCCCCAGGGGATATTTGGGGACACTTCTGGTAGTTATAATTGGGATCATGTGCTATTGGCACCTAGGGTAGAGACCAGGGTGGTACTGACCTTCCTACTATGCACTGGACAGTCATGTACATAAATCCTCTCGCCCAAAACATCAACAGTGCTAAAGTTGAGAAATCTCCGGCTGAAACCTTGTCATTTGGCCTTGAGGTGGTGGGAGGAGGATAGAGAGTGGAATAAAATCAGAATGGCCACCACAGAGGCCTTGAGTGAGGAGGGAATGGGGTTCCTATGCTGGGGATAATGGAGAATAGGGCAGCTTGTTGAAACTTTTCTTTCTTCCAAGCTTGGCCAGAGCCCTGCTCAATTTCCCCCAACCCTGCCAAGTCAGTCCTGGGACTTCACACTAAGTTTGTCCTGGAGTGACCCTGACTCCAGCTCAGAGCTGGGGCAACATATTTACCTGGATCTTCCTGTAGGAATTCCTGGCTCCTAGGACCAGTGTGCTCTACCTATGGCACCTAAACTAACAAAATGTTGGCAAGCTTGCTTCGGAGTGGGCTAAAAGTCAAAGATAAGTGGCATCTGAGAAGTTAGAAGTGGGGTGAGTGGGGAAAGGCAGGACCCCATTAGTCACCTGACCTAGGAAGGAAGAGAGCAACCGAAGCAGCAAAGAGCTGGTCTGGGCACCAGGATTCTGACTCACTAGGCCTGTCTTCCACAGCCTTTCCCTTTTAGGCTTGAGCTCAGTTTCCCTGTATCTTCCCCAGGAGCCGCTGGAGCACCCACATTCAGCTGGACGCCATAACAGGCACCCCAGTAGTGGTCTCCCCACTAAACTGACCGTGGTGACAGGAAATGTCTCCCTTTCCAATCTCCTCAGAACTCTGAATAAGGGGCAGATGTTGGGGGAGGGACAGTACTCTTGGGATGATGGAAAAAAGATCATGAAAAAGCATAAATTTTACCCCCTATAATTGGGGTTCCATTACCTTCCACTACCACCCATGGCGGGGTTGATGGGGGGAGGGCAGAAAGAAGGAGATGGAGAAGGACGTGCAAGAAGGAGGAGGATGTGGTTAAGGCTGATTCGTCCCCTGGGGTCGAACAATCAGCTGTTACTGGGGCGGAAGGCAGGAAGTCTCCTTAAAGACACAATATTCTAACGTTGAACTCAGGATTTGAAGGAACCTTAGCAGTCACCTTAGTGGAGCCCATACTTATTAACACAGAAGCAGCTATCTTAGGCTGCCCTCTCATTTCTTCGGTTCAGTTGTTCTCTTCCTCAACTTAGAGATGACGCAAAAGTCACGAACCGCAGGCCACGTGGAGGTTTCTCTTTGGGGGTGGGGAGGGAGTGATGAGGTGGTCCCAGACTTGTCCCTTTAAATACGCAATTCAACAGCTTTTGCCAAGTCATTGGGTTCATTTCAGTTTTTGCCCATCCCCCGCCTTTCAGATTCTGATTGGCCCCTAGGGAAGGAGCCGCCTCTTCATTGGTCTCCACCTTTGAAATCACTTCCCTAAGTAGGCCTGAGTCAGAGAAGCGCCTCGGAGGGCGGGACTGAATGGGCGTTAATCTTAGGATGGGGTTTCTGGGTGATACTACTTTGGTAAAGATGATACCCTATTTTTTGAAAAGACGCTTTCTCTCTAAGAGTGAGGGCTGTGACATGAATCCTTTGTTAGGAAGGTGCCCCTTGAGAGGCCGTGGTCTCTTCGGCGATTAGGACGAGACATTTCCTAGAAAAGATTTCACTAAACCCACGAAGGATGGACTAGATGTCCAGTGAAGACTGGGCCTGTGCGGGTGACAGTTGTCTCTATCCCCCGAAGACCTCGGGCTAGCTCTCCAGTGAAGACTGGGGCTGTGCGAATAACAGTGGTCCCAATACCCCGAAGACCTCGGGAGTTCTGCTGCATCGGTGGCTGGCTTCCATCTTCAGTTCTACCCACTCCTGTTGCTTCGCGTGCTCCACCTTCGCTTAGCTTAGGCCTTCTGTGAAGGCTGGTGAATCAGTTTTGAGGCTGTCTAAAAGAAGTTCCAAGAAGGAGGGGCTGTAGCCCTTTAAGGACTTCCCCGCGACCGATTCAGAGATCAGTTTAAAAATGCCAACTCACAGAGCGCGCTGCATTCTGGGAAGCCGAGTGTCAGCGTAAGAACTTCATTGACCGGGATGCACTGCAAAAACACACGCCTTCACTTCCTTCTGCTCTTTAAACTGTAGTTTGACGTAAAACTGGTCTAAGCAAGTTGCCTAGGCCGAGGGCAAGCCACACCTTTTCAGCTATTGGCCAGTTGATTAGTTGGTAGGCGTGGCTTAGCTCAGCTCCTCCAGGCAAGAGGTGGCCTCCTTGCCAATCAGAGCCCAAGCTCCTGAATGGGCGGGAGTAAGTCGAGATGCTGGCACCCCCGAGTGGGTGTGGTCACGTTGCCCAGCAATGGGC